>CM050166.1:335452243-336652243 GCA_027410445.1 Discoglossus pictus
TTCACAACTTCCCCTATGGCTCCCTTTACCCCACTGATGCTCGCGATTAGCTCCATTGGCGCTCATCCCGCCACATCAGCCCCACATTAGCCCTGCAGCCTCTGTGCTCTGGTGGCACGTGCCCACAAGTGGAACGTGCGTGCATGAGCGGGCAGGAAGCGTGCACCGGCTGCCGGGCATACAACGTGCACGCGCACACGCTCACGCATGGACGGGCACATTAGCGTGTGCGCGCGTCCGCAGCATTGAGGCGAGGGAGGAGTGGGGGAAGAGAGTCACGGCGGGGGGGGAAGAGAGTCACGGCGGTGGGAGGGAGAGACACGGGGGGAGAGGAGAGGAAAGCGAGACATGTGGAGCAGAGGAGAGGGAAGAGATACATGAGGGAGGGAGAGGAGGAGGGGAATAGAGACACGAGAGGAGAGGGAAGAGAGACACTGGGGAAGTGAGATACAGGGGAGGGGAAGACCGACACAGGGGAGGGAGAGGAGGGGGAAGAGAGACACAGGGAGGGGGAAAGAGATTCACAGGGGAGCGAGAGAAGGGGGGAAGAGAGCCACTGTGAAGAAAGAGGAAGGGGAAGAGAGACACAGGGGAGAGAGAGGAGGGGGAAGAGAGACACAGGGGAGGGAGAGGTGGAGGGGAAGAGAGGCACAGGGGAGGAGGAGGGGGAAGATAGACACAGAGGAGGGGAAGAGAGACAGGGAAGTGGGAAGAGATTCACAGGGGAGGGAGAGGAGGAGGGGAAGAGAGACACATGGGAGGGAGAGGAGGGGGAAGAGAGCCACAGGGGAGAGGAGGGGGGAGAGAGACACAAAGGAGAGAGAGGAGGGGGAAGAGAGACACATGGGAGGGAGGGAGAGGAGGGGGAAGAGAGACACGGGGGAGGGGGAAAGAGACACAGAGGAGGGGAGGAAGAGAAACGAGGGAGAGGAGGGGAGGAAGAGAAATGGGGAGCGAGAGGAGGGGGGAAGAGACACAGGGGAGGGAGGAGGGTGGGAAGAGGCACAGGGCAGGGAGACAGGATGCAGAGACACAGGGGAGGGAGGGGGAAGAGACACAGGGGAGGGAGGGTGGAACAGACACAGGGGAGGGAGAGGGGGGGAAGACACAGGGGAGGGAGAGGGGGAAAGACAGGGGAGGGAGAGGGGGAAGGAGAAACAAGGGAGGGAGAGGGGGGAAGAGACACAGGAGAGGGAGAGGAGGAGGAGGGGAGAGAGACAAAGGGGAGGGAGAGGAGGGGGATGAGAGCCACAGCGGAGAGGAGGGGGAGAGAGACACAGGGGAGAGAGAGGAGGGGGAAGAGAGACACATGGGAGGGAGAGGAGGGGGAAGAGGGAGGAGGGTGGGAAGAGGCACAGGGGAGGGAGACAGGATGCAGAGACACAGGGGAGGGAGGGGGGAAGAGACACAGGGGAGGGAGGGTGGAACAGACACAGGGGAGGGAGAGGGGGAAGACACAGGGGAGGGAGAGGGGGAAGACACAGGGGAGGGAGAGGGGGAAAGACACAAGGGAGGGAGAGGGGGAAGGAGAAACAAGGGAGGGAGAGGGGGAAGAGACACAGGGGAGGGAGATGAAGTGGAGGAGGCTCACAATGAGCTCCAAAGCCACTCATTGCAAGGCCCGAGATGAGCGCTGAAGGAGCTCATCGCGAAGGCCAATAAAGTAGAGGGGGGAGAGGTTCGCAATGTGTGACAAAAACCAATCGGCAGGCGTTAATTTTTATTGCCGTCATTTTTGACGGGCAAGTCGCTAGTATATATATATATATATACAGTATATACTTTTCCTTAATGGAGCCACCATTGCTTTTTTTTAATCAGACCTGTCCTTGGATGCAGATAGTTTTTTTTTTTATTACAGAGTTCTTCAAAAAAGCATAAACCTGAGACATCAGTTGTACATTCATTAAATATTCAGTACATTTTCTATTTGCCCTTTTAATACTAATCCTTTTTATATCACCTACTTACATAACTTTTATTATGTTTTTAGAAGGATTGGACCTGCTGCCTGGGATAAGGAAACTGGGCATACATTGTTCTCTCACACTGTGACATCAATAATGCATGACAGGCCATGGTGTTTTGACTTTAATTCTTGCAAGCCTTGTGTTCTGTATAATGTGACAGTAATTATTTAACATGATCACATTGAACTTCCCATTCAGTGCAAAGGCTTGTTGTGTCAGCTACCTATCTATCTATCTATCTATCTATCTATCTATCTATCTATCTATCTATCTATCTATCTATCTTTATATATATATATCTCCTATATAAATAGATAAATATTTATCTATCTCTCTTTCTCTCTCTCTGTATATATACAATTGTGCTTAGAAGTTTGCATAACCTGGCAGAAATTGTGAAATGTTGGCATTTATTTAGAAAATATGCAAAAAATAATAATTTTATTGAAGGATATTCATCATATGAAGCCATTTGTTATCACATAGTTGTTTGGCTCCTTTTTCAAATCATAATGATAACAGAAATCACCCAAATGGCCCCGGATCAAAAGTTTACATACCCTTGAATATTTGGCCTTGTTACAGACACACAAGGTGACACACACAGGTTTAAATGGCAATTAAATGTTAATTTGCCACACCTGTGGCTTTTTAAATTGCAATTAGTGTATGTGTATAAATAGTCAATGAGTTAGCTCTCACGTGGATGCACTGAGCAGGCTAGATACTGAGCCATGGGGAGCAGGAAAGAACTGTAAAAGACCTGCGTAACCAAGAGGTTATAAAGAAATTAAACCACATCATGATATATGAAAAAATGACGCACTCCCTCTCCACTTTTAGTCAGATTTGGGACAGATGGATGGAATCGGACAAAGCTATCTCAATTTAACAAAAACTTGAATAGGGACAGAGATTAGTACACTCAAAAGGGAAGGCATAACCGAGTTGGGGAGGAAGCCCCTGGCCAAGGTGAAGGGTGCCTCGGGCGTTGACAACTGCTGGCGAATTGCGTAAACTGAAGAAGATAGACAGGAAGAAGGAAGGGAAAAGGAGGAGAGCAGGGGAGATACAGGTAATAATATCATTGTTTTGTTTAGTTATTGTTTGTTTGATGTTATACTTCCCACATATCAGGTACATAAGGTAAATCTCGAGATGGGCAATAATGAAATACCCATATATATATGTATATGTGTATATATGTATATGTAAATATGTATATGGATAAGCAACAAGTTAGCTCACATATAAGACTTTAGCAAGTTTAGTCTTGAGAAGACAACTACTAGGGAAGGAGTAGCTAGCAGGCGTTTCCTGCAAAGTTGAGAAAATGTAAAAAGGATATGGTGGACACATAAAGCAGATAACCAAAACAGTCAGGCCAGGACCACCATTATAGACAACAAAGGTGTAATAGTTTTATAAACTGTTGTTACAAAAACCTGTTTATGCAAAACTGTCATGGACCTGCGAGTCAAACAACATTGCATTAATGAATACTGTCTATGTGTCAATAAAAAGATTTTGGAAAAAGACCTGCGTAACAAGGTAATAGAACTTCATAAAGATGGAAAAGAATATAAAAAAAATATCCAAAGCCTTGAAAATGCCAGTCAGTGTTCAATCACTTATTAAGAAGTAGAAAATTCTGTGATCTTTTGATACCAAGCCACGGTCAAGTAGACCAAGAAAGATTTCAGCCACAACTGCCAGAAGAATTGTTTGGAATACAAAGAAAAACCCACAGGTAACCTCAGGAGAAATTCAGGCTGCTCTGGAAAAAGGCAGGGTGGTTGTTTCAAGGAGCACAACACGACGATACTTGAACAAAAATGAGCTGAATGGTCGAGTTGCCAGAAAGAAGCCTTTACTGGGCCAATGCCACAAAAAAAGCCCAGTTACAATATGCCCACAACTCCTTGACACGCCTCACAGCTTCTGGCACACTGTAATTTGGAGTGACGAGACCAAAATAGAGCTTTATGGTCACAACCATAAGCGCTATGTTTGCGTCAACAAAGCCTATAGTGAAAATGATACCATCCCTACTGTGAAGCATGATGGTGGCTCACTGGAGTTATGGGGGTCTGAGCTCTAAAAGCACAGGAAATCTTGTGAAAATTGATGGCAAGATGAATGTAGCATGTTATCATAAAATACTGGCAAACAATTTGCGTTCTTCTGCATGGGATACTCTTGGACTTTCCAGCATGACAATGACCCTAAGCAAAAGGCCAAGTTGACCCTCCAGTGGTTACAGCAGAAAAAGGTGATGGTTGTGGAGTGGCCATCACAGTCTCCTGACCTTAATATCATCAAGCCACTCTGGGGAGATCTCAAACGTTTGGTTTATGCAAGACGACCAAAGACTTTGCATGACCTTGAGGCATTTTGCCAAGACGAATGGACAGCTATACCACCTACAAGAATTAGGGTCCTCAAAGACAACGATTACACAAGACTGCACGCTGCCATTGATGCTAAGGGGGGCAAAACACAGTATTAAGAACTAAGGGTATGCAAACTTTTGAACAGGGTAAATTCATTTTTTGATGCCATGTTTTGTTTTATGATTACGAATCCCATAAAAAGTAAAAGAAATGTGTTTTGCCTGCTCACTCATGATTTCTTTAAAAATGGTAGATATATTACCAATTCACCAAGGGTATGCAAACTTTTGAGCACAACTGTATATATATATATATATATATATATATATATATATATATATATATATATATATATATATATATATATATATATATACAGTATCTCACAAAAGTGATTACACCCCTCAATTTTTTTATATTTTATTATATCTTTTCATGTGACAACACTGAAGAAATGACACTCTGCTACAATGTAAAGTAGTAAGTGTACAGCCTGTATAACAGTGTAAATGTGCTGTACCCTCAAAATAACTCAACACACAGCCATTAATGTCTAAACCGTTGGCAACAAAAGTGAGCACACCGCTAAGTGGAAATGTCCAAATTGGGCCCAAAGTGTCAATATTTTGTACGGCCACCATTATTTTCCAGCACTGCCTTAACCCTCATGGGCATGGAGCTCACCAGAGCTTCACAGGTCACTGGAGTCCTTTTCCACTCCTCCATGATGACATCACAGAGCTGGTGGATGTTAGAGACCTTGCACTCCCCCATCTTCTGTTTGAGGATGCCCCACAGATGCTCAATATGGTTTAGGTCTGGTGACATGCTTGGTCAGTCCATCACCTTTACCTTCAGCTTCTTTAGCAAGGCAGTGGTTGTCTTGGAGGTGTGTTTGGGGTTGTTATCATGTTGAAACACGGACCAGTCTCCGAAGGGAGGGGATCCTGCTCTGCTTCAGTATGTCACAGTACATGTTGGCATTCATGGTTCCCTCAATAAACTGTAGCTCCCCAGTGCCGGCAGCACTCATGCGGGCCCAGACCATGACACAAGTATACATCTATACTGAGGAAAGGTAGTTGAAATAATCCCTAAATGACAGATAAATGGATGACACAAAAAGCACAAAAACACTGATATGAGATGAAACCCTCAGTTTGAATGTAAACAGCAATGCAGAGAGGAGCGGAGGCAACATCTGACATCATCAGGTAAATGCATATAGGGGGAATCAACACAGCATATTATAGAAAACATATATACACATATAGACATATGTATATATATGTTTGGTCTGTAATATGGGGGTTGTACTCACTTTTGTCAGATACTGTGTATGTATATATATATATATATATATATATATATATATATATATATACTGTGCCTTGAAAAAGTATTCACCCCCTTGGCAATTCCAGGTTGTGAGGCAACAAAACATGGAAAATAACATGGATTGTTTGAGGATTCGCATAATTTAATTTACAGAACATGCCCACAACTTTGAAGATGTTTTTTTTTATTGTGAAGCAAATAGGACAAAATAACAGAAAAAGTCAATGTGCATAACTATTCATCCCCTAAAGTCAATACTTTGTAGAGCCACCTTTTGCGGCAATCACAGCTCCAAAACGCTTTGGATAAGTCTCTAGGAGCTTGCTACATCTTACCACTGGGATTTTTGCCCAGTCCTCCTTGTAAAACTGCCCGAGCTCCTTCAAGTTGGATGGTTTGCGCTTGTGAACAGCAATCTTTAAGTCTGACCACAGATTTTCTATTGGATTGAGGTCTGGGCTGTGACTAGGCCATTCCAACACATTTACATGTTTCCCCTTAAACCACTCAAGTGCTGCTTTAGCAATGTGTTTGGGGTCATTGTTCTGCTGGAAGGTGAACCTCCGTCCTAGCCTCAAATCACGCACAGAGTGGTACAGGTTTTGCTCAAGAATATCCCTGTATTTAGCACCATCCATCTTTCCCTCAACTCTGACCAGTTTCCCAGTCCCAGCTGCTGAAAAACATCCCCACAGCATGATGCTGCCACCACCTTGTTTCACTGTGGGAATGGTGTTCTTTGGGTGATGTGATTTGTTGTGTTTGTGCCAGACATAGCGTGTTCTTTGATAAACGGAAAGTTCAATTTTAGTCTCATCAGACCAGAGCACCTTCCTCCATACATTTTGGGAGTCTCCCACATGCCTTTTTGCAAACTCAAACTGTGCCATTTTGTTTTTTGCTGAAAGTAATGGCTTTCTTCTGGCCACTCTGCCATAAAGCCCAACTCTATGGAGTGTACGGCTTATTGTCGTCCTATGTACAGATACTCCAGTCCTTGCTGTGGAACTCTGCAGCTCCTCCAGGGTTACCTTAGGTCTCTGTGCTGCCTCTCTGATTAATGCCCTCCTTGCCCGGTCCGTGAGTTTTGGTGGGCGGCCATCTCTTGGCAGGTTTGCTGTTGTGCCATGTTCTTTCCATTTGGTTATGATAAATGTGATGGTGCTCCTGGGGATCATCAATGATTTGGATATTTTTTTATAACCTAACTCTGACTTGTACTTCTCACCAACATTGTCCCTTACTTGTTTGGAGATTTCCTTGGTCTTCATGGCAGTGTTTGGTTAGTGATGCCCCTTGCTTAGGTGTTGCAGCCTCTGGGGCCTTTCAAAAAAAGGTGTGTATATGTAATGACAGATCATGTGACACTTAGACTGCACACACAATGGGGGTGAATACATATGCAATTTTCTGTTTTCGGTTTCTAAAAAATAGTTTAAGGTATATATTTTTTTCATTTCACTTCACCAACTTAGACTATTGTGTTCTCATCCATCACATAAAATTCAGATTAACAAAACATTGACCTTAAGGCAGCATATTGCTGATTGAATAGTGTTGCGACAAGAGGATGCAGAGTGGGCCCCATGGTAACCCATGTTTTACTGCTGATGCTTTGGAAGGTCATGTCTCCAAGGTTGGGACATTTTAGCAGTTTGTATTGTCTCTGCCAGAAGGGTCTACAGGTGTATGTTGCTGTATCCTGAATAAGGTTTTGTAGAGTAGGTGTCATCAATGTCTCCTGTGTTAACCTGAAGTGTTTCCAAATTTTATTCAAAATTAGGTGGTATGTCAGCATTATAAGGTTTTCCATCTTGGTATGCAGGCAGAAGGTAAGCCCAAGATTTCCCTCCGCAGAATCGAGTAGCACTAAGAGTATTAAGGGCGGTCAAGTGGGAAATATATGACCTTGAGTTTTGGGAGGGTGATAAGACAACTGACTCTCCAGGCAGGAGAGCTGCCTGAACTTCAATCTCATTTACAGGCTTGTTATTATTGTCTGCTGGACTGAGTGCTTCAGGGTTATTGATTTAGTGCAGCGTCTCACAAACCAGTCTGTGTATTTCAGTATAATGCTGGCTGAAAAGCGCTGCCATGGTATCTGTTAGGGTATGCACCAGGTAATGTTACTTCATCTTTCAAATGTGACAATTGGCATGAGGTGGTCTTAGTATCACAAATATAGTAAGATGTAGCTAAGCAGTCATGCATCAGTTTGAGTATTACAAAACAACAAAATAACAATAAACAACGTGCAAAACAGCTTCTTCTAATATCTGGGGTTGTACAGCTCTCCATGAAGCCGTATCAACAGGTAGTGATATTAGGCCCAGATGAACAGCTTCCAGGTTTTGGACCTTTAATAGACCTGTTTTATCCTTTTTATTGTTCAAACACTATGTCTGAGAGTGTCTTTTGAAGATTATAATCCTTGCAAGGACAACTATCCAAGATGGATGTTCCTATGATTACCTTATATAAATATATCCAGGGTCAGTATAAAGATTTGTCAAGGGAGCTTTTTGTGCCAAGAGGTTTTCAACTGACAAGAGGACATCCCTTGAGGTTTGAAGTAAAAAGATTCCACCTTAAAGAAAGAAAAGGGTTCTGCACAGTAAGGGTGGTTAATCTGTGGAATTCTCTACCAAAGGAGGTGGTGACATCGGATTTGATAGATAACTTTAAAAAGGGGTTGGGTAGATTTTTGATTAAAAAAGGGCATTCAGGGTTATCCTAGATAATTAGAGAGTATTGATCCAGGGAGGGATTCAATCGCCAGTATCTGGGGCCAGGAATTAATTATTTTTTTCCCCGTTTGAGACAATTGGCAAAGTGGGGTATTTTTCTGTTTGCCTTCCTCTGGATCAATTAACAACTAATCTGCATATTGCAGATCAGAAGAGATCTTAAAATGGGAAACTAAATTAAAAAAATACAATTAAAATGGGCTTTATTAACAACAACTTGCCATCTTAGTATTAAACAATTAGCAAGGGAACAGATTCAGACCTAAAATGAAAAGAGAAAGGAGGCAAAGGAAGAGAGGAGATCCTCCCAAAGTTTGCCTGGCCCACCCATGAGACTCACCAAATGTAATGTGTTTTGTGGTAATGTTTGTTTACACTACTTCTATATATACCTTCTGGTTCTTTATCAAAATGAATTGATAAGTAGTGTAGAAGTGAATGTGGAGACACAATTATAACTGAATGATAGTGATCTATATATTATCAAGAAAGTATCTGTATGTATCAGTAATGTATATATTAATGTTTTTGATTTTGTAAGAAATTAATAAAAAAGAAATTAAAAAAGATTATTACTAATGTATATCTTATTTTTTTTTGAGAAAGAGAAATTATTTCTACCTAAATGTTATCCCCCTACAAATTGTTGTAACATCACTTACAGTGTCTGGATTTCCTCAAGCAGCTTACCTGCATAAATAAGACCTCCTCCACATGTGTGCTTTATCTTCTTCATCTCGTCACTGCTCTCTCTATTTCTGCTGTATCCATTCCTCCACATCTCTTATACAGTTTCTCCTTTTTTTCTTCCCAGGAGCGTTTTCTAATCACAATTCAGGCCTCCTCACTCTGGAGTACCTACGTACATAAGATTTTAAGCTCCAACACAGGGCCCTCCATTTCTTGCCATGTGCTAGATATTGTACTTTTCTTTGGAATTAACCCCTATGTAATAGTACACTATATTCTCCATTATTTCCTTATCCATTCATGGACTGGGAGAACATTATACTTTGAGTAAATCTAAGAATGCCAGGAATAACTCAACACGGCTGCTGGAAGGGATGCTGAAGCCTAGCCGGGACATAGTTTGGATTAACATATGTGTGTATGTGTATACATTGTTTCACATGCCTTGATAGCAGTTGCAGCATATACATGTGGCTTGTATCAGTTCGAAGTATGTTTTTGTTTATTTTATGCATCATGCACAGGAAATACACTTTTTGAACATGCATTGCATGTACCACATGTACCACCTATGATAATGGCCATCACCAATTACTCCTATCAGAAGTACATCTTGGGATTTTTATTAAACTGCAACAATGTTGTGGTCTCAGATATATTACATGGTTACAGCCCTGATTATCAATGTACCAGTCAGGTAATCACGGTATCTGTGTACATAGAGGTGAAAGAAATGCCAGTAGTTGGACTAAAAGATACCTACTGAATCATGTGAAGTCAGCTATCCTATACATTTACCAGTGTGAAGATGGCTGAACATTTACATGACAGTTATTTCCACACCAGTTTCCATGTGTATTTAAATAAAACACGTTTTAGATATTTAAAACTCTGCTACTGCCTAGAAGTGGATGTCATTTCTGCCCAGTGCATCAGGGATGGAAGCATTGTGAGAGTAGCACTAGTATGCAATTTATAGTACAACTGCCTGGTTAGATTCTCAGCATACACAAGCGATCCAAAAAATTTATATAAAATCAGTTATGGATTACATAGGCACTAACCATTTATAGTTACAAACTTTTTCCCCAAGACTAAAGTAGTGCTTTGAAGTATCCCCCAAAGTGAATAAAAGAAATATGGCTTCAAGATCAGTATAAGCAATTTCATGTTAATCTTCTTTACTTCACAGAACAAAAGGTTAGCAGCAAATCAAATCTATACCCAGAAAGAAAAAAAAAATACTTTACACTTCTGCCAATGTCTCATTATCCTAAGCACTACTAATAGTGGATGACTGTACACGTTTTACCCAGACAGCCCAATCAATGATATTGCAGTCAAAATGTTCCTATTCCTTTCAGAAGTGATCAAGACAATGAGGAAGTCTGTTTAATTATATTTTCTCATTAAAGCTTTGCCTTACTGCCATTTCAAAAGGTATTAATAGGGAACTACATATAGCTTTAAAATTAAGTGCATGTACTGACCCTTTCATAACCTATGGCCATTTTTTTTAAAGGTTTTATGAATTTATCTCCAGTAATTTGTCACAAAAAAAAAAACAATTTATAAACTTTGTAGGTTTCAAAAGTTGTGTAATAAGATCACTAACAAATCCTTGGACAAAAGAGCAAGCCCAATTTCAGGATTAACTGCAAACTTTAGGTTAAGCTTAAAGCCCCACAAAAGTCCCCTATATCTGCTCTGCACCATTTGAGAGAGAGCAATAAGCACATGGAATAAGTTTTAATTTTGAAAACGGATGCTGGATTCATGGAGTTATCATCAGTTGCAGTCAGGCTATATCACGGTGTTGCCTCTGCCTGAATGAGTTATGAACTGTGTGAAACAACGAAAATTAGAACAAGGTGTAGGTTTTAATGTAGTGGTAGAGTCACTAACTACTTCATATTATAGCAGCTAGAGTAACAGCTGAGCCTGTGGCACAGATAGGGTTTGTCTTTGAAGATATTACTGGGCTCAGTTCCCAGATTTTTTTTTTTATAAAATAAGTAAAGAAAATATGTTCTTTAGTTTATATAGTAGTTACCTCATTGACATGAAGATTTGGTTTTATTTTAAAACATTTGAATTATGGGAACTACTTATTTTAAAAAAAATATATATTATAAATAACCAGTTAATTATTATTATTTTTTTATATATGAAGTTAGTTTGCTTTAAAAATGATATGTAAAAGTTAAAATGCTGGTGTAACAGTTTTCATTGGCAAGTCATTTGTTATAAATACTGAAAAAAAAAAAAAATTATATATATATATATATATCAAAATAATTAAGTCAGAGGGGCTCAGAGAATGAACTAACCTTAATAGGTTAGCTCTATGGACATAACCCACTCAGAGTAACCTCTTAGAAATATTCTGTAGTATATCAGTCTGGTCCCACTCACTAGTGACAGCCCCGAAATACCAGGCAATTCTAGCCTGAACAGAACAGCAAACACTGCGTTTAGGCCTTGTCAGTGAGGTGCAGCTGAATTCCTTAAGGCATAGTGAGCTAAAAAGAGGTGCTCTCAGAGTGGATCATCATGTCCATACAACTAACCTATTAAGGTTAGTTCTCTGATGAGCACCTCTTTATAAGAGAATCTTTAAAAGCAAATCATTACAGCGCCACCATAGTGTACCTATAGAGTATAAATCCAGAATTCAATGTGTAATAGTTAAGACTCCCACCTTATTTATGCAGAGTCTTGTGGGAAGGCTTTAAGGTCCAAACTAAAAATGACAATATCTAAGCACATTTTTCAAGTTAGAAGAATTAAAGACACATTTTACACACACTCATGGTGCAGTGCACAGAGATATGTGCCACTTTAAGATCTGTTTCACAGGTCGTTCTCACTATCTACACACATTGTAGAGGCGATTGACTGGGCTTTTACAGTTCCCTCATTTAAATGTGCAATAGTATAAGAAAGCACCTCCTGCTGGAAATGCAACAGTCATGAGCTCTCAAATTCTCATTTCAGAGAATCAGACGCAGAAGGTCTGGAGGTTTTATCCTCTCTCCAAACCGCTACCAGTATTCTAACTGAAATCAGAATTTGATTAAACATTTAAAGCCCGTTTGATTTATAAAGGAATGCAATTTCAAGTCCCTTGAGTTACTAAACCGATATTTCCTTCCAAACATACATAAGAAATACCCAAATGCACTTTTAGTCCCTGCAGACTTTATTTTACTGTGAAATTTACAAGTACAATCTGGATTAGCGGTAACGGTGGAGCTGAAGAGTGTTGCGTCTTCTCCAGGCAGCACGACGAGAGCCACCAATTGTAAGATGGAACTTGTGACCCTTTCCAAGACCACGGCTCTTCTTGCCAGCTGATGTCAGCCCACGCATCTCCCTGTGCTTGTGCACTGCCTTTGTGATCCATTGGGTGTCTGGATTACGTCTGATGGCCTTGTGGAAGGTGTCAATGAGGATGACCTCAAAGAATTTGAAGGTTGAGTCTTCACCAACCCAGTAAGAGGCGAGAACTCTCAGTCCTCCACAGTGACGGCCAGCACGCTCCTGAGGAGAGGAAAAGAATGGGTCAGGAAAAAACATATTTTTAGTCTTGTATAGCATGTTATTCAGTTAAATACTGTATACAAGATTTGAGTAACCTTATTTAATACTGCGATATGGTTATAGGAAGAGTTTAAATTCTGCTACCAGGGTTTGCCATCCTTATTGCTCCAGGTTTGTTGTATTTTTATGCCTGCAAGTAGAACATATTCCCAGCAGGACCAGCTACAAGCTGTGCTATGTTGTAGATAAACACTAAAATAAATACTACACTTTAAAATACATATGCAACAAGTGTGTTAAAATTATTTAACATAAAAAACATGGATATGTTTTTATTCCACTACATGAAGGCAAGCAATGGTAGACAACACATTTACTTTCTTAATCACCCAGCTGTAACTTACTAAGAATATTTTACAGTTGCAATGCCTTCAAACCTAGTAGCCTAAACAAGGAACCATTTCTTCATCAGTTTGAAGGCACTATTGGTGTGGATATCTTGGAACAGCTTGTCCAAGTACAACCACCCCAACATGTTTAAAATTACTGGAGTTTCAAAAATACATTTAAAAAAATACAGCAGTGCACTTGCTATATTTGAGTTGAATTTTTTTTATAAAATCAGTGCTTTCACTTATTTGCCATCTTTTCTGAGAGGTAGCACTAATTGGCTATAAATCACTGCACAATTAAACCAGAGGTCAGTGAATCTGAATAAAACTTCTAGCAACTATCTTTTTGGATACTTCATGCATGCACACACAAAAAAAGTGTCCCTAAATCTAATTCGCTAACCATAATAGGTTTGTTCTATGGTCATAACCCACTCTGAGAGCAGTCTCTTAGTGCACTTAGGCCCTTCACAGGGAGAAATATCCTGTAGTATACCAGTCTGGTCTCAACCAATGGAGTGATACAGGCCCAAAATTCAAGGCAATTCTACCCTGAATAGGAGAAACCGCAAATGCCATGTTTTGGCCTTTACTGGGGCTTATCAGTGAGGTGCAGCTGTACTCCAAGACAGGGAGCAAGGTGTCTGTAGACCCTCAAACTTATGGAGACTACACGTCCAGGATCATGCAAAGAAATAAAATCTCCAATGGTGATCGGGGGCTCCAGACGTGGACTGTTTGCTCACTGTGCCTTAGGGAGTGCAGCTACACCTCACTGAAATGTATGTCTGGGGTTTGAAGTGTTTTCCTATTCAGGGTAGAATTGTCTTTTTTGGGTCTGGATCACATAAGTGAGACCAGACTGATATGTCACAGGGTAGTTTTCTCTGACGGGCACAAGTTAGCTAGAAAAGCGTGCTCTGAGTAGATGACTAGGTCTATAGGGTGTTCATTCTCAGATTGAACGCATCTGACTTTTTGCTTACTCTTCATGTAGACACATTCTTTAATACAGGGGAGAAAAAAACATGAATGTTTGTGGAAGATTCTATATTTAAATAAGGTTAGAAAGCTTCTGTCACTGTCAGGCTAAAATAAATAAATAAAACACACAGTTTTAATCTAACTGAAAATCCTCTGCAGAAACATAGTTGAGTTACCCAACTGAACATAATACACAGATGTCAAATTGACATTAAAGTCTGAATGAGAATTCTGTAGTGGGCAAATAATGCAGACCAATACCTGTACACTTAAAAAACAGAAAGTTTTCAGTTACATGAACGCCATGCATTTCCAGGAACCAATGCTGGTCACTTTCTTTTGGCATTTTAAGTGAAGGCTTGGGATAGCAGTACTTTGTGCAATTTTAATACTCTCAAACATGTTTTAGCAACATACTTCAATGGAACCTATACCATATATACACCAGACCAAGGTAAACATTTCTAAGCAGAGGACCTTCCACATGCAATCCATGCTAAATCAGAACAGTCTTAAATACTTGTTCATGCATCTTCACACAATTTAATTGATGTAGTATATATTTAACAGTTTGTGGGAATAGAATCCAAATAATGCAACACAGTATTAACTTTTAAACCAAATTTAGACTATATTGGCTATGGCTGAAAAAAATCTGGAAGCGTTTAAGCAATGTGAACTATAGTTTTGACATACAAACACAAAACTGCTAATAAAATAAGGATAAGATTATAACTAGTTTTACAAAATGAACTATATTATGCATAAAATACTTTCATGGCATGATTGTTTAACCACAAAACCCATTTGTGTACTCACACAAAACTACAAAAAGCCATCAATCCAAACTGAAGCCATTTAACCACCACTAGAAACATTTAAAGTTTCAACCAATAATCTGTACTGGCAAACATGCTATATGTGCAGAAGAACTCTGCTCCAGGCCTTTACAACCATACCTCAGCAACGGACTGCAGGCTGCGGGCAAACTTAATCTGGTTAACACCATGGTGCACTGGTTTTCCATAGGTAGCACCCTTGGGCACTGGACGTTTGCGGCCTCCACGGCGAACCCGGATACGGTAGATAACGTAACCTGTTGAAAAAAAAAAAGTCTAATTAATGCTATGGTAAAAAAGCCCAACAGATATTTCAACCAATTAAAACTTTTTCGCTACCTGCATTATTAACACATAAACTTACAACACACCAGGTTTCCTTGTTAAGGATATCAGCATAGCTGAGTTTACCAGTTTCTGATCCCTCATGGTATAAAGATACAAATAAGAGACATTATGCTGAAAATTTAGAGGCACTACAGGTATAAAGGTGCTGTTTTAATGGAAACTTTATATCGATAACAAGTCACTTTGCAACAAAGTAACTTTGCTGCAGACTTGATATGTATGATCCTAGGAATATATTAGAAGCAAGTTTTCAGGAGTATAAGTGGAGGTAAAAGTGGACAAAACGATTGTAACTGATAACCAAAAAAAAGTATAAGTTGGACTGATTTTCTTGCACCTGAAATGCTCCACTTTAGCCATAACACATGACCAGTAATGCTTCATCCTGTATAGCACCAAACTTTTAGATATAAACCTGGTTATGCAGACAACCTGACCACTAGCTCAGATTAGTAACTATGTGTTCATTTTTGCCAAATATTCTCTACACCAGGGTTAAGCCCTGGACAGCCCCACACAGGTCAGGATATCCTTTCTATGCACAGGTCAGACTAAAGAAGAGATTGACTCATGTACGCAGCAGTGATATCCTCAAACGCTGGCATGCGAGGGGCTTGAGATTTCTCACCTTGCTTGGCCTTGTACCCCAATCTGCGAGCCTTGTCTGGCCGGGTTGAACGTGGAGCACGGTGAAGGGAGGACAACTGACGATACTGCCAGCAGCGGACACGCAGAAGAAACCTCATCACATCAGACTGCTTCTTCCTCCATAACTCCTGCATGTACTTGTAGGCACCCATGATGACTTACACTGGAAGAGACAGAAATTACATTACTGCTTTGGTGACAACCATGTCTAGCAACACTGATGTCATCATACCACTACTTGCAAGGAAATCTCTTTATTATAAACAAAAAGGTTTAAAAAAAATGTTAATTTGATATGTATAAAGCACAGGTCAAGCTTTGGATGATGCGTCGTACTGTAATATAGGTCAATTGATAATGGAGGGAATAGACAAATGTATATGAAAGTCAGTGTGTACGTAGAATATATTTTGCTAAACATACACATATCACTGTTTATATGCAATACCTACTATTTTAAACCATGAAACAGTATAAATTAAAATAACAATTCCAAATAAAACTATGTACTTCTGTAAAGAGTGTGTGATATATCTATCTAATATACAATGCAAGAGATTACAGGACATGTATTTCCACCATAACATGTTAGTGTACCTCACTACACACCGCTGCTCTGTACCACAACACACGCCTGTGCTGCACAATGTGTCAGGGCCGCCGCTTCCTGGCTGCTCTACACTAGGCCTGGATACTACAAGTCCTAGCGGTAAAGTAGTTACAGTCTGCCCAGCCGGCACAGTCACTGGACCCCGAGCCCAGAACAACAATCTGCTGTGAACATGCCTTTATGGAGTCAGACACTACGGGCGTGCGGCCTGTCAGCCTCCGGTAGGGGTGTCACTTATATCGGGATAAAACACCCTCAATACACACAAATATCACCGGGAGAAAGCGGAACGACGAAGATAACAGAAAGGAGAAACAAAGCCACAGAGATGCGGGGTCGGATGGGTGAGAATAACGGAGGATTGAGAATGGATTGAAAAACTCGAGTCAAGATTGAGACAGCGCCTCCATTACCTGATGGCTCGCCAGCCGGAAAGGAAGGAAGGAGTTATCCAGCATTACTTATGACGACTTCGAGAGTTCAAGAGCTTCCGGTGTTAGGGAAGCGAGGGATGCTGGGACATGTAGTCCTTGGCTTTAGCTGTCACTGGCGGGTCAGTGAGCTCTGATGAGCTCTGTGTTAACAAGCATAAATATGTTACTGTATCGCCTGTCTGCGATACGTATTATGATATGAATAATGCAATATGAAAAATAATAATATCTTGTGGTTATTTTATTATCCAAACCTTCAAATCCTTACTAAAAACACATCTGTTTAAAGAAACCTATCACCTTCCACCTTAACTTCCACAATTTATCTTTAATTCAACCATATAAACCCTTTCGACAGTAAGTTTGCGAGCTTTCAGTCTTGCATGTAGCTTTGGTAAAGCTCTATGGACACCGGATTTAAAGCTTAGAGACAGGGCCCTGCATCATATGCTGTGTGTTAATACTGATACTGTTTTGCATTGATTGTAACCCATTTATAGCGCTACAGAATATATTGGTGCCTTACAAATAAACGCTAATAATACTATATACTGACCAGGAGGGAGTGTCACTTTAATTATTTACATTATGTGTTTGTCTGGATTAAGTGCAACCTGTTTAAGCTACATTGACACTAACAGGCAATACAGAGAGATATTTTAGACTGTAGATTGGCTAGCAGAGAGAGGGTAAGCCCCCCAAAAGAAAGTACATTTCTGAATATGTTTGTGTTCTCTGAGACTTTTATTTTAAAAAAGAAAACACACTGTGGCACATCATCTATTATATTTTACAACCTGTCTGAAACGCCTGCGCAGTGTCTTTTAAACAGATATTAGTTTGTATCACAGAGCATGCAGTGATCAGGGATGAGCGCAAGCATAGTACGCCGCTCACCGCTGCCATTATGTGGGGCAGTGACAGGAGCGAGAGAGAACGCCAGGAGAAAGCCAGGTCACAGAGAGAGAGAGAGAGACAGGAGAGAGAGAGAGGTACATAGAGAGCGAAATAGGCACAGGACATAGAGAGATACAGGGCAGAGACAGTAGAGATAGAGAGAAACAGGACAGAGAGAGACAGACACAAGACAGAGAGACATGAGAGATAGAGAGAAACAGGACAGAGAGGGACAGACACAAGACAGAGAGAGAGGGGAGATAGAGAGAAACAGGACAGAGAGGGACAGACACAAGACAGAGAGACATGAGAGATAGAGAGAAACAGGATAGAGAGAGACAGACACAAGACAGAGAGAGAGGGGGGAGATAGAGAGAAACAGGACAGAGAGAGACAGACACAAGACAGAGAGACAGGGGAGATAGAGAGAAACAGGACAGAGAGAGACAGACACAAGACAGAGAGACAGGGGAGATAGAGAGAAACAGGACAGAGAGAGACAGACACAAGACAGAGAGAGAGGAGAGATAGAGAGAAACAGGACAGAGAGACAGACACAAGACAGAGAGAGAGGGGAGATAGAGAGAAACAGGACAGAGAGAGAGGGGAGATAGAGAGAAACAGGACAGAGAGAGACAGACACAAGACAGAGAGAGAGGGGAGAGAGAAACAGGACAGAGAGAGAGACAGACACAAGACAGAGAGACAGGGGAGATAGAGAGAAACAGGACAGAGAGAGACAGACACAAGACAGAGAGACAGGAGAGATAGAGAGAAACAGGACAGAGAGACAGACACAAGACAGAGAGAGAGGGGAGATAGAGAGAAACAGGACAGAGAGAGAGGGGAGATAGAGAGAAACAGGACAGAGAGAGACAGACACAAGACAGAGAGAGAGGGGAGAGAGAAACAGGACAGAGAGAGAGACAGACACAAGACAGAGAGAGAGGGGAGATAGAGAGAAACAGGACAGAGAGACAGACACAAGACAGAGAGAGAGGGGAGATAGAGAGAAACAGGACAGAGAGAGAGGGGAGATAGAGAGAAATAGGACAGAGAGAGACAGACACAAGACAGAGAGAGAGGGGAGATAGAGAGAAAAAGGACAGAGAGAGACAGACACAAGACAGAGAGAGAGGGGAGATAGAAATATGACACAGAGAGAGAGAAACAGGACAGAGAGAGACAGACACAAGACAGAGAGAGAGGGGAGATAGAGAGAAACAGGACAGAGAGAGACAGACACAAGACAGAGAGAGAGGGGAGATAGAGAGAAACAGGACAGAGAGACAGACACAAGACAGAGAGAGAGGGGAGATAGAGAGAAACAGGACAGAGAGAGAGGGGAGATAGAGAGAAATAGGACAGAGAGAGACAGACACAAGACAGAGAGAGAGGGGAGATAGAGAGAAAAAGGACAGAGAGAGAGGGGAGATAGAGAGAAACAGGACAGAGAGAGACAGACACAAGACAGAGAGAGAGGGGAGATAGAGAGAAAAAGGACAGAGAGAGACAGACACAAGACAGAGAGAGAGGGGAGATAGAAATATGACACAGAGAGAGAGAAACAGGACAGAGAGAGACAGACACAAGACAGAGAGAGAGGGGAGATAGAGAGAAACAGGACAGAGAGAGACAGACACAAGACAGAGAGAGAGGGGAGATAGAAATATGACACAGAGAGAGAAACAGGACAGAGAAAGACAGGCACAAGGCAGAGAGACAAGAGAGATAAAGAGAAACAGGACAGAGAGGGACAGACACAAGACAGAGAGACAGGAGAGAGAGAGATACACAGAGAGCGAGATAGGCACAGGACGTAGAGAGAGATACAGGACAGAGACAGGAGAGATAGAGAGAAACAGGACAGAGAGGGACAGACACAAGACAGAGAGAGAGGGGAGATAGAGAGAAACAGGACAGAGAGAGAGATACAGGACAGAGAGAGACAGACACAAGACAGAGAGAGAGGGGAGATTGAGAGAAACAGGACAGAGAGAGACAGACACAAGACAGAGAGAGAGGGGAGATAGAAATATGACACAGAGAGAGAAACAGGACAGAGAAAGACAGGCACAAGGCAGAGAGACAAGAGAGATAAAGAGAAACAGGACAGAGAGGGACAGACACAAGACAGAGAGACAGGAGAGAGAGAGATACACAGAGAGCGAGATAGGCACAGGACGTAGAGAGAGATACAGGACAGAGACAGGAGAGATAGAGAGAAACAGGACAGAGAGGGACAGACACAAGACAGAGAGAGAGGGGAGATAGAGAGAAACAGGACAGAGAGAGAGATACAGGACAGAGAGAGACAGACACAAGACAGAGAGAGAGGGGAGATTGAGAGAAACAGGACAGAGAGAGACAGACACAAGACAGAGAGAGAGGGGAGATAGAAATATGACACAGAGAGAGAAACAGGACAGAGAAAGACAGGCACAAGGCAGAGAGACAAGAGAGATAAAGAGAAACAGGACAGAGAGGGACAGACACAAGACAGAGAGACAGGAGAGAGAGAGATACACAGAGAGCGAGATAGGCACAGGACGTAGAGAGAGATACAGGACAGAGACAGGAGAGATAGAGAGAAACAGGACAGAGAGGGACAGACACAAGACAGAGAGAGAGGGGAGATAGAGAGAAACAGGACAGAGAGAGAGATACAGGACAGAGAGAGACAGACACAAGACAGAGAGAGAGGGGAGATAGAGAGAAACAGGACAGAGAGAGAGGGGAGATAGAGAGAAACAGGACAGAGAGAGACAGACACAAGACAGAGAGAGAGGGGAGATAGAGAGAAACAGGACAGAGAGACAGACACAAGACAGAGAGAGAGGGGAGATAGAGAGAAACAGGACAGAGAGAGAGGGGAGATAGAGAGAAACAGGACAGAGAGAGACAGACACAAGACAGAGAGAGAGGGGAGATAGAGAGAAAAAGGACAGAGAGAGAGGGGAGATAGAGAGAAACAGGACAGAGAGAGACAGACACAAGACAGAGAGAGAGGGGAGATAGAGAGAAAAAGGACAGAGAGAGACAGACACAAGACAGAGAGAGAGGGGAGATAGAAATATGACACAGAGAGAGAGAAACAGGACAGAGAGAGACAGACACAAGACAGAGAGAGAGGGGAGATAGAGAGAAACAGGACAGAGAGAGACAGACACAAGACAGAGAGAGAGGGGAGATAGAAATATGACACAGAGAGAGAAACAGGACAGAGAAAGACAGGCACAAGGCAGAGAGACAAGAGAGATAAAGAGAAACAGGACAGAGAGGGACAGACACAAGACAGAGAGACAGGAGAGAGAGAGATACACAGAGAGCGAGATAGGCACAGGACGTAGAGAGAGATACAGGACAGAGACAGGAGAGATAGAGAGAAACAGGACAGAGAGGGACAGACACAAGACAGAGAGAGAGGGGAGATAGAGAGAAACAGGACAGAGAGAGAGATACAGGACAGAGAGAGACAGACACAAGACAGAGAGAGAGGGGAGATTGAGAGAAACAGGACAGAGAGAGACAGACACTAGACAGAGAGACATGAGAGATAGAGAGAAACAGGACAGAGAGAGAGAGGGGAGATAGAGAGAAACAGGACAGAGAGGGAGATACATGACAGACAGAGAGAGACAGACACAAGAGAGAGAGAAAGTGGAGATAGAGAGAAACAGGACAGAGAGAGACAGACACAAGACAGAGAGACATGAGAGATAGAGAGAAACAGGACAGAGAGAGAGAGATACAGGACAGAGAGAGACAGACACAAGGCAGAAAGATAGAGAGAAACAGGACAGTGAGAGAGAGATACAGGACAGAGAGAGACAGACACAAGACAGAGATACAGGTAAGATAGAGAGAAACAAGACAGAGAGAGAGAGATAAAGGACAGAGAGAGACAGACACAAGACATAGAGACAGGAGAGAAAGAGAGAGAGACACAGGACAGAGAGAGAGAAGGAGAGAGAGACAAAGGGCAGAAAGCACACAGACAGAGAGAGCATAGAGAGCGAGATAGGCACAGAACACAGAGAGACAGACACAAGACAGAGAGACATGAGAGATAGAGAGAAACAGGACAGAGAGAGAGAGACACACAGGACAGAGAGAGCACACAGTCAGAGAGAGAGAGAGCACATACAATTCACAATAACATATTATGATACCGTCATTTATGACGGGCAAGTTACTAATTGGAAAATACCCTCTTTCTAATGCAACAAATAAAAAAATTCCTTCAACGTACCTTTAAATGTTATTTGTTAGCTAAAATCCCAATCATGTGTGTAAGCACACCAGGGCATCTATTGAAAACTACTCATATTATACACAACCTGCCACAAAAGCATTGTAGCCTACAAATCAGATGCCAGCCTTGGCACATGTCTCAATTTTAACATTTTGACATTTTGAATAAGTAACAGATTTGTAAAATGCTTTGGGCCACTAAAATCAGTTTTGGTATATTCAGAGCATGATGCCCTACATAAAAAAAAACAAAAAAACATGTGGTTACCCTGGCCCACATCTGTGCTGGGCATTAAACCAGATGCCCAAAATGGCACAAATGCTATTTCTTACATTTCGAATAGGTAACTGGTGTTTTTAAAGGGTTAAACAGCTTTGGGTCACTGCATTTTATAATCGCATATGTAGAGTATTTCCCATACATAAAATACATTTGTGGTTAGTCTGGCTCAATACTGCTTTGGTCATGAAAGAAAGTATCATTGTTGGCACAGATGCTAATTTTTTTCATTTTGAATGCTTACAGCCTCATTAAATTACTCCTCGTCGTTCCCTCAGCCCTCGCTAAAGGCCTCGTAGAGCTGTATGTTGAGAGGGAATGGGTGCTATGTAGAGATAGCATATGTATATACATATACTGTATATATAGCTGTATATAGCTTCACCACTGGCTGTGAGCTAACACCAGTTTATGTAAATCATATTGATAGCACAGGTTACATAAATATTTAATTTTGTACAATAGCAAGACTTTTAAAATCATAAGAAATACCCTTTAGGAGAATAATCATAGCAAAACAATTATAAATAAGGTTAATAATTTTGCTATGTTTCTTAGCAACATTCCAGATGTAAAGTATTAATATATCTGGTTACAACCGGTCCCTATACCCTGATAAATAATAAACTTTCTGAATAAATAAACAACTTCAGCATCACATTATTTATATTTAAAAAAAAAACACTGCAGTTTAATTATGTACCAGACAAACAATATTAACTGCTGTCTAAGCCATGGACTTAACAACATGTTTTTGGGAAAATCAGAACTTTTAAAGATTCTGTACAGGAATCCATATTGTGTTTCTTAAATAACCCCATGAGAGTTGTATAACGGGGGGGGGGGGATTCTTCCTAGTTTTAAGTACTCCCTCAAAGCCCAGATATTCAGAAAAGCCACCAACTTGTTCCCTAACATCAGGGATTTAAAGGAGACAGTGCCCACCGCATGGATCCTGCTACCTCACTGGACAACAGACAAAAGACACTTCATGTTCATGGATCCTGCTGCCTCACTGGACAACAGACACCTCATGTTCATGGATCCTGCTGCCTCACTGGACAACAGACACCTCGTGTTAATGGATCCTGCTGCCTCACTGGACAACAGACAACAGACACCTCATGTTCATGGATCCTGCTGCCTCACTGGACAACAGACACCTCATGTTAATGGATCCTGCTGCCTCACTGGGCAACAGACAACAGACACCTCATGTTCATGAATCCTCCTGCCTCACTGGACAACAGACACCTCATGTTCATGAATCCTGCTGCCTCACTGGACAACAGACACCTCATGTTCATGAATCCTGCTGCCTCACTGGACAACAGACACCTCATGTTCATGGATCCTCCTGCCTCACTGGACAACAGACAACAGACACCTCATGTTCATGGATCCTCCTGCCTCACTGGACAACAGACACCTCATGTTCATGAATCCTGCTGCCTCACTGGACAACAGACACCTCATGTTAATGGATCCTGCTGCCTCACTGGACAACAGACAACAGACACCTCATGTTCATGAATCCTGCTGCCTCACTGGACAACAGACACCTCATGTTCATGGATCCTCCTGCCTCACTGGACAACAGACAACAGACAACTCATGTTCATGGATCCTGCTGCCTCACTAGACAACAGACAACAGACACCTCATGTTCATGGATCCTGCGGCCTCACTGGGCAACAGACACCTCATGTTAATGGATCCTGCTGCCTCACTGGACAACAGACAACAGACACCTCATGTCCATGGATCCTGCTGCCTCACTGGACAACAGACAACAGACACCTCATGTTCATGGATCCTGCTGCCTCACTGGACAACAGACACCTCATGTTCATGCATCCTCCTGCCTCACTGGACAACAGACAACAGACACCTCATGTTCATGGATCCTCCTGCCTCACTGGACAACAGACAACAGACACCTCATGTTCATGGATCCTGCGGCCTCACTGGACAACAGACAACAGACACCTCATGTTCATGGATCCTGCTGCCTCACTGGACAACAGACAACAGACACCTCATGTTAATGGATCCTGCGGCCTCACTGGGCATCAGACAACAGACACCTCATGTTCATGAATCCTGCTGCCTCACTGGACAACAGACACCTCATGTTCAGGAATCCTGCTGTCTCACTGGACAACAGACAACAGACACCTCATGTTCATGAATCCTGCTGCCTCACTGGACAACAGACAACTAATGTTCATGGATCCTGCTGCCTCACTGGACAACAGACAAAAGACACTTCATGTTCATGGATCCTGCTGCCTCACTGGACAACAGACACCTGATGTTCATGGATCCTGCTGCCTCACTGGACAACAGACAAAAGACACTTCATGTTCATGGATCCTGCTGCCTCACTGGACAACAGACACCTGATGTTCATGGATCCTGCTGCCTCACTGGACAACAGACACCTCGTGTTAATGGATCCTGCTGCCTCACTGGACAACAGACAACAGACACCTCATGTTCATGGATCCTGCTGCCTCACTGGACAACAGACACCTCATGTTAATGGATCCTGCTGCCTCACTGGGCAACAGACAACAGACACCTCATGTTCATGGATCCTGCTGCCTCACTGGACAACAGACAACAGACACCTCATGTTCATGGATCCTGCTGCCTCACTGGACAACAGACACCTCATGTTAATGGATCCTGCGGCCTCACTGGGCAACAGACAACAGACACCTCATGTTCATGAATCCTCCTGCCTCACTGGACAACAGACACCTCATGTTCATTAATCCTGCTGCCTCACTGGACAACAGACACCTCATGTTAATGGATCCTGCTGCCTCACTGGACAACAGACACCTCATGTTCATGAATCCTGCTGCCTCACTGGACGACAGACACCTCATGTTCATGGATCCTCCTGCCTCACTGGACAACAGACAACAGACACCTCATGTTCATGGATCCTCCTGCCTCACTGGACAACAGACACCTCATGTTCATGAATCCTGCTGCCTCACTGGACAACAGACACCTCATGTTAATGGATCCTGCTGCCTCACTGGACAACAGACAACAGACACCTCATGTTCATGAATCCTGCTGCCTTAACTGGACAACAGACACCTCATGTTCATGGATCCTCCTGCCTCACTGGACAACAGACAACAGACAACTCATGTTCATGGATCCTGCTGCCTCACTAGACAACAGACAACAGACACCTCATGTTCATGGATCCTGCGGCCTCACTGGGCAACAGACACCTCATGTTAATGGATCCTGCTGCCTCACTGGACAACAGACAACAGACACCTCATGTTCATGGATCCTGCTGCCTCACTGGACAACAGACAACAGACACCTCATGTTCATGAATCCTGCTGCCTCACTGGACAACAGACACCTCATGTTCATGGATCCTCCTGCCTCACTGGACAACAGACAACAGACACCTCATGTTCATGGATCCTCCTGCCTCACTGGACAACAGACAACAGACACCTCATGTTCATGGATCCTGCGGCCTCACTGGACAACAGACAACAGACACCTCATGTTCATGGATCCTCCTGCCTCACTGGACAACAGACAACAGACACCTCATGTTCATGGATCCTGCAGCCTCACTGGGCAACAGATACCTCATGTTAATGGATCCTGCTGCCTCACTGGACAACAGACAACAGACACCTCATGTTCATGGATCCTGCTGCCTCACTGGACAACAGACAACAGACACCTCATGTTCATGGATCCTGCGGCCTCACTGGACAACAGACAACAGACACCTCATGTTCATGGATCCTGCTGCCTCACTGGACAACAGACAACAGACACCTCATGTTAATGGATTCTGCGGCCTCACTGGGCATCAGACAACAGACACCTCATGTTCATGAATCCTGCTGCCTCACTGGACAACAGACACCTCATGTTCATGAATCCTGCTGCCTCACTGGACAACAGACACCTCATGTTCATGGATCCTCCTGCCTCACTGGACAACAGACAACAGACACCTCATGTTCATGGATCCTCCTGCCTCACTGGACAACA
Source organism: Discoglossus pictus (assembly GCA_027410445.1). Taxonomy (NCBI): domain Eukaryota; kingdom Metazoa; phylum Chordata; class Amphibia; order Anura; family Alytidae; genus Discoglossus; species Discoglossus pictus. The sequence goes on from CM050166.1 coordinate 335,478,661, forward strand.
GACAACAGACACCTCATGTTCATGAATCCTGCTGCCTCACTGGACAACAGACACCTCATGTTCATGGATCCTCCTGCCTCACTGGACAACAGACAACAGACACCTCATGTTCATGGATCCTCCTGCCTCACTGGACAACAGACAACAGACACCTCATGTTCATGAATCCTGCTGCCTCACTGGACAACAGACACACAACCTCTTTAATTTTGTGTCCCTTAACCCACTTACATTGTACGCTTTTACAAGAGCAGGGCCCTGTAAACCTTCTGTAGGTGGCTTGAAGGTGTACACTTTATTCACTATATCCCCTGTATAGAGAGCTATGGAATATATTGGAGCTTTATAAATAAAGAATAATAACAATATTAATACTTTGTAAATGAATGGTTGGGGGAGGAGGGTTCGATTCCAGTCAGGGAACCAAGAGGTCCCACCACCCTGAAGCCATGCAAGGTTGGGCCTGGTCAGTACATGGATGGGAGACCACCTAGGAATACCAGGAGGTGTATGCTGTGGCCCACTGGAGAATGAACTGGCAACCCACTCCAGTATCTCTGTGATAAATACCAAGTTGATCATCATGGTGTGTTGCCTCCTGCCTCACTGGACAACAGACACCTCATGTTCATGAATCCTGCTGCCTCACTGGACAACAGACACCTCATGTTAATGGATCCTGCTGCCTCACTGGACAACAGACACCTCATGTTCATGAATCCTGCTGCCTCACTGGACGACAGACACCTCATGTTCATGGATCCTCCTGCCTCACTGGACACTGGAGAATGTTGCGGTCCATGAGATCATGGAGAGCCAGACTGAACAACACAAACACACACACACACTGAGATTAAAACCATACTCACTGGTCCACAAGCAGGACCTCACATCAAAGGATGGTTCTCCAGAAATCCAGATGTCTCTCTCGCAAGCAATTTCTACCACATTATCACAAATCCCTCCAGACTCCTAGAGTATGTACGAAACTAACAATATTAGAAGCTTTCTAGGATTATTTTCTCATTTTTAAAGACTATTTATGAGTATAGAAATCCATTTTGTGTTTTTTACATCACTTCTACAGATATGAATCACGAGTGTATGTTTTGGCTAGCAGTGAATAGAGGAATGAGGTAGGGAGGCCAGGGACCATTGGATACGATTGTTACAGCCACAATACCTATTCCCTCTCACTAGCCGAGAAGAAGACTCCTTGCATCATTCACTGCAACAACAGCTCTCCATAAATGTAAACTCCCCTCTCTCACACACACACAACTTCCACCAATATATCATGTATATCTTTTTTATAATTAAGAACAAGGTATATGACTTTTTTCTACTTAATCATGCTCTAAATCAGACTTAAAGTTTGCAAACAAATATTATTTTTTTCATTGCACAGTGGTACTTTAAGTACGGTATCTCCTCTCAAATAAGGTGGGTTAGCGGATGGTAGAATACTGCTCTTCTGATACAGATTCAATTATTTGAACTGTGTTCAATTACCTGCTAACTGTTATACAGATAGGGTAGTACAGTAATGTGCTACATTCACACATTTGTTTTAGCAACCTAAATAATGCTGAAAAATATATATACATCACATATATAGTTGTGAGGATGCGAGTTGTTGCTAATGCTTGCGGGCTCGCGCAGCCGAAGGTGCTCCTTGCCAGCAACTGCTGCCCTCGCAAAAAAGTACGAGACACGTTATGACCAATTACGACCTTGCAAAAAACGTCCGCAACCAGCGGACATGAAAAAATTAAAAACACAATAAATACACACAACACATACATAAAAAGCTTACCTACAGCAAGAGGGAGCATCCAGGACCTCAAAAACTGAAGTTACACCTTAATTTAACTCAAAATAAAAGAGTTTAGACACTAAAAAATTCTCTAAGCGAGAAAAAAAATGGCCGCCAAAACAAACGAAAACGAGGCTACAGCAGTCTAAAGACGCAAAACACCACCAAACACCAACGGAATTGCAGAAAAACACATACGAGATTTGAAAACAAGGACGCAACCCTCGCGACCCCAAACACATTACAAACACAATAAATACACACAACAAACATATAAAAAGCTTACCCACAGCAAGGTGGTGCACACAGGACCTCTGCAAGTAAAGTTACACCGCGATTTAACTCCAAATTTCGGAGTTTAAACACCAGAAAATCACCTAAGCAAGAGAAAAAATGGCCGCCGAACATGGCCGCCGAAAATGAGGCTACAGGACTCTAAGCGCGCAAAACACCACCACAAACACACAAAACACCACAAAACAGCTACGGATATTCCGCCAAAGCCGCATACCACACATTAGCTGCCATTTTAGAACAATAACTTATACAATGCGGAAGTACACAGCTACGCTAACCGATTTGTCTCGCGCACGAACACTATTACACTGCACACATTCATCACGCTTACACAGCAGCTCCACAGCACTAATGCTGCAGCAACATCAAAAGAGATTGCCAGCTCTTCAACACAATGCTTCCTGCATATATTACTTGAAAATAGGTAAAGTATATTAATTTATTAATGTATTATTTATTTGATTATTATACACCAAACAGCATTAGCTCACTTACAATTTCATTGCCGTCATTTTTTGACGGGCAATATTCAAGTACATATATAAATCTTTGTTGATAATGTAATATCTTTACTTTTTACTAGCTTGTCACGACTTGCCATAGCTTTCCTCCTTGGAAGCAAATATCTTTTAATTTCATGTCTGCAGTTCCCATTTGCAGAGATCTTGGATCCCATGGAAATAAAATCTGCCACTGCCCCCACTTCTTCCCCATCTGTTTGTCAGGAACTGAGGTTGAGGTTTGCCATGCTCTTCATCTTTTTAACATTGAGCAGCAGGCCAACTTTTGCACTCTCTTCTTTCTGATTTCTATAATGTCCATCTGGTGGTGTCCATGTGTAAATTAATCTCTAAGGTTGTTGGAAGAGTGTGTTTGCTACGACCAGAGAATTCTCCTGACAAAATTCTAGTAATCTCTGACCTACTTCATTTCGATCTCCAAGGCCAAACTTGCCTGTTATTCCAGGTATCTTTCTTCTCCCTACTATAGCATCCCAGTTTCCTATGGTGAGATATTTTCTTGGTGTTCTATCTATAAGGTCTTGAGTACCTTTGTAGAATTGGGAAACTTCTGCCTCTTCAACATCCATAGTTGGAGCAAATACTTGGATCACTGTGATGTTAAATGGCTTGACCTGAATTAGAATTGAAATCATTCTGTCATTTATTGGGTTGTAACTGACCACTGCTTTGGCCACACTTTGATTGATTGTGAGGGCAACTTTTTTTCTGCAGGATTCTTGACCACAGTAGAAGATCTGGTGGTTGTCTGATGTGAAATGTCCCATTCCAGTCCATTTCAGTTCACTAATTCCCAGGATATCAATATTTATTCTTGTCATTTCATGTTTGGTCATACCTTGGTTTTCCTTGGTTCATAGTTCTAACATTACAGGTTCCTATTCTGAATTCATCTTTGCAGCAGAGGACTTTCCTTTCCCCTCCAGACACATCCGCAACTGTGTGTCCTTTCGGCTTTGGCCCAACCACTTCATTAGATCTGGTGCTACTTGTACTTGCCTTCTGCTCTTCCTCAGTAATGTGGTAGACACCTTCTGACCCGAGGGGCTCATCTTCAGGTGGCATATTGTTAATGCTCTGGTTGTGCTTTTGCATAAGGTTATCCTACTGGAGTGGGTTGCGAGTTCCTTCTCCAGTGGACCACAATTTGTCTGACCTCTCTGCTATGATCTGTACATACATGGTATGGCTCACAACCTCATTGAAGTACACAAGCCCCTTCATGATGACAAGGTAGCTATCCAGAAGCATAGTGCAGTGGTTCCACAGACAGGTCGGAAATTCGATGTAACACTGTGAGGAAATTAGAGGCTCAATTGCCTGCTGAATACTTATTGCCTCACCTGTGTTCACACAACTTACATGGAAATCCTGACATGTCTGTGAAGCCCTGAGGACAGGTTTGGGAAACACTGGGTTAGCGTACTTTACACTAATGCTAATTAATTTCTAAAATACTTTAAAGATATTTAAAATATGTAAAAATATATAAAAATGTTTTAAATATACTTTAAAAGTACATGGCACTGGGAGGGAGCAGAGCTTGGATATTTGCAGAATGGTGCTCCAAAAATTGCCCCAAAGGGACAGGGACCACTCAATACAACTGGGGAAAGAATAGGGGGCGGCCACCGACCCCCTGGGGACCCTCCATTTACTGCTCCTGCCTTATACCGGAGAAAGAGGGAGAGAGCCCGACTTGGTGGCGCTCCTGCTGTAATGGGATCCACGCTGTAGTTGGCTGGAGGGGGCTTGAGTGAGTGCTCGGCGGCGGTTGGTTCGACGACCAGAGACTGTGGGGAAGGAGACAGGGCAGAGGGCCCGCGAGGTTGCATCCTCCATCTTGTGGTGCGGCCTAGAAGGATCTGCAGCCTGACTCGACGGCCCCTCTACGGAGACAGGGTTCCTGGGCGAGGAGGCCCAGAGGAGGCCCAAAGAGATACCTGGAGGTGGCTAGCCCCAGAAAGAGAACCCATAGAGCCCAAATGGCCTGCAGCAACCTTATAAAGATAGGAGGCGGTAAGCCCACGAAAACTGGGCCTCCATCTTGAACTACACCAAGGGTGGGGCAGGACGGCAATAGACACCGGAGTACTCACTCCCAGGTACAAACACATCCCTGCAACATACCCCTAACTAACAAGCAGACTTTTAGGGCATAAATCCCAAGGAGTGGGGCTGCTAAAGCTACACGCTTGAGGTGCCTGTCATGAATCAGCCAGGGGCCATCTTGGATTGGAACTGTTATCTGTCACATGTTATTGAACAGAAGGTTTTGGGCTCCCAGAGCCACTGTTATAATGTTATATATTCAGGGCAGAGTCCCACTGTTATTTTTATGCATTCAGAGAAGAGGCAGTTTACCACGTCACCACTAATAAAGTCGTCATAACGCATTAAGTGGACTGACGTGGGAAGTACTGCCTCAACTCATAACATGTGGGTTATAAAATGTTGTAGTGGTATTATCTGTAAATATATTGTATTGTAATGTGGGAGCCATGTTGTGTGCAGTCATCCTTATTGGGTCTGATACAGATAGTAACCTGAGTAGATCACCTATCTGCCTTCCAGCTATCACCTAAAGTAAACACTTGAAGTGATAGCAAGGCCAGAACAAAAGGTTCTGTACAGACATTGAGGCACCTTAACCCCATGGGGTCTTCAGCCCAATATCAGGGTCATAGTACAGGAGCACATACATGTTTCTCCCTTGAGAGCCAGAGACCAACTAAATTAGGTAGCCACACCTAGTGGGCGGCCCAGGGGAGGGGTCTGGAAGTTCCCAGAGCTTACCTCTAGTCCATTGGCCAGAGGTAATCAAGTTACTCTGGAGATTACCCCATTGGCCAAGAGGAAGATGAGGGTTGCACAAGGGGGTAGCCACTCCCTGTACTGGTTTTGTGAGTTGTTTAAATACTATGTGTTTCCAAAATAAAGTGTTCTTAATTTTCATACTTTGACTAAGCATGTATTATTGACCCAGAGGCATATGCTTGTAGAGGAGCTCGTTCTGACTCCCTACCAAGGTGCTCCCAGGTACACTACCAAAGCAAGCTGGGGCTTATGCCTTTGTACCGACCAAGACTGTCCATAGGTCTAGAGTCACCCAAACTTAGGTCTAAACCTACTGGGAATAAGAGTACTAGGATACTCTAGATCCCATCATCATAGTAGGTTGTGACAGTGCCTATTTACATCCATAGACAGGGGAGGCTCCCTTGTAACTTGTGACACTTGGGACAAGAACTGGAGACCCTTACCTCACGTTCCCATTGTTTATTTAAACTCTGTGTGAAGAATTGGGGATTACTTCTGGGCAACACTGAGCCTAAGGATTGGAATTGTATCCATCCAATTGTATATCTCTGTTTTACACTGCAAGATTGGTGCATGTACTGCTATACAACTGTTTAGCAATCCTTCCAGATACTGAGACATTATTGCACAAAACAAAAAAACAAAGAACGGAAAAGACCCATCTGACTTGCCCAAATTTAAAGGTATATGGACTGTGTCGTGCAGCTTGAATAGCTTTATAAACGCAGCCACCTAGTGGCCATACAGGAAAAATACAATAACAGCAGCTACAGTGCCTTGCAAAAGCATTCACCCCCCTTGACATTTTTCGTGTTTTGTTGCCTCACAACCTGGAATTAACATGGAGTGTTTGAGGATTTGCATCATTTAATTTACAGAACATGCCCACAACTTTGAAGATGTTTTTTTTTTCTACTCCAACCATAAATCTAGCTGCAGTCCTGTGAGGAAGTAACAGCAGTCAGGTTCTATGGTGACTCCACAACACCATGGGCAGCTGCACTATTTGTCTGGTTTGAAAAAAAATGGGCTTGCCTTTAATGGAATATCTTCCCCCAATAGAAAATAGCATGTACAGTACCTTGCAAAGGTATTCACCCCCTTGGCATTTATTGCGTTTTGTTGCCTCACAAACTGAAATTAACATGGATTTTTTGAGGGTTTGCACCATTTAATTTACAGAACATGCCCACAACTTTAAAGATGTTTTTTTTTATTTTTTTATTGTGAAGCAAACAACAAATAGGACAAAATAACAGAAAAAGTCAATGTGCATAACTATTCACCCCCATAAAGTCAATACTTTGTAGAGCCACCTTCAAGTCTCCAAGTCTCTTTGGATAAGTCTCTATGAGCTTGCCACATCTTACCAATGGGATTTTTGCCCATTCCTCCTTGCAAAACTGCTCCAGCTCCTTCAAGTTGGATGGTTTGCGCTTGTGAACAGTAATCTTTAAGTCTTACCACAGATTTTCTATTGGATTGAGGTCTGGGCTTTGACTAGGGCATTCCAACACAACACGTTTTGCTCAAGAATATCCCTGTATTTACCACCATCCATATTTCCCTCAACTCTGACCAGTTTCGCCAGACTTAGCGTTTTCTTTGATGGCCGAAAAGTTCAATTTTAGTCTCATCAGACCAGAGCATCTTCCTCCATACATTTTGGGAGACTCCCACATGACTTTTCTCAAACTCAAAATGTGCCATTTAGTTTTTTGCTGAAAGTAATGGCATTCTTTTGGCCACTCTGCCATAAAGCCCAACTCTATGGAGCGTACGGCTTATTGTTGTCCTATGTACAGATACTCCAGTCTTTGCTGTGGAACTCTGCAGCTCCTCCAGGGTTACCTTAGGTCTCTGTGCTGCCTCTCTGATTAAGAGAATACACGTATTACCCCCCTACCCATACAACGTACTCCAGAATTGATACCTTGCTCTGTACCCTGCTCATCTCTCTACGAGTCTATCCAGAAATCTGAGATAGTTCCTTGCTCCTGGTCAGATCATGCTGTGGTACTTATTGAACTGGATCTTGGACCTAATTTAATTCCCCCCTATATTCAGAAAATAAATGAGTTCTTAATATCCAATCCCAATAGTATACAATTGATCGCCAACTATATAAACTTGTTTATTGAGACCAACTTAACTTTGGAGACAGGGGCTGGCTGTCTCTGGGTGACCCATAAGGTCTTTGTAAGGGGCACATGCATTAAACTAGCTTAAACTCTTAGACAAAGAGAGACAGAATTGACAGCTATTCTTAGAAGATTTGAGGAGTCAAATCAACAGAACCCCTCTTGAAAAATACGTAAGCAAATTGATAAAACTAGGATAGAACTAGATGCTGTATTATCACACCGTACTGAGAAAGTGGTGAGGACAAAACATCTATATTACTGGAAGGCCAATAAGCTCGATACGCTGTTAGCCAGGAGACTACATTCCAAATATACCCAGTCCAGAGTCACCAAGATTAGAATACCTAACGGCTCAATCTCATTTAGTCCAAATGACATTCAAAAGGTGCTTCAAAATTTTACCAACAAATATCCTCTTCCCAATCTCATTGTAGGGAGTCAGACCTGGACTCTTTTTTAGACGCATATGATCTGCCTTCAATAACGGAACAACATTTAGCTACCGTATATACTCGAGTATAAGCCGACCCGAGTGTAAGCAGAGGCACCCATTTTACCACAAAATACTGGGTAAAATGAGTGACTTGAGTATAAGCCGAGGGTGGGAAATGTGCTGCCCCCTGTGTCCCTCTTGTGCCCTCTGTGTCCCCCTCTCTCTCTCCGTGTCTCTTCTCCCCTCTCCCTTCCCTGTGTCTCTTCTCCCCTCTCCCTTCCCTGTGTCTCTTACCCCCTCCCTTATCACCCTCCTCAACCTCCCTCCTCATCCTTAACCTCCCTCCTCATCCTCAACCTCCCTCCTCATCCTCAACCTCCCTCCTCATCCTCAACCTCCCTCCTCAACCTCCCTCCTCATCTCAAACTCCCTCCTCATCCTCAACCTCCCTCCTCAACCTCCCTCCTCATCCTCAACCTCCCTCCTAATCCTCAACCTCCCTCCTCATCCTCAACCTCCCTCCTCATCTTAACCTCCCTCCTCATCCTCAACCTCCCTCCTCAACCACCCTCCTCAACATCCCTCCTCATCCTCAACCTCCCTCCTCCTTCTCAACCTCGCTCCTCAACCCACCCATCTTCAACCCCTTCCTCAACCTCCCTCCTCAACCTCCCTCCTCAACCCCCCATCCTCAACCCCCTCCTCAACCCCCCCATTCCTCATCCTCAACCCCCCATCCTCAACCTCCCTCCTCAACCTCAACCCCCCCTCCTCAACCTCAACCCCCCTCAACCCCAACCCACCTCCTCAAACTCAACCTCCCCCCTCAATCCCCCTCAACCCCAACCCCCCTCCTCAACCCCCCTCCTCAAAGTAAACCCCCCTCAACCCCCCTCCTCCACCTAAACCCCCCTAAATACCTCCCCCCTCTCCCCGCACTTACCTGCGTGTGCTCCGGCCTCTGCGCCTTGACCCGGCGCGCATGTGATGTCACATGCGCGCCGCGTCATTAGCATATACCGGGTGCCGGTAAGCAGGTAAGTGAGGGGAGAGGGGGAGGTATTTAGGGGGGTTGAGGTTGAGGAGGGGGGAGGGAAAGAGACACGGGGGGGTAGAGAGACACACAGGGGGTTAGAGACACACGGGGGGGTTAGAGTCACACGGGGGGGTTAGAGACACATGGGGGGGTTAGAGACACATGGGGGGTTAGAGAGACACGGGGGGGGTTAGAGAGACACGGGGGGAGAGTGACCCGAGTATAAGCCAAGGGGCCCTTTTTTGCCTTAAAAAAGGGCTGAAAAACTCGGCTTATACTCGAGTATATACGGTAACTTAAATACTGAAATCTCCCAAGAGGAGGTGAAAGCTACCATTCAAAGTCTAAAATTTGGTAAATCCCCAGGGCCGATGGCTTTACAAACTTATATTATAAAAAATGTGAGCCCCTACTTACCCCACATCTTACATCATTATTTAATGCAATCTTGAATGGGGAACATATGCCTCCTAAACTTCATCAAACAGATTTGATTGTCTTCCCCAAGGAAGGTAAGGATAATCTTGAAGTTAAAAACCTCATTAATGAACGGGAATGTCAAGATCTTAGCTAAGATCATGGCTAACCGAATCTCAAAATTTCTTCCGGATCTCATTCATAAGAACCAGGCAGGGTTTATACAGTTTAGGCAGGCCCGGGATAATGTCAGAAGAATTTTAAATGTCCATTATGTAGCACACAAAACAGAGACCCCCATATGTCTCCAAGCTTTGGACATCGAAAAAGCTTTCGACACTGTAGAGTGGGCTTATATTTATAAAAAAAAGTAAATTTTGCTTTAGAGGGCGCTTTATAAACCTGCTTAGGAAATACCATGATCCCCTGATAGTTAATCTAAAATTGCCAGGGGAACATAAAGCCAAGGGGTTCTAGACAGGGATGTCTACTTTTGCCTCTGCTGTTTGCACTAGCTATAGAACAATTATCACAAGCAATTAGATCCAATATTGAGATTCGGGGCTTACAAGTGGGACTTCAACAATTGAAATGCTTGCTCTTCGCTGACGACTTGCTGTGTACCCTGACCCCTATAGAGACGTTCAGCTCAATTTCCGGCCTTAAACTAAATCTGGAGAAGACTGAAGCCCTGGGCTTAGATATCTCCCAAACTGAAATGGAAACTCTAAAGTCTATTTACTAATTTATTTGGCCCAAACATCACATAAAATACCTAGGAGTTAACACCACACCTGAAATTTCTGATTTATATAAGGCAAATCACCCCCTATGTATAAAACGCTGGATGAGGACGTGCAGAGGTAGACTAAATATCAAGTTTTATGGACTGGCCACATAGTGGCCAATAAAATTAGTATTTTACCTAAGATTTTATATATTTTTTTGCCTATCCCAATCTCATTGAAAGAGTTGGATAGATTCCAAAATAGTATCTTCAAATTCATTTGGAGAAATAAGCATCCCCGTATTTCTAAGCAAGTAATGTTAAGGCATAAAAAAAGGGAAGGCTTCAAAGCTGCCCAACTGGCCCATTTACCCCTAGCGCATTCAATTAAACACCAACCAGCTTGGGTCTTTATGGAGAACCAGCAAATGCACCTACATAGCTGGGACGGAATAATTTGGATTCCAAAAGAACTAGTCCCCGTTACATCTCACTAAAATCCTATGATTAATCTGACCATAAACTCTTAGAGGTGGGCTAATTCCAGGTGTCGATTTAGACCTGATCTATCTCCCTTATTATCAGTTCTATCTTTCCCCCAAATTATGGCAGAATCCAGTGCAGTCTCAAGACATTGGTGAACCTTTCGAAATCTAGACAGAATAGGTGCCTGGTTCACTAACGATTGCCTCCTAACCTATGACCAATTCTACATGACTTATGAATTACCTCTTACAGAGTTTTATAATTATCTAAAAATAAAAAGTTGAGTTAGTAAAGCACCCTCAAGAATTGGGACCTCCCGGATCCTCTTGGATCTCCATTATATGTAAAAAATCTCCCACTCACAAAAGGCATAGTAGGATCACTCTATGATTGCTTTATTAGCAGCACTAGCACTGAGAAACGCAAATTTATATTAAGATGGGAATTGGGAGTAGAATGGGGTGGGATATGTGGGTAGAATCATGCTCAAACCTAGGCAGAGGCTCACTTAGTTACTCTAACCTTGAAACAACCATCAAGGTTCGCCAGAGAGCCTGCTGTACACTGGATACATTGCAGAACATCAATCTCAGAGAGAGCAATACATTTTTTAGGGGATACCAACTAATAGGGGTTCACATTGACACTTGGTGGTCTTGCCCGTTAATCCAGAGTCTCTGGAGAAAGCTAACCCGTCTTGCTACTACACTCTTTAGGATGGTGATTCCAAACACGATAGAATCTTGCCTACTGGAGATTCATATTAAGAATCTATCCCCAACCCAGAACAACTTATTCCAGCTATTGCTGCCAAATCACACATAGCAAGTAGCTGGAAGACACAAGCATTAGATTTTCAAGAAGTAATCAGAAAAATTAACTATATGCTTATCAACGAGTTACTAACTCATATTATTTTAGATAGATTCCCCCAATTCCAGAAGATCTGGGAATCTTGGCTGGAATCACCACTTAGCATCTCTCTCACTTGACTCCAAATTTCCACCATAAGGATAATAGGGGGGAGCTTGAGGCAAAGGAGACTCGGATCTGGATCCCTCTTTTGAGTCTGGGGATTGGAAAATAGGTAATTATATTACTAGCTGGACCAAGGCGGTCTAATCAACGTACACCAAAATGTTAAGATACATAGTGAACATAGTGAACTTGTTTTGTCCTGTGTAATATGCATTGAGGTAAAACATATATCTGATCTGTATTAGATATTTCTAAATTTAGACTTTTTCTCTTTATTTGTTGTAGTTTTGTTTATTTACCCAGTTAATTTTTTTTTCTAGCGTGTATTTTATCTATTTATTCTATATAATTGTTGTTTTTGTTTTTATTGTTACATTAATAATCAGAAATACGAAATGAAAAGGCTTAGTCAGTTAATATTTGTAAAGTGCTTTATTGAAGAAGACACCTGACGAATATTTGTTAAATATAATGTTATATTCTAATATGCCTTTTAATAAAAATGCATTGGTAAAAAAAAAAGTGCATGTCACAAACATCTCAGTTCTTCCACTTCAAGAAGAGTGCAGAAGTAACAATGGAAGTCTGAAATTCTAAACATAGCATCTGTTAAGAATACATTAAATTATATACTCATTAATGTTAGAATTTCACACATGCTGGAAGATTCCATGGGAATTTTCTATTAGATCTCACAGCTACACCCTACAGTCCAAGTCTTCTGTGAAATAAAAAGTTCACTGAAACAGCCTTCATGCGTGGATGTTGGGGGCTTGTGATCCAGCTGCCGATTACGATTCTCAGGACGATGGACAGGCTTGGGAGGTGAATCTGGAGAGGTAAGAGAGTAAATAAACCTATTGAAAAGGAAATAACCTTTTCTGAATATCTACTCTTTCATTTGTCGCTTTTTTTAATTACAATTTCCTTTTCTTTTCCCCTCTTTTTTCTATTTATCTTTTTCTCTTTTTTCTTCATTTTTCTTTTAATTACTTTACTTGGTTGAAGTTAGTTTAAACACTGACACCTAAAATAGATAGAAGTTTAAATAAAAAAAGTTATATATTGTTATAAATGCTTGAATTTTATTGGTTTGAGCTTCTTGATACAGAAAAATATGTAAGACAAGCGACTTGCCCGTCAAAAATGACGGCAATAAAAAGCCTGGCAATTCTGTTTGCCACACAATGCAAGGCTCTCCTCCCTCTAACATGTAGGCCTCGCGATGAACGCCTTCGGCGCTCATTGCAAGCCTCTCCCACTGTCTACTTTACGGGCCTTATTTAAGATATTACTGTCTAATTCTATTTTTCTGTTTTTATATTTATACAAATTGTTGTGATTTATAATACATATTTTCTATTAATTAACTTGAAAGTGAAAAAAATAAAGAAATAGAGGATTTGTGGCATAACTAGAAATTCTAGTTGAAAATAAAGATATTGTTTTGCAATGATGGAAACACTGCCATTTATCCCTAGCTGAGGTAACCTTGCTTGCTGGGGTTTCTCATGTATGGCCTGGTCTGTGACCTCACTGGATTCTGCTGTTATCATAATGGATGATGTCACATGCTTTACTATGCTATATAAGGGATCATCTCCTGCTGGACATCAGTTATAATTTGGTTGGCCGCAGAGTAGGATCATAATGCTTTGTTTGACCTCTGAAGTTCCACTGATTAAGCAGTCACAAAAATGGTGCTGGAGGTAAGATAACAGCAATAGAGGGGTATACATACTGAGCTAGAAAATCTGATTAAATACATATATGGTAATCAATAGTCATATTAAGAAAAATAAAAAAATCATTGGGGGACACATATGGGATTTAACTTACTATTATTTGCTTTATTCGGTCACTTTAGGACTATTAAGCTCAATGATGTGTCATAATGCATGTACACACTAAAAATTAAATGGAGAATATCTGTACCATCTACACACATCCCTAAATTGCTTCTATTGATCTTTTGCCCACCATAAATTAAATGATTGTTGTGGTGAACTATCTCCTCATATCTTCTACTACCCAAGCTGGGATCCCGCTCCATGCTGATGAGAGGCAGTAACCTTGAAACAGCTGTACGTGGGTGGGATTCCTGGCTTGTGTACAATCCAACCTTAGCTTTGCTCAAAGCTGTGTGATACAGCAGAAATATACTTTAAGGAAGTCATCTTTGAAATGGATATGGATTGTAAGAGCGAAGGCCTTTGCAGGCACATCTGTATGTCCCTGCCAAAGTTCCCAGAATCCAGTGTAATAACTGTATTTCTTGGAATTCTGAGCAGGAAACCATTTATATAGTTGCAACCATTTTTATTTCTGCTGATCCACATGGTAATGAAAAGAAAAAGAGAAAGACATGCAACTATATATATATATATATATATATATATATATATATATATATATATACACACATACACTTTAATAAAAAATATCTGCATATAAGAGGTGTCCAGAAGCAACCATTTTTGTTTCTGCTGATCCACATGCACAGGTGTTTGGAGATCTTGACTATCCAGTTGCTTCAATTGATATGTGGAAATCTTTAAGATTAGTTTATAAAACCACTAGATGTTTCTAATTATAGTAAATGCATTAAAAACTGTAATGATAACATTTGCCAATTATAAAATAGAGACAAATAACACCAAAAACTAAGTGGTTTAATGTAAGAGCTGCATTCAATTTTACAGATCAGGCTTTTAAACTGTACAAATTTAGACTAGCCTGGGGTAATTAACTCTTGGCAGAATATGGAAATGTTTGTTGGATGTCACATTGAATTTTCAGGTAGAGCTTGATGCCATTATGAAACACACTTTCCTGCCATGTGAGTTAATGCAGATCTGTGACTGTGGACAGCCGGCTCTTTGTCCTAGATTGTGAGAGCTGCTACTATTGAACTAGGGGCTATTAAATCCTGCTATTATATAAGAACACTTCTCACAGACTGAACCTTGATTAAAAACCACACGGAGACTCTGATCCACACTGTACAGACATCATTGTAGCACAGCAGGGTGTACAAGCCAAGACTTGCTACAGTTTGCCCTCCTGTGACGATATTACATCATGTCCAATAAAATGGACGCCATGTCAAAAAGACAAAGTAGCTGCCCAGAACATTTTTAAAGGGCATACATTTTGGGCTACAGATAATATTCTCCTTTTATGCTATTCTGTGGATTCTATTCTATTTTCTCCTCCACTTCAAATATTTATTTTCAATTTTTTTAAGTTTTTTTGTTGTTGTTACAAATGAGAAGAGTTCTATATTTGTATATGAATTTCTGGCGATTGTGGGGCTTATTCACAAATGATGTTCAAGTATTTATTTTCTTTGATTTTAATATATTGGGAATATCATTTTCATGAAGGATGATAATTTCACAGGCATTTTTATTTTGTTTGCTAGAACCATTTTAACATGATGACTGAATTAATTCATCCACCTTAATACAGCTGTGATATAAAATTTACATTTCAGCTTCTGGAAACCCCCTCCCATTCTTACTGTTCTCTCACATGTAGGGTGTCATGTTTCACAGCTGTGGCCTTAAGCCATACTCACAGGGGAAGGCTTTCACACTACCAGTGTATCATGCTGCATCAAGCAGTGACTTATTGTGTGTCTGAACAGGATGAGACACTGATAGTGTGAAGCTCCTCCTCAATGGATGTAACCACATATGAAACAAGGCACCATACATGACAGAGAACAGGAAGAAAGAGGGAGAATCCAGAAGGTAAGACTCTGTGGGTGCTCCTTGAATGAAATGTAAGTGAAGCTGCAATTGTATATCACAGAAGGCATGACAAGTGGCAAAAACGACAAGTACCAAACTGCCCTAAGGAAAAATGTAAATGGGTTTTAGGAAGTGGACCCTGCCTACGGGACGATTCCACCCAAACAGTGATATCACTGGAGGAGATCATCACTGGAGGAGATCACACTGAGAGAGCTAAATATCTCTCATTATATTGAGCAAAACAAAATAAGTAAGACCAAAATATTTCACATATTTCTCCAAAATGTTTTTCAGAAGTATAGATAAGATGAAATATGAGTTCAGTGGTCCTTTAGTTCATGGGTGGCAATTTTTGCTGCCTATATTTCTAGGGTGTGGATGAAACGTTGGGTGGAGAGGGGAAACTCTGTCTAGTACCATATGTTTTATTAAATGCAAATGGCAGTGAGCCTTCATATCTGCTATACTATGTTAATATAATGCTTCCACCAGAAAGCCTGGACCAACATTCTCACCCCAACAACAAGTTGGTTTCATCACAAAGATAATTTTAAACTGACTATACATTGTACTAGCCATTTTTAGCTACAGTAAATAGTTACTAAGATATTCAGCATTGTTTATGCATCGCTTGTTGATAATGTGCAACACAATATTTTGATTTGTAGCTCAGAGAGCTTAATAAGGGTCAGCGGCTGAAATTGCATGATAACATTGTTTTGCCATTACAGAAACAAACAAGCAAACTATGATCCCTTTTTAAAAAAAAAATTGTATTATTCCAATATATATATACAAACATACAATACACTACATACAATATTCCCTCATAATACATATCATATAAATACAGCTTTAATGATACAAAAAGAAATACAACAGTGTAATACCACAATAAGAAGAGAGATAGGTAGTTTAATTAATTAATATGCACCTTTACCTATGAATCAGACTACCTAAAATTAGTTAGATTCTTTTCAAATGTATCCATATATTGGTCCCAAGTAGTCAAATTGATAGATCTCTTTCTTTTGGGGCCCCCTATGTAATCTTCCTTCATCAACTCTCTGTTATAATTTATTTTAGTAGTAACTTCTTTCCAAGAAGGAATTGTGGGTTTATTCCATTGTTTAATTAATAGTGATTTGATGATCAATAATAAGTGTGATATCAATGATTTGTTTTTAGGGAAAATATTATCTAGCTTTAAATGAAATAAGACTACTCCCGGGGTACATGGGCAGTCTACCCCTGACATTGAGGTTAAGTGCCCCTAACACTCTTCCCAAAACATTCTAATCATGCAACATTCCCACCACATATGAAAGGCAGTACCCTCTTCACCACATCTTTTCCAACATAGTGGAGAAATTTGGAGATCTATCTTATTCATAATTATAGGGACTAAATACCATTTTCGTGTTAACTTAAAGTATAGCTCCCTATACATATTATTTATGGAGGAATTCCTTATCAACCTTAGGGCTCTATACCAATCTTGGTTGTCATAGATTTGGTTAAGGTTACCTTCCCATTCTTTTATACTCTTTGATTTTATAAATTTCCTGGATTTTGATCTGATTTTACTGATCTTTGAAAAAAGGTGTGACACTGGCCCTTTGGTCAAAATTTCTTCTAATTCATAATTTTTTTCCATTTTTATGGATGTATATCCCTTTTGCTTTAATTTTTCCACCAATGATCTATATTTCAACCATGAGATTTTTTTTAGGCCGAAATTACTATGAAGCTCCCCTTGTTTTATTAAAGATCCTGCTGGATATAGATCGGAAATAAACTGTATTTCGGCTTTTTTCAATAAATCCACTTCCGATTTATATGACTCCTCCCTCAATATATCTATGGGCGCTGATAGTGATGGAATATGAAATAACTCAGATTTGATTTGATTTTTCCCCCAGAATTTTATTAATGACCTTATCCCTTCTGGTAATCTAACCCAAATTCCATCATCCTCATCAAATTTTCCTAATAATGTTCTAATTGTCATAGTTCCTATAAGCGCTTCCTCAATTGTTTTCCAACGTGTTATTCTATGTTGAATATTCATATTAATTATATGAGATATAACAATGTTTTCATATATCTCTTTGATATCGGGAGTTCCAATACCTCCCAATTAAAATTTCTCATTAGCAATTATTTTTTTAACTCTCGCTTTTTTACCTAAATATATAAATGGAACTTTTTCTGGAGTACATCTAAATAGGTAAGTAACCTTGGGAACAATACTCAATTTGACTATGGCAATTCTAGCCGACCATGAAAATCTTATTGTGTGCCAGTCAGAAAGTAGCATTCTGATTTGTTTTAATATTTCTGTTATGCTATCTATTATTACTTTCTTATTATGAAAACTAAATCTTCTACCCAAATGCGTGATAAATTTAGAGTGTCAATTAAATGTATATACTTCCTTTAATGTATTTAGGATTTCCATATTTAGACCTCTATGAATAATATCGGATTTCAGAGAATTTATTCTAAAGTATGATACTCTACCAAATTTTGCCAAATGATGTTGTAAGTTGGCGCAAGACTTTATTGGATCCGTTAAAGTCACTATAATGTCGTCCGCAAATAACATTATTTTATAATCATTATGGACGACTTTTATTCCATTAATACTTTCTGATACCCTTATTAAAGGCTCGATAAATAGCAAAAATAACAATGGCGATAGAGTACACCCTTGACGGGTCCCGTTACTTATTGTAAACTTCTCGGTCTCAAAATTCGGTCCCACAATATATGCTGAAGATTTAATTGTTTTTAACGCAAAGTCGGCAAAGCCAAGTTTCAGCATCACTGCCTCTAAGAACTCCCAACTGGCCCTGTCAAATTCTTTCTCCGCATCGAGTGAAAGGATCAATGTGGGAGCTCTTTCTTTTTTTGCAATAAACATTAAATCCATTAAATGTCTAGTATTGTCGGGGGCCGTCCCGACTGATCCAAATGTATCAGTTTAGATATTATACTATTTTGCCTAATGGCCATGATTTTTGCATATGTTTTTAGATAAATGTTAATAAGTGAGATGGGACGATAACTAGTAACTTCCTCTGGGTTTTTCCCGGGTTTTAGAATGTTGATTATTTTAGCTTCAACTAGTTCTGGTACTATTTTCCCTGTATTTTTAATCTCATTAAACATATCTTGCAAGTGTTTCCTAATTTCTTTTCGAAAGAACTTATAATATAAATGGTCTAACCCATCTGGGCCTGGAGCTTTGTTTGATTTGGCTTTTTTAATTACCTCATCTATTTCATCCAGTGTGATATCTTTATTTAATGAGCTTTGATCCTCCTCATCTAATTTAGGGAGCTTAACCTTACCCAAAAATAGATTTATTTCGTCTATACTAGGTTTTTTAAATGCTGGATTATTATTGAGGTTATATAATGAACTATAAAATTCCTTCATAATTTCCCCAATCTTATCAGAATGAATATAAACGGTATTGTCCGTACCCCTGAGGCTAAGAATTTTATTTTGATTTTTTTGCTTCTTTAATTTGTTAAGATCCTAATTAGCATATCAATGCAGCAACTTCAAACATCGGAAATACTGAATTTCAAGTCATTATTGTTCCAAGCTTGACAAAAGAAGGCAATACCTGTGGACTGTTCGTATCCTAATATAGTAAGTCCAATAAAAATAGCATTTAAAATTAGACAAGAGGGACACACATGATAGTAGATGGTCTCTTATCAGAGTTCATTAAAAATGAGGAGAAGTGATCAGGACTTTCTCCACTGCTGTGTGGGGCCCCATAATAAAACGGGCCATGAATACTCGTGATTTCTTGCACATATAGGTAACTAGTCTCTGCCTAGGGCAGCACATTTCCAGAGGGCAGCAGGCTGCCTGAAGATGTAGTGCAGTACATTGAAATATGTTTTTATACACACACATGGGTTTAGGAGCCAAAAAAAATCTGGGCCAGGACAATTCAACTCCAATGCCAGGACAGGAAGCAGGGTTGGATCTACCGTTGGTGTACCCAGTGGAATGCACTGGGGCCCTGCTCAGGGGGGCGACAACGACATTGCTGGGTCAAAGCTTCAATGGGAAAGATATACTGCTCCGTAGCCCTCTAGTGGTCAAATCTGGTAATGCAACAGAAATGTCTATGTGCCGTAATATTCCTGTCTGTAAGTGGGGTGACACTTTCTGATATAGATAAACCATATATATATATATATATATATATATATATATATATATATATATATATATAAACTTATGATTTGAGATATAAAAAGAGGAAACGAGGAGCTGAAAGTGAGGAGAGCACAAAACTGAATGGCCTAAGGCAGACCTGAGCATTGTACGGCCTGCTAGCCACTTCCGGCTCTTTGGTTGTTCCTGTGCCCACAGTGGGTTACAAATTTGTGTCCTGGACAAAAAAAACAAAACACTGCCAATTGTAAAAGGGGGTAGTTTATGAGCAGCAGTGTTGTGACTAACTGGGATGGATAGCATTCTGTAGATACTGCTCCTGGCACTGAGAAAATAAAGCTATAAAATGAATATTGAGCAGAATTAAGTTCAGCCTATGGTTCGGCCATCCACAACATTCCCAGTTTCTCATGTGGCCCCTTTGGGAAATTAATTGCTCACCCCTGGCCTAGGGCCATTGCTGAGGCTCCCTCATGGCTCCCTCATGGTTCCCTCAAGGACTCCTTACATAGAACACAAGACCAGGCTACAAACATATGCTTGTAAAACATCTTAAAATGATCTTTAAAATATTGAAGTATGTGTCACTATAATATGTTTCATTTACCATAATTAAATATTTTGGGGTTATGAATTATGTAAGTCAAAGGTATTGGTAGTGGTCACTAGTATATGACCACAAGGTAAAAAAATATATGTCACACATTCAAACGAAGGTTAAATAGACTGCAGTGTAAAACTGAGCTCAACAGTGGATCAATTGGGCTGAATGATCTCAATATCTGGAATTAAGACACAGCAAAGAGAGTTTCGATACAAAAACAGCCTTATTAAATTGTGATTCTGTAAATTTAAAAGGGCTCTATATAAGCACAGAGCATATTTTTTTATAGAAGTTTTTAGTTAGTGAAGACCTTGCTTTTGGATAGAAGTTCACTAACTAAAAAAGTCTGTAAAAATATATATGCTGTGTGCTTAAATAGAGCCCTTTTAAATTTGCCGAATCACAATTTAATAAGGCTGAAAATCTTTATAGTGTGAAATCTAGAAAAAGACACAATATTTGCTCATTCACATAAATGGATTTATCCTAATGAGTGTAATATGTTCTATGATAAATCAATGAAACAAGGTGTTATATCAGTAAAACAAAAATGAAAAAACACTCTGAAGAATGAAAATGTGTAACAAAGATTGAAGACATTGATGTAAAGGTGGGTGACCAAGAATAAGACGTACTGATCTTTTTATAAAGAAAGGTGACAAGCCTAAGAGGCAAAGTAATAAAGATCACAACAGCCCTAAATAAAAATGTGGAATACAAAGTTAAAGATAAGCGGTAATATTGAGTAAAGAACTACGTTACAGTTCTCAAATAATTCAACGTACAAGAAATAACAAATTCAGCGTACAAGAAATAATAATCTCAAATATTTGATTGGTGATTATTTATTGATTAAAACGGATACTGTAAAAGCTAAGTTGAAACAAAACTCTTGCCTGCAACAGCATAATAGAAGAAAAAAGTAATATAAGCTGTTTGAAATGAATAAATCTAAAATTCAAGTTACATCAGAGGTCCCACAGATACAAAATACATCTACTCTACTTCATACACAAAATTATTCTAAAGAGATAAAAAGGTCAGCTGACAGTGATGTCAGTAGGAAAAAGAGCAATAAGAGCTTTTATTTTAATTGTTTGAATTTTAATTCAAGTTTTATTTTATTTTTTATAAAATGTAGTTTTAAACCAAAATAATTCAATAACGTGGGTATTTGATATTGATTGGAAAAGCGTGTTCTTTTCTTTCTCTTTGTCTTTTAGGGTGTCCTGATTCTATTCATTACATCTGACAAAAGTAAATTATAGTAATGTGAGAAAGTTCTGTATTATAGAAAGAATAGTAGATAACTGGAGCAGCTTTCCGGGCTACCCTGACTTAAATACGATACTGTTTTGTGTAGATAGAATGGGCAGACAAGGGGGGTCTTTTGGTTCTCATCTGCCGTCAATTGTATGTTCTATGTTACTTAATCCCCTGTATAGCACTATGGTATATGCTGTCCTGTTAAATTATGATAATAATCATATATATTAGCAGTGATATTGTCAGAAGACACCAAGAGGGCTCCTAGTTGGTTGCATGCACATCACCAATCTCAGTACTCATGCATACCCACAGCCTTATTAAATTGCATTCAGCAAATTTAAAAGGGCTCTATACAAGCACATAGCATATTTTTTATTACAGAAGTTTTTAGTTAGTGACCTTCTATTCAAAAGCAAGGTCTTCACAAACTAAAAACTTCGGTAAAAAAATATGCTATGTGCTTAAATAGAGCCCTTTTAAATTTGCCGAATCGCAATTTAATAAGGCTGATAGTATCATTGTGGTAAGGTTTTTGTGAAATCAGGAGTGTGTTTCTGACTAGCCTACAAGGCCTTGATCTAGGGCGGCACATTTTCAGGGACAGCAGGATGCCTGAACATATGCAATACATTGAAATATATTTGAAAATGCACAGAATTGTCTATATGCAGTTACATTTCTGTTGGTAAGAGTATTTGACATTTTCTTACATACCATATATATACATAAACACAAATAAACATATGATCTGAATCTAAAAAAAGAGAAACAGGAGCTGCAAGTGGGGAGTGGGGTGCACAAATTGGATCTTTCCTGTTATCTGCTTGCCAATAGTGGCAGCTTTGGATATTTTTTTTAATTTAGATTTAGGGGTTAGGGTTTGGGGTTAGTGTTAGGGTTTAGGGCTAAGGTTTGTGTTTAGTGTTAGGCATTAGGGATAGGGGTTTGAAATTTCAGTCCTATCCTAGCGCAGCACAAGGCAGCAGCAGTGGCGGTGAGCATCTGCTAGATGGAGCTGCCGATAATCCGGTGCCATATGATAGAGTCAAGGCCTAGGTAAACTTTTAGGGTGAGGGTTAGGGTTGGGGTTTGGGTGAAGTTTAGGGTTAGAGTTAGGGTTACAGTAGTTTAAGGGTTAGGCTAACATCATAAGCTTAGAACTTTCTCTCACATATCGGCAGTTTAGCAAAATATCAGCAGCGCCATCTAGCGGTTGTAGGCCACACTGCAGCGGCGGGCCTGTCCCGACAACATAACAGGATAGATCCTAAATATAGGATTCCTGTATAAAGCGCTGAACATGCCAGTTATTTACCTTTAAATACTTGTTTAGGTATAACATCTACTATGATATGGCACACCGTTTTCCTTCATTATAATGTAACTTCCAAAAGGATTTGCCTTTCTCTGATTACCTGTTTATTATTTAGATAATTTTTTATATCACAATGTACTACATGGTCTCATTGTTGGAGAATTACAATAGATCTTTAAAGTCTCCTTTCTTAAAACCTTTGTAAAAAAAGTAAGCCTGTGCCTTTAAGGATCAAGGGTGCAATTATATGATTTAAAGACACTGTGTGAGGGAGTCTGTGCTTCTTGGGTGTCCTGTGAGCGGCAGGTTTGACTTTGTAAAATACATATATTAATACTAGGGCTGCACTAATACTAATCCTTCTGAGATTGTGTAGTTTAGTATACAATGTGGCACTAAATGATATAAACCTTATTTAAGCGACTGTCGACAGTATCTGTGGATTGTTCTATATCAGTAGCCTCACATGGTGCAGCGCAGCCTTGTGATACACAATTATCTGTAATTATCATTAATGCCTATTATGGTTCTGTATGCAAATAAGACTTTTGTGTCCGTGATCGGCCTATGCATCATTTTTAGACATGTCCTTTAGGAGTCATGTCTGCTTTATTACGTGTTCCCTTTTTTTTTTGCTGTGTAATAATGAAGGCAGATTAATGGTGTTGTGTTGTCGTGATCTGGAGAGGAAATCGGGCTTCATGATCTGCAACCTTTGGTAATGAAAGAGCCAAACCTAGGTCAAACCTTAAAATGAGGGTTTCAAAATAAATGTATCCTAATCCATTCTGCATAACTTTGCTACTCGTATATGGAGTATGCCTATTTTGCCTTTTTTAATCAAACGGACAAATTAGTAATGGTTTGGGATCTATCCTGTTATGGTGTCGGTACAGATCCATCGCTGCAGTGCGGCCTCCAACCACTAGATTGCGCTGCCAATATTTTGCGATATGTGAGAGAAGTTCTAAGCTTATAATGTTAGCCTAACCCTTGAACTAACCCTAACAGTTTATCTAAGCCTTGCCTCTATGATATGGCAATGGAATATTGGCAGCGCCATCTAGTGAATGCTTACCGCCATTGCTGCTGCCTTAAGCTGCGCTGCCATAAGAGGATTGGACCCTGGTTTGAATTCATAGCGAACACTGTTTGAACTCATTGTGTTGGGGGGTGGCCCTGTGTTTATTCTGTACTGAGCCACGTTTGTCTCTAGAGCCATAGATTGCTCGTCCATCGTTTTGAAAGACTACATCAAAGTATATCTGTTTTTGTTCAGTTGTGTCTGTCTCTCCGTGACCTTATGGACCACAGCATGCCAGGCACATCTTGTGTGTGTTTTGGTTGTGCTTATCCCTAAGGTTTTCTTGGCAAAGATACTGGAGAGGGTTGCCAGTTCCTTCTCCAGTGGAGCGCGATTTGTCTGACCTATGTGCTATAAGATGGCCATCTTGGGTGATCCTAAATGGTATAGGTCATAGCTTTATTGAAGTCAGCAACCCCCTTCACCACCACAAGGTAGCGATCCAGTAGGGGCTAGATAGCTAAACCATAATGAAAGCCTACATCAAAGTGGCTCTTTACTGTTGTTATATTGTCTGAACCAGCTCTAGTTATTAGGGACTGCAGACAGACCAGATTTTGAGGATATTTCTATTTGAGCACAGGGGAATAAATCAAAATGATAGAGCTATGGTTTGTAATCCAAAGATATATCCTGAAAAATCTGTCATTTTTCTGGCTCGCATACTAGAGTTGGTCAGCAAGATGAGAGCAAGCCACGAGAAGCCTATCACTATAAGATTATCATTCTTTTATCTGGATGAGCAAAAACAACCACTGGCCTCCTTGTTGAGGTGTGTTCTTGTCCGGATATATAATGGACATGGAAGGCAGCTGGATGTGATTAGGAATGTAATATACCTATCTATCTCTTGGTCCTTTCGCATTATGAATCCGCACAGAGTCTGAACGCTGTGCCACAGCGTGCAGGAAAAAAATGATTTCCCCCCTCTGATGTGGTTTATAAGGCGCGCCGACAAAAGAGGCCTTGAGCTATGAGAGGCGCACCCGAGGGCCGAGTGCCTGCACCGAGGATATTGATGGCCTCGCTGTCGTTTCAGCTCTGTAGAGTTGCTCCACGTCGGAGGGGGGAAAATTTTTTTGCCTGCAGCGTTCAGACTCTGGGTGGATTCATAATTCGAAAGGTCCTATCTCTTTACTTTTATTTTATTAAAATGTGCTAAAAAGCTCTGTTTTTTCTCTCTAAAATCTTACAAGTAGCCTCTAACCAGTCTGTCCCTGTGCAACTTGTGAAAACAGGTTGTTGTTTTTTTAAGTACAGGGGTTGCACTGTCTCATAATAAATTTGTGGCAACATTTTCCCACATGCTTCTTGAAAGAGATCAATGACATGCTAATTAAAAAGACTGAACTTTACAGCATGTGTATATTCAAGAGCTGGAGAGGACAGATGCAAATCGATACAAATTTAATGAACTTGTAAACACTTCTTAATAAAGTACATACAGGTAAATAGATGCATAGGTATATTATATTCCTTATGAGATTCAGAAACCTTCCATGTCCCTTTTACTATGATGATCTTTTTGTTTTGCTTTAAAGGACCACTGTTGTTGGGGAGCAGCATCTCATATTTGTCACATATGTAACAAACCAATATTATCAGCTATGTAATCTTGGAGCATAAGATGGTTTTTAGACAGTGTCTTCATTTTAACAATCTGTCTTTGCCTGGTGGCTTCCCAGACTGTGTGTTGTCTGAAGCCTGAGGGAATGTTATTATTGTGAGTAGCACTTCTATTTTATCTTATTTTTAAATTCCACACCATTGCAGAAGCCTTTCAGTAGAACTGATTAGAGGTATTATCTGCATCCCCTGACCTACTGGATAGCTACCTTGTCATGGTGAAAGGGCTTGTTTACCTCAATGAAGCTGTGAGCTAAATCATGTAGGATCACCCAAGATGGGCAGGTCATGGCAGAGAGGTCTGACAAATCGCAATCCACTGAAGAAGGAACTGGCAACCCACCCCAGTATATTTGCCAATAAAACTATAGGGATTAGCAAAACCAGAAACAGATAGATGTGCTGCGGTCTATGTGGTCACTGAGAGTCGGACATGACTGAAAAACAACAATTATCTGTGCCTACAAGGTCACTGCAAATGGCTCTCCTATTAAAGTAATATTTAAGATAATAGCTGAAGACGTGCTACTCCTGTAACAGTCTTTGTAAAATCTGACCCATGCAGTGCATAGTTCCTGTTCTGTCTGTTCCAGGTTGTGACAATGCTTCTGTTTATTTCTGCAGAACGGTCTAGTGCATGATGGGAAAGGGCAGTAGAGTGGTTGTTTGTGGTTCAGCCTCTGTTGGAAAAACAGCAATCCTTGAACAGCTACTATATGGAAACCACACAGTTGGTATGTATATTAATGCACCTGGGGTATACAAATATCTGAAGTAACAGACACCTGCCGCTGAAGTGTACTTCTCACTGGGTTACACTCTTAGTACAACAGAGAGCTCAATATCATTGCAGGGTAAAAGGAAACTGGGGGGTAAAATCAATCATGGTCCTTCTAGGACAAGAGCCAGCCTTGCATGGACCAATGGAAAGCTACTGGCTGTGTGGTGTGCACTAGAAGATGAAATATGGAGATCAACAGGTTATTGGCCACCAACTTCACACAGTGATATACTCCAAGGAATGGGAGGAGGTCGAGAGGCAACATGGCGTTGCTTTTGAAAAAAGCAAAGTGATATTTAAAATAGTAATAATTCATAACTTTGTTTGAGTTAGTGAAACTTTTATTTTTTTAAACATACTTTTTAAGAGCCATTATTTGTTTTACCACTACCATGTCTCGTTTTAATAGGTTAAGGGACAGAAGACTAGCTTTAAGACCTCTATTATGATGCCAGTGCTGTTTTGTTCCGCCAGCAGTGGTGTGCAGCAGCCACTAGATGGCGCACCTGTGGCGAGCCAAGACTTTGTTCAAGTTGTTGTTAGGGTTCGGGTAGTGGCAGATGATAAGCTTTACATAGAGAAAGATCGCACTGCTGTTTTACCCTTAGGATAAATCTGATTTCAAAAGAATTGGCTGGGTAACTTTCAAAGCACACCCTAAAGCTAAAAAGTATATAAAACATTTCAATTATTTAGCTGTACATTTTATAATTAATATATACAGTGCCTTGCAAAAGTATTCACACCGCTTGGCATTTTTTGTGTTTTGTTGCCTCACAACTTGGAATTAACATGGATTGTTTGAGGATTTGCATTATTTAATTTACAGAACATGCCCACAACTTTGAAGATGTTTTTTTTTTTTTATTGTTGAGCAAACAACAAATAGGACAAAATAACAAAAAAAGTCAATGTGCATAACTATTCACCCCCTAAAGTCAATACTTTGTAGAGCCACCTTTTGCGGCAATCACAGCTCCAAGTCGCTTTGGATAACGCTCTATGAGTTTGCCACATCTTACCACTGGGATTTTTGCCCATTCCTCCTTACATGTTTCCCCTTAAACCACTCAAGTGTTGCTTTAGCAGTGTGTTTGGGGTCATTGTCCTGCTGGAAGGTGAACCTCCGTCCTAGCCTCAAATCATGCACAGAGTGGTACAGGTTTTGCTCAAGAATATCCCTGTATTTAGCACCATCCATCTTTGCCTCAACTCTGACCAGTTTCCCAGTCTCAGCTGCTGAAAACCATCCCCACAGCATGTTCTGCCACCACCATGTTTCACTGTGGGGATGGTGTTCTTTGGGTGATGTGATGGGTTGGGTTTGCGCCAGACATAGCGTTTTCTTTGATGGCCGAAAAGTTCAATTTTAGTCTCATCAGACCAGAGCACCTTCCTCCATACATTTTGGGAGTCTCCCACATGCCTTTTCGCAGACTCAAAATGTGCCATTTTGTTTTTTGCTGAAAGTAATGGCTTTCTTCTGGCCACTCTGCCATAAAGCCCAACTCTATGGGGCTTATGGCTTATTGTCGTCCTATGTACAGATACTTATTGTCGTCCTATGTACAGTTCTTCCAGGGTTACCTTAGGTCTCTGTACTGCCTCTCTGATTAATGCCCTCCTTGCCCTGTCCGTGAGTTTTGGTGGGTGTCCATCTATTGGCAGGTTTGCTGTTGTGCCATGTTCTTTCCATTTGGTTATGATAGATTTGATGGGGCTCTTGGGGATCATCAAAGATTTGGAACCCTAACCCTAACTTGTACTTCTCAACAACATTGTCCCTTACTTGTTTGGAGAGTTCCTTGGTCTTCATGGCAGTGTTTGGTTAGTTGTGCCTCTTGCTTAGGTGTTGCAGCCTCTGGGGCCTTTCAAAAAAGGTGTGTATATGTAATGACAGATCATGTGACACTTAGATTGCACACAGGTGGACATCATTTCACTAATTATGTGACTTCTGAAGGTAATTGGTTGCACCAGAGCTTTTTATGGGCTTCATAACAAAAGGGGGTGAATACATACGCACATGACAATTCTCTGTTTTCTATTTCTAAAAAAATAGTTTTATGTATATATTTTTCTCGTTTCACTTCACCAACTTAGACTATTGTTTTCTGATCCATCACATAAAATTCAGATTAACAAAACCTTGAACTTAAGGCTGTAATGTAACAAAATAGGTATCAAGTCAAGGGGGTGAATACTTTTGCAAGGCACTGTATGTCTAACCAGAAAAAAACATTTCACTACATAACTTTCATAAATAAATATATATATAAATATATATATATATATATATATATATATATATATATATATATATATATATATATATTAGACACTGTATGTGTGTTAGAGGTTTCCTCTGGCAACAAGTTTGTTGTGTTGTGGTTACCCTATCAGTGATTGTTTGTTCTCTTACCATCTCTGCTTGTGCTTAAAACCAATTAGACCTGACTCTCGGCCAAACCCCCACACTCCTCTTAATGACCTTATCAGGGTGGAGACCTACACATAACTGAGGTCCAATACTTTAATCTTTAAAATTATTTAATATTGATCCAGTATAAAACAGGATTTTTTTAATGATCCATGCATAATTAATATAGCTAGCTCCTCTTATTGGGCATTAGTGGCCCTTTAACAATAATAAGCATGTCGTATGATATACTAGGATCTAGCATATTCACGTATGAACCATAAACAACGTTTAAAAAAGGCAGTCCAGAAATTCTTAGATACTAAATTTTATTAAATTTGTTAATGTTATTTCAGAACCGTTTAGTAATTTCAGTTGTGTGTCGACCACCTGAAAAGCTCACAAACCACTGAACCACAGTTTGGGAGTATCTGCTTGAGCCTGACCGGATTTGCATTAGTCCTACTGAGTGTCCTGCCAACAAAAAAATAAATCCCATTTCCATGTGGTCATATAGGAGCCAGCAAAACATAACCTCGTGAACCAATGGGAAGCCGCCAGCTATACTACATGCACTAGAAGTTGCAATACGGAGATTCAAAGGTTACTACATGCTGACGTACACAAAGATGGGAGGAGTTATAGACTAATATGGCAGCCCACAAGAGGGAAGCAGAGGAAACTTATAAATCTGTAACTTCATATAATTGGGATAAAAGGGCTTTCATTTTGATAGCTGAAACTTATCCTTCACAGGGATATAACTATAGTACCCATTAGGCCAACTAGGTAGCCGCTCAGGGGCACTTCCCTGTGAGGGGCGCCACTTCTTAAAAAAAAAAAAAAAAAATGGTTTCTGGCTTTAAAAAAATGAAATGTTACAGTTCATAGACTAGCTACTAGGGGGTAACCACCTAGAACAAGGCAGTTACAACAGGAAAGAGATTACACATACAGAAAATGCAAAAAATGGGTCCCTCGCAGGGGCTCCTCCCCTTCACTGCCTAGGGGCTCCAAAAAGATAGATACGCCCCTGTTTGTTAGTCAGGGTTTTAAAATGTAAACCCCCAAAACTGAGTTTATGTGCAATTTGAATATAATTACACTTCTATGTTATCTATAGGTGTGGAAAATTGTGAGACTTTAGAAGATGTGTATGTTGCATCGGTGGAAACCGAGCGAGGCATGAAAGAGCAACTGCGCCTGTATGACACCCAGGGACTGCAAGAAGCCATGGACTTGCCAAAGCACTATTTCTCATTTGCCGATGGCTTTATCCTGGTTTATAGCGTGGACAACCTGGAATCTTTCAGAAGAGTTGAAATGCTGAAGAGAGAAGTGGACAAGTTTAGGGATAAAAAGGAGGTATGGAAACGTCATTTTCTGTTCTGTTTTGGCTATAACCAAAAACGCTATAATTCTCGCCAATTACACACAATCCATGGCAGGCAATCAGTGTCTCGGAGAAACCAAAGGGTTGTGGAGAGAGTAATCCGCATAACATTAACATAAAAGCTGTTAACTGCTACATTTCACTTTTTCCCTGAATAATCTTTACATTACATTAAATGAAAATTGTATAGTGAAAACAAATAAGTTTGGAAAATAAGAGCATAATGAGGCATCAAAAATATCATTACGCTAGTTTGTAATTAGAAAATAATACATTTATATGCTTTTATTAGTGTATTTTGTACCACATACGTTCCTGAGTGAAAGTGGTACGTAGCTGGCAGTGTTTTCCGCAGTCCACGGTTGCGTAGCCTCGGTTTTCATTTTGTCTCGTAATTTTTTTTTTCTAAGTCCCGCGTTCGTCAACTGCTTGCAGCCAAAGGCGATCCTGCGTTTCCTAAGTGTTTGGAAGCTAAGTCCCGCGTGTTTCAATGTGTGAGCGGCTTGCTCACAGGAGCGCCTTTGGCGCTCCATTCTGGCTAAGTCCTGTGTGTTTCATTGCCTCCACTGCTCGTCTCGCTTCACGAGGCTCGCAGGCAGTGAGCGCCTTTGGCGCTCATCGGCCAAGTGTTGCAATTTTTATAGCCTTAACGGCAGGCGATGAGGAAGTGTAGCATTTCCTGGGAGCCCCCGGGGAAAGCAAATAAGGGAGGGGGCTTTTGACCGGGCTAAGTGCTAGGGTAGAGACTAAGGTTCCAAGGGTGGAGCTTAATGGGAGGCTATTTAAGGGGGTGTTTCCCGCCATTGTGCCACTTGACAGAAGCACAGAATGATGAAAGTTTCCTGCCTTCCTACCCTGTCAAGTGTTAATTGTTATTCCCCTAATGTGGATTCATTGATCCAACAAATAAAAGATCAAGTAAGAATGGCCCTGGATGGCTGCAATCTGTCGTGACAGCAATTAGATCAAGGAGCGGAGAGCACGAGGAGCGCATGTCACAAGGAGGATGGAGAGAGGTCGCCTGGCTTTTAGGACAAGACCCCAGAGAGTTTGAGCCCTGCAGTTGCCACCCCCTAAAAGAGGAGACAGAGTGGCACCCCAAGAAGAAGGTAACGGGAGCAGAAAGAAGTGCGGCGGAGGAAGACGCGTCGGGTAGTCGGCAGGACGAGACGGAGGGACCCCCTGACAGGCTTGAAGAGGACTTACCTGGGCTGGTGAGGAATTCAGGAGGAGAGGAGAGGCAGCAGGAGCAGCTTCCAAGAAAAGGTTGAAAGCTGAGAAGATCGGTTTGGCAGCAGCGGAGGTGCGCAGCAAGGAGCAGGCGGAGGGATCCATGTAAGCAAGAAAGTAGAACCGGCGCGTCGGAGCAGAGGCTGAAGTGACGTCAGAGCAGGGTGAGGAGCTGGTTGCCGTGCTGCTGATGGGCAGGTCTGATGGAGGGGAAGCAGCAAGTGATAAGCTGCAGTGGATAGCGGAGCTGAGGTCTGATGGAGGGGGGAAAAGGGGCAGGAGGAAGAGACAGCATCAGAACAGGAGGTGTGATAGGGGTAAAGAGGAAGGGAAGAAAAGAGAGTGCTGAAGGGAAGGATAATTCTTTAGTAGAAGGGCAGCAGAGATGAAGAATGAGGAGTGTGGTGTCAAGGGCCTGGCAGCAAGGGAGCACAAGAAAAGCACTAAATGGAAGAGAAAGTAAAGGCAGTAAAGAAGGGAAGAAAGTAGAGCTTTAGGGGATGAGGAAGCAGAGTGATGCAGCAGAAAGAGCGAGGAGCTGTGCTAGAAGAGGAGGGCAGTGGACAATCAGGCAGTGAGCAGGCCAGATTGGAGGAGTAGTGGCAGCGTGGGAACAATAAGATGGGCATGGTGCAGAGGGCCTTTACAGTGAAGAGGAAGAGGATCAGCTGAGCAGGGAGACTGCAGGGGAAGCAGTGAGGAGTTTTTTTTGTTGTGTCCCTGTGTTTTCTTGTTGTGACCCAGGAGAAGGGACGTCTGCCGGGACTGGTCAACAGCCAAGGAGTAGTCAGCGGAATGCAACAGCAGGACAACTAGAAGCGAGGCAGCGGCCGCTGCAGCAGAAGCCCGCTGGTCTGTGGAAACAGAGCCGTCAGGGTCCAGCATGGGACGCAGAGAGCAAAGGCATCGTGAGTTGGTGGAGAGTACTGGCTGTGGTGGTAAGCTAAGGCAGACTGCAAGGCTTTTTGACTACAGGTATTGTAGATCAGCAACAGGGGCAAACTTCTGAGTAGTCGTTCATCTTCGATCGACAGCAGGAGCAGACGTTCACCCTCCTCAGTACGGTGGTCCAGGTCAAGGAGGTGGTCCCAGAACTGTAGAAGGGAGTATGGTGAGCATGACCGTAGAGATAGGAGCAGTGAAAGGTGTGCTCATTATAGATATCGTCATGGCTAGAGAAGTCAGAGGGACCAAGTACTGCCTTCTGGTGTGGACAGGAGGGTATGAGGATCATCCAGGAGAGTGAGAGGTGAAAAGGGCGACGTCAGGAATGACATGCGTCCATTCTCACTCAGAGGAAAGGATAACAGAGAGATCGCCAGCAGGAGCGGAGCATGTCCATTCTCAGTCGGAGGAAAGGATAACAGAGACATCGCCAGCAGGAGCGGAGCATGTCCATCCTCAGTCGGAGGAAAGGATAACAGAGACATCGCCAGCAGGAGCGGAGCATGTCCATCCTCAGTCGGAGGAAAGGATAACAGAGAGATTAGACCACCTACACGTGTTACGGCCCCTTTGTTATCTACTGACAGGGGGTACACTAGTGAGTATAATGCAAATACACACAATACAATTAAAAATGCTGGCAAAGTTAAGGAGTTAGGGGCAGGTTTGACAGTTTTATGGTCGCAATTGCAAGTAGTAGGGAGTGGGGCCCTTGTAGAGCGTGGGTGGATCAAGAAGGAGGGAGGAGCAACACTCACCTGGGTGGTCAGCCGTTAGTAGAGGGGGGGGGGGGTCCTCTAGAGGTGAGGGAGACAATAGTATAGACGTGGCAGTCAAGGACCCAGAGGTGATTAAGGCAATGCAGTAGGAAGTCACTCGGTATCGGTATTAAAGGTAGTAGATATCGCATTGCAGAGGTCAGCATTATGCTCAATAGGCCCTATTGGGGAGCATGTTTAAAAAGAGCTTAGGCAGAGAAGATGGAAACGGGGTTCATAGAGATATTCTCATGGCACCAGCTGGATAGTTTCATAGAATTTAAACACGAGTAAAAGAAAGATGATTTAAAGAAGGAGGAAGAGGAGAAAAAGGGGAGATATAAAAAAAAAAATATATATATATATATATATATATAGTTTTTAGTAAATGCCTGCAGGCGTATGTCAGCTTTGCCAGCATAAAGGGTGAAAAAATTTCCTGAGGTTGCTCATCCCTGTTCTGTTACTCAGATGAGATTGAGGGGAGTCATCGGACGTATGGGGGATTGGCGTGGTGGCAGTATAATGAGAAGTTTAGGCAGTAAATGGCGGTTTGACCTAGTATGCAGTGGGTTGTTAGGGACATGGGTAGCTGGTTGAAGATTGTTATCCCGGGAAAACTGGAGGATGCTAGGTTGTTAGAAACGGGTTTTGCTGAGGGATAGATTATTCCAGCATCAGATATGGTGCCTTTGGGGAGGCCGCCTGATTTACAGTCACCAGGGAGAGGCCAGAATTGGTATAAAAAAAAAAAAAAAAAAAAGCTGATAGAAGAGGTTTCCAAAAGGACGAATGGTGGGTCCCTTTGATGGGTTTCCCCTAAGTAAGTGGAGGATTTCTTCTTTAGGCTTGGTACCCAAGTAGGCTAATTCACTGTTGTCGTAT
Source organism: Discoglossus pictus (assembly GCA_027410445.1). Classification (NCBI taxonomy): domain Eukaryota; kingdom Metazoa; phylum Chordata; class Amphibia; order Anura; family Alytidae; genus Discoglossus; species Discoglossus pictus. Next base: position 335,512,606 of record CM050166.1, read on the forward strand.
CCTAAGGGTCGGTTAATGATTGTATTTATTCTGTTACGTTTTCATCAGTTAAGCAGGCAGTTAGGTTAATTAGGAGGGTGAAGGTGTGCTTGACTAGCAAAGGTTGACAAAAAACAAAACAAAAAAAAAACAAAAAATCAGTGTTTAAATTGCTTCCATTGCATCAGGAATCTCATCCCTTGTTGGGGTGTCAATTGTTAAATCAGTTTTGTGGGCTTAGGTTTGCCAATGGGTTGTGCAATTTCATGTTCATATTTTGTCAAATTCAGTAAAATTCTACACGGGGTAATTTGTTATAGGACTAGTTTCATTCGGTTGTGCATTATCTAGATGACTTCTTGTTTATAGGCCAGTATATTTGTCAGGGGTGTAACAAGTTATTTCAGGTGTCAGCGGTGGAGTGGGGGATCCCATTGGTATTCTCATTGATTCTGTTTCTTTCCAGTGTAGTTTACCCTGGGAAAATGTGGTGTATTTAGGCAACCAGAACAGGAAGTCGTGGCGGCAAGGAAAGTTAAGTTGAAAGTGTTGCAGTCTTTGCTAGGAAAGTTAACTTTTATTGTCATATTATACCCATGGGGAGGATATTTGCAAGGAGATTGTCCTTGGCTACAGCGGGGATCCACCAGCCCCATCATCATATAAGAATATTAGTGGAACACATGTAGGATTTGAGAGTTTGGGTTTATTTCGGCAGAATTTCAATGGGAAACGTTGATGTTAAGGAGGCCAGTGTTTCATGTGGTGATAGAATTATTTACTGATAGGCGTTGGGGCATAATTTTGGGGGACATAGGTGCTGAGAGCGTTGGCCAGTTGAATGGAGAGAAGAGAAGGTTGAAGAAGCTAATGTTTTAGAATGGTGTCCAGTTGTGGTGTCAGTCCTGTTATGGGGGGAGAAGCTGAAGAATCAACATGGGGGTTGTTAGGTGTGACAAGTTGAGTGGGGTTCAGGCAATTAATTCACTGCCAGTAGTGAGATTGCTACGGCAACTGGTATTGAAGTGCCTGCAATATAATATAATGATAAGGTCTACACAGATTGAGGGAGTTAGAATTGTCATAGCGATGGCATTCTCAAGGGGTGGTGGAGCAGGAGATGGCGTATAAAAAAGGCATTTAAAAAAAAAAAAAAAAGGGGGGGGTAGGGGATATGATGTGTGTTTAGTAATAAAACTGTTACTTGGAATTGATTTGTTTATTTTGGATTTTCAGAGCCTTTACAGTTGTGGATTGTGGGACACTTTCATTTAAGGGCAGCAGCAACCCGTGAGCATGGTCAGCAGTGGTGTTTCACGGAGGAGGTGGTGTTAGTGAAGTGGTGCGGGATCAGTGGCATGAGATGGGAGCAAGTCTTATTGACAGTGTGGGTCTTGCTCGGGAAGCTCCTCCTACGGACTTATTAGTCTGGCATGCAGGTGGGAATGATGTGGGCTATTTGCCCAAGAAAGAGTTAATTAGGCTAATAAAAAGGGATGTGTTAAGGCTCCTAGAGTTTTCCAGGGCTGCTTATTATTTGGTCACAAATAACACCAATACTTCATTGGAGAGGGGCTAGTGATCAGAAAAGAGTTGGCCAAGGCGTGGTGTAGGGTGAATAAAATAATGTCAATTTTGTAAGGAAGCTTGGGGTTTTCTCAATTAGGTGGAAGGACCTGTAATTACAGATAACAAAACATATTTTGTGTTTTTATAGACGGGGTGCACCTGAATGAGACGGGGCTGTCTTTTTTTATATATTCACTTAAGGTGGGGATTGTCCAGGCCATGGCGAGTTTTGGTGGGGCTGAGCCCAGTGGGCTTGCGGGTGGCGGGGGTGCTGCATCACCCTAGGAGGGAGCTCAGTAACTGGTGAGGTATCCGGTGAGTGGTCGTTGCCAGAGGTCCCTTGGGCACGGGGTTCCATTGGCCCTCTGGCTGGGTGGTGAGCTCCTTTCCGTGTAGGGGTGTGCAGCTACCTCTTGTCATCATGCCATGTTGTCATGTTATTAATAAAGCTGTGGCCTGGTTTTACCCATACAGGTGTATGTGTCATTATTTGGGGGTATGGGTACTTGGTTAGGTCCTCTCGGACCCCAGTCACTTATGCTTAGGTCATGGGAGCCCCCAGGGAAAGCAAATAAGGGAGGGGGCTTTTGACCGGGCTAAGTGCTAGGGTAGAGACTAAGGTTCCAAGGGTGGAGCTTAATGGGAGGCTATTTAAGGGGGTGTTTCCCGCCATTGTGCCACTTGACAGAAGCACAGAATGATGAAAGTTTCCCTCCCTCCCACCCTGTGAGTTGGTTTTGGATGTTTAATGTTATTTGTCACAGCTTGGCGGGGGTGCTGCATCACCCTAGGAGGGAGCTCAGTAACTGGTGAGGTATCCGGTGAGTGGTCGTTGCCAGAGGTCCCTTGGGCACGGGGTTCCATTGGCCCTCTGGCTGGGTGGTGAGCTCCTTTCCGTGTAGGGGTGTGCAGCTACCTCTTGTCATCATGCCATGTTGTCATGTTATTAATAAAGCTGTGGCCTGGTTTTACCTATACAGGTGTATGTGTCATTATTTGGGGGTATGGGTACTTGGTTAGGTCCTCTCGGACCCCAGTCACTTATGCTTAGGTCATGTATTTATATTGGCTTTTCATGCACTGGTCGTTATATAGAGATGGCTCCCTGGTTAAAAGGGACTCTGTCACCCCAATAGGAAGTCGATTTTCTTTTAAAGTGCATTAACATCTATACACTCTACTAACAGTTTTTTTTCTCTACACCAAATTGATTTTGCTGCTCCTGTATGCTAATGTGCTGCTCGGAATGCTTAATGAGGGTAGGTGAGGGATCTAACTACCAGATTGTAATCCTAATTAGCATATCAAATCTGCTACTTCAATATTCATGAGCTCCTCAATTGCATATAAATAAAGCAACATGGAATTTCTCAGAATTGATAACCCAACATAAAGCTAGTTTTTCATGCTCTTTACAAATAACCTAAAAAACAACTTGATTTTGTGGTGACCGTCCCTTTTTAATGTAACTGCGTTTGTTCTAAACCTACCAGATAATTTTTTAATTATTTTGTATTTAGGATACAGGATAAACAGGAAACTGATATAAACTGGGTACGAGATAGGTATTGGTGTTGTATTGCTTTTAGAATAACTGACTAAAAATGAAAAAAAACAAAAAACGTATTTCTACAGTAATTACACTTACCACTAGGCAATCCCTCTGCAAGATAGCGTGAGTATAAAACACAAAGCTAAAACATAATCCGTATGCCAGATACAGTCTCCATCCTCATGGATTCTTGTGTGTTGTCTTCAAGGGCTATAAAAGCAATAAGTAATATGATATATTAATCTGTTTTAAAATGTAATTAACTGTCCCACATGACGTCCAAGCCTCTGACTGATGTTGCTCAGCAGTTTTTCACTTCCATGTTTCTTTAAATAGACTCTGTTACCACAAAAGAAGTTGGTTTCATCTTAAAGAGCAAGTTAGCTGTAAATTGTACTAGTCCTTATTTTCAACAGCAAATACTTCCTGAGATATTTAGCATTAGTTTTGCATCTCCTTTTATGCTAATGTGTGGCACAAAAAGCTAAATTTGTGAATGGTAGAGCAGGAGATCTAGCCTAACATTAGGGATCTTTTTTTGGCCACCACAGAGATAGACAAACTAGCAAATCAAAACACTAATTAGTATTCAGGAGTTGCTAATTGTGTATATACATATATCAAACAATACTTATCTCAATCTCATATCAAATTCACTTAAAAAAATAATGCTTAATAAAATGTATAGGCTGTTTTTCATGCGGCAACAATAACGTAAGATAACAACCTTTTCTACAGTGATAGGCTCACGTTACAGGGACAGGGAAGGTTTCTGGATTCCATGAATATAATATATACTAGGAAATCCCCCGTCAAAAATGACGGGAGTAAAATAGTAAGCCTGGCAATGGTGTGTGCCACACAATGGGAGGCTATGGGCCCTCTGAGCACTTTTTACGTCCTACGGGTTAGTTTTACGTCCTTCTGCCTCGTTTTCGTTGTGTTTCCGTTTCTTCGGGCAGCAAATATGCCTCAAATTAACTTGCAACCTCACTCACAGGCTCTACTGTCTTTGCCGTTGTGTATTTTCTAAGTCCCGCGTGCCTGGCTTTGCTCAGCCTCGTTTTCATCCAGTTGCGCTCATTGCAGTTTCAGAATTTTTTAAGTTTTTCGTCCGCTATTATTTTTCTCAATCAATTTTCTCGTCAAATAAGGCTCAAAATTGCTTGCCACCTCTCTCCCAGGCTTCCAGGCTCTCCCCCTGTGCCGTGTATGTGAATGTGTGTTTTTTTTAATTATTATTTTTCTTTTCCAGAGGTCGTATTTTATTTCCCGAGCTTGTATGTGCAACGGCACCGCTGGCTGCAATGAGCGCCTTTGGCAATGCCTCAACTGCTCGCCTCGCTTATATAATATATATCATTTATTTTTTTGTGCCTAAAACCTTATAGATTAGTTTCAAAATGGTTTCTCTCCTCTGCAGCTCATGAAGACAGTATACTTCTAAGTACAGGGTGTGCAGGGTCTCATAGCTACCAATCAGTGATAACATGCTTTAGAGCATTAAAAGGGGCCCGGCCGGAAAAAAACAGCGTTAAAAATCAGTGCTAAAAGTAGTTTGGGAGGCAAAAACAGTTATAGCAGGGTTTAGAATTAAACTGGGAATTACAGGAAAAATAGAGCTAAAAGGGGTAGCGTTAATAGGGGTACACCTGTACATGGGTATATTATATTCCTAGTGAAATACAGAAACCTCCAATGTCCCTTTTTAAGTTTAAGTGAAAATGGGTATATCTATCTTCAAAGACTTAAAAAAAAAAAAATCATGTACACTGATAACTTTATGGAGGGCTGAATCACTTCTGATTGGTCATAAGCTTGTTTGAGTATGTGCATAAAGTGCAAACTTTAGATTGTAAGTTTGCAAGTTTTCAATCCTGCATCCAGCTTTGGGGAAAGCACTATGGACACTGGATTCTAAGCTCTAAGACAGGGCCTCCATCTTTATTCAATGTTAATTTTGTTTTGCCTTGATCACAATGTATGTATAACGCTACGGAATATGTTGGCGCGTTACAAATAAACAATAATAAGAAGTATAAAAAGTATTTAATGAACCTTGTTTTATGGAAAAGTTTGGCTGCAGAGTACACAAATACCTGGGAGGTGGTAAATTTACTATGGACTCTGTTGGATAATGGTCAACATCTTCAAATGCTGTCCATTGTACTTTATTTTTTAGGTTGCAATTGTGGTTTTGGGAAACAAAGCTGACCTTGCGGACCAACGTCAAGTGGACTATGACATGGCACAGCACTGGGCTCGGAGCGAGCGAATAAAGCTATGGGAGGTGTCTGTGATGGAGAGGAAGACCCTAATAGAGCCCTTCACACTGCTCGCCAGCAAGCTCAATCAGACCCAAAGCAAAACAACCTTCCCTCTACCTGGCAGGAGGAGTAAGGGCACCCCCTCACCCGACAATTAATTAAAGGACTATTTTTCCAGATATGGTACTGAAATACAATTTGTTTTCTTTGTTTGTTTTTTTTTTTTTAGAACTCATAAATACATATAATCTCAAAATAAACATTTATACAAAACTGATCATTTGTATCATGGATTAATTGATATAAATATATTTTCTTATAGCTGTATAGCTACAGCCTCTTGGCAGAAAGTCATGTTCGTGTCAAATCGAGTGCTATTTCTGGTTTTATACAGATCATTTAAATTCGATTAATGTAATAGCAGCTCTTTTCAATCTCAATATAATGTATAGTAATATTAGAAAAAACATGAAAGCAACAGTTGCTTCCCTCCAATAAAGTTTTAAGTATTTTTTTTTATCAAAGATCACTTTTAGGGGTAATCCATTTCCAGGCTCTGTGCCTGGTTTTATTCTCCTACCCCTTAATGTGTCATAATCTATTGCACTGTATACTTGTTGTTATTGGTGGCACTGCTTTGCTTCAGCACAGTGCAAATAGTACATAAGTGCTCACTCACAAAACTACTTATGCACTGTTCTGGAGCAAAAACGTTCTATTGTTGTTCTGTGCTTCAGACGTGTCAGACTCTCGGTGATGATATGGACGCATCACGCCAGGCACATCTGTCTGTTTATGCTTATTCATATGGTTTTCTTGGCAAAGATACTGGAGTGGTTTTCCAGTTCCTTCTCCAGTGGACCACCATTTGTCTGACCTTTCTATGTCCTGCCCATCTTGGGTGAACTTACATGATATAGCTCACAGCTTCATTGAAGTACACAAGCCAGAGATCAAGATGTGGAAAACTGTTTTTGCCACTCCAATAAACAATGATGGATAATATGACTCACTATGAAGGAGAAAAATAAAACATGCTGAAAATGAATTATCCTTGGATGAAAAATGAACAATTACAAAAATGGAAACCTTTCTTGGGCAGTGTCAAAAGTGGCTTTTTTTGTTTTTTTTTTACCATCATTTACTATTTTTTACATTTACACTGAAAAAGCTTAAGTGAAGGGTGGTGGATTTGTTAAATTATTGGAACATTTAGTGTTTGACACCTCCCCTTTCCTCACATGCTCAGAAGCAGGCAGTTGCAAGTCTAGTTGCAAGCCCTGTTTCTGTAAAGATCCTTCTCCTCATACAGGCTCAAGACTTACTTGGCAGGACCACTCCTCATCTTGGATGCCTCCAGATGCTGCTTGTCATGACTGATTTTGGGACTATCCCGAACCCAACAAGCAACTCTGCTATTTTGGACTCTGGAACACTGGGTTGCTAATATCAAAGGCTAGCAAAATGGACATGATACTTGTGAGGACTGGGACGTGTTTGTGTGTAGTGTGGGCCACAACAATGAATGCTGGGGTTGCTATATGGTGTTATGTGCACTCTAATAATGTTAATTTACATGCAAACTAACAGAGCTAAACTTTCTGCCATACTGTATTAGTGGGCCAAAACTGGGTTAAACCCAAGGTCTCTGCATGAATGTATAGGTCTTCTCAGAGCCGCCAAGCATCCACTCTCTGGCTTCAGATAGTCATAAAGTGATACTCTTTACCTAACCACAAAACACAGGTCTGGAATATGAAGTGACCTGGCCAGATAACCTTCTAGCTCTGGTGTTTCTTGGGGGGTTGGGGTTATGGTCTAGTGACAGGGTGAGGAGGTCACACTAAGAATTAGGAAGGGGTGGGGGGTGTGGCCAGGTGCAGCGTGAAGTCGGATGTGCAGAGCCGGAGCTCCGCTGCTATTGCCACTAAAAGTGCTGCTGCTGCCTGACAGAGAGGCCCTAGAGAGCTCTAAGGGCTCCTAGGGGACCCCCCCTCCTTACCCGGATCTTCCTGATACCCGAAAAACGGGATTACGTAAGGCCCCAACAGGCGGGGCCCAGGAGACACCACACCAGCCTCAATCCTCCACAGACAGCAACCGGTGGAGAGGACAACACCGGCGGAGGCTAGAGGACCGCCCCCCCTCCGGAGGTGAGAACAGGACCCTCGTAACCCCGTGGTCAGCCCAGAGTGTCCGCGGGGGAGAGGAAACTCTGCACCCTGGAGCGGGCGCCATCTGGTTTCCGGCAGCCTGCACAGATCATAGGCCTACAAAGCTAAGTGCAACACTACAAGGGGGAGCTGCAGGGCCTGAGGGGAGGAGAGCCCACAACAGCACCCCAGTAGGGTGCCAGCTTTTTTATTTTCCCTGCAAATAGGTTAGGAGGTGGGGGATTGAGGTCCCAGATTATAACCTACTGGTCAGACCTCCCAACTCAGGGGCCCCATACACCACCTACTCCTCCAATCCTAGAGGGAAGCCCAAAGGGCTTGGAGCCAAAGTATGTCCACACGTATGCTGACACGGTAGAATAAGGGCATAAAACAAAAGCTAACAGACTTGGACAGATAATCTCTAATCTGGGGATACTAAGAGTTAAAGTAATGATCTACTAAGGAGTACCTAACACTCTCAACCCCAGTACCTGCACATTGCTACAGGCCTAGGAGCAGGGCGCAGTGAACGACTACACATCAAGCCATCCCCCCAGGGGTTAAAATAAAACCCTAATCTACTGTATAGGGACTGTCTTTCATCAAACAAAGTGGCTGGGAATTGATCCAAGGGCTGGAAGACTTGCTTTGGGGTGGACGGCACAGCCTAGAGTGGCACGCCCCACATGTCTTGGACAGAGTCTTGTACATAACAACGTGTCAGAAATAGCCCACTTAACTCGCCTGCACGGCTCCATCTTGTGGGCAAACCTCAGGCCTACAAATTCAGACCTGCAACAGTAAAGCTACACCACACTGCCACTTGTTGGGCCTACAAAGTATTTACAGCTCTATAAAATATTGACTGTGAACTACAAGACCCCCCAAGTAACCACTCCCGGCACCCCTCATCATTACCTGCTCTTCCCAGTTATCTCATGGGACAATACTTTTTCCTCTACACGCTGTATTATCAGCCAAGTCTTCCTATCAGAATGCCTGAATAGCACTATAATTGTACCTGAAGGCCCCAGGCCCAATGACTTGATATGACCAGGCTGGAGACCTCTTGGACATGATCCTTACCTAACAGATGAACACCTAGTCTCTATACCGGGGGGCACCCGGCTTGCTGGTGTGATATGAATGGGACGGGGGCTTAACGGATATGATCCCTACCTGTTAACAGAAAAAAAGGCCTATCCCTGTGCCTCCTGATTGTCAGCCTGGACAGTGTCCTCTCGCAGCTTCGTGCATCAGCGTCACCCGCTAAAAATAATATCTTCCTATCCATCATGGGGAAGTCCAGCAAGAAAACCCAGCAATTTAGAGGAATTTAGGAGCACTTTCCAAGGCAAGCCCCTCCACCTGCTCGATCTCTGCGGCCAGATCCCACTTCATCAGACAGCTCGGACATCGAGGACGCCCCGGTATGCCCCCCACCTGTGGACTTGACAGAAGCGACAGTGGCAAAAATAGATGCTCTCTTGCGAGCCCACCTGTCCACGGCGTGCAGGGAAATAAAGCAGGAAATCCAGGACCTGGGTCAACGCACCAGCCACCTGGAAAATCTAACAGACCAAATCATTGAGTCACAATCCTCTGATACACAAATGATTGACCAACACTCATTGCAAATTTCCACCCTTGAAGCCAAGCTAGAGGACCTGGAGAACCGCTCGAGACGATTTAATGTTCGCTTCCGCCTAAAGCGGTAATCTAATCTTCTGCTGTACCTGCACTCGACTGTTCAGTCCATCTTACCGACACACCCAGAGTCAGCTTGGGAAATCGAGAGAGCTCATAGAGCCTTGGGTAGTCCCCCGAGCTCTGATCAACCAAAGGATGTGTTAGTCCGCTTTCTCTGCCAGAATGCAAGAGACCTTCTTCTACAGGAAGCCAGAAAGTCCCCCTCCATTAAGGGTCCAGTTGGCTCCACTGTGCAGATCTATGCGGACCTAACACCATCCACGCTCTGGAAACGTAAACTCATGAAGCCCGCAATTGCAATCCTTATTCATACCAACATTAAATATAGATGGGGTTTCCTATTCAGCCTCTCCTTTCAAGTGGGCTCATCGGTTTATACATCTTTTTCAATTGAAGAATGCATGGCTTTCCTGGCCCAACTCCATCTAGCCCCAGATCCCGGATTGTCGGAACTATCAAACCCTCTGGATCCCAGGTTGGTGGAACCTACAAATGGACCGCCTTATCAACGTCCGACTACGCAATGGGTGACAGCCTCGAAGCCTAAGCGACCCCGGAGGCCTTCCCGAATAGAGGTCACACCAAACGTTTCTACACTCTTTTCTAAAACCTTGCTGGACTTTCCTAGTAATCCGGTTGTGCGTTCCTCACGCACGAAAATCTGATTTTGGATTTCTCTCCCCGATACTCATCAATGACTACTTAAGACTCACAATCCAGAGCCAGCATTCTAGGCTTGCACTTCCCAGGAGGAGATGCTGAACTCCTTCATACTTACCAAGGCAACTTTGGAACTCTAGATTGCTTGGTTCTCTTACCCAAACCAAGTTGATCTCACCTGGACCAGGTTTAGTATGCTCCCTATGTTTATTGTCCCCAGGAGCCGCACCCTAAACTGCATCCACTATACGCCTGAGAAAGGGCTCTAACCCCCCTCCCATTCCTCTATACAAGGCAACATCAAGCCCGCCTAGATCTTCCCATATAATTCAGACCCGCGGTGGATCAACAAACCTCCCCAGGAAGGCCCCTGTCCGAGTCTCCACTCACCCCTGCACTGGGCTGGCCTAGTAGACCGGCGCTCCCCAGACCCATCCACTTAAATCCGATCTTAGACCCAAAAACCCTCCTATCCGGCAGCTTGTAACTACTGGCCGGGCCCTTCATGTCCATTAGTTTAACTTTTTAATACACACCTGAACCTATACTTTACCCCACCTCACTAGTAGGGACTCCAAGGTTGGGGAGATCCCCTCATTGCCCTCTGCACTTTGTGTGCCTTAAATTATTTAGTGAGGATCTACTCTCACTATACTGTAGATGTTTTTTATACTGTTTGATAAAATGTTGATTTTTTGGATATTCTCTCAAGGTTTTAAACTGCTCTTTTTGTCTCTATTCTCCCCTGCATCCTGAGTTGTCTGGCTCCGGTCCTTCGCTCCTCCTACTCCTCTGGTCCGCGGCCGCCATGAGCTAAGCGACGTTCGCAATATCTTCCTGAGCATCTATGAATCCTGCAGGTACAATGACTGACACGTCTTTCACCTTTCTCACTCACAATGTTAAAGGGTTTAACTCCCCATTCAAATGGCGTAAAGCTTTTATCTCATATAAATCACTTCGACCCTCAGTAATATTTATGCAGGAAACTCATTTTTCTAAAGGAAAAGCCCCTACTTACCCCCACAAATCATAACCCTACTTCATAACCTCAACTTGCCCCACTAAGAAGGCAGGTGTAGCTATACTACTTCATAAACACTTCCCTTTCACTGTGTAGAGTAAATAAATTGACCCAGGGGGCAACTACATTTTACTAACAGGATCCCTTCTGAATACTAGGATCTCTCTTATAGCTCTTTACTCCCCCACTACCGCCCCCCATAATACTCTCATTAAACTCCTTGCCCATCTCAAATCATTAGATACAGGCAAAATCATTCTAGGGGGGGATATCAACTTGGTTCTATACCCTAGCATGGATAGGTCCTCTAAGCCCCAGGGAGATAGATTCTCAAAAAAACTTAAGCGCATCCATAGATCTCTTGAGGAGCTTTATCTGCTGGATACTTGGAGGCTGAAACATCAGGGAGAAAGGGAGTACACGTTTTACTCCCCAGTGCATGGCTCATACTCCAGAATAGATACACTGCTAATGGATTCATCTTTGTCGGATGGCTTAGTTGCCTCCGAAATACGCCCCTGTCCCTGGTCCGACCACTCTGTGGTCCACATGTCTCTAGATTTGGGCATTGTATACAAACCCCCTTATACATGGAAGCTCAATGATATGCTCCTCTCCAATCAAATCTTTTAGGACCAGGTTGCCTCGGAGCTCAGCCAATACTTTTAGATAACTTGACCCCAGGCGCGGACATAGGGTGGGTTTGGGCAGCATACAACGTCTTTATTAGGGGCACTTGCATTAAACTGTCTTCTGCACACAAGAGACAAAAAAGAAAAAGGGAAGTTGAGATCAGAGCGTCACTTTTAGCTTTAGAAATATCTAATCAGACCAATCCCTCAACCCAACGCCGTAAACAAATAGACCTTTTACGAGCAGAATTGGATTTAATACTTTCAGCACAAACTGAAAAAGCATTGAGGTGGACGGGCCATACATTTTACACAAAAGCTAACAAACCGGATTCTCTGCTTGCTAGAAAATTAAAAGGGAAGCTAGCCCACTCCAAAAAATTTTAGATCAAAAACCCCTCTGGGAACACCATGTATAGCCCAAATGAGATTAAAGAAACCTTTACCACCTTTTTTCAAAAGCTCTACTCTTCCGCGCAGAAGCAACATACTAATCAAATTCCCACCTTTCTCGAGTCTTACGACCTCCCACATATTTCGGCGCAGGAGAGAGATGGCCTGAACTCTCTAATTACGGTGGAGGAAGTTCTGGAGACAATTAGAAAACTGAAAATAGGTAAAGCCCCAGGTCCGGACGGATTTTCTAACTTGTACTACAAGAAATACGCAGAAATTTTAGCTTCTCACTTGGTGACCTTATTTAATGCGATCTTAGACGGTCACAACATTCCACCTGAACTAAACCAAGCGAACATGGTCTTCTTTCCAAAAGAAGGCAGAGACCCTCTGGAGGTTAAAAATTACAGGCTACTAAATGGGGATGTCAAAATACTTGCTAAATTGATGACCAATAGAATTTCAAAATTTCTGCCCTCACTAATACATAAGGATCAAGTGGGTTTTATCCCCTTTAGGCAAGCGGGGGATAATATTAGGCGGATTCTGGATACCATGCACTGGGCGGGTAAACACTGTACTCCCTTGTGCCTTCTGGCTCTGGATATGGAGAAGGCCTTTGACTCTCTAGAATGGCCCTATTTAAGAGCAGAGCGAAATTTGGCCTTACAGGACGTTTCATGAACATGATTAATAGCTATTATAAATCCCCTCAAGCAGTCCTAAAACTTCCTGGTGAAGCAAGGGCTTCATTTATTATTCAGAGGGGGACCAGACAGGGCTGCCCTCTATCCCCCTTACTCTTTGCAGTAGCCGTTGAGCCCCTAGCACAGGCTATTAGATCAAGCGTAGACATTAAAGGCATTAAAATAGGCCACCACCACTTTAAATGTGCCTTATTCGCAGATGATGTCCTCTGTACATTGACAGATCCCGCACCTCAGTCCCTGACCTCTTTCACTTACTGGGAACATTCAGTAAAATATCTGGGCTCCACATAACTGTGGATAAAACGGAAGTTCTAAATATCTCCTAACCTCCCTCAGACGTAACCTTTTTGCATCCGCACTTTAATTTTAACTGGCCTTCTAACCATATAAAATACTTGGGTGTGAATTTCACCTGTAACACCGCACATCTCCACAAGTCCAACTATACGGCCATCTACAAAACATTCACCTCCTTCCCCGCCTTATGTATTTATTTCGCTCCCTACCGATTGCCTTGAATTACATGGAGTTAGACAAACTACAACGCCAAGTCTTTAAATTTATATGGCAAAATAAATCACATCGTATCTCTAAAGCCACTATGTTTATCCATAAATCTAAAGGTCTCTCTTGCCCCAACTTGAAATTATATTTTAAAGCGGCACAATTGGCCTTTGTTCCAATCGTGCAGTCCCCCACTCACCAACCTCTTTGGATATTTATTGAGAACTTTATGATGGCCCCATACACGTGGGACTCCATTCCTGGATCCCAAACCCACTTACATGTTTGGGTACATTGGACAGCCCATATATAAAACATTCCCTAACTATATGGTCATGGGCTATCTGCAAATTTCAGCTGATCCCGAGATACCCCACTCCTACTCCCATAATACCCAATCCCAGATTCCCGGATACTCTCCCTGCAGCCTCTTTATTATGGTGGAAATCCCATAACCTACTGACGGTGAATTCCTGGTATCGAGATAACACCACTTTAACATATACTCAACTAAAAAAAGAATTCAATATCCCCATTCAAGAACACTATACATTTTATAGCTTTAAACACTTAGGCCCTCATTTAATTGCAATTTGGCCAATTGAATAGGGGTCTAAATAAGCACATAACATATTTTTTTTAAATAAGTTTTTAGTTAGTGAAAACCTTGCTTATGGATAGATTTTTACTAACAAAAAACTTATTTAAAAAAAATATGTTATGTGCTTATTTAGACCCCTATTCAATTGGCCACATTGCAATTGAATGAGGGCCTTACTCTCCACGTTAGAACATACACTAGGTAAACAGACTTCAAACTGGTTTACTAGGCTATGCCTGTCTGCTCCTCTTACAAAAGGTATTGTGGGTATCCTGTATGACACTTTTAATTCCCCTCCCACCACCCCCCTTCCAAAATATATGCAGAGATGGGAAGAAGACTTAAATTGTAAGTGGGATAGGGAGATTTGGCAAAACTCTTGGCGAAACCTAACTAGGGGATCTTTGAACAGTAACATTCTGGAGACCTCTATTAAGGTTCTTCATAGGATATATATCACCCTGGATAAACTATTTAGATGGAAACGTTCCCCTAACCCTAACTGCTTTAGAGCTTGTCAGACTTCTGGAACCTTTTTCCACACGTGGTGGTCATGTCCCCTGGTGCAGTCTCTTTGGGACAAGGTGTTCCATCTAGCCTCCACCATACTTGGCACGCCTGTTAGGGCTAAGGCTGATATATAGGCCTGCTGGGGCACTCTGTCCCCTCATTATCGAATTACCAAAATAGACTCCTTCAGTACTTAATGCTAGCAACAAAAAGCCATATAGCCAGACAGTGGAAATCCCCCACTCTTACTTTACAATCAGTCATCAATAAGATGAATTACATTGCAATAAATGAAAGGTTGACCAATGTACTGGAGGACCATATGCCTACCTTTCTCCAGATATGGAATCCCTGGATTCATTCTCCCTATAGCCCCCTTATCTCGTGAATCAACATTGTGCTATATATCGCTATGCTTACATTGGAGTTGCGAAACGGGGGCTGGAGGAGGCAGGACGGGCGGTGGATCCGAGCTGGTAACCATCAGGACTTATAATTCAATACCCTTGAGACAAAATTATGTTTTTTGAATCTAAACTTATTGTATAGTCAACAGTGTTTTTTATTTTTCTATTTCAATATATGGTTTTAGCTCACAGAGCTATACTGTGTCTATACATCATAGTTTGATTTTTTATTGCTTTTCTTTTCTGTTCATTTCTTACTTAGGCTCTAGATGTTTGTTCCACTAGACCGAGCCTACCAAACTGTTTTATTTTAGGTAAACTTGTTCCCTAGAAAATTGGAAAAATGTAGGTAACCTGGCTACCCTTAGACTCTCCCATAAGAGGGGATAGATCTTTTTGGTTAACTCTATTTCGATGTTTATATGGTGTTTTCTTATAGTGTAATGTAATGTTAACCTTTTCCTCTTCCCTTTTACTGGGTATGCTTGTATGTGAATAATGTCAAATTGCTACTTGGCTTTTATGTTATCCTCTGGTTTATTTGGTTACCTAATAAACTTTAAAAAAAAAAAAAAAAAAGAATTAGGAAGGGGTGTGGAAACATTTCTTTGTGTAAAAATAATCAAAAAAAGTGCCAGTCTGCTCTGCACTAAGAAAAAGTGTGATCTGACTTTCCTTCCCCATCACGTATGTCCTGATCTGAATGGCTGGGTGCTGAGATGAATATAGTCACAACCTGCAGATTGTTCCAGTAAGCTAAGGCTGGAGAATTAGGGGTGTACGGAGTCTTAAACGGCTACAGTATATAACTACTAGCACAAAATAACTTGTGTGATGTCAAAGATCCATACGGATATCCACAGCTGTACGCAACTCATTTTATGCGTTTCGAATTGGTTAACATTTTCCACATTTTGCATGAACTACAGTGGTCCTTTAAACACAGCTTCTAAAACATAGAACAAAAAGAGGCAGTTTGTATTTTTCCATTTTTATTAGCACAGTAACAAATGCAGACTTTATTAGCCTACAACATATAACCAATCTACTGAGTAATTTGTATCCACCTTTACAGTTAAACAGCTTAAGGTATTTCACTACAGGATCCAATTAGTTAATCTTTTAACACATTAAGACATAAGGAAATAATATATAAAGAAGCAAGTTTCATAATACATATGTAACCAGTTCCTAGTATCCCACTCCAGGGAACGACAATAGTTTAACCCCACGGGCACCTGAAATCTGCAGAGGACTATACACCGCAGGCCTCTTTGGTAGACACAGGGTTATATTGTCAGATGTGCATCTTCCGTTCATACAAAAAAATATGCATTCATGTTAATGTCCTCATAAAAAGGAATTTACATTATATGCAGTGTAACTGTACAAAATTAAGCTGCTTGAATAGTTTACATATTGCATCCAAACAAAGTATTATTTGAAAATAAACAGACATTTCATTCTTTTGTACGCATCAAGAGCTCATATGGCCCCAACCAAAATTTGACAGTTACTGTAGAAAGATACCTTAAGTTACAATAACAAAATTCTCTGGAAATAAAAGACTGAATAAAATCTGTTATAGAAATACCCTATTCTTTTTTCCAACTCCCACCCTCCCTTGCCCCCTTCAAATGAACGAGCAGCTCTCTCCATCATACAGGTGAGTTTGGGGAGGTGGTGGGTCTATGTAGCGTATCTCTTGGTCCACTGTCTGGCCATTCTGTCATGCTCCGCTCTGTTGGTCATGTACTGAGTGGCGATGCTTCCAACCAGAGGATCAGCTGGAAAATACAAATATTAAGCATACGTTATCACTTCTGCACACATTAAAAAAACATTTCTAATGAGTGCTGTGAGGGTTTAGAGAAATGTCCAAACTATCTCCAGTTTGCTCATCACCTTCACCTTGAGGAATTGGCTGCTTTTTCAACAAAGCCTCTTAACTCAACTGGTGTAATCCCCGACACACCCTAAATGAGGTCCTGTCCCTGGCTACACTAATTTTTCAGCTAAAACAACTTTTGTAATGTATATGCGATTTTAAATATTTGATAGCAAACATGTACCTTCAGTGTCCCTGTAACTATCTGGGCATTTCTTCATTGTGGGCCAACTTTAGTTAGTTGCAGGGACCCTCTGAACAAATGATCTAGGCATTTCTTTATTGTTGGCCAACTTTAGTTCATTTAGTCGGAGGGGGGGGGGGGTGGCTCGGCAACTATCTGGGCATTTCATTATTGTGGGCCAACGTTAGTTCATTTGGTCAGGGGGTCCCTGCAACTATCTGGGCATTTCATTATTGTGGGCCAACGTTAGTTCATTTGGTCGGGGGGTCCCTGCAACTATCTGGGCATTTCATTATTGTGGGCCAACGTTAGTTCATTTGGTCGGGGGGTCCCTGCAACTATCTGGGCATTTCATCATTATGGGCCAACGTTAATTCATTTGTTCAGGTTTGTTTTTTTGGAAGCAGGGTTATGGCCATTAAAGCAAGACTACGTGAGATTGCCAGCTTTACAAGTTAGGAAAAAAATCGGTGCTGGGTATGATCAGGGGGCAGATGCCATGTCATTACAAACGTTACTAGGCAGCAGCTTGGATCTCCTGAAATTACCGTATATAAGCCTTGCTTTAGGATATATAACTGGTGGCGAAATTCCTGGCCCACAGACAAGCACTGATCCAAAATAAGTGATCACAGAAATGAAGGCTTTTATTAACCAAATGAAGTAAAACTAGTAAAATGAGGTCATATAGTCACTCCACAAGTTAGTACAGTGTGTTTTTCCTTTTTTATAAATAATATTCATGTACATTACTATGTTTTTATGTAAGTGGGTTATAATCCTAAAGTGACCCAGCAGAGCATCCACATATGGAGTAATATTAAAGTAAGAGCATGCCCTTAGTGGATGTATTCTAAGACTGACAAGCAAACATTACAAGATTCAGCGTAAGCTTACACTGGAAAATGATCTTTTTCATCAATATTCAGTTTATAAAAGTACATATTACCTATAATGATGCATGATACTGTATTTGGAATCTGTACTGCATCGTTGTAAGTTACATGCCAAAGGAAAAATAAATGTATCATTTGATCCAGTTTTCAGGTTATTAACCAAAATTTGATAGACTAGATATTTAACTTCATGGCATTCAATTATTTTGCAAACTAATACTCCGTTACCATATTATATTCTACTGCTAAATATAATGGACGTGTGGGCATCCGTAAATTCATTACAAATGATACAACCATCTCACATTATGAAATATAATATGTTCTATTGATTTAATGGTCTTTGTATTTAATCTATATTTATTTAGCTTGAGTACATGTGCTAAATTATTATAATAACATCCATTACCAGGGTTACAGTCTGTGAGCAGCGAGCAGATGGACAGGAGGACTTTAGAGATGGTGAGGGCCGGGCTCCAGTTATCTTTCAGGATATCCAGACAGATCACTCCCTGACTGTTAATGTTACAGTGATAGATTCTTGTCCGAAAAGTCACCTGAGGGAGAAAAAAAAAGAAATCTTTTAGTCGTGCTATGTCTCCTCAGATATAAATGAGACTAAAAGCTATAAGTATATAATGAAATAATGTACACTTTCCCAGCTTTGCATAATTCTATTCATATTCCTACTTTTAGTTACTAGCTCTAATACACGGACTCTAATTACCAAAGTAAAAACTGGTAGTCAGTGTCATGCGAGTCACACACCGATGATGGTTCATTTGCTTTACTGTGCTGCCCTCTTGTGGTTATTGAAATGAATTACAGCTGTGGTAGTAGAACAGGTTGAATTTGAAACGAAATTTGTCCTACATTGGCAGAGAAAATAAATAAAACAACGTAATGTATGTCAATAGGCTTGTTCTTCAATTATCTTTGCTTAGATTTAAAAAGACTTAATATTTTTGTACTTCTGTTTTCCATTAAATTTAACAAACAATAGATAAACTCAACCTGAAAATAAGTAAAACTGTTGTAAACATTGCATTAAATGGTCATTTTTAATACTAGGTCTTATGTTCCCTGGTATTTAAACGGACATCCTTTTTTCTGTCAAAGTGAAATATGGCCCGGCATTTTTTCCAGTAACAGTCTATATATAAAAGTAACACTGCATGGTTGATATATATATATATATATATATATTCTCTCTAGATCCCTTTTGTAATTTCCAGGAGAAAACTACTTCTTAAAGAGACACACACACACACACACACACACACACACACACAAAAAGAGACACACACACACACACACAAGTATAGTCATCCCATTACTGAAGATTGGAATAACAACTTTTTAACTATTAAGCATTAAAAAAGGTAAATTAAAGGACCACTGTAGTTGAAGAAAATAGGCACTTGTTGATTTGTTGTGTAGCTCACAAACATTAGCTGCTGTGTAATACATAGACATCATTTTTTTGGGGGGGGGAAACAAAAAAACATTGTTATAGAACTAGGAACTGACACCACACATCTCCCCCCTTACAAGCCCAGAAATGAACTGCTTCCGGGGTCCAGCAGGGGCATCAACACATTTTTGTTGTCTTTTAAAACAATTTATTTAATTCAAACAAAGATGTTTGCCTGCTTTTCCACTTGAGGACAGTCTTATTAGTCTAGATACCCTTAGCACAGAGTACCCAGTCATGTCAGATTGCAAGCAAACTCCCCAGGGAGCAATTAGAAAAGATTGTAATAATCACTGATTGGAAAGAAATACTTCAATGTAAGTTGTCTTTAAGAAAATAGATGCACTTCTGTAATATTACCATGGCACCTTCTAGCTATGTTTAAGGGGACAGCTGAGTTTTACATTCAAAATATGATCTTTTAAAGGAACTAGGATTTATTTGAGGTTAATAGTTGAACAAAAAAAAAAAAAAAAGAAACACACAGTGGGGGAGCCCCTTGTAACGTCTCTATCCACCCTTGGGGTCAATAATAAAAGATAAATATATATTTGTAGGTGATCAGATCACCTTGCTATAAAGTAATTATCAGCCATCGTCATTTATTGGGTTAATATTTCTCATCTGCTGCCAGTAGAAGAGGGCCCCAGTGCTTTGTACCTACTTCACCAGTAGTAGCTCCACCACTGACTTACCATAGAAGCTATTATGGTGGCACGTCCTTTGCGCGCGGGACAAAGGCGCGCCGTTATCAGTGTGCCCGACAACTGGGCACCGGACTGCAGGTAAGGTGGGCTTAGAGTTAGGCTTAGGGGGTCTTAAGGTTAGGGGTGTAAGGGTTAGGGCAGTTTTTATCAGCTATAGTCCTCAGGGGCCACCAACAGGTCACATTTTAGGTATATCCCTGCTTGAGCACAGGTCAGCTAATCTGAGAGGCTCAGGAATTCTGTTTAACCACCCGCTGAGCTGACCTGTGCTCAAGCAGGAATATACCTGAAATGTGGCCCCAGAAGGACTGGAGTTAAGGAACTGTGGCTTAGGGGTCTTAGGGTTAGGGGACTCAGACATTAGAAGCTTGCGCACATTTGTCGGATGTTTTTCAATAGCGCTCAATTACTGGCGAGCAAAGGACGGGATGCCAGCTATTCTAGTTCTATACGATCTAGAACCACCTACAACTAGGTATATTTTTAAAACAAGTTCCTACAGAAGATATTAAATTAACAATCATTTTATAGGGGTACAGGATTTAGTCCGTTGTACCATCAAATGTATTTCTGTCCAATTTAAAAATTAGCTTTATGACACTCTTATCATTAAATACTCTCTTAGCTTCTATGTTTCTAAACATATATATTGTTTGCATTATACAGTGGTGCTTATAGAGCGAGTTTTCTTCTTTAAAGCATCACTTTAATTCAATGTTAATGAAGAAATCACCACCAGGGGTTCACTGGTGATCCAGTGGTTAGGGTTCTGTGCTTTCACTGCTGCAACCTGGGTTCAATTACAGTCAGGGAACCAAGAGGTCACACCATCCTGAAGCCGAGCAGTGTTGGGTCTGGTCAGTACTTGGATGGGAGACTACCTCGGAATACCAGGAGCTGTATGCTGTGGCCCACTGGAGAAGGAACTGGCAACCCAATCTCTGCCATGAAAACTAAGCGGATTAGCATGACCATAAAGATCTCCTGGTGTATTATGGTCCCAGAGTGTAATATGAAGTCGAAAATGACAGAATGGCGCAAAAAAGAAAGAAAGAAAAAGGATCGTTTTGCCACCTCTATCAAGCCAGTCCTGCTCTGCAACCCCTCCTTATGCCTTGAGAAGGAGGCTTTACCTTCTTGGCAACTTCAATGCACTCGCAGAGTCTGCTAACATGAATGTATTCTCTGATAATGCCTCTATGCCCATGGCATATGCAGCAGATAACTATGTTGGTGTATTGCAGTCTTCTCAAACCTGTGCAGCTTTTCCAAGTTTTTTGTTGCTTTAATATTCATGAATTGTGTAAATGTGGCCAGACGGTGCACATGGGCCACGGCAAACAGGAACCAGTATGGATTTACTAGAAGATATTTATCTAAACAGTACTTGTGTTTATTGCTCTTGTATTGAAGTGTTTGATGTTATAAAGTAATGTGCGGATAATGAAGCTGCACTTAGATGCAATTTGCAAGTATTCTGGTAATTTGTGCAACGGCAGACAACGCGTCCTATAATAATATTCTCTCCTTCATAGACATAAATCCACCTGTAACAGACACACAGGTGTAGAGATGCAGAAATCTCCCCGATTAAAGGGCCAGTGTTCAAGGTCTGCGAGTATCTACATTACCACTTGTTTGTTCAAGAAATGTGTGTTTATAAGTGTTACCTGCCTGTGTGCTTGCTCTGTCACTTGACACACATTGTTTGCCTGGAAGCCATTGCAATCACCTGGAAGCTGTGACTTACTTCCCCCTATCCCTGTGCTGTATGCATAAGTGACCATGTCCCGCATGACGTTATTAGTGATCATGCCATTTTTGTTGCCTGATTTTGCAAACAATAAGTGTAGAAGTAAAATGGTCCTTTAATGCATGTTTTGTGAAATTGATATGCAATTTAGGAAGCACAGGATTTTTTTGGGAGCCATGAAAGTGCTATATATATATATATATATTAAAAAAAATTAGGAGCAACCACAACAATTTTAGGATCCTTGGCTCCTAGTTCCTAACTACAGTTCTTACAGTCCAGTTTATGGATATCCAGGTTAGAGCACAGGTAGTTTATCAGAACGGATGGTGGAAAACTGGGGTACACATTTCTCAATATTGCACCAACCCCACGGAACAGCTTAACTACTTACCTTTGGAGGTTTGAATGGATACTCAGGTGTGAATGTGATATCCAGGAAAAATACTCCTCCTTCATAGACGGAGCCTGGGGGGCCAAGGATTGTTGATCTCCATTCATAGATATTGTCACCCTTTGGTCCGGCACTAAGAGGAAAACAAATGAAATTGGTTAAAAGAACATGTAGTTTATGCCTGTATGTGTTTGTTCTTTATTTGGCTGAAAAAAAGTGTATTACAGTATACAATTATATATTTTTTATTGGACCAACACTTTAGAGTATCAAGTTATTGAGAGATGTACCTCTTTTCTTTCTCAAAAAGGTCCATGATCAGGTGTTAAAAATAATGCCTTACACCAGTGGAGAAGGTTTCAGTCATTTTACATAATAAAATAGTAATCTGCGAGGTCACAACCCAACTACATACAGAGCCATAAATACTATGGTATGACAACAGAAAGTGAATCATTCCAGAACTGATACTCTGTACAGATTTGGTTCAGTAGAAGCTTTTGGTCATATATAAATGTACTAGCCCAATGCACCCGGATTACCAACAACAAACAATGTAATCCATTTGTATACCAAAGCAAACCACATGGAAACTCAGTTATATTATAACGACTGTGGACACATGCAGGAAGCACTCAGAGAGTGAGGTAGCTATTTTCAGCATTTCCGTAACCTGTGGTCTGTGGTTTTTATGGCTTCCAGTGAGTAATGCACATCTTGTTTACAAGCCCGATACTCACTACCTGTGTGCCGGTGGTGTCCTCACCTTTATATCTAGAGCATTGCACATAGAAACCACCTGAAAATGCCAAGTACACAATGGTGTTAGGAATAGAGAATATGGTGTATGCACCGTTCCATATTAGATGAGAAATATTCTACCCCCATGTATCCCAAACATTGTTGTGTCACCCTAGGGTTACATTGTGTGTGACCATGGAATCTAGAACGTCTCTGTAGCACAATGTGTGGGTTCTAGGGGTGATTATGCAGTCCTGGTGACTTTGCAAGGTCCTAGGGCCATTTGGGTTATTACAACAAAATGGCTTCCCGTGTTTATGAGACATGGATGTGGAGCTTTACAGGTGTTTGATCAGTATATTTTGTGAACAAAACATGTTCCATGTTAATTATTTTGGGATACACTGCTTTAAAAAAAAAGGGACACAGACAATGTCCTCTTTCATGAAGATATGAGAAGTAAATATAAAAAAGTAACGCTTCTTCTGGCAAGTTTTTGCTCAAATTAGTTATTTTTTATTTATATGTGTGAGTGGTTACTCATAATATAGTCCTGCTGAGATTGTTGCCAACGGTTACAGCCACTTCCCCAATGTGCAGATACAAGCTTCCTCTTTATTATTCAAAGTCTCCTCCCACCTCAGGAAGTCATCTCTTAATATGGCAGATCCCACAGCAGCATAAATTCATATAACTTAGAGGCGGATATGTAATTTTTTACATTGTTAAAACATGTTACCTATATTTAAATGTAATTCTTCAAAATAGCACATTTAAAAAACATGACCACGGTGGTTCTTTAATTAATGGCTCTAGATACAGTTTTGTAGCAACTACAAACTGCAGTTATATTGATGTGCTTTTCCTTTCCGCAGTAACCAGAACCTTTATCTTTGCTGTCTGTTCAAAACACAACAATCCAACACGGTCAGTAAATCCAGGAGCCTGGGAGCCATTGGATCCAAGATGGTCTTCTGGCTCCTTACTTTTTTCTGTAATTCTATATACTTACACCATTACTAGCTCCTACAAAACATCATTGTGAGCCCCTCACCAGCTCCGATGGCTTGTAAATGGGACATAAATGTATCAACCCCTGACATAAGTAAAATGTATTTAAACGACTTGAAAGGTCTGACGGTAACCGCTTGTTTCCATCAAACCATGTAATAGAGCATATACAATTCTACATCCATATAGTCAGCCTCCACGACTTAACATAACTCAGCATTGCATGTCATAAAACCCAACAACACATTTGTCAAAGGCAGAAGCTGTGCTGGAAAAAAAAAAAAGTGTCCCTTCCCTGAAGCCTGACATCTGATGATGTCCTTATCCATTTCCACTCTTATGATTCTCTATCACGTTTCAAAATACATGCTGCCTGCAGCAAATCTGAAACTCAAGACCAACAGCAAGGTCACCATTCAGACAAGGCCCCAGCTACATGACACACAGGAGGCACTGAAGCAGAATCATCAAAACGCGTGCACAGTGTGATCAAACAACAAACCAGCATTGTATATCTCTTTACATCGCAGGACTAAGGGTATTTTCATGCACAAATGTAAGAAGTGAACATTCGCATTAAAAACAAGATATTGTAACCTTAAAAGGTCTCTTTATCTCATTTTAAAGAGCATTAAAAACTGGCTATACATTGTACTAGCAGTTTCCGTATGCGAAAGTGCTGCTTACAGTGCTTGATAAGGGTGGGAGAGGGTTGCAATTGTCACGTAGCATTTGGCGTATTTATTTTGACCACTACAAAGACAGGAATGCAGATAGTAATCCTAATTAGCAAATCAAAGCTGCTAACCATATGCATGAGCCCCTCATTTGCATAAAAGTGTAGCAACAACATAGAATTTCCCAGGATTGATTCACTTTGGACTATATATTGTTATACATTTTTTTTCTATTTTCATGCTTTTACGTATAAATTAAAAAAATAAAAAAAACTTTATATTGGGATGACATAATACCTCATGTAGTATTAAATACAGGGTGTGCTGATCCAAGGGAATAAAAATCAACCAATATTTCACTCCTGATTCCATATTGAAAGAAACCTTAGTTTTGGGGGCAGTACCTAACCCCATGGTGATTAGACACCCAAGTTCATTTAACAAGTAATGGAACAAATAGATAAAGATCTATCTCCCTTGATCTGCAATTATTACATACATACAGTATATATACTGTTTATATATATTATAATTGTATAATTGCAGAGCAATGGAGATAGATATTTATCTATTTGTTCCATTACTTCCTGATTCCATATTGTGCAGCATGGTGTGATAAATATATAAAATCCAAAATGCCTCCTAAAATGTTTACATTTTCTCTTCTTTTGTGGTTATTCTCCATTGGCGATTCTCAAAATTGTTTTTTTCTTGTTGAGGGTCTTGGTCTAAAATTGTTTGATACTTCACAAACTTGATGGTTTTCCAAAACAGTAGGAACTATGAAAAATAGAGTATAAGTATGTTTAGAGAAAATCTTTATTTTAGCAGACTCCGCTTATGCCGGTGGGATTCCACATTTGTGGCGTCTACACTTCCTGTTAGATAATAAAGATTAGCAGGCTTCAAACTATTTGGAAAATAGATTAATTGGTTAATTCAGAGAAGCTTTTATTGACATCTTCCTCCCCTGCACATGATTAGTATAACGTAAGTGAAGTTGCAAGCCCTAGTATGTACCCCCATAACTTGAATAAGGGTGCATTACAGTAATGTCAGCTTCCATGCACAAATAGTATGCTAAAATTAAGATTTTATCTGAAAATCATTTATATTCAGGTCTTATCCAGTTTCTAATATTAGTTTGATACATGAAACTTCTTTATTGATTTTTCTGTTTAATAACTTTAATATCCTATATTGAGTTATTGTACAGGCCCACCATGCCTTATCCAAAACCGTGGCAGCCAGATGAGTTTTAGCCAGATTTCTTTTTGAGAGATATTACATTAACACCCCAGTGGGGTCT
Organism: Discoglossus pictus; assembly: GCA_027410445.1. Classification (NCBI taxonomy): domain Eukaryota; kingdom Metazoa; phylum Chordata; class Amphibia; order Anura; family Alytidae; genus Discoglossus; species Discoglossus pictus. The sequence goes on from CM050166.1 coordinate 335,538,317, forward strand.
GTGGCTGAACCCCTTATGCAAACACAATAACAATTCTGCAGAAAATAATAGCAATATCCACATTGAATTAGATAAATAGACTATAAACTGTCTCGGGTAACGCTTGGTGCCACTCAAGTCTGTTCTGCACACAAGTGACACTCTGCAAGAAAACTGAGCTTTTCAGATTTTGGAATTGCAGCTAAAGGATTTTGGACCTAGTTGTACTTATTTTCTACCCCCCTTTTTCTTCTTGGCAAGGCTTTTTAATGAGCTTAAACAGGTTCTTGCAAAGCCACTGCGCCAACATAAAAACGCTTTAGATACCAAGGAGGTCTTCTAAATGTACAGGCTGAGAATGTACTGAAGCCAATAAAGGAGAGAAAATGATTGGAAACGATACCCTAATATCCAAAAATGTGTTACCATATTTAATAATGCTTTCAAACCCATTCAATGCCAATTAGAAGAAAGAAAATAATAAAAAAAATACATAAAAAAAAAAGTCAGCAACTGCAAGCACTATAACCAAGAAGCCTGTAAGATGCTTACCTACCAACATCATTAAAGGGTCGCTGCAAACATACCTTACTAAACATGTTTTCTCTAAACGTGGTTTTCTCTGTCCTGACATGTTACAGGAGGTCCGGACCCCAACAACCATGTGCTTTTATGCCCATTGATAGCGAATTGCACCCGTGAAGCATTTGATGCAAGACCTTGTAATAGCTTAGAGGAGCTTACTGCAGAATGCTGCCACTGATTGGTTACTATGAGACATTGCAAAGTACACTGTCTTCATGAGCTGCAGAGGGGAAAACCCAAATAGGTACTATTTTTTTTTTTTGTGCCTATAAATGTACAAAGAGCTTTTAAGCATGTCTTACTAAAATACACAATGGTCTAGAGATATATAGGTATATAATATTCCTAGCGAAATCCAGAAACCTTCCATTTCACAAAGTGATTTTAATCAGTTTCATCTATAAATTCAGTTAAAATAATTAGTATGGTAAGTATGGTGTGTATCGGTTATCTATTGTTAGCTTGTATTCAGTTTTAATAAAATATTAGAATCATTATATGCTAGGGGTACTAAAACATAAAATACTTTGTGGATTACAAAAATGGATACAGAGCTGTCCAATGCACTTTTCCGAGTGTCTTTTTAAAGCCAGTTAGTCACGGGTAGAGCGGACTATAACAAAATCATATCATGTTACTGAGGCTCTTTGTGTCTTAGCATATAAAACATTTCCAAGTAAGCTCTATACATTAGGAGTAAGCTGTGCTCACGAGACCTCACGTTTCAAGGAAGAACAAATCGGAGAGAGGTCATGTATAAGAGAGCAAAAAAACAAAAACACTCCCGAATTGTATAATGCCAACTTAAGTTCCCTTTTAAAGATCATTCCTTATATGTGTAAGTGTAGGACTCATCCAAACCGGTTTGATGCTACTTGATATTATTGCAAGTTAATCGTGTAAGTCGTATGCAGAGGAAGCCGCAACGGCGAGATGTTCGATTCTGGATTTGGAACACGGCAGCAGCGCTCTACTACATTATGGAAAATAAACACGTTTATATCACAGGGTTACAATAGGATTCATTTTCTCTTTAGAAGAGAATGGAAAAATCCTGAACTAAATGAAAAAACACACTTAAAAAGGACTGTGTAATTATTATATTTATAATATACTCTTAGGAAGGACTTTATTTGATAATGTTTTTTGTAAAGTGGAATACAGTCTTATAGAACTAGACACCTGGAAAATTGTACAACCTTGGATACAGATAACATCTCTATTCCATTTAATTGAAAGATTGTTACTGTAATCACTTGACAATAGGACTGAAGAAAAGATCAAGTCCCAGTAGCATAAACCTCCCCCTCAAGCTCCAAGCAAACTCCGGTCACCCTGAATAGTTATACATTTAAAGTCAGCATTTATCTCTAAAATATTTTAACGATTATCAAAATGAGCATATTATGTAAATGAGACCTCAATGCTGTTTTAACAAATACTAATTATTATCCAAAACAGAGAATCTTTAAGGTCCAGCTAACCCAGGGCCTTGGAAGAAACTCAGCCATTTTCTAGTAAATCACACAGAAATAACTAACTAAGAAGGGAAAACAATATAAGAGGTTGTATTAATCAATTTATTTCTACCAGGCAAACTATCATATTTTAGAATCTCTTTACCAATCATGGAAGTCTTGAAAGAAAAAAACATTCAGAAAAATGATTTAACCTGACTAGATGAGCATTACAGCAACTACTGCAGTATCTTGGGTGTGCAGAGGGTTGTATTAGGAATCAGAAGACAAAATTGGCATAAACTGTAATAAAACCATGAAGTGATTAACCAAAATCTACAGATCTGTGTGCAGTGTTTTTCTAGCACAACCCTCAGGAAGCACCTGGGCTAGAGGGCAAACAAACAGTCCGACGCGCTGCTGCCAATGGCATTTGCTACTTCAACTGCAGAGTGTTTAAACATTTATATATATATATATATATATATATATATATATATATATATATATATATATATATATATATATATAGTGTGTGTCTGGCTATTCCTTGTACTGTTAATGCACTAATAATAATATACATTCAACTATAATAGATAAAAGGAGTGTCTCTTTTTCTATTATAATGAGGAGTATTCCCATAAATCATATATATATATATATATATATACACATTTTTCCTCCAAGGTCCACTGTATTCCAAAACTTCCTATGATGCATTTAAAATAACATGTCTTATACAGTACCAAAAATATAAAAAAAAAAAAAAAAAAAAAAAAAGTTTATGATCTGCCCTCTTAATCTTACATGTGTTCTGACAAGAAGTATAAACATTGGATCCATGATATCCTGGTGAAAGTTGTATGTATGAGAGGGTTGTTTACACTCCTCGAGAGCTGTAGTTGCATTTCCTGAAGCAAGGAATCTGCTTCTGGGCCAATTAAGGTATGTGGTGTCAAATGCAATGTTATGCAATTATCAAACTAAAGCTCTAGATATCTGCATGTTCCCTCCTTCCCCGCACCTCCCTCCAATGATAACTACAACTCTCAGGATGTGAAGCAACAAACACAAAATGGATTTCTGTCTGCAAAAACTCAATTTTGTCCCCCAAAAAAGTTTTATGTCATTGGCTTACACAGCTGCTAATATTGTTAGTTTAGTACAAGTGTCTTAACTAGAATTTAAATGTGGAGTCACACACATACAGTCACTGCCTACCCTGAAAGTAATTCAGTCATAAAAACAGAACGCCCTAGATTTAAAATGTGATGAAGCCGTAATGGCATCAAATTAAGACAAAAAGCTGATTCAATTTAGAGTCAATAAAGAAGTGACTGGTTAGAATTTAGTATAAAGTAAAAGATCCAAAGATTAATCATTGATCCAAATCAAGTGTAAAAGCTATATAAATGAGGAGTATCCATTAAGTGCTGTGCAACAAATCACTGCTATGCTTTATAATTATTTTTATGTGTGTGCAGAAAGAAGACAACATTGTGGCTGCTCTTTGTAGCGTCCCCTCGGGGTCTATTAGATGCCACATTCCAGGGATATACATAGCTGTTAATTTGCTACTGATCGTCACACAATTGCCTTCTGAGCCTCCAGACTAGCATTCTAAGTGACAATAACAATGATAGCAAATCCAGTAATGGTACTACAGTGGGAGTCCCTGGTGCACAGGCTGATAACGGGAGGCTTTACATACACTACAAATACTTGATGTACAGGCGTGTACAGCAAGGAAAGGTACAAAATAACATACTCCTGCCTCAGTGCAGAAATGCTGTGCGTTATTAAAAGACCACTAGAATGGTTTTAATCATGCATTCATAATTAAACATTGTATTCAATGATATAGAACATTCACTTTCAAAAGGTTTGGGTATTGGTTTCCATTTGGAAAAAAAAAAAAAAAAAAAAAAAAAAAAAAAAAAAAAAAAAAAAAATCGATAAAATCTCATAGACTCTCCTTGCTGCAAATTGCCATATGCAAGAGGTGGGGGAGCGGAGACACAATGTATAAAACACTATCATACTGTTATTTTTGATGGACAAGTCGCTAGTGTATATGTGTGTGTGTGTGTATATATATATATATATATATATATATATATATATATATATATATATATATACACACACACATATACATCTATCTCTCTCAAAGGACAGCTGTGAAAACCATTAGCATAAAAGTATTTTTGAAGAAAATCTTAAAATTAGATGACTCTGCTAATGTCATGGGTACCTCCAACAGAAGTCTTATGGTGAGGGATAACTTACTGGGATTGCTCTGCTACATAGTTTTATTGTTAATTGGCACATTGAAACAAAAGCTAGTATCTAATGCCATTACAAAAAATGTAAACAATTATAAATGAAAATGCTGGATTTATTTTAAACCTTCTTAAAATTCGTTGACCAAATATTGCGCCACATCTAAAACATTCCAGGGCACACATGTAAGTAGGGGGTATATGGTTATTACAGATGTCATTTACTTTTATTGAACCACAGATAGCAGAAGCATATTTAGATCATGGCCTAGGCAACCAGGAGTATGTCAATTAGTGCTGCACATCACCCTGATAAGTAACAGGAAGTGGAGCAGAGGGCAATGGGATTAAATAAACAGAAACAACATGTGGCACAAAGAAATGTATGGTTGCCAGGGTTGGATTTATTACAAAGCAAATGCCTAAGGACACTCACAGGGTGCCTGTCTGGCTAGTCACGGTGCAGCATATGCCAGACATGGAGGTGCCTTGTTATTCACAGGTATGTCTGTGAGTGAAGCCAAGTCACATGGGATAGGTGATGTCACTAGCAAGTTGGGGTGAAAAATGTCCCTTTATAACATCAGCCCTGAGTGTCTTAGTATTAACATTATATATAAATACTCTCCCCTGCCCGATTAGGAGGGCTCTCCACCCACCTAATTTGGAGTGCCGCCGGCTTCAGAAGTAATACACACATTGTAGAGCTATATATCTACCAGGATATACCTTGGGAGCCGGCTGATAAAGAACTATATGGGCTCATCTGCATGTCCCAGTCCACTTTCCCAGAAGGCAGTGCAATAACTATATTTCTGGGAATTCTAAGAAGGAATTAGGCTTTTAATTTATTTTTAGACATTCAAATGGGAACATGAATGTACTAATATATATATATATATATACTAGCGACTTGCCCGTCAAAAATGACGGCAATAAAAACTGAAGCCTGGCAATGCTGTTTGCCACACAATGTAAGCCTCTCCCCCTCTACTTTACTGGCCTTGTGATGAGCGCCTTTGGCGCTCATCACAGGCCTTGCAATGAGCCCCTTTGGAGCTCATTGCGAGTCTCTCCCTCTGTCTACTTCCTCCCTCGTGTCCTATTTCCCCCCTCCTCTCCCTCCCTTGTGTCTCCTTCCACCTCGTCTACCTCCTTTGCATCTCATGCCCCCCTGTGTTTTTACCTCCCTCTCCCTCCCGTGTCTCTAAACCCCTCCCCTGTGTCTCTTTTCCCCTTCTCCCTCCCATGCATCTCTTCCCCCCCCTGTGTCTCCCCCAACCCTCCCCTGTGTCTGTTCCCCCCTGGCCTGTGTCTCTTTCCCCCTCCCCCTGTGTCTGTTACGGCCTTCCTCGTGTCTCCATTTCCCTCCCCTGTGTCTCTTCCCCCTCCTCTCACTCCCCTGTGTCTCTTCCCCCTCCTCTTTCTGTGCCTCTTCCTCCCTGTCTCTTCCCCCTCACCCTCTGTGTCTCTCCCCACTCTGTGTCTTCCACCCTCTCCCTCTTTGCCTCTTCCCCCGCCTCTCTCTGTGTGTCTCGCCACTGTGTCTCTTCACCCCTTCCTCTGTTCCCCCCCCCTCTGTGCCTCTTTCCCCCTCTCTCTGTACCTCTTCCCCCCCTTCCCTCTGTGTCTCTTCCTCCCTTACCCGCTGTATCTCTCCCCCCTGTGTCTCTTCCCCCCTCTCCCTCTGTGCCTGTTACCCCCTGGCCTGTGTCTCTTTCCCCCTTCCCCCTGTGTCTGTTCCCCTCTCCCCCCCCCATTTCCCTCCCATGTGTATCTTCCCCCTGTTCTCCCTCCCGTGTGTCTTTTCCCCCTCTTCTACCTCCCCTGTGTCTCTTTCCCACCTATCCCTCTGTGTCTCTCCCCCCTCCCTCTGTGTCTCTCCCCCCTCCCTCTGTGTCTCTCCCCCCTCCCTCTGTGTCTCTCCCCCCTCCCTCTGTGTCTCTCCCCCCTCCCTCTGTGTCTCTTCCCCACTCTCCCTCTGTGCCTCTTCCCCACTCTCCCTCTGTGCCGTGCCTCTCCCCCCCCTCTTCCCCACTCTCCCTCTGTGCCTCTCCCCCACTCTCCCTCCCCTCTTCCCCACTCTCCCTCTGTGCCTTTACCCCCCCCTCTTCCTCACTGGGCCGCGCTGCGCGCAAGCACGGCTTGCGCCGCGCTCTGCGCATGCGCGGCTCTGCGCAATGCGCAGCAGTTCACTCTCCCTCTGTGCCTCTACCCCCCCTCTTCCTCACTGGGCCGCGCTGCGCGCAAGCGCGGCTCGCGACGCGCTGCGCGCAAGCGCGGCTCGCGACGCGCAAGCGCGGCTCGCGACGCGCTGCGCGCAAGCGCGGCTCGCGACGCGCTCTGCGCAAGCGCGGCTCGCGCTCTGTGTAATGCACAGAGCGCGGCTTTTGCCGCGCTCTGCGCATGCGCGGCTCGCGCCGCGCTCTGCGCAATGCGCAGCAGTTTGTAATTGTCTAACTGCGATTCGTCTGAAGCGTGACGACGAATCGCAGTTAGACAATTATAATATGTGATATATATATATATATATATATATATATATACACACACATATACATATAAATATACACACATATACACACACACGGACATACATATACGCACACATACATTTCTTTCTTTATACTTGCAATTTGTCACCAATAATATAAACAACCTTCTCAACTAAATTACAAAATACAATGTAAAGCAAAAAAGCATTTACAGAAAGTGAATATGATCAGATATGAATCAAAATAAATATTAAACTTAAATGACATATGCTTTAGCTGTGAACATGTATCTAGTACAATATTCTCTCTATACAATGTATTTTACTCCTGTATATCGCCCTGCATAAAAAAACTGCCACTTTGTAAATAAAGGATAATAATACAAATAATATTAATATATCCATTGTGAGCCCCAAGGAAAAAGGGATGGAGGGAATGAGTTATTTAATTAGCCTTCAGAGCAATAAAGAATGATTCATCACCTCTTGCTTAGATGACTAAATAAATAAGATTAAAAAAAAAAAAAAAAAAAAAAAAAAAAGATTCACAGCCTAAATAACTTCTTAATGCTTGGATGACTAAATAAGCAAAATTTAATAAATAAAAAATAGCGCCTAAATGATGACTACTTGCTTAGATGCCTAGACAATAAGCAAATACTAATAACTAAATAAAGAGGTTAAAATCTGCAGATAATTTAAGAAATTAAAAAATATATATATATATTTATTTTATATATGTAGGATAAGAAAATAAAACAAATAAATTAAGTAACAAGCCTAACGAGTACAAGATGCACTAGGTTATAAATAAAGGCAATGAATACACGGAGTAGAAATAATGATTTCCGTGTGTAAATAGAGAGCTTGTTTTGCATCATGTAAGCACTTTCTAATAGCAGATCTGAGCCGGATTCCCAGATGGTAACCAACACATGACTGCACAACCCATGTCACAAAATACACACAGCCATGTCAGCTTCACAAGATACTCAAACACTTTGCTTCCACGGATAATTGGTAAAAATAAAAGAATCCGTGTGTCACTAAATACAGCATTGTATATGTAATCAGGTCAATTAGAACATAACCTGAAGTAAAATACATTGATTTTTTGCCTGTTTATATTATGGAGCTGGCTTCAATTTGATAATAGAACATGGAATTTATTGACGCTTTAGAAAAAACAGATTATGTTACCAAATAAGTATTAAATATATGTATCTTACATTGTACTCCAATTGATTGGACTGTCAATGGCAACACAAAAGTGATACATCTTTTTTCTAATGACGGACAATTGATCTTGTAGAAGGAAAATGATTGGGCTAGCATACACATCATTTTAACTAGTTACTTGCCCATAATAAATGACAGTATCATGCGCTCTAAGTGCCCCTTGTCTCTCTGCCACTCGCAACTACCAACTGCACATGCACAATGCCTTTCCAGAGCGCATACGCGAATACGAAGCAATCACGTATGCGCAGTTCAGAGATTCCTAGAATTTAACTACAACGCACCACAGAGATGTTTCACACACTTTTTAAAAAAATATTATAGTGGATGTCCACTGCAGTACACACATTTCTAGTATGCATCTAAAAGAAAATATATGGAAATATTATTATTTTATATATATATATATATATATATATACTCACTAACATATACACTGGAGCCAGCAATACATTGTTCTTCTGTTCACATTCGTTTTAATGCCAAATAAATCGGGTAAGAAAACATAATTAAACAGGGTCTCTGTGAGTCATTTATCACTGTTAAGATAGGAGGATCAAACTGAAAAATATTAATAAATCCTGAAACGCAGTATGTCTATTTATTTCATTGGCAGACAAGTATGAGGGATACATCTATATTACTGCTCATTGGCTGACAGGGACAGAGCAGTTAAACTGCTGATTGGCTGATTGCTAATTGGCTGACACAGAGCAGTTAAACATTTGGATAATTTATTTTTGCTTTGAGAGAATCATTTGAGAAAAGGAAACAAAATGTTATATTATCACACACCCTCTTTCAGATGCAACAAAGAAAAAAGTATTACTATGTCTGACCCCAAGCATTCTTCAGCAGGAAAAAAGTCATACTTCGAGTTCTTAATTTAAAAAAATAAATGTTACTGCCTATGGTGGAAGTTGTGCCTGTGAGAGGGGTGTTCAGATTCCTGTAGAGCAAGGGTTGCAATGAATTATGCAAGCAGGCTGCTTCTGGGTCAGCAAAGGGGATGGGTTTTGTGTTTATTTCCAAATTAGCCAAAACACACTCCCTCATGATTCAGCTCTGGTGAAATGATGCAACAAACACAAAATGGATTCCTGTACTTCAAAAATTCAGATGTTTTCCCAAATATATTTTATGCCATGGCTTACACAGCTGCTAATATATAGCCACATTAAATTCCAGCCCCGTAAGTGCAACGTGAAGCTCGCAATGGCTGTGAGCTTGAAGATTTGCGGATTTACAGGGCTAGTAAATTAGAACATGCTGCGAGTTACGGGCTTGAGAGGCATACCCGTAAACCATTTTTCGCTCGTTGAATGTACGGCCATGAAGGTGATTAATTAGTCTAACTCGTAGTTACGAGTTGGGATGGAGCCAATAGCAAGAGAGATCGGCAGAATTACGGGGTTCAATTACGAGTTACGATTGGACCCACATTCCAGATATAATGCAATATTCACGAAGCCGTAAATATGATATTCTATTACATACGAGTTACAGTATATGTATTAACACATTGATTGTTGGGTTCGATATAACACAAAAATTAAACATAAAATAATAAGTATTTTTTGGGCCGATTGTGCTATTAATTCTAAGAGCTAACATCACTTTCCCTTTTAATAACAGTACAGTGGTGTGTGTATAAATGTGAATTTACAGTGCTACGAGTGGGACTTTACCCCCATTGCGGGTCCTCTCTAGCACTCGTTGGCTTCTTGGCTCCATTTGCGAGTTACGGGGTTGAACGCCAGTGATCTTGATGCAATTTTATAGCTCAATTGGAACGTAGCAGTTACGGGCTTAACAGATCAAAGGATTTGCGGCTGCAAAGTTCCACGTCCCATAGGCTTTTTTTGGCCTTGCTGCGTCTTAACCCGCATGTCGTCTGCGGGTTGCTTTAAGAGGCCAATTTAATAGCTCAAAGTCTTGCGAGCTATGCTTTTACATTTAGCCCAAATGTAATGGGACTAATAGTTACTATGGTACATACTTAACCAACAAATGGCATTTTTTTTGTTTTTTTCTTGAAGTGCAGTGGTCCTTTAAAAGGCCAAAGTTACTGACCCATACAGAAGTGAAGACTAGACAACGACCCTGCTGCTATTTATTCTACCTGTACATGGATTTTCTTGTAGTCGCCCATTACACTGTCTGGGGTGTCAAGCTCTATAAAATTGTACAGTGATGGAGAAAGGAGCTCATTTTCAGCACCACAGTATTCATGTCATTCAAAGATATTGTGAATCTTATAGTACAAAAGGTGGGAGCAAAACAAGACAGTGCTTTTAAAATTTAGCAGTTGCCATGTCACCTTTTAAAGACAACTTGCACCGTTTCTTTACTAGGGGTCCGATGTAACATCTTGAATAATAAATAACAAAGCCCTTCAGATTTTAATAAGCTGGCTATCCATGTGCAGTATACTGGATTATATGCAAGAAATAAGGGTGAGGAGTTAAGTATAGGGAGGGAAAATGTCACAAAGCTAGTTTCTAATTAGGGAGAACAATGTATTTGTCGCCCCTTGGATGCGTCTATTATACAGAGGCGTCTACCTTGGCTTCTTAAAGGAAATGTAGAGTGCCACAGCTGTCCTGTCTATTCCTTGAGCATCCTAACATTTTACTTATTATACGCAGGGTTGGAAAGTTCCCCAGGAGCCCGGGCTCCTAAATGTGTACCGTTGGCTCTGAAATATTTTATCCAAGTATAATGTATCTCTATGAAGGGCTTCTTTCCAGGTGCCCTGAATACAACCTGTCTAGCTCCTAAAATCTTCCTAAATTTTTAATTTTTTGTCCACCCTTGATTATACATAGACGCTTGTGTGCTTCACAGAAACACTTGTGACGTTACTTTACACAATACTTTTATACTGCAAGTGCCGCTGCTCTTAATCATTTTTGTGTAAAAATACAGATAAACACATAGGCCCTCATTCAATTGCAATTTGGCCAATTGAATAGGGCTCTAAATAAGCACATAACATATTTTTTTAAAGAAGTTTTTAGTTAGTAAGCATCTATCCAAAAGCAAGGTTTTCACGAACTAAAAACTTCTTTAAAAAATATATGTTATGTGCTTATTTAGAGCCCTATTCAATTGGCCAAATTGCAATTGAATGAGGGCCAGGGACATTTTGAAGTAACTGGGATTTCATTGTACCTCCCTGGTTTACCCAGCTTGCCACCATTCATTGGTATATAAAGAGCCCCTGAACCAAAATCAATTCCTGGCACTGTACACCTCAAAGGATAGTTTTGCTGCCAGACGGTGGCCATGGTTGTTGCTATACTATTGAAAATAAATTATAAGGAATGAAAATCAGTCTCTGCAACCAAATTTAAACAAAGACGGGAGGCCATGTCTGAAAGCACCAAGCAACTATTGAGAGTCCATTTGTGTCCTGACCGAGGTTGTTAATATGGTTAAATGGACCATGTGGGGTTCCCTGTGACTTGGGTTTGATTCCAGTCAGGGAACCAAGAGGTCAAACCACCCTTAAGTTATGCAGGGTTGGGCCTGGTCAGTACTTTGATTGAAGACCAGCTAGGAATACCAGGAGCTGTATGCTATGGCCCCACTGGAGTAAGTACTGGCAGCCCACTTTAGTATATCTGCCATGAATAGCAAGTGTATCATGATGTGTTGCGGTCCATGAGGTTATGGAGAGTCGTACAAGACTGAGCGATACAAACACACACAATCTAAGTGTAGGTTTTATAGGCAATATTGAGAGGATAAAAGGGAACAATTGGATACTTTAAACCTCACTGTAGAACATATATTCATGGAACAAAACAAAAAATAAAAGAATTGCTCACAAGACATACTGTAAACCTCAGCATGTGCTCTGCACTATACATCGGAAAGATGAACCAGGAGTCTAAAGGGTGTAAATACACTTCTTTGTGTTACACACTCACACTTTATATTACCACATAGCGACTATAACATTATTAATCCTTGAGGTGGAACCACTATGACTTTTAGCTTTAAAATATATATGTAAATTGGTATGCCTAGATTGGACTACTTTCAGATTGCCTGGTATTTCGGGGCTGGGTCACTCTTTTGAGTGGGACCAAACTGATATACTACAGGATATTTCTCCCTGTGAATGGCACAAGTGAGCTAAAAGAGGCTGCTCTCAGAGTGGCTTATCATGGCTATAGAACTAACCTATTAAGGTTGGTTCGTTCTCTGATGAGCACCTCTGACTTTGTTGTTTTCTACTTTCAGATTTAACTAAAAAAAAAAAGAAGAAGAAGAATACTGGCCTACAATAAAACTCCCTGATCCTAAAGTAATGTCCCACTATTCTCAGCATGGCAGAGTAATTGTGGGCCTGTAGGGAGACAAAAATGTATATTCATCACCCTTATTGGTTAATATTAGCCACCTGCTAAAGAAGCCTGATATTTAACAGGAGTGAGGCTCTCAGAGACTTTACAAAAAAATGTACTGGCCTGAATAATTAACTAGATAAAACAACAGAGGTATGTTTTAGACACCTCTACAAAAGATGATGTACAGATTCAATAGATTAATGAGCTTGTTATTATAGAAGTCCTTTACAGTGAACTGAAATAGAGATTTGCTCTAGAGCTGCCTCGTTTCTCCTTGAGATACACAGAAGCAAGGAAAGGGCAGATGGCTGTCTCAAGACATTGATGTAAGAACAATGAGTATGACACTCAAGGAAATGCAGAAAGAGCGACTTTAAAAACAATTACGCTTAAAATTTCAGGTCAGAAATACATAAAAATGACCGTCCAGGTAGAATTTTTAGGGGCAAATGTGGATGTTTTCCTACTGTTACATCCTATATATTTTAACAAAAAATAATGAAGGAGCCCAAAAGACTGACATATGTCCTCCTTCTAAAGGAATACATTCACCTCGACACAAAATGATCACAAGAGGAGGGCTCCCCGAAGACGAGGGCATTAAAAACAGAGCTTATTAGCACTTCTTAATAGAGAAAAGGTACATAAGAGCCAATAGATACACAAGGATATCCAGAAACCATCCGTATCCATACTTACATGCCAGGATATACTATTACCTTCAGATTGCAGTTGTAACAAAATGCACTTTAAGGCATTTTTTTAAACACAGAGCTAATACTGTTAATGCATATTCCTTGCTATTGAGAGATAACCCCTTTTCTAGCCCCTCTGCCAGGACAGGATTAGTTAATTAAATCCAATCTCCTAAATCAACACTTGAGAACTCCGATAACCCATAAACACACAATCATTTATTTTGTGTGTTCCCAAAAGACACGGGATGTGAGAGCAGATAATCCTTGAGGCACGAAGCACCCTCAGAAAAAGAAAACAGTAAGGATGTTAGAACCCAGCATTAAACAGCTTGACTAACATACTTGAAAGCTAAACACCACAACATGAATGATAATGACTGTGTGCAGGCTTTGTATAGATCGAATGCTCCAGCACCATGGATAAATGGAAATGTTGGTCAACCTACAGCCATCTAAATCTCTCCAAAACAAATACAGCGCGTTAAACCGAACACCATCAATTACTATTTAATTAGAGGAGATACTGTATACATTAAGTCCTAAGAGTCATTTGGATTCATAGGAAGCAAGTAAAGGGCATGTGAAGATTAATGAGTGGGCAAAAGGGGGTTTGGTGAAACAAAGCATGAATAAATAGGCTGCGGTTGCAGATTGGTTGGCAAAGTAGTTTAATTAAAGTGACACTGAAAAGGCACAGTTTATTGCACATATAATAAAATCACATAAAAATAAACATAATTGCAGAGAGTTATAATTAAAAATTTTAATCAGGAGTGCCTTTGGGTTGATATAGAAGAAGTCAATAGTTACTATATGTATAAATTAACTGAAAGGTCAACCCACTGAGGTGATAGATTTATCAATGGCAATTAATTAAGATCGACAGTGGGTGTAACAAACAAGAAGAGCATGCACAGCTGAAACAATAGTAAGTCACAGAAAAGTTTAACAATGGGACATTTTGATTTAATTGTTGACTTCTCTATTATAATTATGCTTTTTATAATTCTAATAGAGAAAAAAACAAAACAAAAAGGTAATTCCGTAAGGGAATTCTTATCTACTTTATTACTCCCTCCCCACTGGTCAGCTTATTTGCTGTTGATAATCCTATTACCTGAGAGGGTGGATCTTTCCCTGAATTTAACCAACTTCCTTATTCATTTTAAGGCAATTCCACTTTAATTAAACCAATTGTATTTATATTTGTGTTTAATTTCTCTCATAAATACAACAATTTCTGTGTCATTTTAACATTAAATGGTTAACCAAAGCTGTGAGTGGCAGGACTTCAATTTTCATTTTATTTATAGAAATGTGTAAATTGGATCTACAGTCTCAAAAACCAATCTTGAAAAAGCTGGGTCATTGGATAAACATATAAAAACTCTTCTGTCCTTAGGCTTCCCTCTGCATGAAATGGTATGAATAACCCTGTGATGACTTCACCAGGAAATCATCATATAACTTATTGTAAGTATGTCATTGATAAACAAAATCATATGAATTTTATATGCCATGATACAAGCTTGGACCCACCTCTATATATATATATATATATATATATATATATACACATATATACACATACACACACAGTATCTCACAAAAGTGAGTACACCCTTCAATTTTGTCACATGAAAATATGTAAAAAATGTGAAGAAATTAGTGCTGCCGGCACTGGGGAGCTACAGTTCATTGAGGGAACCATGAATGCCAACATGTACTGTGACATAGTGAAGCAGAGCATGATCCCCTCCCTTCGGAGACTGGGCCGCAGGACAGTATTCCAACATGATAACAAGCCAAAACACACCTCCTTGCTAAAGGTAAAGATGATGGACTGGCCAAGCACATTACAAGACCTAAACCCTATTGAGCATCTGTGGGGCATCCACAAATGGAAGGTGGGGGAGTGCAAGGTCTCTAACATCCACCAGCTCTGTGATGTCATCATGGAGGAGTGGAAGAGGACTCCAGTGGCAACCTGTGAAGCTCTGGTGAACCCCATGCCCATTAGGGTTAAGGCAGTGCTGGAAAATAATGGTGGCCACACAAAATATTGACACTTTGGGCCCAATTTGGACATTTCCACTTAGGGGTGTACTCACTTTTGTTGCTAACAGTTTAGACATTAATGGGGGGGGGTGTTGAGTTATTTTGAGGGGACAGCAAATTGACACAGTTATACAGGCTGTACACTTACTACTTTACATTGTAGCAGAGGGGCATTTATTCAGTGTTGACACATGAGAAGATATAATAAAATATAAAAAAAAAATGTGAGGGGTGTACTCACTTTTGTGAGATTCTGTGTTATATTTCAGGAAACCCCAGCCCAAGCTTTGTGATTACACTGGTGAGACAATTTGTATGCAACTACCTTGCTTTTATGAAGTGTTGTCCCTATCTCCTGGCCTTTATAGGGGACCTTGTTTCCATCTTAGACTGATTGTCCTTGAGTGGAAGGGTTATCATATGGACTTTACTCTTCCATTAAGTACTACTATCAAGATGTTATTTGGAAAATATGTTTTAACACAAGTGAATACAGCTCTTCTCTGAATGCACTGCTCCTCCCATGTTTCTAACCCTTTAATAAAAGACAATATGTCCATAATCATTAAAACAACACTGAATATAATAGTTAAAAAATAAAGACTATAAATTATTTATATTAAACTGTTTCCATTATCGAGAGAAGTTCTTAATAATAATAAAAAAAAACATATATTATAATTATGACACTTCAGCAGCCCTTTAAATTAACTTATGGTTCCTCCCTTTCCAGGAAAAGAATCAGTGTACTAAAAACACAAACAAATTATTTAAGGTATGGTAAGCTTTATAATACTATCCAATCCTTTATGTACAATGTTTATATTTTGATTGTGTCCTAATTACATCTTATATTTATGCAGATTTACTTTCATATTTTATCCTTATTTTATATATGGACAAGCTTTACCCCAGAAGTTCCAAACTAAAACAAAATTTTTAATCAAGGTGTGCTCCAGTTGAGAAAAAAAGGGAAAGTAGCAGACAAAGAGAATTAAGCTACTGATATTCACTGATCTGTTAGTTTAAAAGAACATCTAGAAACCATTTTTTTTTTTTTTTTTTTCTTAAGGGATAAAATAAATGACAAACCTGCAATTTGGAGGAGGATCAAGGGTGATATCTGCCAGCTCTTTCTGAATCCTAAACAAAAAAGCAGGGAAGAAAAAAAACAAAGAGACAATATAGTTAGACTGAAGAAGCCAACGAAAAGTATTTCTCTGTTGTATTTTAATTCATGTGTTACTAGGAAAAGTACACAGAAACATTACAGAAAAGTACACATTACAGCTACTGATATCTTTGATGTAAAGGTTTGTTTCATCTGTGTGTTTTATCAATGCCCTGAAACACAAAATACCCCCACGGAGAAATAAACTTTAACTAGGTGCTGTAGCGTAAGAAAAGATCCCAGCTTTATATGTATGTATGTAAGCTTGAAACAGCTGTACATGGATAGGATTCTCAGCTTGGCTTTGCATTAAAGCTGTGTAATACAGCATGCATAAGCTTAAAAAGGAAGCCATGTTTGATAATGGCTATGGATTGAAGAGCAAGGCATTTGTGGGCACATTTGCATGTTCCAGCTCAGCTTCCCAGAATGCAGTGTAATAACTGTTTTTCTCGGAATTCTGAGCTGGAAGCAGGTTTTTTTAACTTGTTTTAGACATTCAAATGTGAACACAGATGTACTAATTATATATATATATATATATATATATATATATATATATATATATATATATATATATACATACATACACACACACACATACACGCTTATGGTTCCAATGGCCAGCTAATGTTTGTAAAGTCAAAAAGGAAAGTAATGTCCATGTGATACTAGTCAGGATGCAGGAAATACAGAACAAAGGGAGGGGGCAGATTTGGGAGATGTTGGGAATAACTAAGATTGAACTGTGAAGTGCAAGATGGACTCTGTACAGGGGCACATGGTAAAACGTTAATGTTAGTTTACTGTAGGAAAATGCAATTTGATGAAAATCCAACTGTTTAAATAAATGTTATTACCTATAGTTTTAAATTCTACCATATTTGGAACCTCTAGCTGAGGCTCTAGGACAGTGGTCCTCCTCACACGGATATAGAGCATACAAATACAGCTTGTAGCAAGCCCTAGAGATAAGATCCTAAATAAATAAAAAGTAGCAAATGCTTGCCAAGAGCATTATGTGTTCCAAATAAAATAAATAAGTCCATCAAATATATGCACATAAAAGTGAATGATCTTAAATATTTTTATAAAAAGGAATGCAAAGAACTTCAGGTAGGATAAATGAGTGTAATTAGCAAGACACTTGACTTGGGTCATTTCACAGATCATGGATGATTAAGTCCTATTAGAGCATTGAAAGGCAGGTATTCAAAAGAGCCAGGCAGAATACATCCTAAGCTAGTAACAGAGATAAGGTCATGTATAATCATGTATATCCTATTGATAGCAGGAAATAATGTGAGATTTGCCATGCTAGTTTACATCATGGCAATAGCAAAATGTGTAGTACTTCCAAGTGAAAATTTATGTGAAATAACCGGAAAAAGAAAAAATGTTGACAACCTTGAGTCATTATTTTTTCCTTAAAACTGGGTCTTTCCTGACCCTTTAATCCATTGTGTTCCACACATTCATAGCACATCTAGAAAGCTTGTAGTCAGCAGTATGAAATACTAGAGACTTGCCCGTCAAAAATGACGGGGCAATAAAATTCTAATGCAGGTAATGCCGTTTGCCACAGACATGAATTTTTTTGGTGGTCTGACATCCTTTGGCATTGTTGTCCTGCTTTTTTATGAGAGGCGATTTTGCTGTCATTGTAAGGTTGGCGCTGATCTGCTTTCTGCGCTTATTGAAAGGCTGTCCCCTGGTGTAGTTTGTGTGCTATGAGCAGCATTGGCGCTCGTTGTGAGGCGCGCTGTGAATTGCTTTTGCGTTTATTGCGATAGTGTTTTTTTTTGTGTATATGTATTTTTGTATGCTAATTAAATAAGTAATACAATTAATAAATGAATATACTTTACCTATTTGTAAGTAATATATGCAGGAAGCATTGTGCTAAAGAGCTGGCAATCTGTTTTGATGTTCCTGCAGCATACAATGTAGGTTTGCACTGTTGCTGACCTGAGGTGTAAGTGTCAGCAATGTGTGCAGTGTGTAGTGTAAATAGGCTGCGTGCGCGAGGGTAAGCCGTTAGTGTAGCTGTGTACTTCCGCATTGTGTAAGTTAGTGTTGTAAAATGGCAGTGAATGTGTATGTGGTACGCGGGTGTGGATGATTTAGCGTCCTTGCTAAATGTGTATCTTGTACGGCTTTTTGGAAAATCTGTATGTGCTTGGTGGTGTTTTGCGGCTTTAGGGTCGTGTAGCCTCGTTTTCGTTTTTTTTTTCTCCGGCAACCATTTTTTCTCTTGCTTAGGTGATTTTCGTGTGTCTAAACTCGGTAGATTGGACTTAAATTGAGGTGTAACTTCACTTGCAGAGGTCCTGGGTGCTCCCCCCTTGCTGTGGGTAAGCTTTTTATGTTATTTTTGTGTGTATTTATTGTCTTTTTTATGTTTTCAGCTGCGCGCGGTTCAGCAGTTAAGGTCGTATTTTTGCAAGTTCGTAATATTTTTTTTCCTATGTCCCGCGGCTCGTATTTTTTTGTGTAAGTCCGTATTTAGTCATTGCGTGTTAGATGTATTTTTTCAAAGTCCCGCTTCTGTGGGTGTTTGTAACCGTTTGGGAGGCGGCATAGAGCCTCCACCTTCGCAAATGCGGCCCCTCGCTTTGAGAGGGTCCACGTTTGCGGCCCAAACTGTGTCCCTCACTTTGTGACGACGTTTCGTAGTTTGACAACTATTATAAGTTATTAGAAGGTTTGTCTCCAAAATGTTGATTTTGTTAAACCTGCATGGAGAACACACCCAAAACGTGTATCGTTTTTTGGACTATATTATGAAAGTAATATATTAGGACAGAGACTTATAAGTACAGTAATATTAGAGATTAGACTGTATACTACATTGACTGATAGGTGACAAGGATATTCTAATGTTGGTATATTATTTGAAAGGGCAATATACTAGTGGTGCAGCCCTGACCATTGGTGGGAAAATGTAAATATAAAATGTATATGTACAAATTTTACTTTTTACTATCAAAAAATGTGAAGAACCTAACAGCTGAATATAGGATTAAGGCACTTGGAAATATTTTTTCTTTAGTGCATCGGAAAGAGGATATATATTTTTTTAAATGTGGCACATTTAATTTACTTTTTTTCCCCTTAAATTATGATCTCACAGCACAGTTAACTGAATCAAACCGATTCAAATCAGTAACTGCTCTGGGGCTTGTTCTTGTCAATGACCAGTAATATAAGTCATACCTGTCTGCCAATTAGAGCTACTGACTACAGCACAATCCATTCATTTTCTGTTAGTATCAAGGAACTTCAAAAAAGGTCTTACTTAATATATTTCAATGCAAAAATGTTCTAATATTTAATATAAGCTCTTTGAAATGCATAAAAAATTGTGTTCCATGTTCCTTTAATGGTATTGCTTCTTACAATAGTAAAAGCAAAGGACAGAAGAGTCATGTTCGTTTATGTAAAGGAATGGAAATAACGCAGTAAAGCAGCAGAAAAGGCTGGCTGCAAAAAGGGGACGTATAGGAAGCAAATATCAGTCACAATTCTAGATAGTGATGTGTTGTTCAAATATACTCTATTCAAATCAGTGTAATATTTAATGTGCCACAAGAAGTATCACCCTGCAAGAAATGTTTTGGGTCTCAAAGGTGGTCCCCAGAAGCATTGAAATGTAATAAGCTGGTACCCAGGAAGGTAACTAGCCAATCCCCAAATGCTGAGAACCACTCCTCTGGACCATATCTGCAGCATGACATTCGTTCAGAAGTAACTAAATGTATCCGATATCTGTGGGAATTTAGGGATCTTGTGGATAATCCTTACGCCACCTGTGCGTGCGCCATGATATTGCGTGCCTGATGCGATTATGAACAGCAGCATCTAGTGGTGGGAGTGCAGAGCAGACCCCGCACACACCGGCATTACAGAAAGGGGAGAGAGGTAAGGGGTGCAGAGAGACAGCTGGGGGGGGGGGGGGGGGGGGGGGGGGGGTGGGGGTGGACAGGCATGGGTGGGGAGGAAAGAGGGAGAGACTGAGCGACAGGAGGTAGAGAGGGAGAAAGGGTAGAGAGGCAAGGGGTCGTATTTCTGGCCCCAACCCCCCCCCCCCCCCATTTCTGATCTCCTAACCCAGTCTGTATAACACTCTTTCTGCTTTCTTTTTTCCCTCTGTCCCCCATGCCTGTCCCCCTCCCCAGCTGTCTCTCTGCAACCCTTACCTCTCTACCCTTTCTCCCTCTCTACCCCCTGTTGCTCACGTGGAAACCAATGGTGCACAAAGTTAATGCATTTTTATAAGCTATATCATATTCAATTTAATGTTTACAGCCTGTTACATGCCCCTCAATCAGGCACACTCCCTGTATTATCCCAAGTTGGTACAAATGAAAGTGAATACAGTAGGGCATGTTGTGTGGCCAAGTCTGCCTTCCCTTTTAGTGACATTCTGCATTGTCCACCAATACCTAACAAACAATCCTGTCCTTTCATTCTTTGTTTAAAGCCCACTAGAAGGGACACTGCTGTTAGCAAGATCACTGCATGTAAAACATGGCATCGCACAACAATTGGGACCTCTCCTCACAATTATAGATTAACATCATGGTTAGGGCTCCAGCACACATTGAACAGAGTCTGCATTGCCTCTGCTCACATTATGAAATGCCTAAATATTTATGTTTGTGTGGCTGCAAGTTTTATCTTGCACCGCTCATCTGCAATAGTCAGGTAAACATATAGTAAACCACCAATGGTGACTGCAACATATCACACGGTTCTAAAATGGCTATACAAATGACTGCCATCTGAAGACAGCTGTAGTCTGGCTATGAGGATACCTAGTTTCATTGTTATTAATAGATAAATCTTTCAATTCTCCAGTGCTCATCACATTGATAACCTCCAAGGTTTCTTATACGTTGTTACATCTCCGTAGCAGGCAACGTGTTTTGTGCTTTGTCTAACAGAAATGTCAAATTTCAATCCATAATGCCACTATTTTCTGAGAAAATGCTGTTTTCTTCAAACAGTAAGAGAAATACTATATTTATCTCAGACATGTAGTGTATTGCAGTAAGTCATTTCAGTCATTCGTTATTCTAAGACAATTGTTTTTAGCTTACTTACTAGATCATATATACTGGATATCAAACATTCTTTAATTGCTTTGAAAACAAGGAACTGAAATGTATAAATAAAAGGCACAGGATTAACAAAACCCTTAAAGCTGGGGAAATATTATTTAATGAATAATACTTTACCAATATGTGCTATTTAGAAACAAAATATATTTAAAAGTAATGATTCTGAAATGTTTAATTCAGTCTTTTGGAGGAAACTAGGTCTTATAAGAAAGTATGGGTTCCCTCTAGTATGGGTTCGCCTGGTGTCTGAATGGGATTTTCCAATTAGTCTCCAAATAAGCCTCCTGGAAGTTTTACATGTGGGATGTTTATCTGGCCCCATTACACTCATATAATAATGTAGTCAACACCAGTATCAACATGACACAGTGATTATTAAGGAGCTGGATGAACATACGGTCCTACTGTAGGCATTCACTAAGAGCAGGGCCAAGGGTCAAGTTTCATTTCTACCTGATAGATGGGGGCTCTTGACATTAATCCTGTGCAGACATATTTCCTTTAATAGATGTCGGACGGAGAAAATAAACAGTGGCACCCAATCACAAGAGTACAGATGCTGTGATATACAATGACATTGCCGTGACTATTCACTAGGTGTGTGGAATGAATATGTATATATATATATATATATATATATATATATATATATATATATATATATATATATATACATACATACATACATACATGCACACACATATAACATTATATATATATATATATACACACACACATAGAGCCCTTTACTTCATGCTCCCTGGCTCCCACTGAGCACATTTGGTGCAGTGTACATATAGTGTGTGTGAACCATATATGAAAGAGGTAGGGTGTGTATACACACACACATCCAGAGCATTTTTATTAGTACACATCACACATATGTATGTGTGTGTATATATATATATATATGTACATGTACAACACACACAATTATACTACACATAGTCCTTTATTGATTTATTACACATCTGCCTCACACTTCAGGCACATTTGGTGCAGTGTCATTGTATGTGTTATGTATGTACATATATATCCGTGTATGTATTACACATCTGGGCACGTTTGGTGCAGTGTCATTGCCCAAGGTTTAGCCGCCTGGCTCCCCTCACACCGGGCAGGCACAACATGGCCGCCACTCGGGCTCAGCCGTTGATATCCCCCCCACTGGGCTCCCTCCCGCCTCTGCCAGGTGACCCGGGGGTTCCACACAGTGGGGAGCACCACAGGGGGCGGAGCCAGAAACACCAGGCCTTGGCTGAGCCCCCCGGGAACCCCTGGAAGCTAATATGTAAATGAGTTACACAGGGCGGGGCCAGATTATACAAATGAACTGGGTTAACCCATTAGGTGCCCGGTGATATTTCGCACCGCATTGTTTAGGGGGATGGGTTATGTGGCCGGAGATGGATACCTGTGATCGCTACATACACTATTGTTGTGATAGGAGTCCATGAGCCCCCTATTGTACAGATAAGAGCCCAGCACACACAAAGCCCGCACTGCTAGTACCCATTCCAGGCCTGGCACAGCCCCCATGCACGGTAATACAATGTAATAAGGTCACAAATTACCTCTTGGCGCTGGTGGACAGCAGCTTGGAGTTCTTGCTCATGCTGACCTTGCTCTCCTTCTTCTTGGTGCTGCTGGAGGTGGTGTTGTTGCTGGGCTCCCTCTCTATCTGCTGGTTGGAGGAGGTTGATGAAGAGGAGCTGGTGCTGGCCCTGGAATCGTCATCCGACATAGCGAGATCACACACACAGCCTGCACCAAGAGGGAGGAGGAGGATATGGGTGACCAGATGCAATATCCTCCCCCCAAAACAACAAAAGGATTGCAGGCAGTCTGGCTAGTGCTGGCCCCTGAGATACATGCCTGGCTAGCCCCCCAGATCACAATGCACACTGACTCACACACACCCAGCACACTGCTCCTATCAACACGAGGGGGAGGGGGATTTAATGCAAAGGAACATCCAAAAGGTTAAAGGGGGGAAACACACTCCTGCACAGTGTCTTCACACTATCTTACATTACAATCTACAGCAGCTAAAGGAGGAAATGCATTGTCTTATATACAGTAATGGGGAAACAGCACAGGACTGCAATGAATATATATATATATATATATATATATATATATATATATATATATATATACATACATACACACACATATATATACTATAGGCCAATCAAACCTACATATGGTTGCATTAGGTCCATGATGACTTAGTATTCCCAACATACAATATATTAGTGGTGCAGGACCTTTGAACATGCCACTATGATTAGACACCATCAGAGATTACTGACCAAAGGTATCTGCGGGTATAATGTACTGTTCAAAATGATACAAACATGTAGTATCACCCTATTAATATGCTCTGGATCTAATAGGCAGTCCTCATGGGCACTGGATGGTAACCAGACACCAGATGAAAAAGCCTGAGAGCCCCTGCTATAAATGATCCCTCAGGTGTTAATCCTATAAATCATGGTCCATCAGTGGTCTATGAGCATCAGGCAGGTGATCCAATGAGTGTTTAATATGGATATTAATAAAATAAACAGTAGTACATTATACATTCACAGGTTATACTGCAACAGCACCTACTGCATTAAGACTGTTCATAATATCATTATATGGTCCATGAAGACCCTTTGCATTACTGAAATGGTATGTCAAGACTCTCAGGAATGTTTAAGTGGCCCTTCAAATAAAGTTTGGGAATCACTGGTGTAAGTAGTTGTAGAGGGTCCCAATATGCATTGTACAGTATTTCATAT
Organism: Discoglossus pictus; assembly: GCA_027410445.1. NCBI lineage: Eukaryota > Metazoa > Chordata > Amphibia > Anura > Alytidae > Discoglossus > Discoglossus pictus. Next base: position 335,562,550 of record CM050166.1, read on the forward strand.
ATGTCATACATCTAGGACAAATTAATACACTACCCATGATATATTTAAATAAAGACATTTTGAGTGTTTGGATACATTTCATTTTTAAAAGTTGGCTGCATACATCAGTTATTACATTAGAAAAAAAAACATTTGTGTGCACATTTGAACGTCTAAAACAAGTTAAAAAAAAACTTGTTTCCTGCTCAGAATTTCGAGAAATACAGTTATTACACTGCATTCTGGGAACCTGGGCAGGGCCATGCAAATGTACCCACAAAGGCTTCGTTCTTGTAATCCATAACTATTGTAAACATGGTGTTCTGTACGCATATGACCGCTGTATTATACATATTTTTTTGCAAAGCTCAGGATGGATTATACACAAGCCAGGAATCCCCCACACATACAGCTGTTTCAAGGTACTGTCTCTCATCAGCGTGGGACTGGTTCCTAGCTTGCGTAGTAGATTTTATGAGGAGGTAGTTTACCACAATAATCATTTAATACATGGTGGGTAAAAGAGCAATAGAAGCCCTCCACTGTAGGAATATGAATATAAATTGGTATTTGCAAATCTCACTAACACAGGTAACATTTGGTTTACCTCTCCTGGGCTATTTTATATAGTCAAGAAAGTATTGAAGACAACTCAGTTACAACCCATCAATCTTCTTGCTCCGATACGGTTTTCAGAAGACATGGTTTATATCCACGCTGATACCAGCATCAGTCAGTAAAACTATTGTCAGGTACATGGGCCTCTTCAAGTACTACACCATGGGCCAATACTTTTTATTTACATTTATCAATATGATTAGTAGAAATGTGCGCAACTTTTTTTTCTAGCATTTTTGTTTCCCTAATAATAGCTAGACATGTTTATTCTGTGAAAGGCTTTAAACATAGCTAAACATTTTTTTGCATGAAAATAAATGCAGAAAAAGTAAATGATACCCACGTAGAGCATCGTAACTCAGATGGTGCAGTGCTGGGAAACTAATTAAAGTCTAGATGAACCGAGCCTTAACTTTACTGACACTACAGATTGCATAAGCTTTTATAGCAATATTTTAAGCAACTGGATTGCTAATTTATCACTCAAAAACATATTACCATCTGTTTATTTTAATGATAAACAAGTACTGTAAATGAGTTTTAAGTATTTTAACACGTTAGGAAAAAGGGGATAAAATAGCAGTAATAAGTTGTAAGGGAAGTAATATTAGGGAATTAAAATGAGGTATCTGTTGTCATATTATCTATTACTGCTTGGAGATAAAGCCTATACCTAATATAGTTTCTAAAGTGTATGTAACGATCCAGAAACTATATGTACGGATTCCGTAAATGCTGCTATGAGCACAGCGCGGCTCCAGAGGGAGGGGGGGGGGGAGACACAGGGGAGGTAGGAGGGGGGAAGAGACACGGGAGGAGGGGGGGGGGAAGAGACACAGGGGAGGAGGGGGGTAAGAGACACAGGGGAGGAGGGGGGGGAAAGAGACACAGGGGAGGAGGGGGGGGAAAGAGACACAGGGGAGGAGGGGGGGGGAAGAGACACAGGGGAGGAGGGGGGGGAAGAGACACAGGGGAGGAGGGGGGGGAAGAGACACAGGGGAGGAGGGGGGGGGAGAGACACAGGGGAGGAGGGGGGGGGGAAGAGACACAGGGGAGGAGGGGGGGGGAAGAGACACAGGGGAGGAGGGGGGGGGAAGAGACACAGGGGAGGAGGGGGGGGAAGAGAAACAGGGGAAGAGACACAGGGGAGGGAGGGGAAGAGACACAGGGGAGGGAGGGGAAGAGACACAGGGGAGGAGGGGGGGAAAGAGACACGGGAGGAGGGGGGGGAAGAGACACAGGGGAGGAGGGGGGTAAGAGACACAGGGGAGGAGGGGGGTAAGAGACACAGGGGAGGAGGGGGGAAAGAGACACAGGGGAGGAGGGGGGGGGAAAGAGACACAGGGGAGGAGGGGGGGAAAGAGACACGGGAGGAGGGGGGGGTAAGAGACACAGGGGAGGAGGGGGGGGTAAGAGACACAGGGGAGGAGGGGGGGTAAGAGACACAGGGGAGGAGGGGGGGGTAAGAGACACAGGGGAGGAGGGGGGGTAAGAGACACAGGGGAGGAGGGGGGGAAAGAGACACAGGGGAGGAGGGGGGGGAAGAGACACAGGGGAGGAGGGGGGGGTAAGAGACACAGGGGAGGAGGGGGGGAAGAGACACAGGGGAGGAGGGGGGGGGGAAGAGACACAGGGGAGGAGGGGGGGGAAGAGACACAGGGGAGGAGGGGGGGAAGAGACACAGGGGAGGAGAGAAACAGGGGAAGAGACACAGGGGAGGGAGGGGAAGAGACACAGGGGAGGAGGGGGGGTAAGAGACACAGGGGAGGAGGGGGGTAAGAGACACAGGGGAGGAGGGGGGGAAAGAGACACAGGGGAGGAGGGGGGGAAAGAGACACAGGGGAGGAGGGGGGTAAGAGACACAGGGGAGGAGGGGGGGAAGAGACACAGGGGAGGAGGGGGGGGGGAAGAGACACAGGGGAGGAGGGGGGGAGAGAAACAGGGGAGGGAGGGGAGGGGAAGAGACACGGGAGGAGGGGGGGGGAAGAGACACAGGGGAGGGGGGGGGGGAAGAGACACAGGGGAGGAGGGGGGGAAGAGACACAGGGGAGGAGGGGGGTAAGAGACACAGGGGAGGAGGGGGGGAAAGAGACACGGGAGGAGGGTGGGGGGAGAGACACAGGGGAGGAGGGGGGGTAAGAGACACAGGGGAGGAGGGGGGGGGTAAGAGACACAGGGGAGGAGAGGGGGTAAGAGACACAGGGGAGGAGGGGGGAAAGAGACACAGGGGAGGAGGGGGGGGAAAGAGAAACAGGGGAGGTAGGGGAAGAGACACAGGGGAGGGAGTGGAAGAGACACAGGGGAGGGAGTGGAAGAGACACAGGGGAGGGAGTGGAAGAGACACAGGGGAGGGAGTGGAAGAGACACAGGGGAGGGAGGGGAGTGGAAGAGACACAGGGGAGGGAGGGGAGGGGAAGAGACACAGGGGAGGGAGGGGAGGGGAAGAGACACAGGGGAGGGAGGGGAGGGGAAGAGACACAGGGGAGGGAGGGAGGGGAAGAGACACAGGGGAGGGAGGGAGGGGAAGAGACACAGGGGAGGGAGGGAGGGGAAGAGACACAGGGGAGGGAGGGAGGGAGGGGAAGAGACACAGGAGTGAGGGAGGGGAAGAGACACAGGGGAGGGAGGGGGGAAGAGGCACAGGGGAGGGAGGAGGCACAGGGAGGGGGGAAAGAGGCACAGGGGAGGGCGGGGGGGAAAGAGGCACAGGGGAGGGCGGGAGGAAGAGACACAGGGGAGGGGGGAGGAAGAGACACAGGGGAGGGGGGATGAAGAGACACAGGGGAGGGGGATGAAGCGACACAGGGGAGGGGGGAGGAAGAGACATAGGGGAGGGGGAGAAGAGACACGGGAGGGGGGGAGGAAGAGACACAGGGGATGGGGATGAAGAGACACAGGGGAGGGGGGAGGAAGAGACACAGGGGAGGGGGGAGGAAGAGACACAGGAGGGGGGGAGGAAGAGACACAGGAGGGGGGGAGGAAGAGACACAGGAGGGGGGGAGGAAGAGACACGGGAGGGTGAAGAGACACAGGGGAGGGAGGGGAAAAGAGACACAGGGGAGGGAGGGGAAAAGAGACACAGGGGAGGGGGGAAGGCGGGAAAGAGGCACAGGGGAGAGAGGAGGGGGGAGGCGGGAAAGAGACACAGGGAAGGGAGAGGGGGGAGATACACAGGGGAGGGAGAGGGGGAGATACACAGGGGGGGAGAGACACAGGGGCGGGAGAGACACAGGGGGGAGACACACAGGGGGGGGGAGAGACACAGGGGAGGGAGGGGGAGGAGACACAGGGAGGGAGGGGAGAAAGAGGGAGAAGAGACAAGGGGGAGGGGGAGAAGAGACATAGGGGATGGAGATGGGGGAAAGAGAGGGGGAAGAGACACAGAGGAGGCAGAGGGAGAAGAGACACAGGGGAGGGAGAGGGGAAGAGACACAGGGAGGGAGAGGGGGAAGAGACACAGGGGAGGGAGAGACACAGGGGATGGAGAGTGTGGGGAAGAGACACAGGGGAGGGAGAGGGAGAGACACAGGGGAGGGAGCGATGGGGGAAGAGACACAGGGTAGGGGGAGAGACACAGGAGAGGGACAGTGTGGGGAAGAGACACAGGGGAGGGAGAGGGAAGAGACACAGGGGAGGGAGAGGTGGGGGAGAGGGAAGAGACACAGGGGAGGGAGAGGTGGGGGAGAGACACAGGGGAGGGAAAGGTGGGGAAGAGACATGTAACATTATACCATCATTTATGAAGGGTAAACAACTAGTAAGTAAATAAAAAAAAGAAACAGACTGTACAGTGCTATCTAAAATAGAGAAATTAGTACATTCCAGCAATAATGGCGAAACTCCCCAAATAATAACTTCTGAATATGTAGAAAAGGTTATATAAGAGATGCATGATTACTTATCCAGAACAATTGGCAATATACAATAATGTGATAATTTTTTCCCACTAATGAGGTGAAATCTCACCAGCTCTTTACTAGCCCATTGGATCATCTATTTCAAATTGGGCACTGTATAAAATAGAAACTAGGTTGATTCACAAGTGAGGGCCCGTCCATCCAAGAGATATAACTCACTGCAATGAAAATGTGCATTATGACAGGTTTTAGCTTTGATTTCTATGTAAACTGTTGGTTCAATGTCCAATTTGAGCCTCTTCATTTAGCTATCATATCGTTTATGGTATATGCATATGTACAAGTCCTACCTACTGCAAAGCAGCCCCGATCTTTTCAAACTAACCTCCATCTCGTGCTCTTAAATCAACCTCTTTAGTTCTGCAATGATAAAACCATTAGGTCAGCCTCTTATCTGCCTCTGCTGAGTATCAGACACAATGGCCCAGCACCATTAAGGCTCTCAAAGACTGCAAATGGAAACAATACGTGTTTTCTATTTACTTTTCTATAGCAAAAAAAAAAAAACACACAAAAAAAGCCTATCATTGCCCCTTCACAAGAACGGATCTACACTCACATTTAAAGGACGGCCCAGGTAACGTTTTTTCTCTATGGTCTTTTGAATAAAAATAAAGGCTTATGGGCAAACCGTGTCTAGAAAGACAGCATTTACATTTTTCACTTTTATATACAGTTAATCTAAATGGCAGTTTATTTAGAAGCCTACTTCTTGCAGCTTACGTCTCAATAGAGTGTGTTTTTCTAAACGAATGAGATTTGCATTTGTCCTAATGAGAGCACTGGTAGTTTTACCTGCCATATTCCCTCCCAAATACTCCGCACACCTAAGAAAGTAAAGCCCTAGAAACTACATGGTACTTTCCACAACAGAATATTTGCATAAAAAGGTAAGAAATACTAACATTTACATCTATTTTCAGAAGTTCTTTCAATGAGGATATTTACAGTTTATGTGTTCCTCTTAAATGATCCAATCGCAAGTTTATTAATGATCATTGTTTAATTAAAATATCAAGCTTTAGTTTAGTTTTCTATAACATCTATTGTGGCATTCCACAGCATTAAAGGGCCTTGAAAGCAAGTTTTCTTTGTTACATCAGAAAGAGTATTTAATAATGTGCCACGGTGTGTTTTCTTTTTTTAATTATGCTCTCAAAGGAGAAAAACAATATTCAAATGTTTAACTTGTCTGGGGGCTCGACCTTGTCAGCCACTGAGCAGTAACATAGATGTACGAGACATACTTGTCTGCCTATCTAATAATGTTGGCATGCTCAATATGTATATATTACCTGCTAATACACACGCTCCCTGGCTCCTAAAAAGCCTGGCTGGCTCCCAACAAATGAACCGTCTGCTTCCTTAGTTTTATATAATGAGGCCTCTACCTTTTCTTCTCTCTCAAAAGGAAACAGGCTGGGTACATAGCATAAGTAAACAGATACCTAAGAGGTATAACCTGCATATCATTCCCAATAACCTACTATCTATATTTACATTTATACTGGCTAAGAACAAAATATACAACACTTACAAGGAAATCATTTCTATGTAAGCTCCAATGTAATAAAATACATTCATTGTAACTCACAGCAAAGGTGCTATTAATAGAAGAAATCAAATATGTACACATAAAATAAAAAAATAATTGCAAACTTATATTACAATTCCAAATCATAACTGATAGTGGTAAATAATTGAGTTGAAACGTGAGGTATTTTAAACATAAAATATCTGACAATGTATCCCTGTAAATTACTTTATCTAGGGGTATTAAATAGCTCTTAGTGGGGACACGGACACAATTAATGGCCAAATTAGAGGACAAAGAAAACTATAGAAAGTCAGAGGCGCTCAATCAGAGAACGAACTAACATTAATAAGCTAGTCCTATGGACATGATAACCAACACTGATACACTAAGGTGTTGTTTCATCTCAGATGAGCAGCTTTACTATTTTTGCTTAGTTTTCCTCCCCTTATGGGTGATAGGGGGAACCAGACGTGGACTCCTTGATCACTGTGCCTTAGGGAATAAAGCTGCACCTCACTGACCACAGAGGCCGAAACGTATGACTGGGGATTGCTGTTTCTCCTGTTCAGGGTAGAATTGCCTGGTATTTCAGGGCTGGGTCACTCTAGTGAGATGAAAGAGGCTGCTCAGAGTAGGTAACCAGACCTATAGAAAAAACCCACTGAGGTATTGTTTGTTCTCAGATTGAGCTCCTCTGACTGTTTTTGCTTAGTAACTTTAGCTGTGTCACTTTAAAATAAATGATATTACATCAAATATTAATAGATGTCTAAACATGTCTTAAAATCACGCTACTCACCCTGCCATATAATCTCTCTTGCTACTGAATCCCACAACCTGACTGCCCTCTCTATAGGATTATTTTGGCTCTGGCAGGTTAGTGTTATTAGTATATTAGACCCTTTGTTTCTGTTCTCTAGACTTTTATTTTTTTATTTTTCCTGTAGTTATAAAAGATAACAGTGGTTCAAATTCTCTCTCTCCTTGAATGTGAGTCGTTCAGTCGTGATCGACTCTCTGTGACATCATGGACTGCAACACACCATGCTGATCCACTTGTTTCCATGGGAGATAACGGAGTGGGTTGCCAGTTCCTTCTCCAGTGGGCCACAACATACAGCTCCTGGTATTCATAGGTGGTCTCCAATCCAAGTAGTGACTAGGCCCAACCCTGCTTGGCTTCAGGGTGGTGTTAGCTCTTGGTTCCCTGACTGGAATCAAACCCAAACCACTGGACCACCGGGAAACCCACTCTGTCTACTTAGACCAATGTAAAAATACTGCACTACATGACCAACCTTCTACAGATTTAATAAATAAAACTGAGCTTTGAAAAAACAAAACAAAATGAGCAAAATAGCAAATTAGCTACCAACCTGACTTATGGACAGGGAGCCCATAAGTGAGGTTAGTAGCTAATTTTCTTTTCAATTGGCGTCTTTTGGTGGTCACCCAATGGCTTTCAATTTACGGGCTTGAAAAAAAAATGGAGCATTTTTATTTTCAAGTCTGTAACCTGGAATCCGTCTGGAGCCTCTTTTGCGAGCCTCGCAATGAGCGCCAAATGCCTATGGCATTTGGCACTCGTTGCGGGCTTCGCGGTGAGCGGCAAAGGCCTACAGAACTTGGCACTCATTGTGATCCTCTTCCCCATCCTCTACTTTACAGGCTCTACTTGGCGCTTATTGCGAGCCCTGAAATGAGCGCCTTCTATCAGCAAGTGAGGGAGATTAACTAAACTATGCAGGAGTTGAGAAGGGATGCAAATGTCTGTAATTATATTTTCCCCCATAGGAAATATCAATGTAATGAACAGGTTCCCTTTAACTCAGTATTACCTAAACAGGGTCTTTGTGGACCACCTGAATACTGCCGAAAGTCTTTACTTCATAACAAATACATTGTGATGTATTGGACTATAACCTGTGCATTTATAAACTATAAGATCTGGTATCTAGGCACTTGTACAGTGGACCACTTGAATGAAGCTCATAGACCACTGCTGGTGCACGGACCACAATTCTGGAACCTCTGCATCATTTGGGGATTATGTGTTAAGGTTCACGTGTATTGCTACAATATTTTTTTATCCACTGAATGTTTACAGTATATTATTATTTTCTTATATTTATAAGATTATGTAGTCTGCCCCACACTTAAGTGTCTTCTTGTAAAGTGTCAATTCCATCTTGTTTTTTTAACACATTAGGTTTTCGAAAGGCTAGCAAAGAAATGATTTGTTTGCCCCTCTGTCAGACAAAGGGTTAAATGACACACACCCATGTATTTAACCACAGAACAAAAGGTGCAGGGCACACATGACAAAGGACTGGAAACCACAGGGGCACTCAGTGTGTGTTTAGGGTCAGTAACTAATGGGAAAGAATATTCTGCTGTTGAGTATATGGGACCAGTGACTAATCCTCCCTACAGTCACTAAAGTGAAAGAAGAACAATGCCAAATGGAGACTAGTGACACAGCAAATGTCCCAATTATTGCACATATTTATAATTATAACTGCAATTAGTGGTTTATAATTTTTTAGTGGAAATGTTAGATAATCAAGCTTTAACTTTAAGGCGCTCTGTCACCCCAATAGAAAGTTTATTTTATTTTAAAGAGCTTTAAAGAGTGACTACTAGCAGTTTTTCTCTGCAGCTAATCATTTTTGAAATATTTGTGGCTCCTGTAAGTTAATGTGCGGCTCAGAGTACTTGATAATGGTGGGAGAGGGTCTAACTACTATATAACAATGGGGATCTTGATTTTGTCCACTACAGAGACTGACAAGCAGACTGTAATCCTAATTAGCACATCCAAACAGCTAATTAATATGCATGAGCCGCTCACTTGCATATAAATACAGTATTGGATAACACAAAATATAGCCAGTCTTTCACGTTCTTTAAGAATTACCTAAAAAAAATAATATTTTTGGTGACAGTCCTTTTAAATATTGAGATTAATTATGAGTATTTAACAATTAACAGTCTCTATGACTATTATTATTTACCCAACTGGCTATGCTCGTCTAGCCTTATTACCACCACTGTGACATTAAATTAATGGCTATAAATAAACACAATCCTTTCAGATAATTTGTGCTTAAATACCTAGGGCCTCATTCAATTGCGATTTGGCCAATTGAATAGGGCTCTATATAAGCACACAGCATATTTTTTTACAGAAGTTTTTAGTTAGTGAACTTCTATCCAAAAGCAAAGTCTTCACTAACTAAACACTTCTGTAAAAAAAAAAAAAATATGCTATGTGCTTAAATAGAGCCCTATTCAATTGGCCAAATTGCAATTGAATGAGGCCCCTAGATTGCAAGCTGAATTATCTATCATTCACTCTAATTCTGTAATCCATTTGTAATGTTATTTATATATTTGTATGGTATGTAATATGAGTCCATTTGGGGCTTGGATGTGAAATGGGCAACTTATGGATCCTAAATAGTAGAAGGGAAGCAGCATGGGGCCTACATGATCATTACTACAAATAGAGCAGACGAGCAGGGTCCATATAGGGACAATATAGAACAATACAGGGACAGGTGGATGCATTTTTAAACAGTGTTTAGAAAAAAAAAAATGTTATATTCTATTAATATTTTTTTCTCTATGTGATGTTTCTATTTGTGAATCCTATCAGATGAAGATGTTGTATCTCATTTTCCTTAGGATCTCAGAACAGAGGCTTAGTATGTAGACACAGAGAGCCTCCAGAATCAGGTGGGTAGGGGGGCTGCTATAGAACCTCTAGTACAGGGGGCTAGTTTGTAGACACAGAGAGTCCCCAGGATCAGGTAGGGGGGCTGCTATAGGACCTCTAGTACAGGGGGCTAGTTTGTAGACACAGAGAGCCCCCAGGATCAGGTAGCGGGGCTGCTATATGACCTCTAGTACAGGGAGCTAGTTTGTAGACACAGAGAGCCCACAGGATCAGGTAGGGGGGCTGCTATATGACCTCTAGTGAAGGGGGCTAGTTTGTAGACACAGAGAGCCCACAGGATCAGGTAGGGGGGCTGCTATAGGACCTCTAGTACATGGGGCTAGTTTGTAGACACAGAGAGCCCACAGGATCAGGTAGGGGGCTGCTATAGGACCTCTAGTACATGGGGCTAGTTTGTAGACACAGAGAGCCCACAGGATCAGGTAGGGGGCTGCTATAGGACCTCTAGTACAGGGGGTTGGTTTGTAGACACAGAGAGCCCCCAGGATCAGGTAGGGGGGCTGCTATAGGACCTCTAGTACAGGGGGCTAGTTTGTAGACACAGAGAGCCTCCAGAATCAGGTGGGTAGGGGGGCTGCTATAGAACCTCTAGTACAGGGGGCTAGTTTGTAGACACAGAGAGTCCCCAGGATCAGGTAGGGGGGCTGCTATAGGACCTCTAGTACAGGGGGCTAGTTTGTAGACACAGAGAGCCCCCAGGATCAGGTAGCGGGGCTGCTATATGACCTCTAGTACAGGGAGCTAGTTTGTAGACACAGAGAGCCCACAGGATCAGGTAGGGGGGCTGCTATATGACCTCTAGTGAAGGGGGCTAGTTTGTAGACACAGAGAGCCCACAGGATCAGGTAGGGGGGCTGCTATAGGACCTCTAGTACATGGGGCTAGTTTGTAGACACAGAGAGCCCACAGGATCAGGTAGGGGGCTGCTATAGGACCTCTAGTACATGGGGCTAGTTTGTAGACACAGAGAGCCCACAGGATCAGGTAGGGGGCTGCTATAGGACCTCTAGTACAGGGGGTTGGTTTGTAGACACAGAGAGCCCCCAGGATCAGGTAGGGGGGCTGCTATAGGACCTCTAGTACAGGGGGCTAGTTTGTAGACACAGAGAGCCTCCAGAATCAGGTGGGTAGGGGGGCTGCTATAGAACCTCTGGTACAGGGGGCTAGTTTGTAGACACAGAGAGTCCCCAGGATCAGGTAGGGGGGCTGCTATAGGACCTCTAGTACAGGGGGCTAGTTTGTAGACACAGAGAGCCCCCAGGATCAGGTAGGGGGGCTGCTATATGACCTCTAGTACAGGGGGTTAGTTTGTAGACACAGAGAGCCCACAGGATCAGGTAGGGGGGGTGCTATAGGACCTCTAGTACATGGGGCTAGTTTGTAGACACAGAGAGCCCACAGGATCAGGTAGGTGGGCTGCTATAGGACCTCTAGTACATGGGGCTAGTTTGTAGACACAGAGAGCCCACAGGATCAGGTAGGGGGGCTGCTATAGGACCTCTAGTACAGGGGGTTGGTTTGTAGACACAGAGAGCCCCCAGGATCAGGTAGGGGGGCTGCTATAGGACCTCTAGTACAGGGGGCTAGTTTGTAGACACTGAGAGCCCACAGGATCAGGTAGGGGGGCTGCTATATGACCTCTAGTGAAGGGGGCTAGTTTGTAGACACAGAGAGCACACAGGATCAGGTAGGGGGGCTGCTATAGGACCTCTAGTAAAGGGGGTTGGTTTGTAGACACAGAGAGCCCCCAGGATCAGGTAGGGGGGCTGCTATAGGACCTCTAGTACAGGGGGCTAGTTTGTAGACACAGAGAGCCCCCAGGATCAGGTAGGGGGGCTGATATAGGACCTCTAGTACAGGGGGTTAGTTTGTAGACACAGAGAGCCCCCAGGATCAGGTAGGGGGGGCTGCTATATGACCTCTAGTGAAGGGGGCTAGTTTGTAGACACAGAGAGCCCACAGGATCAGGTAGGGGGGCTGCTATAGGACCTCTAGTACATGGGGCTAGTTTGTAGACACAGAGAGCCCACAGGATCAGATAGGTGGGCTGCTATAGGACCTCTAGTACATGGGGCTAGTTTGTAGACACAGAGAGCCCACAGGATCAGGTAGGGGGGCTGCTATAGGACCTCTAGTACAGGGGGTTGGTTTCTAGACACAGAGAGCCCCCAGGATCAGGTAGGGGGGCTTCTATAGGACCTCTAGTACAGGGGGTTAGTTTGTAGACACAGAGAGCCCACAGGATCAGGTAGGGGGGCTGCTATAGGACCTCTAGTACAGGGGGTTGGTTTGTAGACACAGAGAGCCCACAGGATCAGGTAGGGGGGCTGCTATAGGACCTCTAGTACAGGGGGTTAGTTTGTAGACACTGAGAGCCCACAGGATCAGGTAGGGGGGCTGCTATATGACCTCTAGTGCAGGGGGCTAGTTTGTAGACACAGAGAGCCCACAGGATCAGGTAGGGGGGCTGCTATAGGACCTCTAGTACAGGGGGTTGGTTTGTAGACACAGAGAGCCCCCAGGATCAGGTAGGGGGGCTGCTATAGGACCTCTAGTACAGGGGGCTAGTTTGTAGACACAGAGAGCCCCCAGGATCAGGTAGGGGGGCTGATATAGGACCTCTAATACAGGGGGTTAGTTTGTAGACACAGAGAGCCCCCAGGATCAGGTAGGGGGGCTGCTATATGACCTCTAGTGAAGGGGGCTAGTTTGTAGACACAGAGAGCCCACAGGATCAGGTAGGGGGGCTGCTATAGGACTCTAGTACAGGGGGCTAGTTTGTAGACACATAGAGCCCCCAGGATCAGGTAGGGGGGCTGCTATAGGACCTCTAGTACAGGGGGTTATTTTGTAGACACAGAGAGTCCCCAGGATCAGGTAGGGGGGCTGCTATATGACCTCTAGTACAGGGGGCTAGTTTGTAGACACAGAGAACCCCCAGGATCAGGTAGGGGGGCTGCTATCGGACCTTTAGTACATGGGGCTAGTTTGTAGACACAGAGAACCCCCAGGATCAGATAGGGGGGCTGCTATAGGACCTCTAGTACAGGGGGCTAGTTTGTAGACACGGAGAGTCCCCAGGATCAGGTAGGGGGGCTGCTATAGGACCTCTAGTACATGGGGCTAGTTTGTAGACACAGAGAACCCCCAGGATCAGGTAGGGGTGCTGCTTTAGGACCTCTAGTACAGGGAGCTAGTTTGTAGACACAGAGCGCCCCCAGGATCAGGTAGGGGGGCTGCTATAGGACTCTAGTACAGGGGGCTAGTTTGTAGACACAGAGAGCTCATAGGATCAGGTAGGGGGGCTGCTATAGGACCTCTAGTGCAGGGGCTAGTTTGTAGACACAGAGAGCCCCCAGGATCAGGTAGGGGTGCTGCTATATGACCTCTAGTACAGGGGACTAGTTTGTAGACACAGAGAACCCCCAGGATCAGGTAGGGGGGCTGCTATAGGACTCTAGTACAGGGGGCTAGTTTGTAGACACAGAGAACCCCCAGGATCAGGTAGGGGGGCTGCTATAGGACCTCTAGTACAGAGGGCTAGTTTGTAGACACAGAGAACCCCAGGATCAGGTAGGGGGGCTGATATAGGACCTCTAGTACAGGGAGCTAGTTTGTAGACACAGAGAGCCCCCAGGATCAGGTAGGGGGGCTGCTATAGGACCTCTAGTACAGGGGGCTAGTTTGTAGACACAGAGAACCACCAGGATCAGATAGGGGGGCTGCTATAGGACCTCTAGTACATGGGGCTAGTTTGTAGACACAGAGAGCCCCCAGGATCAGGTAGGGGGGCTGCTATAGGACCTCTAGTACATGCGGCTAGTTTGTAGACACAGAGAGCCCCCAGGATCAGGTAGGGGGGCTGCTATAGGACCTCTAGTACATGGGGTTAGTTTGTAGACACAGAGAGCCCACAGGATCAGGTAGGGGGCTGCTATAGGACCTCTAGTACAGGGGGTTATTTTGTAGACACAGAGAGTCCCCAGGATCAGGTAGGGGGGCTGCTATATGACCTCTAGTACAGGGGGCTAGTTTGTAGACACAGAGAGCCCACAGGATCAGGTAGGGGGGCTGCTATATGACCTCTAGTACAGGGGGCTAGTTTGTAGACACAGAGAGCCCCCAGGATCAGGTAGGTGGGCTGCTATAGGAACTCTAGTGCAGGGGCTAGTTTGTAGACATGGAGAGCCCCCAGGATCAGGTAGGGGGGCTGCTATAGGACCTCTAGTACAGGGGGCTAGTTTGTAGACACGGAGAGTCCCCAGGATCAGGTAGGGGGGCTGCTATAGGACCTCTAGTACATGGGGCTAGTTTGTAGACACAGAGAACCCCCAGGATCAGGTAGGGGGGCTGCTATAGGACCTCTAGTACAGGGGGTTGGTTTCTAGACACAGAGAGCCCCCAGGATCAGGTAGGGGGGCTTCTATAGGACCTCTAGTACAGGGGGTTAGTTTGTAGACACAGAGAGCCCACAGGATCAGGTAGGGGGGCTGCTATATGACCTCTAGTGAAGGGGGCTAGTTTGTAGACACAGAGAGCCCACAGGATCAGGTAGGGGGGCTGCTATAGGACCTCTAGTACAGGGGGTTGGTTTGTAGACACAGAGAGCCCACAGGATCAGGTAGGGGGGCTGCTATAGGACCTCTAGTACAGGGGGTTAGTTTGTAGACACTGAGAGCCCACAGGATCAGGTAGGGGGGCTGCTATATGACCTCTAGTGAAGGGGGCTAGTTTGTAGACACAGAGAGCCCACAGGATCAGGTAGGGGGGCTGCTATAGGACCTCTAGTACAGGGGGTTGGTTTGTAGACACAGAGAGCCCCCAGGATCAGGTAGGGGGGCTGCTATAGGACCTCTAGTACAGGGGGCTAGTTTGTAGACACAGAGAGCCCCCAGGATCAGGTAGGGGGGCTGATATAGGACCTCTAGTACAGGGGGTTAGTTTGTAGACACAGAGAGCCCCCAGGATCAGGTAGGGGGGGCTGCTATATGACCTCTAGTGAAGGGGGCTAGTTTGTAGACACAGAGAGCCCACAGGATCAGGTAGGGGGGCTGCTATAGGACTCTAGTACAGGGGGCTAGTTTGTAGACACATAGAGCCCCCAGGATCAGGTAGGGGGGCTGCTATAGGACCTCTAGTACAGGGGGTTATTTTGTAGACACAGAGAGTCCCCAGGATCAGGTAGGGGGGCTGCTATATGACCTCTAGTACAGGGGGCTAGTTTGTAGACACAGAGAACCCCCAGGATCAGGTAGGGGGGCTGCTATCGGACCTTTAGTACATGGGGCTAGTTTGTAGACACAGAGAACCCCCAGGATCAGATAGGGGGGCTGCTATAGGACCTCTAGTACAGGGGGCTAGTTTGTAGACACGGAGAGTCCCCAGGATCAGGTAGGGGGGCTGCTATAGGACCTCTAGTACAGGGAGCTAGTTTGTAGACACAGAGAGCCCCCAGGATTAGGTAGGGGGCCTGCTATAGGACCTCTAGTACAGGGGGCTAGTTTGTAGACACAGAGAACCCCCAGGATCAGATAGGGGGGCTGCTATAGGACCTCTAGTACATGGGGCTAGTTTGTAGACACAGAGAGCCCCCAGGATCAGGTAGGGGGGCTGCTATAGGACCTCTAGTACATGCGGCTAGTTTGTAGACACAGAGAGCCCCCAGGATCAGGTAGGGGGGCTGCTATAGGAC
The DNA here is from genome assembly GCA_027410445.1 of Discoglossus pictus. Taxonomy (NCBI): domain Eukaryota; kingdom Metazoa; phylum Chordata; class Amphibia; order Anura; family Alytidae; genus Discoglossus; species Discoglossus pictus. The sequence continues at coordinate 335,578,032 of CM050166.1, forward strand.
CTCTAGTACAGGGGGCTAGTTTGTAGACACAGAGAACCCCCAGGATCAGGTAGAGGGGCTGCTATAGGACCTCTAGTACAGGGGGTTATTTTGTAGACACAGAGAGTCCCCAGGATCAGGTAGGGGGGCTGCTATATGACCTCTAGTACAGGGGGCTAATTTGTAGACACAGAGAGCCCCCAGGATCAGGTAGGGGGGCTGCTATATGACCTCTAGTGAAGGGGGCTAGTTTGTAGACACAGAGAGCCACCAGGATCAGGTAGGGGGCCTGCTATAGGACCTCTAGTACAGGGGGCTAGTTTGTAGACACAGAGAGCCCCCAGGATCAGTTAGGGGGCTACTATAGGACCTCTAGTACAGGGGGCTAGTTTGTAGACACAGAGAGCCCCCAGGATCAGCTAGGGGGCTGCTATATGACCTCTAGTACAGGGGGCTAGTTTGTAGACACAGAGAGCCCACAGGATCAGGTAGGGGGGCTGCTATAGGACCTCTAGTACAGGGGGCTAGTTTGTAGACACAGAGAGCCCCCAGGATCAGGTAGGGGGGCTGCTATAGGATCTCTAGTACAGGGGGCTAGTTTGTAGACACAGAGAGCCCCCAGGATCAGGTAGGGGGGCTGCTATGGGATCTCTAGTACAGGGGGCTAGTTTGTAGACACAGAGAGCCCCCAGGATCAGGTAGGGGGGCTGCTATAGGACCTCTAGTACAGGGGAGATATAAGGAGACATGTAGTGTGTTCCTGAATGATCATTATCTAGATGTTGCTCCTGTTTGTATCTCCAATGTGATGATGTAATTAATTGGGAGGGGGTCTTGTACTGCTGCAGGGTCTATAAAAGAAAGACAGCTCTGTGATAGATATATGGTGGGGGAGGGGGCTCTGTTAGGTGTAACACAGGGCTATCTCCCAACTGATCACAACATGCAGGGTGTCACATCTGTGGGAGGGGGCTGTGATCTGCCCCTATATCCACCTGAGATGCTCCCAGTGACCCCCGTGGGCCCCTCCTACACCCGGATCCCTAGCTTTGTTACCTCAGGGTCCTGTACTGGGTCCAGTCGGGCCGGGACCGTCAGACTCACAGGAGAAGCGGAAGTGCAGGAGGGAATGGCTGCAAGAGACAGACAGACTGGAGCTAGAGACTGTCACTGCAAGAGAGAGACTGCAGCAGCAACTAGTGCAGGGAATGGCTGCAAGAGACAGACAGACTGGAGCTAGAGACTGTCACTGCAAGAGAGAGACTGCAGCAGCAACTAGTACAGGAGGGAATGGCTGCAAGAGACAGACAGACTGGAGCTAGAGACTGTCACTGCAAGAGAGAGACTGCAACAGCAACTAGTGCAGGAGGGAATGGCTGCAAGAGACAGACAGACTGGAGCTAGAGACTGTCACTGCAAGAGAGAGACTGCAACAACAACTAGTGCAGGAGGTAATGGCTGCAAGAGACAGACAGACTGGAGCTAGAGACTGTCACTGCAAGAGAGAGACTGCAGCAGCAACTAGTACAGGAGGGAATGGCTGCAAGAGACAGACAGACTGGAGCTAGAGACTGTCACTGCAAGAGAGAGACTGCAACAGCAACTAGTGCAGGGAATGGCTGCAAGAGACAGACAGACTGGAGCTAGAGACTGTCACTGCAAGAGAGAGACTGCAACAGCAACTAGTGCAGGAGGGAATGGCTGCAAGAGACAGACAGACTGGAGCTAGAGACTGGCACTGCAAGAGAGAGCCTGCAACAGCAACTAGTGCAGGAGGGAATGGCTGCAAGAGACAGACAGACTGGAGCTAGAGACTGTCACTGCAAGAGAGAGATTGCAGCAGCAACTAGTGCAGTTAATGGCTGCAAGTGAGAGACAGGCTGGAGCTAGAGACTGTCACTGCAAGAGAGAGACTGCAACAGCAACTAGTGCAGGGAATGGCTGCAAGAGAGAGACATTCTGAGAGCTAGAGACTGTCACTGCAAGAGAGAGACTGCAACTAGTGCAGGGAATGGCTCCAAGAGAGAGACAGACTGAGAGCTAGAGACTGTCACTGCACGAGAGACTTCAACTAGTGCAGGAGGGAATGGCTGCAAGAGACAGACACTGGAGCTAGAGACTGTCACTGCAAGAGAGAGAGACTGCAACAGCAACTGGTGCAGGGAATGGCTGCAGTAGACAGATAGACTGGAGCTAGAGACTGTCACTGCAAGAGAGAGACTGCAACAGCAACTAGTGCAGGGAATGACTGCAAGAGACAGACAGACTGGAGCTAGAGACTATCACTGCAAGAGAGAGACTGCAACAGCAAATAGTGCAGGGAATGGCTGCAAGAGACAGACAGACTGGAGCTAGAGACTGTCACTGCAAGAGAGAGACTGCAACAGCAACTAGTGCAGGAAGGAATGGCTGCAAGAGACAGACACTGGAGCTAGAGACTGTCACTGCAAGAGAGAGAGACTGCAACAGCAACTGGTGCAGGGAATGGCTGCAGTAGACAGATAGACTGGAGCTAGAGACTGTCACTGCAAGAGAGAGACTGCAACAGCAACTAGTGCAGGGAATGACTGCAAGAGACAGACAGACTGGAGCTAGAGACTATCACTGCAAGAGAGAGACTGCAACAGCAAATAGTGCAGGGAATGGCTGCAAGAGACAGACAGACTGGAGCTAGAGACTGTCACTGCAAGAGAGAGACTGCAACAGCAACTAGTTCAGGAGGGAATGGCTGCAGGAGAGACACAAACTGAGAGCTATAGACTGTCACTACAAGAGAGAGACTGCAACAGCAACTAGTGCAGGAAGGAATGGCTGCAAGAGACAGACAGACTGGAGCTCGAGACTGTCACTGCAAGAGAGAGAGACTGCAACAGCAACTAGTGCAGGGAATGGCTGCAGGAGACAGATAGACTGGAGCTAGAGAATTTCACTGCAAGAGAGAGACTGCAACAGCAACTAGTGCAGGGAATGGCTGCAAGAGAGAGACAGACTGTGAACTAGAAACTGTCACTCCAAGAGAGAGACTGCAACAGCAACTAGTGCAGGGAATGGCTGCAAGAGAGAGACAGACTGTGAACTAGAAACTGTCACTGCAAGAGAGAGACTGCAACAGCAACTAGTGCAGGGAATGGCTGCAAGAGAGACAGACTGTGAACTAGAAACTGTCACTGCAAGAGAGAGACTGCAACTAGTGCAGGGGGTGGCTGCAAGAGAGAGAGACAAACTGAGAGACTGTCACTGCAAGAGAGAGACTGCAACATCAACAAGTGCAGGGATTGGCCGCAAGAGACAGACTGTGAACTAGAGAATTTCACTGCAAGAGAGTGACTGCAACTAGTGCAGGGAATGGCTGCAAGAGAGAGACAGACTGAGAGCTAGAGACTGTCACTGCAAGAGGGACACTACTGACAGCTACAGACTATCACACTGCAAGAGATTGTTACATAGTGAGACAGGTTGACATCTGCAGACTTCTATATATTGTCACACTGTGAGAGACAGCCTGACTGCATGAGACCGTCTTCAAGAGACAGCTTGACAGCCTCACACTGCTAGAGACTGCAAGATACAGACTGACTGATAGCTATAGACAGCCTGCCACTTCCAGGGAGTGCAGTAGCCTGCCAAACTGAAAGATACAGGCTGACTATAGAGACAGCTTGGTAGCTAGATATTGTCACACTGCAAGAGACTGGCTGCTACAAGAAATTGTCACTCTGTAAGAGACTGCTTGGAATCTATAGTCTGACTGCTAGAGACTGTAATACTGCAAGTTTGACTGTAAAAAGGCAGCCTGACAGAGACTGTCAAAATGCAAGAGGGACTGCCAGAGCCTCTCATACTAGGATAGACGGACGGCAAGAGAATATCACATTTCAAAAGACTGTCTCACTGCAAGAGACAGATTGTCAAAATGCAAGGGTCAGGCTAACTAAAAGAGATGAGTAGGGACTGCTACATGAGACTGACTGCAAGAGACCTCCTGGGACTGTCATATTGCAAGAGACATAGCCCTGTAAGGAGTGTCATACTGCAAGAGACCTCCTGGGACTGTCATATTGCAAGAGACACATCCTTACATGGTGTGTCATATTGCAAGAGACCTCCCGGGACTGTCATATTGCAAGAGAGACAGTCATTGTCCTGGCACAGTGCCCGTACTATACCTACCTGTACATTTTGGAACAAAGACAAAATAAACAGCAGTTTAGGAAAGACTGACATGTGAGATACATATATGTGACAAAGAGAAACACACATTTAGTGTAGGTAAGGATCATATGTCATAAAACTCATAAAAAGTGTTTATTCCAGAGACAGTGAGTACTATAAAATAACCAAATATGCGTTTGCTTACTTAGGCTCTCGTGTCTTATAGAAACCCACTATCATGTTCGGTAATCTAAATGGTACAAGCAGGGAATAATGACTAGTGTAGTTTACCAGTATCATGGATGCCTCCAGTGACAAGACCAACAAAGGTATTAATGGTTTCATTTTTTTTAATTAAAAGATTAAAGTTTCCTTTGTCACAAAAAATGTTCTTATACAGTATCTCACAAAAGTGAGTACACCCCTCACATTTTTGTAAATATTTTGTAACTAGCAACTTGCCTGTCAAAAATTACGGCAATAAAATGTGAATCCTGGCAATGCTGTTTGCCATACAATGGGGGCCTCTCCCCCTCTACATTACTGGCCTTGCAATGAGCGCCTTTGGCGCTCATCACTGGCCACGCAATAAGCGCCAAAGGCGCTCATTGCGAGTCTCTGTCCCTCTGTCTACTTCCTCCCTTTAGTCTCATTTCCCCCCTTCTCTCCCTCCCTTGTGTCTCCATCCGCCCTGTGTTCTTACCCCCTCTCCCCCCTTTGTCTTTGCCCCCTTTCCCTCCTATGTCTCTTCCCCCCTCCCTCGTGTCTGTTTCCCCCCCATTTCCCTCCCCTCTGTCTCTTCCCCCTCCTCTCCCTCCCCTGTGTCTCTTTCCCCTCCTCTCCCTCCCCTGTGTATCTACCCCCTCCTCTCCCACTCGTGTGTCTCCCCATTCCCCTTTGTCTCTTCCGCCATCCTCTCCCTCCCCTGTGTCTCCCCCCTCCTCCTCTGTGTCTCTCCCTCCTCCTCTCACTCCCCTGTGTCTACCCCCATCCTCTTTGTCTCTCCCCCTCTCATTCCCCTGTGTTTCTCCCCCCTCCGCTCCCTCCTCTATGTGTCTACCCCCCTCCTCTCCTAACCCTGTGGCTCCCCCCTCCCCTGTGTCTCGTCTCCCTTCCATGTCTCTCCCCCCCTCACTCCCTTGTGTCTCTCACCCCTCCTCTCACTCCCCTGTGTCTCTCCCCTCTCCTCTCACTTCCCTGTGTCTCTCCCCATCTCCTCTCACTCCCCTGCGTCTCTCCCCCTCCTGTCACTCCCCTGTGTCTCTTCCCGCCTCATCTCACTCCCCTGTGTCTCTCCCCCTCCTCTGTGTTTCTCCCCCTCCTCTCACTCCCCTGTTTCTCTCCCCCTCCTCTCACTCCCCTGTGTCTCTCCCACCTACACTCACTACCGTGTCTCTTCCCCCCCTTCTCTCACTCCTGTGTCTCTTCCCCCCTCCTCTCACTCCCCTGTGCCTCTCCCCCTCTCATTCCTCTGTGTCTCCCCCCCTCCTCTGTGTCTCTCCCCCCCTCCCCTGTGTGTCTACCCCCATCCTGTCCCACCCCTGTGTGTCTCCCGTCCTGTGTCTCTTCCCTCCTCTTCTCCCTTACCTGTGTCTCTCTCCCCTCACTCCTTTGTGTCTCTCCTCCCCCTCCTCTCACTCCCATGTCCTTCCCTCCTCCTCTGTGTCTCTCCCCCCTCTCATTCCCCTGTGTCTCTCCCCCCTCCTCTGTGTCTCCCCCCTCCCCTGTGTGTCTACTCCCCTCCTCTCCCACCCCTGTGTGTCTCCCCCTCCTCTGTGTCTCTTGCGCCCCTCCTCTCCCTGCCCTGTGTTTCTCCCCACTCCTCTGCCATGTGTCTCTCCCCCCTCTCTTCTGTGTCTTCCCCCTCCTTCCCTGTGTGTCTCCCCCTCCTCCTCCTCTTTGGCGCGCAATGCACCTGTGCAAGCCGTTGCACAATTCGCATACGCAGCTTATGCCGCGCAATGTGCATGCGCGGGCCGTTGCGCAATGCGCATGCGCTGCTTATGCCGCGCAATGGGCCTGTTGCGCAATGCGCAGTTGTCAAACTGCGATTTGTTGCAAGTGTGACGACGAATCGCAGTTTGACAACTATTAAATGTGATATCTTTTCATGTGACAATACTGAAGAAATTACACTTTTAGTGTGCAGCCTGTATAACAGTGCATATTTGCTGTCACATCAAAATAACTCACCCCCCATTAATGTCTAATCTGTTGGCAACAAAAGTGAGTACACCCCTAAGTGGAAATGTCCAAATTGGGCCCAAAGTGTCCATATTTTGTGTGGCCACCATTATTTTCCAGCACTGCCTTAACCCTCATGGGCATGGAGTTCACCAGAGCTTCACAGGTGTCCACTGGAGTCCTTTTCCACTCCTCCATGATGACATCACAGATCTGGTGGATGTTGGAGACCTTGCACTCCCCCACCTTCTGTTTGAGGAAGCCCCACAGATGCTCAATAGGGTTTAGGTCTGGAGACATGCTTGGCCACTCCATCACCTTTACCTTCAGCTTCTTTAGCAAGGCAGTGGTCGTCTTGGAGGTGTGATTGGGGTCGTTAAAGGTGATGGACTGGCCAAGCATGTCTCCAAACCTAAACCCTATTGAGCATCTGTGGGGAATTAATGGGGGTGTTGAGTTATTTTGAGGGGACAACACATTTACACTGTTATATAGGCTGTACACCTACTACTTTATATTGTAGCAGAGTGTCATTTCTTCAGTGTTGTCACATGAAAAGATATAATAACATATTTACAAAAATGTGAGGAGATACAGTATATATCATATATATAGTTGTGGATCTACAAATGTTGGTGACGTTTGCGATGTTGGTCATGCTTTGCGGCCCTCCGCAGTTTAAACCCGTAGATCCACAACTATTATAGCGAGGCCCGTAAGACTGCGTGGTGACGTCACGCAGCAGCCGGCGGCCGTGGCCTGCGAACTGGAGAGGAACCCGCAGTGCAGCCTTCCAGTGCACAGTGACTGCAGGATGGAGCGGCCCCCGCCGCTCCCCCGGACTCCCTGACTCCTCCTCCGGCCTCATGCTGTGTCCAGGTTATTGTGCACATCCTGGGGTCTCCTCCACCGGAGAGCTGAGCCTAGCTGTACTTTCTACTGCGTGTACCTGCGCTGTGTCCTGTGCTCACTACTGCTGGGGGCACTGTCAGCTCTGCACAGGACTGGCCGTACCACAGTCGGACTTCCCCAGGGCCAAGAGCTTGCACATCACAGGGCTGAGTAGCAGGCATTGCCAGGGATTTGTACTGACAGGGACACAGCTCATCAGTTTTCAAACCTGTAAATGCAACATGTAAAAGCAACATGAGAGGGCCAGATGGGGAAGAAGAGGCACAGGAGAGGGAGGAAGGGGGGGAGAGGCACAGGGGAGGGAGAGGGGGGAAAGTGGCACAGGTGAGGGAGGGGGGGGAGACACAGAGGAGGGGGGAAGAGACAGGGGAGGGAGATGGGGAACGAGACACAAGGGAAGGAGATGGGTGGAAAGAGACACAGAGGAGGGGGGAAGAGACACAGGGGAGAGAGGGGGGAAGGAGACACAGTGGAGAGAGAAAGGGGTAAATGAGACACACCCCCTTTGTTATGAAGCCCATAAGAAGCTCTGGTGCAACCAATTACCTTCAGAAGTCAGATAATTAGTGAAATGATGTCCACCTGTGTGCAATCTAAGTGTCACATGATCTGTCATTACATATACACAGCTTTTTTGAAAGGCCCAGGAGGCTGCAACACCCAAGCAAGAGGCACCACTAACCAAACACTGCCATGAAGACCAAGGAACTCTCCAAACAAGTAAGGGACAATGTTTTTGAGAAGTACAAGTCAGGGTTATGGTATAAAAAAATATCCAAATCTTTGATGATCCCCAGGAGCACCATCACATCTATCATAACCAAATGCAAAGAACATGGCACAACAGCAAACCTGCCAAGAGACGGCCGCCCACCAAAACTCACGGACCGGGCAAGGAGGGCATTAATCAGAGAGGCAGCACAGAGACCTAAGGTAACCCTGGAGGAGCAGCAGAGTTCCATAGCAGAGACTGGAGTATCTGTACATAGGACGACAATAAGCCATACGCTTCATAGAGTTGGGCTTTATGGCAGAGTGGCCAGAAGAAAGCCATTACTTTCAGCAAAAAACATAATGGCACCTTTTGAGTTTATGAAAAGACATGTGGGAGACTCCCAAAACAAATGGAGGAAGGTGCTCTGGTCTGATGAGACAAAAATTTAACTTTTCGGCCATCAAAGAAAACGTTATGTCTAGCGCAAACCGAATATATCACATCACCCAAAGAACACCATCCCCACAGTGAAACAAAGCCCAGACCTCAATCCAATAGAAAATATGTGGTCAGACTTAAAGATTGCTGTTCACAAGCACAAACCATCCAACTTGAAGGAGCTGGAGCAGTTTTGCAAGGAGGTATGGGCAAAAATCCCAGTGGGAAGACGTGGCAAGCTCATATAGACTTATCCAAAGCTACTTGGAGCTGTGATTGCAACAAAAGGTGGCTCTACAAAGTATTGACTTTAAGGGGGTGAATAGTTATGGACATTGACTTTTTTCTGTTATTTTGTCCTATTTGTTCTTTGCTCAACAATAAAAAAAAAATCTTCAAAGTTGTGGGCATGTTCTGTAAATTAAATTATGCAAATCCTCAAACAATCCATGTTAATTCCAGGTTGTGAGGCAACAAAACACGAAAAATGCCAAGGGGGGTGAATACTTTAGCAAGGCACTGTAGCTAGTATATATATATATATATATATATATATATATATATATATATATATATATATATATATATATATATATATATATATATATATATATATATATATAGTTCTTGTTCAGTCATGTCTAGCTCTCAGTGATCCTATGGAATGCTGCACGGCGGTCACATCTAGTGTCTGGGTGTGCTAATCCATAAGTTTTTGTTTTCTGACAAAGATACTGAAGTGGGTTGCCATTTTCTACTCCAGTGGACTGTGATGTCTCTGACCTCTACTATGTCCTGCCCATCTTAAAGACTGAAAGGCTTGAAGGACTGAACAACAACAAAAAATCTGTATATATATATTTGGTGTTGTTCAGTTTTGTTTTCATTTGCTCTGCAGCACCTAGGCACATCTATCTGTGTTTCTGGTTGTGCTTATCCATATGGTTTTCTTGGCAATATACTGGAGTGGGTTGCCAGTTCCTTCTCCAGTGGACTGCGATTTGTGTGACATCTCTTCTTTGACCTGCGCATCTTGGGTGACCCTATATGGTATAGCTCACATCTTCATTGAAGTATACAAGCCTCTTCACCACGACAAGGTAGCAATCCAGAGGGTGATATATATATGTGTACATATATTTTAATATTGACATGTTTACGGGATTATTCTCTCCTCATTAGAAGCCTTTCATATCTCAGTCATGTCCCCTTATTTTCCTTTGTCCTAAGGACTATAACAAGACCCAGGACCGACTTTTGAGAAACCCTGATTTAGACTGCAAGAGACTGTCGCACTAAATAAACCTGACTGCCAGACATTATAGGGACTATCACACTACCTGTGGAAACGGACTGTGTGAGACTGTAGAAACTGTCATCAGGGTGTAGATATTCAAAGTGCTCTCATTAGCAAAAATAAAAGTCCAAAATGAAATATAACAATGCAAGAGACTTCCAAAATGTCATACACCGATAAAGACACATGCAGCCTCAAAGAGACAACTTACAAGACATACTTACAAGGCCATATTGACTAAGGTACCATACATTGTATTTTACTAGTGAGTGTACACCTTACTGGCATGCTAAATACATATCCATAAGTAGGTGATATTTATCTGTGCACTGTGTTGAGACATAAGCAGTAACCTTCCAGTGTCTGGTTGGAAAGTTCCAAGCAATTATTCAGTATAATGCTTTTCACACATTGGTACACGCTATGACTCATTTATATACTGACTTCACACTAAGACAATTTGCAACCAGGATGTTTAACACATTTGCTAGAGTACTTGCTAAGCATCTATTACCACAAAGCATAATTTTTACATGAAGATTTGTGGTGGAAAGTTGGATGTAGAGGATCGTGTCTGGTCCATGGAACTTCCTTCAAATGCTCCATGAAACACACAACTACTAATGATAGTACACACACATTAATAATTCCTAAATCATTTTTGTCCAATCACAGGCAGCTATTACATTTTAATACATTGTAACAATCCGTGATGGCAGTTTGTGCATGAAGGAATCATGGGATGTATATTCCCCCTATAGAAGAAAGCAGGAGAAGTCATACACTGACCTGTAGATCTCTGCATTCAGCTGCTGTTGGCTTGAAGGTTAGTAAAGTGTTAATCTGTATCCAAATGCAGTGTTTCTATTGGAAGGTACAATGTACCTATGTAAACACCTCTGTGGGTGTGGAAAACAAGTTTTATTTTTAAATAAAATAATTTTGTATGTATATAGAATGACTCAATGTAATGTGTGTTTCTGATATAAGCAGCACGTGTGAGATTAGAGAAAGGTACAAAAAGGAAAACTTAGATATATCTTTTAATTATCTCCAACATTAGGAGATAAGTATGAAGTGAATACTTACAGCCTTATTAAATTGTGATTCAACAAATTTAAAAGGGCTCTATTTAAGCACATAGCATATTTTTTTACAGACATTTTTAGTTGGATAGAAGTTCACTAACTAAAAACTTCTGTAAAAAAAAATATGCTATGTGCTTAAATAGAGGCCTTTTAAATTTGCTGAATCGCAATTTAATAAGGCTGTTAGTTACTTTAGAATAGTATAATGATAAAATGTTTAATCTATATTACTACACTTTGTAGTTTATAGGTACATATGCTATTCACCAAAGTACCACATTATAATTTAGTGGTCAATAAATACCCACAGGTGATCTAAAATAGATAAACTTGGACTAAAAATGTTTTCATCATCAAGTATTATGAGCCTCATTCAATTGCAAGCCTGCAGTTGCCTCCAACTCGAACTTTTGGCTGCCAGGCACATTTTTTCTAAACATTTAGATGTATTCAATTGTCCCTAACTCGTAACTGCCCTTTCACAGCCTCCACACGGAAACCATGTGCTTGTAAGTAGGATTTCAGGGGGCATGATCATATGATCTGACAATATTTAGGCAAGCCCATAATTTACTTCTTAAACACTCACAATACTTTTTAGACGCAGCAAATAGTAATTGAGACCATCATCATGATGTCAGTAAAACATGGAGTTTATACTACAATTAATTTGTGTTTAGAAGTACGAATTGTGATCGGACTCGCAATCCAGTAATGTAGAAATTAATAAAATTAATTAAAACAACTGTTCTAGTCTAGGTTTCATGACATGTATTAACCCCTTGATTTTCCGGGATTGATATAACACAGAAATAAAAATTAAAAATTAGACTGTTGTGCAATTAATTCCCAGTAATTGAAAGTACAGTAGTGTGTGTTTATTTGCTGCTGCAGTTATACGAACAGATGTTTAACCCACTTGAGCGTCCTATCTAGTACTCATATACTTTTTTTATACATTTGCCATTTATGGGTTTGAAGGTAATTGTGGGCTACATGAACGTTTGTAATTAAATATGGATTTTGCACCTTTACCACTGGTAACATTTACAGGTTTGAAAAATCAATGGAGGAGATAGGATAGAGGTATGTTTCTGACAACGGCAGTGATTTTGAGCCTGTAACTCACAATTGGAATGTGAGTAGCTAAATGGAGTCAATTGAATACCAGCAACATTTACGGGTTCCATTACAAGCTCATGTAATTGCGACTTGGCCAATTGAATAGGACCCTCTGTACGTACAGATAAAAAGGTAGGTAATAACTTGAATGCTTTAAAATCTAATATTACATCACATAAATATTTTTTTTTAAACCGTGAAAAGAGCATCAAATTAAAATGTTCTTTACTGCTTCACTACTTGATTTTGACTGCTGTACATGATGATGCAGAGCTATATCTGTGAGGTTAGACCACCATTAAAGCAAATGTTCTAAACATGGTATAAGTTAAAGGTATAGGTTGGAACAAGCAATGTTATAAGATGTGCATTTGTTAATTGAATGTCAGGATGTGCTAATGAAGGTGTTTGATTGGTCATTTTAATACATATCTCCCAATCACTTCCATTACTCTCCCCTCATCTCTTCCCCATCTTTTTATTATAGCATAGAATAAGGAATTAAACAAAAACAAATGTTTTAAGTACATTTTCATTGACGTTTGTCATTTTTGTATGTCAAACAGATCTCTTGATAAGCCATGTGTTTGTGTTAGTGTCTAATCATTGCTTGTTTTGTACACATGCCCAGACTGATGGTAGGGAGAGGACAGGAGAAGTGGTGTAAGAAAGTACTGGAGCAGTCTCGCACATACAGTTGCAAGCAAAAGTATGTGAACCCTTTGGAATGATATGGATTTCTGCACAAATTGGTCAAAAAATGTGATCTGATCTTCATCTAAGTCACAACAATAGACAATCACAGTCTGCTTAAACAAATAACACACAAAGTATTAAATGTTGCCATGTTTTTATTCAACACACCATGTAAACATTCACAGTGCAGGTGGAAAAAGTATGTGAACCCTTGGATTTAATAACTGGTTGAACCTCCTTTGGCAGCAATAACTACAACGAAACGTTTCCTGTAGTTGCAGATCAGATGTGCACAACGGTCAGGAGTAATTCTTGACCATTTCTCTTTACAGAACTGTTTCAGTTCAGCAATATTCTTGGGATGTCTGGTGTGAATCGCTTTCTTGAGGTCATGCCACAACATCTCAATCGGGTTGAGGTCAGGACTCTGACTGGGCCACTTCAGAAGGCGTATTTTCTTCTGTTTAACCCATTCTGTTGTTGATTTACTTCTATGCTTTGGGTCGTTGTCCTGTTGTAACACCCATCTTCTGTTGAGCTTCAGCTGGTGGACAGATGGCCTTAAGTTCTCCTGCAAAATGTCTTCATAAACTTGGGAATTCATTTTTCCTTCGATGATAGCAATCCGTCCAGGCCCTGACGCAGCAAAGCAGCCCCAAACCATGATGCCCCCACCACCGTACTTCACAGTTGGGATGAGGTTTTGATGTTGGTGTGCTGTGCCTCTTTTTCTCCACACATAGTGTTGTGTGTTTCTTCCAAACAACTCAACTTTAGTTTCATCTGTCCACAGAATATTTTGCCAGTACTGCTGTGGAACATCCAGGTGCTCTTGTGCAAACTGTAAAAGTGCAGCAATATTTTGCTTGGATAGCAGTGGCTTCCTCTGTGATATCCTCCCATGAAATTCATTCTTGTTTAATGTTTTACATATCGTAGATTCGCTAACAGGGATGTTAGCATATGCCAGAGACTTTTGTAAGTCTTTAGCTGACACTCTAGGATTCTTCTTCACCTCATTGAGCAGTCTGCGCTGTGCTGTTGCAGTCATCTTTACAGGACGGCCACTCCTAGGGAGAGTAGCAGCAGTGCTGAACTTTCTCCATTTATAGACAATTTGTCTTACCATGGACCGATGAACAGCAAGGCTTTTGGAGATACTTTTATAACCCTTTCCAGCTTTATGCAAGTCAACAATTCTTAATTGTAGGTCTTCTGAGAGCTCTTTTGTGTGAGGCATCATTTACATCAGGCAATGCTTCTTGTGAAAGCAAACCCAGAACTGGTGTGTGTTTTTTATAGGACAGGGCAGCTGTAACCAACACCTCCAATCTCATCTCATTGATTGGACTCCAGTTGGCTGACACCTTAACTCCAATTAGCTTTTGGAGATGTCATTAGTCTAGGGGTTCACATACTTTTTCCACCTGCACTGTGAATGTTTACATGGTGTGTTCAATAACAACATGGTAACATTTAATTATTTGTGTGTTATTAGTTTAAGCAGAGTGTGATTGTCTATTGTTGTGACTTAGATGAAGATCAGATCACATTTTATGACCAATTTGTGCAGAAATCCATATCATTCCAAAGGGTTCACATACTTTTGCTTGCAACTGTAACTGCATTAAACATGTAAAAATGTTGTTTGGTATTCTCAGATCAGAATGCTGTAAATATGCATATTCAGTGGATCCTTAAAGGACCAATGTAGTTTAAGAAAGAAAAAAAAGCTTTGTGTTTGTGACGTATGCATGGAATTAACTATATTATCAGCTTTTTTAAAGTCATGAACATAAGAACATTATTAGAGAAAATCAGAATGTTTGAAGACTGTTTATGGACAGGATTCTACTTTGTCTTTGTTACATCACTTCCTGAGAGTTAAATACTGTTGGTGGAGTGAGGGGTTGGAAGGTAGGAATAAGTAGAGTTCTGGAGGCATTGTTATATAATTGGACTTGATTTACATTGACACCACATACCTTTTTCTGTTATAGTCCTATATTTCCATAGTATGTGTCCCATACTCTGCCATAATATTGAACAGATAGGAAAAGCTTCAGCCTACAGATCCGCGTCAACCAGATATTTTAGTTGTGTGTTTTCTTACAAAATATACAAAAAATATATAAGTTTTCTCATAAAACATAACCAAAATGCACAAAAAAGTTATTTTTACTAATGTTAAAACTACAAAAGCTGGACCATGACATTTGACCTTTAAACCATTACTTTGCAATAAAAATGGCAAACACAAACAAAAATGTCACTGTTTTAAAAATAGTTTTAAATAAATATAACAATTGGAATTCCAGTGTCTATTTAATCCTGTGAAAACATGTTATGAGATGTATGGCATATATTTAGGTTTTATGCGGCAGTAGGCCCAATCAGATTTGCATGCCTCCACACTCCATTTATTTGTACACCCCTCCCCAATTATTACCCTTATCTACATGTTATGTCGCAAATGAAAGGTTTATGTGTACTTATGTATATTAGAAAGTATCAGGTACAGAAATGCCACTACATATATATGTATTTAATTATTCCATGATGCTGCACCAATATCTTCAGGCAGCTAGTTGCCACCTACAAAATTGTGCTTGCCTAGGCCTGGGCCCCATGAGCCTTGACCTAAACACACCATTGCAATGTCACACCATTTACATAGACTCAGCAGAGATTCTTGAAATACAGGATTAGCATATATTAGCCCTTGAATAGATGTCATGGTACACTTCCTAGATTTCAATTTTCTGTCAGGGATAACTTTCTCTGTCAGAGAGCCCTGCAATGCTGTGTGGCATGGAGAGTGGTACTGCTGAGTAGTGTGCAACGGGCTATATACTTGACGTTCTGTGTTATACAACGCTATCTATTACATGAGATCTGCTTTTCACTCTGACTTCTTTCCAAGAAGAACAAGAAAAGTAAATCGCACTTGCTTTTTTACACCTATAAAGCTTTCATGTAGGATATTTTTTGCACTTTGGAAGTTAATGAGCAGGAATCTGAAGTGCTTTTCATTTCTTCTAAAATAGCCGCTGCTTTGTCTCATGAAAGTAATAAAGATTTGCTATATGCTCTTTAGGTGATCATTTTATCTTCTGCTATAATTGAAAGTTATACTTTGCTAATTTTGCTTCTTAATTTATCTCCATAGAGTATTTATTGCCTCTCTAATATATTCTCCACTTAGGCGAGAAAAGATTAGTGACCACTTGAGATGGAAGAAAAAAGGTCACAACGCCCAGGCACCTCTGTCTCAGTAAATAACTTCAGTAGCACAAAGAAAAAACGTCTGCTGCAGGGGAGAAATACAACAGCAAAACCAATAGGCAGGGGCCCAGGGTGCGAGAATTTTAAAAAAGACTGTTTTTCTAAATTTTGTGTAAGAATTGTTTTAGTAAGTCCTAACCCTTAATAGTCAAAGATACTGTACATACAGTATATGGCATCAGTGCTACTTTTATTGTAAGTTACACAAATACCAATTTTGTTAGAAACAGAAATAATCTTTCAATGTGGTGCACTCAATGACTAGGAAACTATTGAAAAATGATAAAACATAACTTTTAAAATACATTTAATTACAAATATTTCAGTGTCATAATAAAAACAGAATAGTATTTTTTTTAGCCATTTTCAGAAATATATATCCCCTTTACTGGCCAAATAATAAATAGTAATTATGGATAGGAATAATTCCATATCCTTGTCCTTTAGATGTTAATATATGATTGTTTTACGTTCAATTTTTATTGAGAAAACAACAAGAGATTAAAACAGCACAGATATGGTGTAGAACAGCAACATCTGAAAGAAAGGGTGTAGAATACAATCAGTATATAATAATAGTCAGTTAGAGTTTATGTATTTCAACTCCTGACCTTTCACATTTTTTAATTATATAGGGGAGAAGGGAAAAAAAGAAAAATAGGAGAAGGACAGACATCATACATGCAGCACCAAATTTATTTCTAATCATCCAGTTAGGAAAAACAAACCTTTTTCCACCCTCCCCTCTCCTATTGGGAAATGATCCTGGCAAATGCAGCAAAGAGGAAAGTAGTAAAGAAGCCATACAGTGCTGTAGATATAATTAACCTCAAAGTAGTGATATCAGTTTTAAATGCAGTACTTAGTAGTACAAAACATATACAGCCTTATTAAATTGTGATTCTGCAAATTGTAAATGGCTCTATTTAAGCACATAGTATATTTTTTTTACAGAAGTTTTTAGTTAGTGAAGACCTTGCTTTTGGATAGAAGTTCACTAACTAAAAACTTCTGTAAAAAAAAATATGCTGTGTGCTTATATAGAGCCCTATTCAATTGGCCGAATCGCAATTTAATAAGGCTGATAGTTCAGAGAGAGAGTTTACAATGCTCACAATAAATAATTACACCAAGAAGAAGCAATGATCCTTAGTTGCAAGTGAAATGCTACAGAAAACAGGACCACAGATCAACTGTACAATGGTAATAACAGTATAGGGAGCAGATTGAAAGGTAAACATCAGCATTTCAAATACGTTTCTGATACATATAGCAATGTCTCTGACCTGTGATCGTGTCTAAAGCAGCAGTCCATTAGGTTAAAAAGCCAAACAGGGTAAGTAACATGTTATAGAAACCAGGGCCACAACACTTTAGCATCACATATTATAATTGTCGAACTACGAGACGTCGACACATTTTGCGTGATGCGTACTGAAGGCGATCATCGCTTGCAAGCCTCACCAAGCGAGGCGAGCCGTTAACGCGTAGCACTTTGGCGTTGAGCGCTGAAGGTGAACATCGCTGAGAGCCTGGCAAAGTGAGGCATTAACACAGAGCACTTAGGCGAAGAGCGCCAAAGGTGCTCATCGCCTGTCGGCCTCAAGAAGTGAGGCGAGCCGTTAAGGCACTAAAACTCCCAGCACAAAGATGATGAGTGCCGAAGCAGCTCATTGTCTGCTCGCCTCACAAAGCGAGGCGAGCTGTGAAGGCAATGAAACACGCGGGACTTAGCCACCAAGCAGTTAGTAAACTCGGGATCGCCAGCCTGCAAGCAGTTGACAAACGCAGGACTTAGAAAAAAAAAACTACGAGATGCAGGACTTTGAAAAAAAAATATGATATAAGAAAAATACGAGGTTAATGGCCGAACCGCGCAAAACAGAAAACAAAAAAAACACGCTAAATACACAAAACAATTCAACAAAAACATCACACACAGCATGGGGGAACAGCCCGGGAGTGAGCTGGAACGTGAATTTAATTAGATTTTGACGAGTTTAGCCACTTGAAAATCGCCTAAGAAAGAAAAAAACTGTCCGCCCAAAAAAATGAGAACGAGGCTACACGATTCCGGACCGTGCAAAACAATGGCAACTGCATACCACTTTCACACACGAACGTACGAGGTACAAAATACACTATTACACATTTTAAAAAAATGACGAGATATGAAATTGACGGCCGAACCGTAAAAAACTCAAAAAACAAACAAAAAAATAAAAATACTACAAAAACATCACACACAGCACGGGAGCACAGCCAGGACATCGAGGAGTGCGGTCAAACGCAAATTTAAGTCGATTTCAAAGAGTTTTGCCAGTCGAAAAACAGCTAAACAAGAAAAAAAATGTCCGCCAATAAAAAATAAAACGAGGCTACACGACCCCGGAACGGCGCAAAACGCCAAACGCGTAGCACTTTCACACAGGAATGTAGGAGGTACAAAATACACTATTACAAATGATGGAAAATGCCCACGAGCCGCGTAACACATAACAATGGCTCTTTACACAACTAAACCAACGGTTTGCCCTCGCACACACAGCCTATTTCTAATGCACAGTTGAGACATTCATCACACTTTAAATGTCAGAAAATACAGATTGTTAGCTCTTCAGGCTATTGATTGCTGGATATATTAATTACAAATAGGTAAAGTATATAAATTTATTCAGTAACTAATTCATTCATTCATTATTAGTTAACTAAATATAGATAAATATATATCTCTCTTTCTGATGAGTGACAAAGGTGCTCAGAGGAGCAAAAGTACAGGAGAGGAGAGGCTCGCAATGAGCACTGAAGGTCCTCAGAGTACAAAAAGCTTTACATTGTGTGTCAAACAGCATTCCCATGGCTTCAAATTTTCTTGCACCGTCATTTTTGACGGCAATTCGCTAGTCACATATAATTGTCGTACTACGAGACGTCGTCATGCTTTGTGTGGTGTGGATGAGTGTAGCGAGGTGAGCCGTTAACTCGGAGCACTTAGGCGATGAGCGCCTCGCCCGCGAGTCTCGCGTAGCGAGGCGAGCCGTTAAGCCACTAAAACTCGCCACACTTGGGTGAGCAGTGGAGGCATTGAAACACACGGGTCTTAGCCTCCAAACAATTAGGAAACGGGCGACCGCCTTCGGCTGCAAGCAGTTGACGAAGGCAGGACTTAAAATTAAAAACTAAGGGGACGCGGGACTTCCATGGTGAAAGGCATAGTAAAAGTCTGCATAGCTAGTTGCATTGTTAAGTTAAGTCAAGTTAATACTGAGGGCTTCTGGCATGCTGAGATTTAGGGAAGCTGGAACACCTCTAGAATCCTCAAAAAACAAAGCTGAGCAAAGCTGTGGCTGCCACGTCTCAGTCGGGGAGCACAGGGATCATCACCCTGCAGAGAGGTATTCAGGGCTACTGCTGTAATGGTGGAGCAGCCATATGACTGAACCTGATCACAGATCAAGTTAGCAGGTGAGGCTAGATCTTGTCTAAAATCTGCTGCATCATCATTCGGGTGATCCATATTTATATTTGCTATTAATTCTGGGCTTAATTCCATGTTGGTATCATGCTGCTCCATGCATGTCTCACTGTCTAGGGGGCAGATTGGGTTGAGAATAGAATGTTGCTTCTGTTCATCACATCTGACTGAAAGGGCTTCTCCTACGACAAATATGAGTTTTGCACCAATGCATTTATCAGGATTACAGCGTTTATTATCTGCAGAGCTGCAGCTCATCCAGGAAATGAGGCGCTGTAAAAATCCTTCCTCTTCCATGCTGGAAGAGATTAACTAGGCCTCAACTTTGACACATGTTTTTAGACCAGAACTGTCTTTATTTTTTAAGAACTACTGGTATGGATCAGTTCTAGGCAGTGTCAGGAAACCTCCTGTCCCAATTTAGTTAGTTAGCATGTCCAGTCTTTTTTCACATGGCTTTCGATTGGCAACATTAATTTCAGAGACCCAGATTATTGCCAATGATATCTCCATTATCAAGATATATCAGACTGAGGGGAAACTTCATATGATTCTGAAGTATGTAGCAAACTAAAAACATCAGCAGCTATCAGAAATATATGTTTGATATGTATGTTCATTTTATATACAGTGGATATAAAAAGTCTACACACCCCTGTTAAAATGTCAGGTTTCTGTGCTGTAAAAAAATGAGACAAAGATAAATCATTTCAGAACTTTTTCTACCTTTTAATGTGACCTATAAACTGTACAACTCAATTGAAAAACAAACTGAAATCTTATAGGTGGAGGGAAGAAAAATAAAAAATAAAAATAATGTGGTTGCATAAGTCTGCACACCCTATTATAACTGGGGATGTAACTGTGTTCAGAATTAAGCAATCACATTCCAAATCATGTTAAATAGGAGTCAGCATGCACCTGCCATCATTTAAAGTGCCTCTGATTAATCCCAAATAAAGTTCAGCTGCTCTAGTTGGTTTTTCCTGAAATTTTCTTAGTCGTATCCTACAGCAAAAGCCATGGTCTACAGAGAGCTTCCAAAGCATCAGAGGGATCTCATTGTTAAAAGGTATCAGTCAGGAGAAGGGTACAAAAGGGTATCAAGTGGAGAAAATATGGCACAACAGTGACATTACCAAGAACTGGAGCTCCCTCCAAAATTGATGAAAAGACGAGAAGAAAACTGGTCTGGGAGGCTACCAAGAGGCCTACAGCAACATTGAAGGAGCTGCAGGAATATCTGGCAAGTACTGGCTGTGTGGTACATGTGACAACAATCTCCTGTATTCTTCATATGTCTGGGCTATGGGGTAGAGTGGCAAGACGAAAGCCTTTTCTTACGAAGAAAAACATCCAAGCCAGGCTACATTTTGCAAAAACACATCTGAAGTCTCCCAAAAGCATGTGGGAAAAGGTGTTATGGTCTGATGAAACCAAGGTTGTACTTTTTGGCCATAATTCCAAAAGATATGTTTGGCGCAAAAACAACACTGCACATCACCAAAAGAACACCATACCCACAGTGAAGCATGGTGGTGGCAGCATCATGCTTTGGGGCTGATTTTCTTCAGCTGGAACTGGGGCCTTAGTTAAGATAGAGGGAATTATGAACAGTTCCAAATACCAGTCAATATTGGCACAAAACCTTCAGGCTTCTGCTAGAAAGCTGAACATGAAGAGGAACTTCATCTTTCAGCATGACAACGACCCAAAGCATACATCCAAATCAACAAAGGAATGGATTCACCAGAAGAAGATTGATGTTTTGGAATGGTCCAGACAGAGCCCAGAACTGAATCTCATTGAAAATCTGTGGGGTGGTCTGAAGAGGGCTGTGCACAGGAGATGCCCTCGCAATCTGACAGATTTGGAGTGTTTTTGCAAAGAAGAGTGGGCAAATCTTGCCAAGTCAGAATGTGCCATGCTGATAGACTCATACCCAAAAAGACTGAGTGCTGTAATAAAATCAAAAGGTGCTTCAACAAAGTATTAGTTTAAGGGTGTGCATAAAGTGGAAAAAGTTCTGAAATTATTTATCTTTGTCCCATTTTTTTACAGCAAAAAAACCTGACATTTTAACAGGGATATATATATATATATATATATATATATATATATATATATATATATATATATATATATATATATATATATAGCCCTTTTTTCAAAATTGCAACAAAAAAAGTGAAAAAAATAGTAAAATTAGAAATAGAAAAGTTAGCTGTAGTAAAGGTGGGTTAAGGTAGGAAAGTTAGAATACGTTTATTGCATGTGTTGGTGTAATGGGCCAACATTTGTATAATGGTCATGGGTTTTCAGTAAGATAGTACAGAAGGGGTGGAATATTGATCATGGTGGCCATGATGGGTGCGTTTTAAATAATTTACTAGGTATTTTTGTTAGCAGTTGTTGCTAACTGATTAGGTGCAAGTAATTTGTATGACTCATTAAAGTAAGACAAATCTGGGGAAGAAGGGAGGAGAGAGATTGGGTACAATCTTACTTTTGTACGAGAAAAAATATCAATGTTAGAGGGAGAATGAGAGGTAAAGCAAAGAGAAATAGTGAGGAAACATTGGGGCGGAGAGATAGAGAGGCAATAAACTGGGGGCAGAAGTATGTACGTTGGATACATCAAGCTAATTACACAATTTAACTAGAGAAAAGTTCAGTCTGCTAAAATATCATAACATACATACAGTCATACTAATATTAATAATAATATTGAATGTAATGATTGCATCCTCCACAGTCTGTAAATACCAGCAGTTGTATAGCTGTTCCAGTGGTTATTTTTTCCCGATAGTGGAGATGTCAGGTATAATTAAACTGGCTTCTGTAAGGAGAAAAGCATTGGACATAAAGGGAGAAAAGAGAGAGAGAGCAGGAACACAAAGAGAAAGATATGTTAAACCACATGCATTTAAATGCATGAGCAGATGCTAAATTATAATCAATTGCACAATAACTTACCTGATCAGTAAATAGCTGAGGAAGGGACCTAGCTCACAAAATGTGTGTACTAAGTGGATACACATCCTCTCCCACACCCTGGGCACCAAATTGGCAGAGGGGAGAATGAGCTCTGCTAATGGTTGAAACACTAAACTAAGTGGATGTAAGTTATAAAAACTCTGCAAAATAGGACATTTGGGAGTCTGTGAGGGACTATGAGTCTATGAGGAGCTGTCCCTCCAAACAATGGACATTTGGGAGGTATGCTCCCAGGTCTGTTCTTGAACATGAAACCACTGTGGGATCTGTTTTTCTGAGCTGTGTTATTTTATATTTGATATACTGACATGCTGTTTCATGACAGCTTTTGAGGTATTATTTCTAGCATAGTGATATCTGCAGGTATTTCACTGGGGACATTGGGAAGGTGTAAAAAATACACATAATTTTCTTTCTATAAGAGGGGATGTTTTAATATGCTTCACTAAAATGTTTTTGTGTTCAGTTTTAAAATTGGAAAGATGTGATAAACCTATTTTTTTGTCATTTATATGTATACCAATTCATCCAAGAAAAGGAAAGATTCTGTGAAAGATTTTTAGGGAATTTATTCACATTAAATATCCCTTATATAAGCTGACCATATTATTTAAATGAAATCTGATGATATTTTTAGTGCAGAATTGGAGAATGTAGAAAGAAATGTTATTTGGATATCCTATAACTATAGCTTGACTAGTCAACTTAAATGTCATATTACAAAGAATATTATTCATTGAAAACAATAATTTAGCAGGTCTTGCTTTGCAACCACCATAGCCTGTTTCTATTGCTTGTTTTAGAAAGCCTGTATAGATCTATAAATCAGAATATATCTTCCTCAATATTGGCATATAATCTGAATATGACTGAAATAGTTAAATCTTCTGCAAAGTGTATCCAGTGTGACATAGCAAGAAGACAACCAGTAGTGTCTTGGAGTTGTATGACTCAATTATGGTACAAACTGTAACTGGATTGGACCTAGCAATGGTCCTGTGGAGACTAGTCTATTACTATAATGTATCAAGATTTGACCAACTGAATCACTATGCTTGGTTTTGAATACAAGAGTGAGTCCTGATAGTAGTTATGCGTGAGTACTATTCAGTATTTTATTATTACATTTTTTTATTTTTAAGTGAAAAATTTACTCAAATGAGCAAAAATATTGTATCTGATATTGTTGAAAGAAGAATGTGTTATTGGTGTACTTCATACTTTTGTTTAATTGATCTAGTCAACTCAGATATAACATATTGCACATATTAAAGACTTACCTAGCAGCGCTTCTCATAAACATTATGGTTTCCCCTTGTATCACTAAAACTATTCTTGTACTGACCATTCATGTCAGAAGGATTTTGGGGTTCTCCAAACTCATTATACCTGTGTTGTAAAATTACAAAGTCTTTAAGTGTGTGTGCTGGGAACTTGATGCGGTTAGGAAGGCAGTTCCAGATTGCTGTAATAATATTGTTATAATGATTATGTGTAATGATAAGGATAACAGAGTACAAATCTATGAATATTGTAATATTGTGTCAGTACACATGCTCTTGCTAAGATATGTCTATCATTTATTTACAGTAATACACACTGTACATGGCACATACATTGCACATGTGCATACACATATACATACTTGTTTGGACTGCACACACACACTTAACCTATGGAAAGTCAACTAGATGACTTCCAGACCCATGCTGACAGCATAAACTATAATAATAATAAAAGCAAGACACAGTGTATATGGTGAACATGTTAGCTACAGCTTCTTTATTAGCATTAATTATACAGTTTAATACACATTAAGGGGTGCCTATCTGCACATCATAAATGTAAAGTATGAGAACCACATGATACATATTTTAACAACATCCATCACAAGCTA
Organism: Discoglossus pictus; assembly: GCA_027410445.1. Taxonomy (NCBI): domain Eukaryota; kingdom Metazoa; phylum Chordata; class Amphibia; order Anura; family Alytidae; genus Discoglossus; species Discoglossus pictus. The sequence continues at coordinate 335,602,269 of CM050166.1, forward strand.
AATAAGCAGAATGGACAGGCAACCCTGCCAAGCTGTGACAATAACCAAAAGTCCAACAATGAGAATGAACCAACAAGAGGGAGGGCAGGGGGGTGTTGACTGCTATGCAGGTCCTGACTATCTGAGAGGGAAAACAGCAAGAAGAAGTACATTTATAGCATACGGGAAACCACTCCATCATTTTTTAACTAACCAATTAAAAATGTTGATTCAGTTAGCCCTGGTCAATGCCCCATGGCAGACATGCGTATGTGGACTTCTTGAATCTAAGGAAAGTCAACTTGGTAACCTGACAGCAACAGCACCCCTATACCCCAAGAATGTATATAAGTCAAGACACAGTGAATATTATTATTCTTCTTATTATCCTTCATTTGTAAAGTGCCATAGCGCTATACAGGGGTTAGATACAAAGCAAAATACAGTATTAATACATTGCCAAATAATGAAGGGCCCTGTTGTTGAGCTTAAAATCTACCAAACATAGTGCTTTTCCCCAAAGCACCTTACAAGATTGAAAACTTGTATTTACAGTGTAAAAGGACTGGGGGAGGCTGAAACCTGGGCAAGAATAACTGATTAGAAATAGGTAAGGCAGAAAAGGAGTGAAAGTTACGAGTAATAGAGGGCGACAAGGAAGGGAGCAATTACAAAAAAAGTACAATTAGACAATGTACAGAATTGGAGAACAGTACAAAATTAAAAAACAAAAACAGTAAAGTTTATTGTAGTACAGATTGGTTATGGTGGAAAGGTTAGAAGAAATGTATTGCTGAGTTGATGCAATGGGCAAAAATTGTATAATGGTCTGGGTGCAGTTACAGCAAGGTAGAGGTAGCAAGAAGGTTTATAGGGGTGGCCATAATGTATGGATTGTATGTATTTTTGCAGAGAGTTTTGCTGACTGATCACGTGCAGGAGATTTGTATGATTCAAAAAAGTAATACAAATCAGGGGTGGATGGGAGAGGGTCAGGGAGGAAGGGGAGTGCTCTCAAATCCCAGAAGAGTAAGGGCCAAGCACAAATAAAATGGCTTCTGTAAGTGACAGAAAGATAGAGTAATGAAAAGAATGTGGCAGAGAGAGGAGGGATGTTGTTCTAGCAGAGAGAAGGAAGCAATAAACCAGGGGTTGGGGCTAAGGAATGGAAGGCACAGTAGAGGGGAGATGGATATATATATATATATATATATATATATATACAGTGTATATATATATATATATATATATATATATATATATATATATATATTGGTAGAGTTACACAATTTAGCGGCACACAATTTCAATCTGCTTAAACATTTTAATAGACATACATTAGTAATATTAAAAGTAATAATGATTATAAGAATATTAATGGCTGTAATGATTGCATTCTCCATAGTCTGTAAATATCTCCAGTTGGTGTGGAGCTTTTTCAGTGGTTCTCAATTTCGCAGGATAGCATGGGCCAAGCACAGAACTGTTTCAGCATATGGTAAACATGTTAGGCCACAGCTTCTTTAGTATCATAAATTATACAATTTAGCACAAATCAAGCAGTACCTGTCCACACACCATAAATGTAAAGAATGGGAAAAACTTGCCCCAAATTTAACAACAATTACAAGTTAATAACCTGAGGGGGCATGCACCGCCGCCAATGACACACACAAAATTACAAAAAGTGTGCTCTGTTAATAAAATAAGCTATGGTCTTAGAAATTATTTTGTATAATCAAAAATTAAACACACTAAACCCAATTTCATTTAAATGCACACCAGCCTTTAGTTAATAAGATGCTTCACCTGCCCTTTTCAGATCAAGATTGTGCAGTGGAAAAAAAATATAACTGGCCATTAGTTTGCTTACCTTGCACTGAAACTTGTCAGTAATATATTTTATCAATATTGTTTCGCCATTTTAGTCTGGGAGCAATTTCATACCGAATAAGAAAAAGTTTATGAAACAAGGAAAACTATCGATATCCCACTTCATGATTCTAACAAGTTCCCTCTGAGAAACAAAGCCTAAGTCATTACCTCCATTATGAATAAGAAGGACATTGTGTGGATTAAATACACAGGAATAATTAACTACATTAAACAATATTTGCTCCCAATGAAGGCCCCTAAATCCCAATCATCTAATAGACAATTGTTCAGAGGGAAAGCCAAATATAGACTATCTTCCTGGACTGCTGCTGTCTTTCTTCCCTAGTAGATATAGGATTCTACAAATCACAGTTGGAAAGGGAGGCCTTAAATGAAAAATAACATGGTTAGGACAGTGACAAATCAGGACAAATGTACAACTAGAATCCCATCTTCATATTTTTTAACAATGAAATCTCCCAAACCTAATCTGACTGACACTATTGTTGCAATTAACCTGCAATTAACCCAAGTCTTGCTAGACATAAATGCAAAATAGTCAAAGCCTGGACACACAAAAGCAATTAACAAATATCTTTCAAATGAAGAACGAATTGCCAAAAAATCAAACATATTACTATAAGGAAAACACATTCAACCAATACAATAACACAAAACAGAAACACCCCTACTAAAAACATCCGCTTTTGATTTACGCCTATGAATACCACAAAACTAACCGAAAACCTGAACATCTAAAAAGTGTAGCCCCCCCTGTACATAATTTGTTTTTACTCAGTAATTCTGAACGTACCAAAAATGTCAAGCAAAAAGCAAGACAAAGCAAACAATCTTTATAAGAAGAAAAACACAAATCAGGGAGTAATGCAAACATTTTTTGAAGAAGACTAAATGAAATTCGGTGTCTGTCTTTGCCATTAGAGATCCATAACCCACTAATTTTATAAGGTGCAATGCTAGTCAAATGATGCATAGTTTACAGATGATAACTCCTTATCAATCACAACAGTGTGCCTTTAGGAAAAGAAAGATGATAAATCAAATTAAACTTGCTAGCTTCTTTCTCAGGAACAACCCCAGTGGAGAAATTCAGAAATTTGGGAAATTAAAATGATACATTTGAGCAGAGTGGACCAACTTGCTGAAGCCTGAAATGAAGATCCCCCACACAACAGAGTTACTACCTTCATCCAACTTGCTGTATCCCGATCAGACCTCCAATTTGCTCAAAATTGCTCATCATATAACCACCAGGCCATACCTTCCATAGATTGTATGAATGCTATCTATTTCACCTAGAAATCAGAAAATAGATGTGCAATACCCTGGGTGTTTTCCACCTATTCTATTTGTAAAAATGATGTATGCCTGAAGCTAATTTAAAAAAAAATTGGAATCCACATATATCCGCATTTCCACTCATCCTTCTTTAGCTCATCTTTTTTACTGTGATCCTTTTGTAAAAATAAACAAAATATCTATCTAAATGAAGGAGAAAAAAACAATTAATTAAACTCCCTCCAACATATTTCTTCTACCTCTTAAAGGACATACAACCAAACAAAGATGATCAGACAAAGTGCTGCATGTGCCTTAGCTGTATCTGCCACTATTAAAGCAGAAGTTGATGCAACTGCCTCAGGACCACCAACAGAAACCTTATCAACTGATTGATCCATAGACACAACAGAGAATACTGAAGTTACCCTTTCATGAGCCAGTTCTGATAACCCTAAAGGTATGTTATTAAAGCCTTGCAATGTACCACCCTACTATCAGAAGCTGAAACTAGAGGACATGTTTGAGCAGCTACAGAAGCACCATGACCATCCTACTGTTTGTGATCTATGCCAGAAGAAGTAGAAATGAGAGAAACTACTCTCACTGCCTCTAATATCTTGCAATATCTGCTGACATTACTGTGTTTACCACTGCTGTCCCTGTATGCAGATGGAATTATCTGTCTGCTATTAGAACCACTATATCTACTCATGGCTCCCTGACCCTGATCCTAATAGTTGCATATCTGGCTGTAGGTGACCTTTTCCTGAAGGAACAACCTATATTCTCCTGATACTGTCTGCTTTGACTCCCCAAGTGATAATCGCAGTGCTTGTCAAAATAAACAGCCCTGTTAACATGTCTCTAACATTAGATGCGTGAGAACCAACAGAAGAATTTCTATGAGACTAAGATGGGGATTAAAAAAAGCAATGAAGACACCATTCTTGCTGAAAAAAACAAGGAAAAATATTAGAATACTTAGAGGCTCTTCCAAGGCCCTGAGTAGTCTGTATGGATTTCTTATTCAAAGGATTCACAACTGAAGAATGTCCAAAAGATAAGTATCTTCTACCCAACAGCACTTAATGAGCAAATAATTTCCCTAATTACATGCCAAGAATGAACCTGCTCCCATGAGTAGTGATTAAAAGGTGGTTTAACCTTAAGGCAATAGACTCCTGTAAGGAAGAATGCTGCATATCAGTCATGTCATACCTGCTTCAGATTGATTCGCACCAACATCCAGACCCTTACAGCCTTATTAAATTGTGATTCAGTAAATTTAAAAGGGCTTTATTTAAGCACACAGCATAATTTATTTACATAAGTTTTCAGTTAGTGAAGACCTTGCTTTTGGATAGAAGTTTACTAACTAAAAACTTCTGTAAAAAAATATGCTATGTGCTTAAATAGAGCCCTTTTAAAATTACTGAACTCAATTTAATAAGGCTGTTAAACTGATTGCTGTCAAGCTTCAGATTGGTAGAAGATAAGTTAGATCTTATTACAATAGCTGCTAATTGTCACAACCTACAATGATGATGGAGTATAGAGGATCCTAGTCCTCTTATCTCCTGTAGGTTTTAGACCTAAGATTTGGGTGACTCAGACCAATGGACCTTCTTTACGGATGCAAGAGCATAAGTCCCAGCTTTTGGTAGTGTGCCTGGAAGAACCCTGGAAGGGAGACAGAACGATCTCCTCTACCAGCATATGCCCCTGGGTCAATAATACACCTGCACACAAAGTCTTGATGAAAATTATGAACCACTTTATTTGGAAAACAACATCTTTTAACCAGGCATACATAATTACCAGGAAGGGGCTACCTTTAGTCAGCCCCTAACTGCCTCTGGCCAATCAGGCAGGGTCCCTACGTGGGAACCATGTGACTCCTCCCCAGGTCCACCCACTAGGCGGGGCCAACTAATCCATTTGGGGTCTGAATCTCCAGGGCAAAGCATACCTTTACTCTCCTGTGCCCATGCTATGAAGGCTGAGAAGCCTTCAGGCCATCCCATTGTTTCTGGGTGCCTGCCTGTCTGCTCTCCAGCTGTGAGCTTCCCATTGTTAGTTCCCTGCTGGACACTTAGCTAATGGGATTAACAGGTCTTTGGGAACAAAGGAGGTTTGGCTGTATTCAACGGCTTCCCCTCTACAATATAATGACATACTAATATAATAACATACATTCATATTTACAAATACAACACACAATGTTTCACACACATACAACCAACACATCCCACCAGCTCCCTCACATGACACCCATTACAATGAGCCTAAACATAGAAGGGATGGGGATATGCTAAGGGGTAAACTTATAATACTTTATCCCCTAGACCACAACATAACAATATATCCATAACAAGTGGGCCCCAAACCTTTTCTTCCACAGCAGGAGCCATGCACTTTGTCCAACCCCTATGGCCACTGGCTGATTCATGACACTACTGGCTACCCTGTCTGTAAGTGCAATTAAGCATATTTATTTTTAGGCACACCACTATTTTTATTCCTTGAATCTCCCAATAGATTGATGCTAGCAGATCCTGTTGTCCTAGGGTTAATAGCCACAGTAACCCCAATAGGGCCTTCATAATTATTACAGCTCGCAAGACTTACAGATATTAAATTGGCCTTGTAAAGCTCCCCGCAAATTATCTGCAGGTTACAGGCAGAAAAACCATACAGGATGTGGACATCTGACCTACGTTGCCACACATACTTTGATCTATCAAGCCTCGGTCGGAAATCGTTATTAAATTGCTATGAATCCACTGGCGTTCAAACCAAATGGAGCCAAAAAGCCAACGGGGACTAGAGAGGACCCGCAAGGGGCTAAAGTCCTATCCATAGCACTGTAAATGCAAATATCAGCACACTACTGTAAAATTAAAGTGAAAGTGCTGTTAGATATTAAAATTAATAGCACAACATTCTTAAGCTCACAAATCTGCAATGTAAAATGCTTTTTTTAATGTTTAATTTCTGTGTTATATCGATCCCGACAATCAATGTGTTAATACATATAATGGAACTCGCATGGCCTTGAATATCATATTTACAGTTTTATTAATATTGCATTATTTCTGGAATGCGGGTCCGATCGTAACTCGTCATTGAAACCTGTAAGAGTTTGAAATCTAACCTCCATTTTTCAGTGACGTAATGATGACAATCTCTATTACCATTGGCTCAGTCTAAACCCGTATCGTAACTACGGGTTTGACTAATTAATCATGTTCACGGCCACACATGCAACGTACGCAAGAATGATTTACAGGCTTGCGTCTCCGGCCCGTTGGTCGTAGCATGGTTGAATGTAATAGCTCAGTAACTCCGGCAAATTTTCAAGCCCGCAGGCTTTGTGGGTGTCCCGTAGCGGTTACAGGCTTCAAATTTTATGTGGATATTAGTGCCCCCAGAAGCCCCAACATTTTTGTCAGCCTCTTCAACAGGTCCAACATTATTGTTAGTTGTTATGATAAACCCATCATTGGTGTCAGTGACTGTAATAGGCCCTGTATTGATGCTATTGGCTCGAACAGGCCCAGTATTGTGTCAGTGGTAAGTATAGACCTTACATTATTGTAACCAAGCTCATAAGTTATATTATAGTATTAACACCTTCATTCACCATACTTGCCTCATATTCCAGAAGGCCTACAACTGGTGTCTCGCCCGTTCCACATATGCCCACACTGATATCAATACTTCTGAGCTGCACAAACATCACACAAGTAGAAGGAGCAACTCCATCGCCGAATACAAGTCCTCCAGACATCTGAATAGGAAAGCGATGATAGGAGCAATGAGGCAAACATGTTGACTATGATGTAGGTTCTGACCAACTAACAGGCAAAATAATGGGAAGCAGTAAATGTATATCCACCAATACCACCCCCCTACCCCCCATTTTGAATCTAACCAATTAAAAAACATAGCTCTATTTCAGGCATTCTGGGCACACATACTGTAGATTGGATGGAGCAAACAGATTGGAAACATACAGTGGACTGGACTCGGCACATACACTAAATATTTGTAATATATGGAAGGTAAGAGGTGCAACAGCCAATTCCTAAATGTGTCAGATTAAAATTAAGGTTCGACATATATCCTCAACAGATACCATCTAATGACACTTGACAACCAAAGTTATTTCTGTGGACAGAGGTCTCAATCGGGGCACTCAATATGGAGGCCTCAGGTAACTTTAACATACACAGAAGCTGATCTGAAGAGTTCAGTTATAAAAGTTCAAATATATGTACGGTATTTACAAGACCTCTGTATGTTAAGTGATCTGAGCTGCTGAATAAATCAGAAAAAATCAATCACCCAGCTGTAGTTTGATTGGTTCTAGACCTATTCAAATCACACAGCATTCTAAGTAACAGAGACAGAAATGGAATAGATTTTTTTCCTTTGAATGGTGGCTTTCGCTCTAATGAAATATGAAACTGTATAAGTCAAACTAGTCAAACCATCATTACTTTTACCTACTGTACATAGTCGATCTTCCCTAAACATATTTTTCAAAGGTCCACTTTATGATAAAAAATGTGTTTTAAACCTGTGAGCCTAAAATCATAATTAGACAGGAAAAGTTATAATTAGAACTTTTTTTGATGTCTCTACTGGGACCTGGAGGCATACATTTTACCTTGGGAGTTGTGTGTGTAAGCGGGGTGTTTACATTACCGAGATCTGTGCTTGCATCTATTCATGAAACCTATTAACTTCTGAGCCTCTGAGGGGGGAGTAGGATGGTTTCCATTTCAATCAGATCCAATTATCTAACAAACACTTATCTCTCCTCCCCCACAAAACACTCACCCCTTATGTCAGTTCTGAATTGGTGATACAATATAGACAAGACAGAATATCTATTCATAAACAGTCTCCAAAAATCACCTAAAAAGGTTTTATGTTTATAGTTTATTCAATTGCTAATGTTATTAGTATGTTATATATTTCACAAACAAGTGCTGTTTTCCTTGATGTATTTAATATAAAGGTGCAACTTGCCCTTTAAGGACAGGGCGAACTTCAAATGATATTTTGCTTTTACTGAGAATCTCTGGAGTTATAACTTTTATAATCGCCCTCAGGCCAAGACTTCCCATAGCACAGAGAGTTTCAGACAGTGATAAATCAACACAACATAAGAGCATAACACTAGCTGAATGTGCAGTGCATTAAAGCTCTGCTATGGGTTTGTTTTCCAGGACTCCTTCTTGGCATAGTCAGATATCTGGCCTCATTCTGCTGTAAATAATTCATAATACATATTACCCATGTTTATTCTCTCTTGAGTAAGATGAGCTGAAGTCTAATACACAGGACCAGATTTAAAGGCAAACAACATAGGTTTCAAGCTTGGTTCAGTTTAAAACGCTATATAATAACAAGCCATTTACAGATTGAATGTTATTCATTTGTTTTATTTCTTACAGTAAACTACATACATTGAAGTGTTTTAATGTTTAGCTACCAATCAACCGGTCTGATCCATCCTCCATGGATAGGCTGAATTATCTAGCTACTGGGGCCATTTTTGTCAATAATTGCAGATTACCCCTTGTGGTTTTGAAAGAAGTGAAAACTAGACAGAGGAATGATAAAAAGGATAGATAGAGGTGACAAAAAAGGTAAAGAGCTACATAAGATAGAATAGGAAATAAAGAAGAGTAGCTGGAGAGAAGAAATTAGGATGCGATATGACTCTTGGAAAACCTTTGTCACTTAAGAACACAATTTTGGACCTGATAATAGAACCATCACCTATCTATTCAATTGCCTAATTCATAAATGTATACACACTTACAATCACTCTTAGTATTGCTACATATTCAGCAAATATTACTTATTAGAACTAATGAATTATTAAGTCAATAGAATGCATATAAACATTTATATAAAAAAACAAACACCCAAAGCCAAATTTATGAGTTCAAGGCATTTGCAAGTAGCTAATAGAATATGGCCCAATATTCCTAAATATACCATTGTGTGTACAATTGGGGCTGAATTATCTCAGCATTTTTTTTAACCACGTACTTTAAAGTGGCACAGCAAATATTTAAGTTATAGCAGACATTTACAATACACCTATAAATAATATTTCCCATTGATTAATAATAATATTTACCATTGTTATCTTTATTTGCAATGCGCCAACATATTCCGTAGAGCTGTACAAGGGTTAATTACAAACCAAGACTAAATTGACACATTGCAAAGAGTGGATCTAGTTTACATAGAGCTTTCCCTAAAGCACCTACAAAATTGAAAACTCACAAACCTACAATCTAATGGGTTTGGGTGTGGTACAGGAGGGTGATCGTTGTGCATGTTAAGGATGAAGGTGATAAGCTTCTTTGAACAGATGTGTTTTTAATGAGGTTTTGAAGCAGGAGGATAATCTGCTGGAGCAAGACAAAAATAATAAAAAATAATAGTAGTGTTAGATAGTTGAGTGGAATTTCATTATTCTAATGTGATTAATTAACTTTTAAAGTGGGAGATATGTAGGAAGAGGATGCCCAACCAGTTAACCAGGTGTAATCTAAGCTTATGTCTTTATTTATGCCAACTGGGCATGCTCTTCTTTGATTAAGACCCTCCGTCAGACTTAATTAATCACCTTAGTTTGCACTGGGGCCCTCCATTCACTAGCTCCGCCACTGCTTATGGTCTTTGATAACTACCTGTGCCCGCACACATGCTCAGAAGCAGGCTAACTGCTAGTCATGATCCTGCATAAATGTAAAAGCTCCTGTAACAAATGCAACTTTCATGGATGCCTTTATAGCATATGATTGGGAGGGTAACATATGTATGATGGACATTCATTAAGTGAGCGTGCTGTGGCCACTGGAAGTGAGATGTCAGAAGATGATTGGTTTTGGTGTGACAGGTAATGGAAAGCAAATTAGGCAGGTGTAATAAAGTCACGACTTGATGAGAACCTTATTGTCTTTCATGTGTCTTATGTAATGTGTGGATTATTAGACCTATGTAATACATTATATACTACATGTTTCTGAAGTATGTAGCAAACTAACAAAATTACAATTGTGTAAACTATGAGCAGATGCTAGAGAAACTTTTTTTTTATTTTTTTATATTGTTCCATTTTGTCTGACTTCAGTGCTTCTCGGGGGTTGTGGTTTTCTCAGGGAGCGAGTAGAGGTGGGTGAGGAAAACAACATTCTTATAAAATAGGAGCTTTTAGAATTTGATGCCTTCAAATATATAGGCTAAGAAGTGAATACTTTCAGGAATAGCTGCAAGCCCTGCTCTTGCAGAAATGTAAATATTTTTCTTACAAAAACAACTTTCACTAGAGTATCATGGATGCATCCAGAGACCAGCATAGGCATGAAAACATACAAAACAATCAATAGGTCCATTTTTGCTACAAAGCTTTGGCTCAGGATAAGCTTGTCTGTAACCTAGGCATGCTTGAATTCCTGCACTGGAAGTTAGTTTAATATTCCTTTCTTTCTGCCCTTTATAACTTAAAATATCATGACCCCGAGTTTGAAACTTTAAATATTTCCAAATGGGACAATTTTTTAGCTACGGACAATCTCATTTACTCAGTTATTTCATTTGGGTGTACAAACCGTTCTTTATTACAATGAGTATTTGTTTAATATATTTAAAATATACTCTTTTGAAAAACTCAATTTTAAAATAAGCAAAATGTTTTAGAATAATGTGTTACTTTTTATATGCAATTATATGCTGCTATTGAATCTACCATTTGGTTTATGATGATAAACTTCCTGACGTAGAAGAAGACTTTGGATCCAGGGAAGCTTCTCTCTGCATAATAGAAATAGGATCTTTCCTTTTGATTGGCCTCCAGCAGTGCCAGTGAGTGACCACTAGGTGTCGAGGTCGACATTTGAGTCAATTTCTAACCCTAACTCCTAAACCTAACCCTAGCCCTAAACCCTAAACCTAAACCCTAAACACTAACACTAGAAAATTGAGGAAAATCTCGACTGAAATTCATTAAAATGTCGGCACTGCTGGCTGTCAAACAACAGGAATGTCCTAGGAATGTGATAACTAAACATACCAGTGATTTCAACATGAACAAAAGGAAAGCTCATTAGATTACAAGCACACACCCTCTTTAAAAAAGTAGCAGACTGAACCAGCTCAGAACCGAAAAAGTAATTGTATATGAGTAAAAAAATTTAATTTTTGTGTTCAGTTTAGTTATTTAAAAGTGTATATGGATCAAATTGACCACAATTGGATTTAAATTAACTATTCGCATGTTAAGAACGTGTGTAGTGATCTTTATACTATTTCTGCCTTCTGTTGCTCCTTAACCAGAAGGCTATAAAGTATCAGTATTTTTTTCCAGGGAAAGCAGGAAATGTCAAACTCAAGTCACTACTTATTTATAGGCCTTGCCAGGAAACTTTTAAACAATAATAGAGGCAATTAGAAAAAGAGTATTCCTGGCTTGGGGTCGTGAGACGGATTTAGATCACACGTGTCATGCCAAGAGAACCAAATTCTGATTATTTGGCAAACCTGCTAAAAAATGGTACTTGGCATTTGTAGGTGCTGTTTGTTTACTTTGAGATATTTTGTTGATATTTAACATTCCAAACAGGAAAAGAGTTTACAAGAGATAGGGAACACATTGTAACGTAATAATAAAACATTGCAAAACGGGTACATTCTTTATTTAACCACTTTAAAGCTAAAAGGCTCAGCCATGATTGATTTGCAATAAAACTAATCTGGCAAGAAAATTAGATTACAGGGGAAGGTTCACCTCAACACAAGTAGCTATTATAGGAAAAACTAGTCCTTTCCTTATATGAGTACTCGAGCACAGGCGGCTGCAGTGGCAATGAGCATCCGCTAGGTGTCGCTGCCAAGATTTTGCTACCGATGTCATAGCTTTAGGGTTAGGGTAAGGGTTAAGGGGGTTAGGGTTAGGGTAATGGTTTAAGCTTGGAAATTGTGTACGATCTCAGCAGCGCTTACAGACCATGTACAATTTCAGCAGCGCCATCTAACAGCTCCTTAAAGATTCAAAATACTTATTTTTTTCAAAAGGGAAAGAAACTGTATTAAACGTTTACTGTGTGCTTAAATAATTACTTGCTATTTTGCGATGATCCCCACAGGCTGCATATGCTCTGGGTCCCTCCGCCCTCTGAGTAAAGTGTTGTGGCTGGAGTGGAACCAACCAGGGGAAGTACCAAATTGAAAACCACGCTCTGAAACACATATTAGCAGCAGGAATCAGTGTAACCTGAGCTGCTAGCCTTATACAAACACACTTTCTAGTCACCACGCACTCTCATGCAAAAGTAATGCTATGTCAGTTTAGATAGACCTCCCCCATTCCCCTGAGTGGCTCTGCTCCTGACACAATACTTCATACAGGGGGTAGAGAGGTCTGGAGCTAATATATCCTGAGGGCATGATTGAAAAATAGTGATTAATTATTTAAATGCACAGTAAAAGATTAATAAATGTTTTTCTTATCAAGCCCTATCTAACTATTCTTAAGAGAGATAGAGCGATTTATAAGGATCCATTAAAAACAGAGCCTGAGTTCACCATGTGTAACATTAATTATGATTGACTGTTATATATTTATCTCTATAACCATCTGTCACTAAGGAATAGCACTTGCTTTAACAGAAACAATAGCAATGATATCTTCATTAAGGGGTTCGTCCATTTTATAAAAGCATTTAATAAGCAAGTTAATACATTAACGGGTGTATTTGTTTTTTTTTAATACATCAAAAATCTGCCCATCAAGTATTATGCTATTGTAAATAACTATTATTGATAATGCGCAAAAACTATTAGTTATTAAAAAAAAAAACATTTTATAATTATATTACCTTTTAAAGGGCTAGTGTATGCATTTTTCATGTTAAAACTTAAACATTTTAGTTTAACATTAATTAGCATAACAATACAAGTGCAAACAGCAGTTTGCCCCTTTAATTTCCACAGTTGTACCCCCTTCCCACCTCTCTTATTATACTAAGTACTATTGAAATGAAGTGGAAATGTCAGTTGTGATAGCATTAATTAGACTGTCCTGAAAGGGCTTGAATAATGTTATTACAGTTGAAATCTGGCACTTCTTTTCTGTAATGCTCAGAACAATGAGAGGATTGGGGAGAGGCCAGAGTGGCCATTAATGAGGTAAACTGTGTTTTTATATTATATTTTCAGGGCAAGTATTTAATACACAGCGGTATGTATATGTCATTTTAATGTTAATTAATGGTGAACTGAAAATTTGATTCAATATGAAAATCACTTACATTGTCCATTTAAGCAATTATATTTTGTCCTGGCAACCTCAATTGTATGTCATATTAGGCCCACTCCTATATGTAATTAAACACAACCGTTACATTTTACTCTTATATGCAATTATTCATTACTGTAAGGATACATTTTGGATTGCTTCTATGCCACATCTTTAGGTGGCTGTGTCCTTGTAAACCAATTGCCTTCACATTAGTGCTACTGAGAACACTGGCAGTTGTATATGCCTTATTCCCATTGTGCATACATAAACTTCCTGCATATTGAAACTTTCCTCCCACCTCAGGAGGTTGATCTGCTGAAAACAATATGGCAGATTTTACACAGCAAGTAATTGCATGTAATAAGTAATACATTTGAGGTTATATCATTTTCTCTTCATTCTAACACTATGTCGCATATTTTCAAGTGTAGTCCTTCAAACAGTACATAAAAAGATGGCCACGGTGGTCTATTAAGTTGTAGTATTCAGTTTTGATCTTTCTTATATGGGAATCTGTATCTTGACTTATTTCTCAATGGTCCTTTAATTTATAGAGGTTTCCTATAGCATTGACCTATATGTGTAGCTGGGATCTCATAAAGACTAAACATGGGGCTTGATGAAATGAGGATAAAGAAGCCGGTGGGGAAACAAAAGAACAAACACAGTGTAACAAGTGTCATCATCATTGTGTTTGTGCAATGAGACGCTATAGTGTATAGTAAGGGTTGCTAAATACCCTACATCATATGGTATGGAATTTGTTTTATATCACTTAAGGGGACACTGAAAAACAATTAATGGTCCTTTAAAGGAATCCATTTTGTGTTTGTTACATCACTTACTGAGAGATGGATGATGGGGATGTGCGTTTGTAGATATTAGTGGAGGGAGGGGTGGGGAAGACAGGACAGGCAGACGTCCAGAGGCTTTGTTTGATCACTGGATAAGATTGAACTTAACCCCACACCACTTCTCTCTGACTGGCCCAGAAGCTGGGCACTGCATACATGAATAGAATAACAGCTCTCCAAAAATGTTCCACCAATATATTACGGGTCCCTCTAGTGCCCTGCAGTGGCATCAAAATGTATTTTTTTTTTAATTAAATAAAATAGATGTATAGACTTTTCCCTGATTATTATACTGTTAGCTAGACTGAAAAGGCCTCATTCAATTCTGAGGCCGCAAGTCCCGGGATCTAGGCCGTATGTCTGCGGGCCTGCTGCGGGCCCGCAGCGCGCTCGAGTTACGGTGCTGTTCAATTCAACTAGACCGCAAGTAAGGAATCGGAGCCCGGAGCACCTAACCCGGTTGGAACCCTCAAAAAGATGCCAATTGAATAGAAAAATAACTTGTGAGCTCCACTACGGGCGCCAGCATCTCCCAAGGGCTCAATTGAATGAGGCCCAAAGTTTTCAAACATAGATTTAGTTTTTATTTGTGCGGTGGTCCTTTAAAATTAGAAATTGTATAGAGCATAATAAAAGCCCCTTCTATCCAGTAACATAAACTTATGAATTGTGACTATGTTCTCATTTTCTGGCCATCTACACAAATGTTGGTATATCTTACACCTTCTATCCCTAAGAAATGACACTGCGTGCGGTGGGCAGGCAGCAAAATGGCAATCTCCATATGGCATGTTCTAATGCAAACACTGCATGGCCATCCTCCTCCTACTGGTCTACATGGTCATGTGATAGTCTTTTCTACAGGTACCAGCACCACATGATCACAAAGAAAGCTCAAAGCCACACTGTGTTTGTAGTATAACATGCAATATGGAGTTAGCCCGCCATATATAGGTAAGCAGGAAGGGAATTAAAAAATAGTATCTACAGTATTTGAACCTTTTTAAACTTGGGAGAATAAGCCTTGCTAGATGGAACTTACAGTTTTACTCACAGAGAAATATCTCGAAAACCTGACCTAACCCAGGAGAACTGAAATTCGGATAAATGCTACACCTGAGGGCAATATTGATCAATTTCAAAATGGCGGCTCAGTGTGTCCCCCAGTGGTGCAAGATGTGACATGTGGTTCTGTTATTTTCACCTTTCTGTATACACAACTCTAAATATAAACGTGTGATGCAATATCCCTTGAAATGATGCTCCAACCAATGAAGTGATCTTTGTACGAGTAATATTGCAGGATGCGCAGATCACTTTGTTACCATTTGGATTATCATTTCAGTGTAACTATAAAACCTAGAAGTG
The DNA here is from genome assembly GCA_027410445.1 of Discoglossus pictus. NCBI lineage: Eukaryota > Metazoa > Chordata > Amphibia > Anura > Alytidae > Discoglossus > Discoglossus pictus. The sequence continues at coordinate 335,617,974 of CM050166.1, forward strand.
ATATTAGTTTAAGAAAGAAGGATTGTCATTAGACTATTAATGAGTAAATGTAACAGCCAAAAAGATAATTAGTAATGATAAATATGTCAGGAATAACATGCAGTAACAAGCCATCATAACAGTGATCTACTGCAGAGCTGACATTGCTATCTATTTTACTACTTCCTATAATTAGACATAACAAAAGTATTTTATGTCAGATGAGTAATCTGAAGTGCAACTAAAGAGGGGTAGTGGAGATTGTTTTTATTTCCTCTATTTTTATCTTGTAGATAAGAGTCAGACACAACTGAACGACACAAACACAAAACACATTATTACCTTGTATAGAGGGGCAGCTTTTCTCTAGACAATGCTTTTCATTGGCTGCCTCCTAGTCAGTGCTGATAAACTGGAAGTTGCAAGTGAAACCATTTTATCAAAGCAATTATTCAGCAGTCTGGACAAAAGTTGGCATCTATCTATCTATCTATCTATCTATCTATCTATCTACTTGTCTGTCAGTCTTTCCATCTGCCCTATTTATTTCTATTATCTAAAAGATCCTTGGTATACGGTAGTGGAGACAAGCAGTTTGGCTGTAGACCAATAAACTAAAGTTTAATATTAAATGTAGCTTTTTTAAATCATTGGATAGGAATGTTATTAAAGGACCACTGTCATCTTGCATTAATATGCAACACTGCTGCTGTGGAATCTATTATTTTGGTTACTCCTGAACGGCTTCCTTAGATGAGATTTGATTGTACAGGAAGCTTCTGCATAGTGGGAATATGGCATCTATAACTAGTGGAAGCTCATTAGTTTACAAGAACACACTCCGAGTAAATAACAGATAGCATCAACTCAGAAGAGAAAATTGCATATACAAGTTAAAAATATAAGATATACTGTAATATAGTTTGTTAATTTTTCTTACCTTGTTACAATGGTGCATTAAATTACCTTATTTTTCATGCAAGAGAAAACATGATCTTTACAATGTATGCTGTAAATTCTGGGTCCGTAGTCTCTCTTTAAACAATAGTAAAATATTTTATTTAGTCATTAATCGGTAGAATGATTCCTAGCCGGGGAAAGCAGTCCTAAATGGTCAGACACAAACTTGTGTCCTGGTCAATGTAAACCAATTAAACAGATCAGGTCTCCAGCCATTGAAGAGCACCTGCTTCTGTCTAGATATTAGTTTGTATCTGTCTATTTAGTACTGCCTCCTAGTCAGAGTCACTTCTACCCCACTGATGACCTCATAAAGGGGTGGAGACAAGCAACTCAACTGGAAGTTTACAGTCCCCTTCCTGACTTCCTCTATTGTTGCATATATGTCACACTGAATTGTTTAGGATCTTTGGACGAAGTCTAATATTAAATAAAAGGCACCTCAGATTACAAATTTAATTTATTTAATGAAGTTATCCAACACCCATATCCTCTGTGTAAAAAATGAATGGCTCAACCAAAAACTTTCTATAACTAAATTGTTGTTTGGTCGTTTAGTCATATATGACTCTTACATTTTGTGTCTGGTTGTGCTTGTCCATAAGGTTTTCATGGCAAAGATACTGGAGTGGGTTGCCAGTTCCTTCTCCAGTGGATCACAATTTGTCTGGCCTCTCTGCTATGACCTGCCCAGCTTGGGTGACCCTATATGGTTTAGCTTACAGCTTCATTGATGTACACAAGCCCCTTCACCACAACAAGGTAGCGATCCAGAAAGGGATAACTAAGTAAGGATTGGAGGCATTTTAGCCCACTCTTCCTCACAGCTTTAACTGTATAAACCTTGGCAGATTTCCAAGCATGAACTGCTCATGTCAGGCACTGTGTATACTGCAGGCAGTTCCATTGTTGGGTATGTTCTCGGCCAGCCATCTGTTTATCAGCTTTGTCAAGTGTCTCATATCTCTGTCATCATGCTGACGGCTGTAACTCACAGCATTCCTGCACATTGGAGGGTGACGTCATCGGGCGAGCTTAGTGGCAGTATGGCCCCTCAGTGTGCTGGGGCTCCCAGTGTCAGTCACAGTAAAGTGAAGCTGTCTCCTCTCTGCTAAAGGGCAAAGGTCTAAGGCACATTGCCTCAGGCCTCCGGTATCTTCTAGGAAAGGAGATTCCTATAACTTCATTCTTAAAAAAGAAAATTCACATTTAAGAAGTATGTAACAAATTAACCTTTCACTCACTGATATCCCATTAATGCATTAGTTGTCCCTATACCAGTGAAAGGGTTAACAACATTAGCAGCTACGTAAACCACAAGCATCAAATCGTGTTTGTGAAAATCATAATTTTAGCAGATCCTGTCTGTGTCATGAGGTCTGCTTGTTAGTCTGAGAAGAAAGTGTATCCCACTGGGTCTTGCCTATAATTTAGTCCAGGGGTGTCCAAGTTTGTACCACACACAGGCCAGGATTTGAGGATATCCCTGCTGCACCCAGGTGAGCCTATCACTTCTTCAGTCATGCTGATTGACTCACATATGCGCAGAAAGGAAACCCTAAAATCCAGGCCTGTGTGCAGCCCACCAGGACAAATCTTGGACACCCCTGATTTAGTCCTTTTGTCAATTGCCATTTCATAGTGGCAGTCAATAGAACTGAGCCTTATATGTCTTCATTTCTCTAGTGGCCATTGCAGGAAACCGACTGATCAGAATAAAAATGTAGACAGACTCATTACCCCGCTGGGGCTCTGAATTTGTCACCTTCTATGTAAATCAATGTGAAAAAGAAAATAGTTGGCATGAGTAATTTACCTATTCAGTCTAGTTACTGAGCATGCCCAGTCTTTATTCTGAAAACAGCATGAGAGGGTAATCATCATTATTATTATTATTATTATTATTATTATCATTTATTTGTAACGAGGATGGAGGGCCCTGTCTTTGAGCTTAGAATTTAGTGTCCAAAGTGCTTTTTGCAAAGCACCATGCAAGATTGAGAACTCACAGACTTACAGTCTAAAGCAGGGGTCACCAAACTTGGTCCTGGAGGGCCGCACCCAGGCCTCGATGTGTGGATATCCTTGCTGCAAACAGGTGAGACTATTGCTTCTTCAGTCATCCTGATTGACTCACCTGAGCACAGAAAGGAAATCCTCAAATCCAGGCCTGGGTGCGGCCCTCCAGGACCGAGTTTGGTGACCCCTGGTCTAAAGGGTTTGGGGCGGGGTGGTGATAGGCTTCGTTAAACAGATGCGTTTTTAGTGAGGATTTGAATGTTTTGAGGCAGGGAGATAATCTAGTGGAGCGAGGCACGGAGTTCCATAGAATATGGGCAGCACAAGAAAAGTCCTGAAGGCGGATGTGAGAGGAGGTGATAAGAGAGGTAGAAAGAAGAAGATTGTTAGCAGAATGAAGAGGGTGGGTGGGGAAGTATTTGAGATGAGAGCTTTTAAGAGGGTGCATTGTTGTTGAGGAGAAAGTGTATTAGGATCTTAGTTGTTACTTGTGTGAGGTAATGACGTATTTTAGTGATGTATTTGAGATGAAGCAGGCAGGATTTTTTTTGTGACTGTATGTGAGGAAAGAAAGAGAGGGCAGGGTCCAGTAGAACCCCCAAGACACATTAGAAGAGAGGGGGATAGATTTGGTGTTTAGAGGTAGATTTGAGTGTCATCTGCATACAGATGATACTGAAGTCCAAAGGATTTTATTAGGGTTCCAAGTGAGGATGTATAGATGGAGAATAGGAGGGGGCCTAGGACTGAACCTTGGGGTACGCCAACAGACAGAGGGTGCGGAGAAGAAGACGTGCCATTGGCTAGATATACCAGTCTGTTAGTACCAAAATAATTTTAAATAACATTCAATCGAAAATGTTCTTGTTATTAAAGGTATTTTAAAATATATTTGGAAAATCTGCTGGGTTCCTTTAACTGATAGCATACTTTTGGCTCTAGTAGGTATATATCATTATAGGCACTAATGTTATTAGCTGCTATTTCTGTATGCATTTATTTTATTTTAATATTTATATTATATAAATGCTGTATCAACACTATGAAGATATACAGTACTAGAGGTCAACATAATGTTACAGAGTTAACACTATATAAATGGTGGTTCGTGCTAATGACATACTAAAGCTTCATTATCTTCAGCTGAACTCTATTAGAATTAATGTGACTGATTAAAGTTAAATAAGTCTGTGTAAGACCTGGCGTTTGTTCTGAGTTACTAAGAAAGTCAATATCTTCAGAATTAGATAAAAGTTCACTGAACTGATGGTGTAGGCAATTTGCAATAAATTAGCTAGTGCTAAACACCCAATGTATGTATACTGGTATTATTTACTTGTTGTTTTATTAGCAGCATTACCTGGGGTGTATTTAGGCTTTATACTGGCCTAGGTACATCAGATTTGTGTAATTTATGGACAGAAGTGTCACTGCATGCAGACATGTGTTTGCGTATGGACAGACTATTCAGTAGCACTGAACTCATATCAGACAGCTTGCTGCCCCCTCCCCCCCCCCCCCATGTGCTACCCTTGGCTGGGCCTAGGCAGAAAAATACCACTGGGCATTACTGTGGCACTACATCATGAAATGGTTAGCTTGGCATTGCTTGTATAGTTATATTAATAATGTATTTATATAGCACAGCTTTCCATAAAGGGAATGCTTATTATTGTTGTTATTTATTATTAGTATTATTTATTCATTTTATTTGTATTATTTATTTAGAAAACACCACCACTACCTGTAGTGCTATTTACAAAGGTACAATAAGGTATACTGGGTCTAATTGGCAAATAACATAGGTAAAACAAATGATAAGGTATGTAGAAATATATCACAATGCAATAATGTAAAATACAATTTAGTGCAAAAGAGTTGAAGTCTCTACTCCAAAGAGTTTACAATCTAGAACATTCTTGTGAAACTGGGTGTTAATGGAAGCAGTAAAGTTGTAGACCTTTCTGCAAGTTTTCAATAGGTATAATTTAAACCTTACTATGGCCTTGATTCAATTGAACTATTGTTGTTTACGGGAGCCCGTAATGTAGCCCGTAAACTAATTTGCTTTTCAGGCCGAAAATCCCTGTCAAAACCGTAACTTACAGCCATCTAAGCATTTGATCTGTCAAGGCCGCAAATGTTACAATCGCAAATTGCTACAATTATTCAAGGACACAATTGTTTTCAAGCCAGCAAACGGCAAATGACGCTTAAAATATTACGGGCTCCAAATGTGACCCACAAAGGGTTTACAGACTAGTTTGTAATTCTGCAAAAGACAATTACATAAATAAAACACACCAATGGACTTTAAAATATGGAGAAAGCAATGGAAGGCATTAGAATTACTTGTACAACAAGTCCAAATTAACAAATAGGCCTTAAAAAAATATTTTTTATTCTCATATGTTGGAATGGTCAAAGTCTTGCTGCAAGATGCAAGAAGCAATTAAAGAGACACTACCTGATTAAATAGCAACACAAAAACATGAAACTGACTGCCATATTCTCCCTTTCTCACTCACAGAGGCTCTAATGTGGACGCTAAAATATAAATATAATTGCATAGAAATAGTGGAGAAATTACACCGCCACATGAAATATATCAAGTACCAGGGGAACATTTTATATTTGGTTGTTCAGTCCTTCAGTTGTGTCCGACTCTCTGTGATCCTATGGACTGCAGCATACTTAGCTATGTCTCTGTCTGTGCTTTTCCACAAGGTTTGCATGCCAAAGATACTGGAGTGGGTTGCCAGTTCCTTCTCCAGTGGATTACGATTTATCTGACCGCTCTGATATGACTTGCCCACCTAGAGTGACCCTACATGGTATAGCTCACAGCTTTATTGAAGTACACAAGCCCCTTCACCACAACACGGTAGTGATCTAGAAGGGGAACATACACCACACTAATCTACTCTAACCCCTTAGGAAGGGCCACAAACACACATGAAGGCTGTGCAGAGACACGTGGGGCAACAGCCAACTCACCTCCATCATCAATTTACATTATCACCTGTCATATTGTTATCAGGCCAGTATCACAAATTGGACTTGGCATGTGTATTAATCCTTTATTACATATATACTGTATATATATATATATATATATATATATATATATGTATATATATATATATATATATATATATATATATATATATATTTATTTATTCAATACACAGAGCACAATCAGAAATGGACAAGACTGTGCATTAATATCATGGGTGTGGTGTGGGCAGATCCCAGAAGGGCAATGAGGCTTTTTGGCAGAAAGGGGATACCTCAAAGGTATCATAGAAATTGGGATGCATAGCACCTACCAGGATCCCATGTGGTTACTATCCAATTGTAACTGGAATCTGATGAAAAAAAGGATCATTAAAAATCACTCCATTTAATTGAAGTAACCAGTAATGCGCATAGCACTTACTTTTGGTTAGCATCTGCTCAATTAAACATATGCATTAACTTCTGGACTATCTCCTCCAAACCAGTTTCACACATACAGTGTATTCCTATAAAAAAAATGAAAAAAGGTGCTCAAAACAAGAAGGCGGAGGAGGATAAAAAAATAACACCAAAAAGCATGCATGTACAGTACAGTGCTAATTACTGTAACTGCAACAATATGCCCGATTTCCATCGGCAAGCATTACTAACCATTAGCTTGTTCTCAGGATAAATCACTGGCCATGCCCGTTAATAATGATGTGTCATCTCACAATAAATGCTTAGCTGTGACCAGCGTCAGTGGTCCAGGTGTACTATCACCTTCTCCATCTGATATTGTTAATCAACATTGATATCACATCCATTAGCTATACAAGTGTTAGCACATGTTAAAGGATACTCACGATATCATCAATATGGGAAAATACCCATTAATATGAAGAAGACACAAAGGTCAGAAGCCGGATTCAGTGTTACTTACATCAGACAGAAGGATGTGTTCTCATACTGATATTGAGGTCAGGATCACATGCTTCACTAGCGCATATATTAATGCTGGCTTTCATTAACATGCCATTGTGAGACTTCGCAAATCCACGACCATAGCAGTATTAGTCTATATTTAAGCTAACAACAATCATGTCTTATAAATCTGTATATATGATAGCTTTAATATTGTGGGAGGGGGGCTGTCATTAAAGGAATGTCTACCTGAGAGGCACTGGGAATATCTTACAATTACTTAATTTCTTTGACAATGCTTGCAGATGCAAAAGATGCCTTCATGGACCTAAATTGTGCCCAAAAAAAAAAAAAGAAAAAGAAAACCAACACCTGCAAAATAAGGCCCTAAAAAAGATAGGGACTGCAGCATCTCTTCTCAACAGCATTCCTCAGTGATCATCAATTGGTGAAATGTTATACAGAATCATACGTGTCCACAAATAAGAGGAACAGGGACCATATGATGGGAGGTAGCCACCTGCATACAAAATATCCCCATCAGATAGGCCATGATACTATACTCTGTAGCCAGGCTAGATTACATTAACATTTTGACCAATAGATTGTCATGAGGAGCGCTGTTGAGAAGGCACAAAAATATGTGCAGCCCCTACATATTCCTCCGCCTTGCATCAGGGCCCCAATCCCCCGTGGCTGGCCGCCATCTCCACAGTATTGGTGGGGGAGCAGGGGGAAGCCTCCCCCCCAGGAGACAGCAGTGGTGCGTTGTTGATGGCGGTGGTGGAGGCAAGGGGGGAGGAGGCGTTGCTGCGAACCAGAGCGCGATGGTGCCTCCTCTCCTCCTTATTGCGCCTGGCTAGGCTGCGCATTACCTCTGCGTGATTGTCGGTGATGCTGGCCTGGATCCCCTGCAAACACTCCACTTGCAGACGCATGAGGACCAGCATCTCCGCCTGAGCAGCCTGGCTTGGTGGTAGTGAGTATTGAGGTACGTGGGCGGGGAGGTGCGTTGCTGGGTGATGAGGTTGTGGTAGCCTAGTGAGGAGGGGCAGTGGCCCGACTGGAGCCTCGGTCTGTGATGGTGTGCCTGGGGGGGTGGCCAGCCTGACGCGGAGGAGGTGGGGGCAAGCCCTGGTAATAAGCTCACACTCTGGAGGAAGACAACAGTGTACGTTGAATGCCACCGGTGCGGCTGATGATCCTGCTGGTGACCCCACTGACGTCCTCCTCCTCCTCGGAACCAGGGCCCTTCGGCCCCTCATCCCACTTTGCTGGTTCCTGCTGGGCAGGGGCTCGGTCGCCGATTTCCTACTCTGATGGAGCCGACGCCACCGCCTCTGACTCACCACTGGACCCAGACCTCCTGGAAGCTGAAAAAGAGAAAAGAAAGGTATATGTGTTACGTATCATATATAAAACATTGTTTTGTGTTCATTCCTAACTATCTGACATCTAGCCTTGGACCTGGATGATTCTCTTAATTGCTACTATGAGTAGCTATCATTTGCTAAATGTTATCTATTCTTTGGTTCTTGATCTTGATTGGTCTTGGCTCCTAACGCAATCTTGATTCTGGCAGCGGTCTGTCCATACGCTGCAGTGGGCACACCCATACATGGACTCTCTATTGGTTGATTACTGTTGTTGTGCCCACGTATGATAGTGATTTGTCAGCTTCATGGATTTAATGGCTCATGACTGATCCATCTATCTATCCCTTGTTAATTCCATACAGCGGACATGTCAGTGTCCATGTTGGTCATCATGTACATGTGTAGTGTGTGTGCTGTACATGTGGTGGCATGTTGGTGTATGTGATATTCACCTGACATGAAGGCTGGATCCTACTGGTCTACTTGCCTGAAGCTCCAGCGGTGGGCAACTGGCTCAATAAATCCTTGGCGACCCTCTCTCACTCTTTGTAACTGACTATCACTTTGGGGCCACCACTTGGTGCTGCAGCTTGACTGGCCTCCTTGGCCATCATCCTCCTCAACCTGGCCTGGACATCATCAAAGCGGTGCTTCACACACCTCACACCCCTTTCTGCTGTGCCCACTGCTGTTACTGCAGCCACTACCTCCTTCTATGCCTGAGCCCTTGTCCCAGGCCTAACCCCCCCCCCCCACAAGGATAATGTGGAAACCACGGATCGCATGAAGTTGGACCACATTCACCATGTGAGTGTTGTTTAGGGCCTTGTGCCTGCCCCCAGCCTCTTGCCCTTCCAACCGTAGACTGGATCCTTTGCTCCCTTGTCTGCCCCTGCGGCCTGTCTTTCCCTTGAACTAACACTCCCCTAGGATCAGGCCCCTCCCCCTCTGACCCTGATCTTCGAGTGCCTATGGGCACCCCTCCACCACCCACCTCCTCCTCCACCTCTCCACTCTTCTCCACCTCCTCCTCTCTACTCTCCTCCTCCTCCTTTACCTCTCCACTCTCCTCCTCCGCTCTGCGACTCTCTTCCTCCTGTCCTCCATCACTCCTCACCTCCTCCACCTCCTCCTATCCTCGACCACTCCCAAGGACCACCTCTCTCTCCTCCTCACCTCTCCTCTTCTCCTCCTCCCCACCTCTCCACTCCTCTTCCCTCCTCTCATCTCCCTCCATAACTATCCCTAAAATAACATAAGGTTGAATCAAAATAAGTATTACTGTGTATATGTATATGTTGGAAATAAACATGAGTTTTATGTGTATTTATTAACAGTTAGGGGTTGGGGTGTGGGGTATGGAGTGACCTAGCTCTATGTATATCTATGTGTGTTATTTAATATATGTGTATTAGTATTTTGTGTAATCTGTAAATATGTGTAATCAAAATGTAAGTGTAAAATAGTGTATAGAATAATGAAAGAGAATAAAACTGTAATATCCTGGTTGCAAATTCGCCTACTCTCTCTCTCTCTCTCCCTATAACTAACCACCAACTCCGTGACCTGTGTGCTACTTTGGGAGAATTTACAACACAGTCAATGCATGGACGTATGGAACACAACTTTTTAATATCTCTCTGTAAATCATCTTCGGCTAGCCCGCTTTCTATTGGCTGGGGGGCCTGTGTCGCACTCCGCGATTACGGGATTGGATTGTAACTGCAGACCGCTTTTATTCCAGCCCCCTAACAGCTTGTGGCAGCGGGAAGTGTTTACGGTCTTGAGGCTTCGGGCCTTAACTTGCGGCTTTGTTCAATTTAACCACTCTGTAATTAGCAAATCTCAAGTCTGCATGCTTATGGCCTGTATAACGCTAACTGCGGCCTTGCAATTGAATAAGATTCTATGACTATGCAGGATGGAAGGTGTTTGATGGCAGGACGCACCTCCAGTTGATTCACAAATCTTATAGCAGGATTAGCACCTCACATGAACAGGTCCCCATTCACTTATCAAATGAATTACAAATTCTAAACTATAATCACTTTAGAATAAAGAAATACATCCCAAAGCATGTATTCTAGTACACAACTGGGATGGTTAATATTACAGTAGGATAACACAATCGTGGTCCACCAATGTATTTGGGGAAAATTAAGTCAAGGTAAAGACTACATAGTTTTTATGTATATGTATACTAATATCTTAATATAATAACCCTGCAAATGTCAAAGGAACAAATATTACATAAGGAATGACACATAAAAAAAAGATTCCATTTAACTAAACAGTTATTTAAAGATACAGGAGCTTAAGGAAGAATATATAGGAAATGTAACAATGATATGGAGCTCCAGAAGAAATAGCCCAGAAGTCCTGAGTCAGAACCAGATCCGGCTATTGACTACCCCTACTATTATTATTATTTTTTTATTATCAATTTATAAAGCTCCAGAGTGGGGACAAATAGCGACTTACAAGTGTTGGTACAATACAATACAATACAAACTTCATACAAGCAAATGGATTGGTGTAACAGAAATGAGGTCCGTACTCTGAGAGCTTACAATCTAGGACATTGCTATAGGTTAAGCAGTATAGTTAAACAATAGCACTCGTGGATGCCGCCTTCAGTCTCATACAAATAATAATCTCTTTTTTGCTGTAAAGAAGTACACATAACTAATTAACTATTTAATACATATTCTTACTACTTGCAACAAGACACAGCAATATACTATTCAATATTACTGTATTCAAAATATTTTTTATATAAAACATACTGTATGCACTATACAACACATTTTTGATATAGTGATACCAATCGTGTTAGTTTAGAAAAAAATATGAGTATTTTCTCAAACTACAGTAGTAGTTTTGCTTCTTGTTCAATTTGAACATGGATGAAGCATAGTGCCCACTCAAACACAGCTATGATATATTTGGGCTCAGTTTGATCTTTATTACAGATTTTGCATAAGAAATTAGTATTAGCATGCCAGACAGGCAGACACAATATGGCGGTTGTGGAGTAAAGTTATAAACATTCGTTTGCGCAAGGTACAGCCTGCGAGTGTAATGAGTGAGGCCCATCTGCTTGAGGAGCATCAGACAGATGATGCTACGTCTCATATTAATGGCTTTGGAGATTTTAGGGTGGTGAATAGTTGTTTGTTGGCCTGTTTCCCAGCAGTGCAAGCTACACAGACTGTCTTCTATTTTAATAACACATTAGAGAGCAGAAGCCAACACCTGCCCTAGTTGTGAAGGGCTAGAGCCAGAGTGACAACATTGCTAGATCAATACACATTAAAATATCTTCACAAATTGCATTTATTTTTGTATGTTTTTCTTTCAAAGTTTATTAAAGCACTTCTATCTTCATAATTTGTAAATACTATTTTGAAATTCTACACTTGAAAATATGCAATGGGTGTTTAGAATGTGAAAAAATAATACAATCTCTATTTTATTATTTTTAAAATGCAATAATGCTGCTGTGGAATCATGACCCTAGCAGGATCCATACAGCGCAACATGCAGAAATCACTGACACTTGACCACTGAGTGGGGAAACAACGGGCCACAGCTTTATTTAAACATATTTACAACAATAATGACCAAAACCTTATGGGATGAGCCCCTGGGCAGGCACCCATGGGCCCCACCTACTTGTAACACGCCCCTGAGGTAGGGACAAGCCCCTTTTTGTTTACCCCTGGCTCGGGCACCTCCCCTACCCGCCACTATGACTAGAAACCTTACATGAATGAATAAAACAAATTGTGTTATAAAATTGTAAAAATACAATTGCAATATACAACCCCGCATAAACATAGCTTATACTCCACAATATACTCCACAATTTTTTTTTATGAGTAAAGTATAAGCTATAACAAAAACAATGACGGGAACTGAAAAACTGGGAGGGTGGGAGGGAAAACCGCTCGGCTGGCTGGTCACACTAAGCTAATCTCAAGCTCCGCCCCGCGGCCAGCCAGTCAATCAGACGCGCCCAGGCTCCGCTGGGTCAAAAGACCCTCCTGCCAATCCCAGGAAGCCTGGGCTGTCATCCGGGTCCCTCAATCATTTTGTTTTCAGCATATCAACTTCCTGAGGTAGAAGGAGACTGTGAATACAGAGGAAGTCTCTGCATGCACAATGAGAACGTGGCAGTAACAAATGCTAGTACTCTCAGCAGGACCAAGGATGCTCATTAATTTAAAAGGACAAGCCTGCAATAAAGAATAATTACCGTATATATAAAAGTGGCCAAAAGTAAAGGTTGTGTTTATTTATTTTCGAATATAATTCTTTCTTTTTCATTTAACACCTTATAAAAGAGTAATAAATCACAAATCACAGTTCAGAATACAAAAATACAATTGTCAAATACAAAGAATTGATCTCTAGCAATTCATTATTTCTTCTCCCAACTCCATCAATACAATTTTTAACCATAAAAAGATTATGCCTTAAATATTTAAATTTAAAATATATTTATAACAATGATAGTCCACTATTCAATGTATCAAAGAAAAATTGTGAGAGAGACAGGCGAGTGGGAGAGAGAGAAGAGACAAAAGAAATATTTATTCTTTTTAAAAAATATTTTGCTTATTACTAGGTGCAGTTAATGAACAGATTATATAGAAAAAACTGTGGTTCTTTAAATAAAGGGTGACTGTAGGCCAATACTTTCTGTAATGCATTCAAAAGAGCATGCTTTATATATTACAAGGGTTTTGCCCATGGAACATATATTAATTTATTACAATAAACATTAAAGCAACAGAAACAAAGAACATTGCATTTGATCCAACGTTATTTTACCAGTAGGTTAATAAGAGGAAGGGTAAACAAGGACTCACCGAGACCATGTTAAAGTGTCCCCCCCCCCCCTCATTAAAACCAGTGGGAACAAAAGCACCATGTGTTGCAATTGAGACATCCATAAGGATAACTGCCTCCCTGTTTGCTGTAACTTATGAGTAGATTTGAGGTGTCTTATTGCCTGGAGAGACCATCAGCGATGTGATGAGCCCTACCCTGTCTGTATCGGATAGTGCTGCTGGACTATGCCCCATCTCAACAGAAGACCATTGTCCCTGGTCACATTATTGAGCCAGCACAAACTCGTTCCCAAAAAGGTAGGGCTTTAGCTTATTTAGGACTCAGATGACTGCCAGACACTCCTTCTCAATAGGGTTCAAATTAAAAACAGGCACACAATAGAATTGTATGACAAACTACAAAAAGTCCCAGGCAGAAAAAGTACATATTCACCAATGCACTCAGTCCAAAAGTCCTTTCTTGGATCCAAGAGTGATGAAGCTCTTGAGCAATACTCAATTAAAAAGATGCTTCTTCTTTTAAAACAGAAAAAAAGGAGAGCACATAGAGCGGATCATAACGTAGTATATCAAAACAATATTTATTTAGGATGTTAAGAATCTACTCACAAAGGATATTCTTTTTAATATCTTCCTGAGCCATACAGATATTTAAAAACTGCACATAATGTTAACAGTCAAAAAAGCAAAAAGAACCCATATCAAAAGGAAATAATATATCTTATCACCCCTAGTGAGCGTACAATACATACAAATATAGATACAAAGTGGGTTAAAACACTTAAAAAAATATAACTATTGTTTCCAAAAATAGACCTCAAAATGATAAAAATGTCTTATTGCTTCACTTTATCCAAATAAATAAAAAATATATGGTGTAATTTGCAGCCCTACTATGTAAACTAGCAACAGCTTGGGGCAACAGCTTGCAGCTCAGTAATGCCTGTGTGAAGGCAAATTAAACACCTATGATTTCCTTGATGGACATGGGGAGAGTCTCTCTTCAGATGCCCCAGCTGTTGACACCCAAAGCACTGCACCTCCCACCGAGCTCCTCCATTTCCAAGGACTGATGGGGCAGCAGTGGTGGGCGAGGGAGCCAAGGAAGACTGGGCTATTGAGCTGGGGAGCTCTGGTCTATGTGGCCTAGCTGGGTGGAGACCACTGGACAGGGTGGCACCCTTACTACTCCCCAGGTCTCCCTTTACTAAATTGCCAGGCAATCAGCCTCTTCTGCAGTGATGAGTTATTGTTCTTGGACCAAGACTCTCATGGCTAACTTTGCCTGTTACATGGTGACTGGCTGGCTTGCTCACTGGTGACTTCCTCACTGACTGTCCTCATCTCCTCTATTATTTTGTGGTATGGGGACAGCCATTCTCCTAGTAGGGCAATCTGGTGGCGATATCTTCTCCCCACCTCTAGGTCCTTAGCATGGGACAGGGAAGCCTCATAACTGGGTTCTTCCCTGGGGGGTTTACCCAGAGTTATTGGGTACTCCTTGCTCCCCACCAAGGTAGTGCACCTCTGCCACAATTGCATTCCGGGTCCGGGGACCTGCCACAGATACGACCCTGCTGTGGATCAGCTCTCTGAGCTCTGTCATGCTGTAACACCACTGTATTGATTTGAGAGAATACAGGGTGAAGGGCAGTCATCACGAGGAAAAATATTACACTGAAAAATGTAAATGATAGATCATTTTTTTGAAAAAGAGGCCCTTTTATGTTTCAGACAATTGGGGTGCATTATACCATGAGTTAAATACTTTATGATCATTTATCGATACAGATATTGTGCTTGTAAAATAATATGCACTTATCTGAATCTGTAAAGTAACAGAAAAAATACCTTTCTTTTTCAAATTGCAATGACTGCTGGTCTAAAAATGTGTAGCCAGAAATATGTAGCATGTTGAAAGTTTCACTGAAGTGTCATATTTGTAGTATGCTCTTATGAATAACATGAATTGATAATGTGCAACATTTTTTACAAGTTTAAAAATACAGCATTTCATTTAAAGCTATTTTATTCATCAGGATTTTGTTAATAACCTGATTAGAAAATTGGAAGGAAAGTATTCACCCCCTTGACTTTTTACCTATTTTGTTACATTACACTCTAAAGTTCAATGTTTTATTAATCTGAATTTTATGTGATGGATCAGAACACAATAGTCTAAGTTGGTGAAGTGAAATGAGAAAAATATATACATAAAACTATTTTTTAGAAATAGGAAACAGAAAATTGGCATGTGCATATGTATTCACCCCCTTTGTTATGAAGCCCATAAAAAGCTCTGGTGCAACCAATTGCCTTCAGAAGTCACATAATTAGTGAAATGATGTCCACCTGTGTGCAATCTAAGTGTCACATGATCTGTCATTACATATACACACCTTTTTTGAAAGGCTTCAGAGGCTGCAACACCTAAGCAAGAGGCACCACTAACCAAACACTGCCATGAAGACCAAGGAACTCTCCAAACAAGTAAGGGACACTGTTGTTGAGAAGTACAAATCAGGGTTATGGTATAAAAAAATATCTAAATCTTTTATGATCCCCAGGAGCACCATCAAATCTATCATAACCAAATGCAAAGAACATGGCACAACAGCAAACCTGCCAAGAGTCGGCTGCCCACAAAAACTCACGGACCGGGCAAGGAGGGCATTAATCAGAGAGGCAGCACAGAGACCTAAGGTAACCCTGGAGGAGCTGCAGCGTTTCACAGCAGAGACTGGAGTATCTGTACATAGGACAAGAAGCAGTACGCTCCATAGAGTTGGGGTTTATGTCAGAGTGGCCAGAAGAAAGACATTACTTTCAGCAAAAAACACAATGGCACCTTTTGAGTTTGTGAAAAGACATGTGGGAGACTCCCAAAATGTATGGAGGAAGATGCTCTGGTCTGATGAGACTAAAATTTAACTTTTCGGCCATCAAAGAAAACGCTATGTCTGGCACAAACACAACACATCACATCACCCAAAGAACACCATCCCCACAGTGAAACATGGTGGTGGCAGACTTAAGGGAAAGATGGATGGTACTAAATACAGGGATATTCTTGAGCAAAACCTGTACCGCTCTGTGCATGATTTGAGGCTAGGACGGAGGTTCACCTTCCAGCAGGACAATGACCCCAAACACACTGCTAAAGCAACACTTGAGTGGTTTAAGGGGAAACATGTAAATGTATTGGAATGGCCTAGTCAAAGCCTGGACCTCAATCCAATAGAAAATCTGTGGTCAGACTTAAAGATTGCTTTTCACAAGCGCAAACCATCCAACTTGACGGAGCTGGAGCAGTTTCGCAAGGAGGAATGGGCAAAAATCCCAGTGGTAACATGTGGCAAGCTCATAGAGACTTATCCAAAGTGACTTGGAGCTGTGATTGCCTTAAACGGTGGCTCTACAAAGTATTGACTTTAGGGGGGTGAATAGTTATGCACATTGACTTTTTCTGTTATTTTGTCCTATTTGTTGTTTGCCTCACAATAATAAAAAAACATTTTTTTTAAAGTTGTGGGCATGTTCTGTAAATTAAATGATGCAAATCCTCAAACAATCCATGTTAATTCCAGGTTGTGAGGCAACAAAAAATTCCAAGGGGGTGAATACTTTTGCAAGGCACTGTATATATCGCTGTTGAAAGACTGATACTGTAAATAAGCAGTTTTCGACAGAACTAATTGGAAGAGTTAACTGCTAGGGTAACCCTCCCCCTTTGGCTAGAGGCAGGCCATGACATAAGCAAAATCAGTGTTTACCTATTTTCACACATCACTGACAAATGTGAAATGTGGTGAGAATACTGCACCCTGTTTATGTGAAACTGAAGGGAAAATGAAACACAGAATAAAAAAGTAATCTGTAGAACACTATGAAGGAGTGAGTGTAACCTTGATTCGATTATGGCTCTTTATTTCCTCACAACTGTAGCAGTATTTTATGTTTTTACTGTCTGGGTCCAGTTCCAGAGATGCAATTACGTTTGAGTGAGATGTGCTTGGCTGACATACACTATGATGGGTTGGAAGAATATAGCTCTGAAAATATGCATTTATCAGGCATAATAGTGATTTCTGTTACAGACTGCGTGAAGGCATTCTCTTATTTATAGCAATGTCCTATTATTGTGTGTTTAGGAAATGTTATATTGATGCAATGGTTCACATTTCTTGCACATCATGAAGCCATACTCCATTAGTTTTGTTTATTTTCCTTTTACAAGTGTACACTTTTGGGCCATATACACTAACGTGCAAAGTTTGAGAAGTCTTGGAAATGTCAGATGTTTATACATAAGCCCCATGGCAATAGGGTTTATATGTCTAGGTCCACGAAGCCCAGGCCTAGGCCAGGACTAGCATTCTGCCTATATTTGACTATGCAGTGAAATGTCTATATATAGAGATATGTTTTTGGAAAGTATTCCTGATGTTTTCTGACATGGGGCCTCATTCAATTGCAAGGCTGCAACTCGTGGTATACAGACCTTATGTCTGCAGGCTTGATGCGGGCTTGAACTCTGCTACAATTAGAAAGCGATTGAACAAGCCTGCAAGTTAGGGGCCGAAAGGCGAAACCGTAAATCATGCAATTGTATGTAGCATTTTTGAGCGTGAACATGATCAATTAAGCAAGCCCTTAACTACCCATTTAGAAACAGCCAATAGAAAATGAGACTGTCATCATTACATTAGTAAAACATGGAGATTACATGTCAATCAATTAGCGTTTAGGGGTCCGATATGCAATGGGACTCGCAATCCTGGGAATGTACAAAATAATAAAAATGAATGAAGGAAATGTTCTAGCCCATGTGGGTGGCATGATATGTATTAACTCATTGATTCACGAGATTTATATGACACCAAAATTACACATATAAAAATATTATTTTTTATTGCAGATTTACAAGCTGGAGACTGTTGTGCGATTAATTCTAATGCCTTTCATCGCTTTCCCTGTCCTTTAAAGTGCAGTATTGATTTTTTTATTGCATTTATAGTGCTTCAAACACGGGTTAAACCCCCTTGTGAGTCCTATCTATACCCGTAGGATTTTCTTCTACATTTGACATTTACAAGTATGAAAATATTTGCGGGCTTGAGGAATTGTAGCAATTGAATAGCGATTTGCGGTTGTAACATTTACGGGCTAGAAAGATCAAAGGCTTAGATGGGTGTAAGTTACGGTTGTAATAACCAAAGGGATTTTCAGCCTGTAACCTGTAGATCGTTCGCAGCTCGCAAAAAGATGCCAATTGAATAGCAAATTAGTTTACGGGCTCAAGTAACTTACAATTGCTCAATTGAATGAGGCCCATAGTGTATATACACATAAGCATACACTTATGATTTTATATATAGTTATGTGGTAATCTTATCTGTTCCAACACAACTGCCCGCAGATTCCAGAGAAGTTTTTAAAAAAGATGTTCTGCTTCAGAGAACTTTTTAAAATTAATCTTCCGCTTCTGGAAGATCTTCTCACTCTTCAATTAATAATCAGCAAATTATTTTCTGTGTGTTCTCTTACAGCTTCTACTTCCTCTCTGCTGACATCTAGCCTCTGGCAAAAGTTACAATGCTACAAGTTCCCTCTGCCTGGTGGTTAGAAGCATGAACTATTTATTCAAAAAAACATATTTTTCTATACTTTACTAACACATTGCAGCTCCTGTGATTGATTACAGTGGGCTGAAATGCTGATTGATTGTAGTGGGTGCAGGTGTGGGGAAATGAAAAAGAAAATCAAATCTAAAAACAAAATAGGCTGCACTCAGGCCCTGCAGAGGAGGGATCTGGTGCATTGCACCACCTGAACCATCGGTAGCTCTGCCCATGACCCTGATCAGACAGGAGTTAATTTGACATTGAAAGATCTTTTACCGTATTATCTATCCAACTGGGCACACTCTTGGGGTTTATCACCCCGACTGTTAGATATAATTAATGTGCCACTTAATTTAGCACATACCAACATAAGGATCTCCTAAAGGCATGTTGAAAAACTTTTTACATTTTTGAAATACCTGTATTTTTCACTAAGAAATCAATTCAAATAAAAACTGTGTTTACATGTGTAACAGACTGCCCAAAGCCTACTCCATGTCTGTGTCATTACTGCAACCAATCAGGTTGCAGGGGTGTCCCCCCATTCAAGTCAATGGAAAGGTTTTTGAACGGCTGCTTAAGTTTCCAATTTGAAAGGAACAGACCTTGTAATAGGTTCTATCTTCTCTTAGCGGCATAAATTTCAGGTTTCTGCTCTCTTACCTCTCTGGAAGTTGAGCTGTGCAAATGAGCTCAGAGGGAGAGGGGAGGTTGGGGTTAGTGCTATGTGCTCCGTACTCCATGCAGTGATCCCAATGTCATGATTTAATTGTTTAAGGACTCATATTGCCAGTAATTTATGAATATAGCCAAGGGGGCATGACATTGTTTCATTGGGATTATGTGTTATTATGTGGTTATATGTTGCCTGTACATGGTTATTATGTATCCTAGTTATAATATATTATAAGAGGGAAAATGCTATATAGAACATATGTGGTATTGGTAAAAATGCTCTGCATAGAAGTTAGCTGCAGATCATAGCACACTCACACATACAGACCTTGGGTCAAGACAGATGTATGTACTTCAAGTAGTCCTAAGCAAACACTTGAGTTTAACATAAAGGTTTTTTCACTAGCCAGCTATAGATATCTGGTGAATTTGATCTCAAGAGCTTTGATAGCCAGTGGCGGCCCGTCCATAGGGGCGTCGGGGCAAGCGCCCCCCCCCCAAATATTTTCGTGACCCTGCAATAAAAAAACACAATAATTTATTAGTAATAAACAAAAAACAATTAAATATAATGTGTACATCAGCATTCAAGTGTTATTACAGTAATAAATGAAGCAAACTATTCCCTGGGACACTGTCACTTTAAGATAACCCCTTGCCCTTGTGTGTATATACATTAACTGCTGTGTATCCATTGTAGCTTTCCCTGCATCGCTGTGTGATAATATTACACTACACTAGTAATCTTTAGACTCTATGAATGAGTCCTGACCGTTAATGCATTCTGCCCACCAAGCACAATGACGCTATGCATGGGCAGTGATAATGTATCCATTTCAATGACTGACAGTCTTCCATCATTGACCAATCAATGATGGAAGGCTTTACAGTTGTCAGGAGAACCACCTAAACCCACCCAGACCGTTATCTCAGAGCGCCCGCCAGCTAATAGAGCCTCGAGTTTACTTTTTGATTGACAGCCCCTGTTAATAAAACCACCATAAGCCAGGTCCCATCCCTCTTTTCGTTTCCTGCTCCCGCTGAGACTGACTGAGACCTCCTTGGCTGAAACTACTCACTCAGACTGACCCAACCTAACAGTAAGTCCTAACTGCCCTGGTCAAACCCCTAGTCCCCCTAATAAAAAGAAGGGTCCCCCAGTTACCCCACTATGCCTGCCTGCCACCCACCCACCAACTTACCTACCTAGGCCTGCAATGCCTGGGCAACCCCCAATCACCCCCGCAGTGCCAGTAGGCCCAAAAGACCTGTGCCACCCCTGATCAACCCCATGGGGCATGTGCCACCCCATGATCACCCCGATCACCCCCATGTGGCCTATGCCACCGCCCGATTACCCCGATCACAGTGATCGGGGTAATAGGGCGGTGGCATAAGCCACATGGGGGTGATCGGGGTGATCATGGGGTGGCACAGGCCCCATGGGGGTGATCGGATCACCCCCATGGGGCCTGTGCCACCCCCGATTACCCCGATCACCTCCATGTGGCCTACGCCACCGCCCGATTACCCCAATCACCCCCATGGGGCCTGTGCCACCCCCATGGGGCCTATGCCAACCCTCGATCACCCCCCCAGTAGGCACATCGGGGCCTGGCCAACCCCAACCTACCTAACTACCAACCCACCTACCTACCCCCCTGACCCAGTGACCACTCCTGACCCCACCCTGACCCAACTACCAACCCACCTACCCCCCTGACCCAGTGACCACACCTGACCTCACCCTGACCCAACTACCAACCCACCTACCTACCTACCCCCCTGACCCAGTGACCACACCTGACCCCACCCTGACCCAACTACCAACCCACCTACCCCCCTGACCCAGTGACCAGACCTGACCCCACCCTGACCTAACTACCAACCTACCTGCCTATGTTAACACTACAGTTAAACACAAAACACAACCCCCCCCCATATTTTTATTCCATTTTTAGAAGTAACAGGCAATGTATCTTTAACATTGCAGTTAAAATAAAAATAATAAATTGCCTGTCACTTTTAAAGATAAAATAAAAATAAGGGAAGGGAAAAAAAAAAAACAATAATAAAGTAAACAACAGCACATACTTACCTGTCAAATTGACCCCTCCAGCGGTGGCCTTCTGCCCTGGATAGTCGGGCATTCCAATCAATTTTGATTGAAGCCCATGTCATTCCATCTTGATAGAAGCCCTTGTCCTCCTCATCTTGATTGAAGCCATTGTCCATCCATTCTGGCCCATTGCAAGAGGCCTCCACCTAAAAAAAAACGACGCTCTAAAAAAACAACCCACAACAATCTAAAGGAAGCTCCTCCTACAAGGAGCTCCCCCCGGGACTAATTGATTTTTTCCCACGCTCCGCCTTTTATACTATTTTTGAAGGACTCTGATTGGCTGAAATTTTTTGATTGACATTGATTTCAACCAATCAGAGTCTTTAAAAAATTAGCAAAGCAGGTATGGAAGCCTGTAAGGGCAAAAAAGGTTAGTGTGAACTTGTGTGACCCTGTATGTATTATACATATTACAGGGCTATTTATGTGATATATATGTTACAGGATAATATCCTGTAACATGTATAGCAAATAAATAGCACTATAATATGTATAATAAATAATGTCTAATACAAATACATGAGCAATAATCAAATAATTAATAAAGTACATCAATTAATCAATTAATAAATATCAATTAATATATTTTTTTGTTTTATGTATATTGCTTTATGTGTGTGTGTATATATATATATACTCTGAGCTGGAAGCAGGTTTTTTTTAACTTGCTTTAGACATTCAAATGTGAACACAGATGTACTTTTTATTTACTGTACTACTGTACGGTGGAGGGCTTCTATCGCTCTTTTGCCCACCATATTATAAATGATTGTTGTGGTGAACTACCTGCTCATAATTTCCACAACACAGGCTGAGATCCCGCTCCATGCTGATGATAGCCAGTAAGCTTGAAACAGCTGTACATGGATTGGATACACAGCCTGTGTTTATTCCAACCTTGGCTTTGCATTAAAGCTGTGTAATACAGCATGCATAAGCTTAAAGGAACCCATGTTTGATGATGGCTACGGAATGAAGAGCGAGGCATTTGTGGACATATTTGTGTGTCCCAGCTCAACTTCCCAGAATGCAGTGTAATAACTGTTTTTCTCGGAACTCTGAGCTGGAAGCAGGTTTTTTTAACTTGCTTTAGACATTCAAATGTGAACACAGATGTACTTTTTATTTACTATATATATATATATATATATATATATATATATATATATATTGATTGATGGATATATTGATTGATATATATATATATATATATATATATATATATATATATTGAGATATATATATATATATATACATATATATATATATATATATATATATATATATATTGATATATATATATATATTGAGATATATATATATATATATTGATATATATATATATCTATATATATATATATATATATATATATATATTTATATATATATATAATTAATTATATATCTCAAAAAAATAAAATAAAATATATATATATATATATAATCAATATATATATATATATATATATATATATATATATATATATATATATATATTTTTTTTTTTTTTTGTATTTTTATTTCATTTTTTTTAATGTACAGTTTGGGTCTATATGGTTTTGATTGGTTATTTAAGGTTTTTAAGGTGTGGTTGGGGCCTATATGGTCACACTTGGTCTTTTAAGGTTTTTAAGGTGCGGTTGGGGCCTATATGGTCACACTTGGTCTTCTAAGGTATGTTTGGGGCCTATATGGTCACACTTGGTCTTCTAAGGTATGTTTGGGGCATATATGGTTCCACTTGGTCTTTTAAGGTTTTTAAGGTATGGTTTTGTTCTTGAATGGTCTGATTGATTTGCTTGTTTTCTTTCAACCCCAGGTGCAAACCCTATGTGGCAGCAGATTTGTTTGTACTCGTTGGTCAACTTACTGAACGTGAATACCCTGAGAAGAAGAGCCGACTAATGGTAAGTGTCACTGCTTTCACAGTGATCGGGGTAATAGGGCGGTGGCATAAGCCACATGGGGGTGATCGGGGTGATCATGGGGTGGCACAGGCCCCATGGGGGTGATCGGATCACCCCCATGGGGCCTGTGCCACCCCCGATTACCCCGATCACCTCCATGTGGCCTACGCCACCGCCCGATTACCCCAATCACCCCCATGGGGCCTGTGCCACCCCCATGGGGCCTATGCCAACCCTCGATCACCCCCCCAGTAGGCACATCGGGGCCTGGCCAACCCCAACCTACCTAACTACCAACCCACCTACCTACCCCCCTGACCCAGTGACCACTCCTGACCCCACCCTGACCCAACGACCAACCCACCTACCCCCCTGACCCAGTGACCACACCTGACCTCACCCTGACCCAACTACCAACCCACCTACCTACCTACCCCCCTGACCCAGTGACCACACCTGACCCCACCCTGACCCAACTACCAACCCACCTACCCCCCTGACCCAGTGACCACACCTGACCCCACCCTGACCTAACTACCAACCTACCTGCCTATGTTAACACTACAGTTAAACACAAAACACAACCCCCCCCCCATATTTTTATTCCATTTTTAGAAGTAACAGGCAATGTATCTTTAACATTGCAGTTAAAATAAAAATAATAAATTGCCTTTCACTTTTAAAGATAAAATAAAAATAAGGGAAGGGAAAAAAAAAAAACAATAATAAAGTAAACAACAGCACATACTTACCTGTCAAATTGACCCCTCCAGCGGTGGCCTTCTGCCCTGGATAGTCGGGCATTCCAATCAATTTTGATTGAAGCCCATGTCATTCCATCTTGATAGAAGCCCTTGTCCTCCTCATCTTGATTGAAGCCATTGTCCATCCATTCTGGCCCATTGCAAGAGGCCTCCACCTAAAAAAAAACGACGCTCTAAAAAAACAACCCACAACAATCTAAAGGAAGCTCCTCCTACAAGGAGCTCCCCCCGGGACTAATTGATTTTTTCCCACGCTCCGCCTTTTATACTATTTTTGAAGGACTCTGATTGGCTGAAATTTTTTGATTGACATTGATTTCAACCAATCAGAGTCTTTAAAAAATTAGCAAAGCAGGTATGGAAGCCTGTAAGGGCAAAAAAGGTTAGTGTGAACTTGTGTGACCCTGTATGTATTATACATATTACAGGGCTATTTATGTGATATATATGTTACAGGATAATATCCTGTAACATGTATAGCAAATAAATAGCACTATAATATGTATAATAAATAATGTCTAATACAAATACATGAGCAATAATCAAATAATTAATAAAGTACATCAATTAATCAATTAATAAATATCAATTAATATATTTTTTTGTTTTATGTATATTGCTTTATGTGTGTGTGTATATATATATATACTCTGAGCTGGAAGCAGGTTTTTTTTAACTTGCTTTAGACATTCAAATGTGAACACAGATGTACTTTTTATTTACTGTACTACTGTACGGTGGAGGGCTTCTATCGCTCTTTTGCCCACCATATTATAAATGATTGTTGTGGTGAACTACCTGCTCATAATTTCCACAACACAGGCTGAGATCCCGCTCCATGCTGATGATAGCCAGTAAGCTTGAAACAGCTGTACATGGATTGGATACACAGCCTGTGTTTATTCCAACCTTGGCTTTGCATTAAAGCTGTGTAATACAGCATGCATAAGCTTAAAGGAACCCATGTTTGATGATGGCTACGGAATGAAGAGCGAGGCATTTGTGGACATATTTGTGTGTCCCAGCTCAACTTCCCAGAATGCAGTGTAATAACTGTTTTTCTCGGAACTCTGAGCTGGAAGCAGGTTTTTTTAACTTGCTTTAGACATTCAAATGTGAACACAGATGTACTTTTTATTTACTATATATATATATATATATATATATATATATATATATATATTGATTGATGGATATATTGATTGATATATATATATATATATATATATATATATTGAGATATATATATATATATATACATATATATATATATATATATATATATATATATATTGATATATATATATATATTGAGATATATATATATATATTGATATATATATATTGATATATATATATATCTATATATATATATATATATATATATATATATTTATATATATATATAATTAATTATATATCTCAAAAAAATAAAATAAAATATATATATATATATATAATCAATATATATATATATATATATATATATATATATATATATATATATATTTTTTTTTTTTTTGTATTTTTATTTCATTTTTTTTAATGTACAGTTTGGGTCTATATGGTTTTGATTGGTTATTTAAGGTTTTTAAGGTGTGGTTGGGGCCTATATGGTCACACTTGGTCTTTTAAGGTTTTTAAGGTGCGGTTGGGGCCTATATGGTCACACTTGGTCTTCTAAGGTATGTTTGGGGCCTATATGGTCACACTTGGTCTTCTAAGGTATGTTTGGGGCATATATGGTTCCACTTGGTCTTTTAAGGTTTTTAAGGTATGGTTTTGTTCTTGAATGGTCTGATTGATTTGCTTGTTTTCTTTCAACCCCAGGTGCAAACCCTATGTGGCAGCAGATTTGTTTGTACTCGTTGGTCAACTTACTGAACGTGAATACCCTGAGAAGAAGAGCCGACTAATGGTAAGTGTCACTGCTTTAATTTTTCTGTTAATGCGTATAGGTGCAATTATGATATTGCTGTAGTCTTGTCACATGAGTTTTTTCCATCTATATTGTATACCAATGAATTTAACACATTGTTACTTTACTTCTTGACATTGCTGCATTGATGATCATGTATTTCAATGGGCTTTACAAGTATGTGGTTTGAAAAGGGGGAGGGGCTATGTTTCGCCCTGGCGCCCCTCCAACTTGAAAGTTCACCAGCCGCCACTGTTGATAGCCCAAGGCTGCAAGCCAGATGGGCTGACATCACACATACACAAATGTACACAAGGGTGTGATATTGGAGAGTATAAATATGTTGTTTTGATCATTCAATAAAGGTTCAGAAATAGTTTTCTAATATACAAGGTGTGAGACTATTTCTGTGTGTTGTATCCTGACTTGGGGAGTGTCTTGCCATGGGCCACTCAGTAACCTTGATCCAATATTCTCTGCCAGTACCTTTTGGGCCTTGTCCTCTTCAGAAGCCATCTTTTGTGCCACAGAGAACAGGAACTACATGACTCTGCTGGGGTAGGTTTTAACTAGGTTCATATCGAGCCCCTTGAAGAAGCAGATCGTGACATTGGCTGGCAGTGGTGGGATCTCTGTAGAAAACACAGAAGGATGGCAGCTTATGAAGAGATGTCTGCAGCAGAGGAGGAGGAAGTGTCCAGATGGTACCAAAGATGGATGGAGATAATGCCTGCAGGTTCAACCAAGGATCAGCAGAGGGAACTCTGGATGCAGATCATACTGGAGGTACAGGAGAAGTGGAGAAGGGTAAGCAATGGCCCTGTCTCAGCTCCTGTGGAGGGGAAATGCTTATCCCCAGTAGAGACAGAGAATGTTCTGGTGACTGGAAAGGACTGTAGAGGAATGGGCCTTCTAAATAAATGGATGGTGTTCCTGGGACTATGGACAGGTCAATAGCTAAAGCAATGGCTGGAAGAATTAGTATGTGAGGAGGTAATTGGGTAGGACCTGTTGGGATGCCTCATCATTTTTCATTGGGGCTGGAAGAGGCACTTTGGGACATAGTACATGGGGATCCGGACTGTGGCTTGGGGACAGAGAAAAGACAGCTGTGTCTGTTTGTCAAACGCTGTCACATGCTGGGACTGGAGACAGACACTCAGACAGCTAACCTACTTTGGCCTTTGATCCAGCAGGAGCTGCAGCTGGAGGTGGATTATATAGACTTGCTGGATGAAGCATCCCTGGATGGGTTTTGGCCACCCAGCTGGGAGGTCTCATGCCAGTCAGGCATGGAACAGAACCACCTAACAGGTACTACAGGGACCCAGCTAAATGTTGCCAAGGCTGGGTCAGAAAATAAAGGTATGGACTGTGGAGAGAATTTTGATATCAGGGATTCTCAAAATAACAAGGATGCCTTCATCCATGGGGTTGACTGGGAAGAGGAAGATCTGGTCCCTATCTTTAGGGGGCTGAGTCTCACCCAGTTAGAGGCATGGGGACAGGACCAAACCACAGCAGTGCCAGGCCCAGGGGAAGAACTGGGGAAAAGCTACCCTGCTCCTAGAGTAAGAGAAGAACCTAATGAGCACTGGGCCCTACCAATTGACTGTGAAAATAGTGGAGAGGTTCCTTGGATGACCATTGTCCAGGAGCCAGCCACAGACCCTGGAGCAGAAACAGAAAGTAGCCCTACTCTTGAGTCTGAACAAGAGACAGTAGCAGCTGCTTCTCAAGGGCTGCCTGTAACTACACACCAGGCAGTCTCAGAAGGAGAGAGGCAGGAGGTTCCACCTGAGGATCCAGAGACCAAAGAGCCAGAGGGTACCCCAGATTGTGGTTTGTCTCCTGGTCTCCCTACGTTGACTCCCCTGCAGCTGCCCAAAGACACTGGTTGTATACCTGTAACTATGGAAAGAAGGGGCCATTGTTGGGAGTGGGGTTGCCTACTGAACCAGAATGGATTGTGTCAGAACTGCCCATTAATCCAGCATGGATAACACCAGAGCATGTCACTAGCCCATGTTGCAACTCCAGCATCCCAGTTTATTCAGGAGAAAGCTCAGGCCTGACAAAGGGAGCCTTGTACTCTTCAATTTTACCCATGGGCCTAAATACTTATCCAGAATCAGCAGAACAGGAGGTCTCCCTAGCCTGGAAGGAAAGGGCTTTGCTGGGTAAAGATCCTCCCAAGTTTATGCTGGACTTACTAGCTGGGATGTACTTTTTCCCCTGGACTACCTTGAAGGGTCCTCCATTGCAGCTGTCTGTTAAGTCTCCCCAGGGGCTTGGGAGGGTCACTAGGCCACTGGGAAGGAGTGAGTATACGCCCTGGACAGGGGGAGGCATGGTATCCAGAGAGCCACTGAGGCTATCACATGAATGGACTGTCACATCAAGAGGACTGGTAACCACCTGTATAGATGGGAAGTTATCCAACAGGATAAACTTCCCATGCTATACTAGAAAGGAAAGGGGGAGAAATTGTCATGATTTAAATGTTTAAGGACTCATATTGCCAGTAATTTATGAATATGGCCAAGGGAGCATGACATTGTTGCATTGGGATTAGGTGTTATCATGTGGTTATATGTTGCCGGTACATGGCTATTATGTATCCTAGTTATAATATATTATAAGAGGGAAAATGTTATATAGAACATATGTGTTATTGGTAAAAATGCTCTGCATAGAAGTTAGCTGCAGATCATTGCTCACTCACACATACAGACCTTGGGTCAGGACAGATGTATTTACGCAAACACTTGAGTTTAACATAAAGGTTTTTTCACTAGCCAGCTATAGATATCTGGTGAATTTGATCTCAAGAGCTTTGATAGCCCAAGGTTGCAAGCCAGATGGTCTGACATCACACATACACAAATGTACACAAGGGTGTGGTATTGGAGAGTATACATATGTTGTTTTGATCATTTAATAAAGGTTGAGAGATAGTTTTCACATATACAAGGTGTGAGACTATTTCTGTGTGTTGTATCCTGACTTGGGGAGTGGTCTTGCCATGGGCCACTAAGTAACCTTGATCCAATATTCTCTGCCAGTACCTTTTGGGCCTTTCCCACTTCAGAAGCCATCTGTTGTGCCACAGAGAACAGGAACTACATGATTCTGCTGGGGTAGATGTGAACTAGGTTCATATCAAGCCCCCTTGAAGAAGCAGATTGTGACACCCAACAAACAAAAATGTAACCCTTACCACTTCCAACTATGCAGGCATTGAATACCAGTACTCACCTAAAACAGAAAAGCTATGGGTTACCTTGTCAGTGCAGTGTAATCTGAGTCCACAGAGAAGTTAATTTATCAATCAGAGCCTCATACACCTCAAGCTACACTCGACACTCTGCTAATTACTCATGCAACAGCCAGTGGGCAGAATAGACTGTATATTAAAACTTAAGATTATTTAGCTTTTATTAGTGTAATTAAAAAATATATAATTCTCACATACAATATTGTGCCTTTTCACATTATGAAGAACACTTACAGTGATTTCAGTGACTCTTTAATCGCATGAGATAAGGTCAATAGGAGAGTGGGAGCACATCATATAAATTATCCTTAAAATATCATACTTTCACTAAATTATCTTTTACTCAATTTTATTAATAGTCATTTGTAATTATATTTATTATATCTGTACTTTTCATTCTGCAGAAACAGGTACCTACCTATGCTATATCACTTTATGGTATTTGTTACAAGGACTTCTATGTGTAATAACAAACATCCACTCTACAGTAACAGCATATAACAAGCATTTGTGTCATTAGTGAAGACATTAGACTAATGGAGAGAAAGGGGAGATGAAGCTCTCAGTCAGGACTGGTTCTAATAAATCCCGATGTCCCCTTTCTAAGCTGCTACATTATTGGGCATTTTAAATATATTATTTGTATATTGAAGTAGTTATCACATAAAATGGAGTTCAGCCATGAATGCATCAGAAAAACGTAACATTGTCCCTGCTCTGCAATGTGTCTGGTAAAATGTTAAAGGCATTTCTGCATTCTTTAGGCAAAAAAACATCCTTGATATATGCAGCACATTTCATAAAACATTTTATTTTTATTAATATCTAAAAATACCTCTAATTATTATGTTGACTACATCGGCACCTGGTCCAACCCCCTCAATCAGCCTGGAGCATTTGGGAACCAATGTTAAACCATTACTCACCTGCTTTGTCTTCCTCAACCAATAGGAGAGCACTGATAGCGCTACGGAATATGTTGGCGCGTTACAAATAAACAATATTAATATCAGCCCCAAAGTCACTGCAGGGAAGTGACCCTCCTGGCTGCTTCCTGGGTCTGCTGTGCTACTGGGTCCCACCCCCATCAGAGATCAGCACAGACAGAACTGCTGTGTGCATGACCTGCAGCTGCCACCAGATAGAGTGAGAGATGAGTAAGTGGTGAGTGAGTGTGTGAGAGAGAGCAATAGTTGGTGCAGGGAGTGGAGAACCTGCTGGGGTGGTAATGACACAGGTAGGCTCAGCTGCTGCTTTGCTCTGCCAAACAGAGAGAGAAGGAAAAAAACACAAGCAGTAGTAGTTGATTTAGGGAATGGCCAACCTGCAGGGGTGGTAATGACACAAGTAGCTTCAGCTGCTGTTTAGCTCTGCCAAACATAGAGAAGAATGAAAAAACACAGACAGCAGTAGTTGGTGCAGGGAATGGATAACCAGCTGGATTGGTAACCAAGTATGAATGTGCGGCACAGAGAAACTCTTATATGAAAATACATAGCACCTTCTAACATGGTGCCACACTACGAATCCCAGGCTGTTTTACAAACAGAAACTCCAGAGTTTGATACAAATGTTTCAGCTGCCTCTGCTTCCTCCTGATTGGCCAAAACAAATTATGAATTGTTTTACTAATTTAGCCTGGGTTTGAAGGGGGTGTTTACTTTAATGTTCAACTGTCAGAAATTACAAGACATTTTGCTAACTTCAAGGTATTTCTTTAAAGGTTTATTTTTGTATTTTTTCATGCAAAAAATGTTTTCATACGCTACTGATTATCCTCTATCAGATGCATTTATAATTCAGGAAACTTTGATATGCCTTTATGGTGTTAAGCTACTGTACTAGGAAATCGTTTTTTTTTCCAGCAAGTTTGTATAGCCTGAAATTCTTGGCAAACAAGAATTGACACACAGCAGGGTATGAAATGATTAGCCCTTTAACTGCATTGTTGTTATACCGTCATTCTTGTTTAAAAGGAGCAAAGCAAAGTTCTCAATCCTTATAGCATATTTACAATTGGCTGTTGTTATTTTTCAAAAAGCCTAAATTAGTGACAATTGAGCTGGAATTCGACTATTTTGTAGAATTTCTTCTCAAAGTCTTCCTAAATGTATTTATAAGGCGTTGAAATGATTCACAGCAGTGGTGATTAGGAGGAAACAGTGTGACATTAGAATATATAAGAATAATTACAGAGACATTAGCAAATATATGTGCTCTTTCCATTTAAATATATGTAATATAAGAGCACACAGCTTAAAGAGTCATTGAAAATATGTTTTTCTTCTCACTTAACAGTAACATTTAGTAAAAATATATTTTTATATTTATGCAGTTTAACTACTGCCTAGAAGTAGCTATTATTAGGTTGGACAAATGTACTTTCAGTGGCTTTTAAGGACAATTCTAAATTTATTTGCTGAAGTAGCACATTTTCAGGCTTCTGGACACAAGTTTCCAGGAGTCCATTATTTTCTGCCATGCTGATCTGCTAAATGTAACAGACTTGTTTGCAATAGCAAGTTGTACACAGGACATAACAGTGACCAATTCTTAGGCATTCTTGTTTTTTTTTTTTTTTTTTTCATGTCTCTATTATATAATTATTTAACTAAACATTTTAAAAATTATTCTATCTTTTGCAAGATTTTAAATGGATGTTGTTTATGAGTAAAGCTTCCCTGTGATATATATATATATATATATATATATATATATATATATATATACACACACACAAATATATCAGGTTAATGTATTCAAAAGGTGTGTTTGGTTTGAAGCAAGAGACATGGAGTTGAGTCAAGTGTCTGCATCCAATGGTTGCATCAGTTGGTGTCTTTGTGGGATATGCCATAAAGACCAGATTTAGTTTGAACTGGTTGTGCATTGTAGTTACAGTACTTATGTGGCATGCTAACCAGTGTTTGCTTGTGTGGGCTGTGCTGGTCAGTATTTGCTGTGTGGCCTGTGCTGGTCAGCATCCTCGTGTGTGGGCTTTGCTGTCATTGTCTGCTTATGTGGGCTGCATTTGTCAGGGTTTTCCTGTGTAAGCTGTATTTGTCACTTTGTTTGAGTTGGCTATGTTGGTCATTGTTTCCATGTGCATGGTGTTCTGGTCAGTATATGCTTGTTTGGGCTGTGCTGGTGAGTGTTTGCTTATGCAGGGAGGACTGGTCAGAGTCTGCTTGCTTGTTTGAATGTTTGCTTGCTTGGGCAATGCTGGTCAGTGTCTGCTTGTGTTGCATACATTGGTTAGTGTCTGCTTGTGTGGGACATGCTGGTCAGCTTGTGTTGCATACATTGCTCAGTGTCTGCTAGAGTGGGCCATGCTGGTCACTGTCTGCTTGCTTGGACTGTGCTGCTCGATATCTGCTTATGTAGGCTACTCAGGTAGCTGTTTGCTTGCGTGGACTGTACAGGTAAGTGTCTGCCTTTGCTGGTAGTGCTTGTTTGTGGCTATACTGGCATTTGCTTGCTTGAGAGCTGTGCTGCTCAGTATTTGCTTGTTCAGTTTATGCTAGTCAGTGTCAGTTTGTGTTTGCTGCAATGATCAATGTCTGCTTGTGAGTACTGTGCTTGTCAGTATTCGCTGTGTCAGTTATGCTGGCCAATGTCTGCTTGTGCAGGATGTTCATTTTCACTTGTGTGAGCTGCATTTATCTGTGTCTTCTTGTTTTTTCTTTGCTGGTCACTGTCTGCTTGTGTGGGCTACAATGATTAGTGTATGCTTGTGGGAGCTGTGCAGCTCAGTATTTACTTGTGTTGGGCTGCACTGATCAGTGTCTGCTTGTGTGGCCAGTGCTGGTCAGTATCGGTTGTTAAAGCTGTGCTTCTCAGGATTTAATTGGGCAGGTTATGCTGGTCAGTGTCAACTTGTATTTGCTGCAATGATCCATGTCTGCTTGTGAGAGCTGTTCAGTATTTGCTTGTGTGGGCTGTGCTGGTCAGTGTCTGCTTGTGTCGGTTATGCTGGTCAGTGTCTGCTTGTGTTGGCTATACTGATCAGTGTATGCTTGTGAGAGCTGTGCTGCTCAGTATTTACTTGTGTGGGCTGTGCTGGTCAGTGTTTGCTTGTGTGGGCTGAACTGATCAATGAATGTTCGTGAGGGCTGCATTATTCACTGTCTGTGTGTGTGGCCAGTACTAGTCAGTGTCTGCTTGTGCGAGCTGTGCTGCTCAAATGTGCTTGTGCAGGCTGTGTTGGTCAGTGTCTGCTTGTGAGGGCTGCACTGTTCATTGTGTGGCCAGTCCTGGTCAGTGTCTGCTTGTGAGAGTTGTGCTGCTCAGTATTTGCTTGTGTAGGCTGTGCTGGACAGTGTCTGCTTTTGTGGGTTGTGTTAATCAGTGTCTGCCTGTGTAGGTTATGCTGGTTAGTGTCTGCTTACGTGGACTGCACTGATCAGTGCCTTCTTGTAAGAGCTGTGTTGCTCAGTATTTACTTATGCAGGCTGTGCTGATTAGTTTCTGCTTGTGCACATTATACTGGTCAGTATCAGTTTGTGTATTCTGCATTAATCAGTGTCTGTTTGGGAAAGATGCACAGTATGTGCTTGTGTGGTCTGCGTTAGTCAGTGTCTGTGTGTTCTGGTCAGTGTCTGTTTGTGTGGGCTGCACTGATCAGTGTCTGTGAAAGCTGTGCTGGTCAGTATCTGTTTGTGTGGGCTGTGTTGTCAGGTCTGTATCTGCTTGTGTTTGCTGCATTGATCAGTGTCTGCTTTGTTCAGGCTATGCTGGTCATTGTCTGTTTGTGTGGGCTGTGCTGGTCGGTGTCTGCTTGTGTAGGATGTGCTGGCCAGTGTCTGTTTGTGCAGGCTATGCTAGTCAGTGTCTGCTTGTGCAGGCTATGCTGGTCAGTGTCTGCTTGTGTGTGCTGTGCTGCTCAGTGTCTGCTTGGGCAGGCCACATTAACCAGTTCTGATGGTGAAACTGAACTGCTCAGTACTTGCTTGTCTGCTTGTGGTGGCTTTCCTAGTCAGTGTTTGCTTGTGAGAGCTGTGCTGCTCAGTATTTGCTTGTGTAGGCTGTGTTGTTCGCTGTCTGTTTGTATTGGGAGCCCCGGGTGACTGCCTGGGAACAGAGGGGCTTTTGACCTGGCTGTCTGCCAAGGGGAGCGATTGGCTGTTGCATAGGTAGGCGTGGCTAGGAGTGTACATTTATAGGGGCTAGTTCCCGCGGTTAAGGGGTCACTGTGAGGGGAATCTAACAAGCTCACACATGGCGTCCCCTTTATTGGACCCACTGATGGCACAGCTCAAGGCCCAAGTAGCAGCACATGGCTTTGATTGGCTACAAGCCTTGGTGGCCAGCATACAAGAAGATGCGCCACCAGGAAGGCAGGAGCAGGCTGAGGAGCAGGCTGATGTGAGAGCTGCGCTGGGGCAGAGTCGTCCGGTCCGGAGTACAAGGCCCCCAGAAAGGTTAAGCCCGTCTATGCAGACCCCCAGGAAGAAAGGTAGAAGCCAGCTGGTGAGGAAGAGGATCGTTAGCGCAGGACGGGTGCCTGCTGTCAGGAGGTCCCTGAGGAAGCAGCAGAGCGGCAGCGGAACCCCCCCAAGGCGAACAAAACGGGCAGAAGAGCAAGAAGATACTTACCAGCCTCTGACGCGACCCTCCTCTGCAGCGTCGGATCAAGCTCATCTGCTGGTGAGGCGGCGGGGACCGGCTGCGGCAGCAACGTCGGGGGAGCGTGCAGTAGAACCAGCAGGAGAAGAACGGATCCCTGCGCGTAAGAAGTCCCGGCGCGGTAATGAGGACCTGATGGTAGACACGTCGGAAGGTGAGCAAGGGGTCGCTGAGGTGTCTGAAAGTAGGTCTGAGCTAAAGGGGAAGAAGATAATGACGCGAGCAGCGTCAAAAGCAGTCAGAGGGGCAGCAGGAGCCAGGAAGCAAAGGGCAGCGCAACGGGGGCCACGAGAAAGGGTCAGGAGCACACAGTTCAGCCAAGAGGAGGCTGCAGAGAGTCCATTAACGGACCAGACAAGGGCACACAGCCTAGAGAGGGGCACAGCAGGGGAAACAACAGAAAGTAGGAAGAGAACAGGAGTCCAGTACAAGGGGCAGCCAGAAGCATGGCAAGTAGCAGAAGGAAGTCAGGAACAAAGGGAAGACAGGAGAGAATTAGGCATGAACCTGAATATAGATGATATAAGTGAGGAAGAACAAGAAGATAGTTTGCAGTTGGAAGGCCACATTAGTGACACAAGTCAGGAATTACAGCAGGAAGGATGGAGGGAGCCTGTTCCAACAGTAGCTGCAAATTTTTGCCCAGTCTCTACATGTGGGGACCCGGGTGAGGGCACATCTAACAGGAGCAGATTACAGCCAAGGCATGGGGTAGAGGACATGCCGGTTGGTATACAAGAAGAGAGGAGCCCAGGGGGGAATCAGCAGAAGGCCTTGCGGTCAAACACATCATCTTTACATTACATATATTCAGGTCCAAGGGCAGTAAGGCACACCGCAGGTGAGAGGCACTGGAACAGGAGTGGCAAGGAGAGAGGGGAAAATGTATCACATAATTACAGAAGCAGAAGATCTTTGTCACCGGCTCGCAGGAATAGGTTCACGACCTCTCCGAAAGGAAGGTCTAGATCCAGGAAAAGGTCACCTTACCGGGCAGATCGACATGGTGAATATAACAGGGGGGAGAGGGATAGGCGCTCTCCTTCTTATCTTTGCAGGAGCACGGAAACAAGAGGATGTAAGGATCATAGACTGCCCTCTGGGGAGGACCGGAGGGTACAAGAGGCATCTAGAAAAGAGTCATCAAGAAGCAGGAACAGACGACTTCCCGCCACTAATCGGGAAAAGGAGCAGAGAGGAGCAGTCGGCGCATCAGGTTTCACAGCCTCAGCATCGGCAGCAGATATGAGGCATACTGGTGAGGCTTTACACAACACACAACACATGCAAAATAGTCTAGTAACTTTTTTGTCTAATTTACGTGGCTTAATGGCTCAGCTAGAGGGGACTAAGCAGGCTGGGCCAGAGTTGGCATGGCTGGTTTCAGATAGGACTGGGAGTAATTTACCCGTTAGTCAGGTAGTTCCTGGTAGTTGTAGTGGGGAGGGACAGGATAGTTCTAGGCTTCTGGAAGAGGCAAGGGTTGCGGGTTCGTCAGATGAGGTTCCACCCTGGGTAGTGGGGGTGGAGCCTGTTATCAGAGTTGCAGACACAGTGCGGAGTAAATCAGCCCTGTGTTCCATTGGCCCAATAGGAGAGCACGTGTCGAAAGAATTGAGGGAAAAAATATGGAAACGGGAGTTTATAGAGATGTTTTCAGTTCTTCCGTTGGACAGTTTCATAGAAATTAAGCCAGGTGAGAAAAAAGAGGATGCTAAGAAAGAGGAGGAAGAGCGTAAGCGTAGATATAGAAAGATCCCTAAGACATTCAGTAATTGGTTACAGGCCTATGTGATATTTGCTAGTATAGTGGGAGAGAAAAACCCTGAGTTGTGTTCGGCTCTTTTCTGTTACCTAGATGAAATCGAGGGGATTCACAGAACCTATGGAGGGCAGGCGTGGTGGGCTTATGATGAGAAATTTCGTCAGAAGCTGGCTGTTAGGCCTTCTATGCAGTGGGATGACAGGGATATGGGCAGTTGGTTAAAAAGTGTTACTCCTCTCCGCCCATCTTTTGCTTCAGGTCCCAAGTCGGTTGTGGTTAGCCAAGCGAAGAAAGGGTTTTGTTTCGCTTTTAACGAAGGTTCATGCTCCTGGGGTTCAGCATGTAAATTCAAACATGAATGTTCGGAATGCGGTAGTAGTCACCCGCTTTTTCGTTGCTTTAGGCGAGCAAAATCTCAAAAAACAGGGGATTCTGTTGCAAAAAGGGTGGAGCCCAGTGCGCCTGGAAAGGATGGAGTTTTGGCTAAGGTTATACGCCACTAGAGTTCTTAGCGCTGAGGATGCCTTTTTTCTATGGGAAGGTTTTGCTGTAGGTTTTACTATTCCATCTTTGGCTGGGGCCGGTATTAGGCATCCTGTTAATTTAAAGTCGGCAAGGGACAATCCAGAATTAGTATTTAACATTCTTTTGAACGAGGTAGAAAATGGTAGAATGGCTGGCCCATTTGATACGGTCCCGTTGAACAATCTAAGGATCTCTCCCTTGGGGCTGGTTCCAAAAAAGGAGCCTGGTACTTTCAGGCTCATCCATCATTTGTCTTATCCCAAGGGCCACTCGGTAAATGATGGGATTGACCAAGAGCTGTCATCGGTCTCATATGCATCTGTAAAACAAGCAGTGAGGTTGGTTCGTCGAGCGGGCAGAGGGGCTTTGCTTGCTAAGGTAGATATCAAGTCGGCTTTTCGCTTGCTTCCCATTCACCCCGTTTCTCAGCAGTTGTTGGGTTGTGCTATTTTGGGGAAGTTCTTTGTAGATTTGTGTTTGCCTATGGGATGCAGTATTTCTTGTTCCTTTTTTGAAAAGTTTAGTACATTTTTACATTGGGTTCTTTCTATTAAGACTGGGTTACATTCGGTTGTTCATTATCTTGACGATTTCTTGTTCGTGGGTTCGGCAGATTCAGCAGATTGTCTTAGATTAATGCAGGGTTTCAAAGATTTAGCAGAGGAGTTTGGCATTCCGCTGGCCGTTGATAAGTCTGAGGGGCCTTGCCAAGTTTTGAGTTTTTTGGGTATTGAAGTAGACACAATGCGCATGGAATGTAGGCTTCCGCTGGATAAGGTGGTGGACCTTTGTGACACCGTAGGTAAGGTTCTGTTGGCAAAGAAGGTTACTTTGAGGGTTATGCAGTCGTTACTGGGTAAGCTTAATTTTGCTTGCCGCATAATTCCTATGGGGAGGATTTTTTCCAGAAGGCTGTCTTTAGTTACCAGGGGAGGGTGCCTTCCGCATCATCACTTAAGAATCTCGGCGGAGCACAAAGAGGACCTACGCATCTGGTACGCTTTTTTAAAAAACTTTAATGGCCGGAGCATGATTTTAACAGAACCAACTGTTAATGAAGTTCTGCAATTATTCACGGATGCGGCAGGTTCACGAGGTTTTGGGGCTTATTTTAGAGGTCATTGGTGTGCGCAGGCTTGGCCAGCTGGGTGGCATGAACAGGGTTGGACTAGGAACTTAACCTTATTGGAATTGTTCCCTATAGTGGTAGCGTTGTGGCTATGGGGAGACATGTTGAGACATCACCATGTGGTGTTTCACACAGATAATATGAGTGTAGTACAGGCAATTAACTCTACTACTGCCTCTTCGCCTCCAGTAGTTAGGCTGCTGAGGCAATTGGTATTAAAATGTCTTCAGTTGAACATTATGGTTAGAGCCTCACACATCGCAGGGGTTAAGAATGTGGTGGCGGACGCTTTGTCCAGATTCGATTGGGAAAAGTTTCGGAGTCTGGCGCCGTTAGCTAGGGTAGAACCTACAGGGTTTGATGAAGACTTGTGGAACTTGTGTTTATGAATCAACATCACTAGGCTCCAGGGTACAGCACAATACAGTAGGTAGATTCGTTTGGTTTTTCTTTTTATATGTTATCTGCAGGACTTATAATTTCTTGTTTCATTGCAGGGACTCCTTTGCAGCTATGGATTGTGGGGCATTCCTTCATATATTGGGCCAGAAGGGCAGCAGCTATCACAGATCGGGGCCGCCAGTTGGGTTTCCCTGAGGAAGCCTTGTTAATAAAATGGTTTGGCATTAGGGGCATGAGATGGGAGCAGGTCTTA
This sequence comes from Discoglossus pictus, assembly GCA_027410445.1. Classification (NCBI taxonomy): domain Eukaryota; kingdom Metazoa; phylum Chordata; class Amphibia; order Anura; family Alytidae; genus Discoglossus; species Discoglossus pictus. Next base: position 335,657,071 of record CM050166.1, read on the forward strand.
GAGAAGGTAGTCGGGTGGGCCAGAGTTTCCTCGCCCCCAGACATATTGCTCATACATGTGGGGGGCAACGACTTGGGATATATGGCTATGAAGGAGTTAATCAGGAAGATGAAGAGGGATTTAGCTAGATTAAAGGAATTGTTTCCGGATTTATATATCATCTGGTCCCAGATTACACCCAGACTAAAATGGAGGGGGGCTAAGGATCCAGTAAAATTGAATAAAGCTAGGCTCAGAATAAATAAGATTATGTCTTCATATGTTCGGAAAGTTGGGGGTCATGTCATTAGGCATCTGGATTTTGAAACCCCGGGGGCACATGTTTTTTACTCGTGGGATGGCGTTCACCTTAACGAGATTGGCACGTCTCTTTTTATTTATACGTTAAAGGAGGGTATTGTTCAGGCCATGGTTAGTTTTGGCGGTGCTGAGCCCGGCGGGCTTGCGGGTGGCGGGGGTGCGGCATCACCTTAGGGCGGAGCTTATTAGCGGGTAAGGTATACGGTTTATGCCGAGGCCAGAGGTCGATTGGGCACGGGGTTCCATGGGACCTCTGGGGCTGTGAGGAGCTCCGTCCTTGGGAAGGTGTGCAGCTTCCCGTGTTTTGTATCACATGTTATGTTAATAAAGCTGTGGCCTGATTTTACCCATTCCAGTTTATGTGTCTGTTATTGGGATCTTGGTTGGGGGGTGGGTTTTTGGAGCGTACCAGGTCAGTTTGCACAGGTCATGGGAGCCCCGGGTGACTGCCTGGGAACAGAGGGGCTTTTGACCTGGCTGTCTGCCAAGGGGAGCAATTGGCTGTTGCATAGGTAGGCGTGGCTAGGAGTGTACATTTATAGGGGCTAGTTCCCGCGGTTAAGGGGTCACTGTGAGGGGAATCTAACAAGCTCCCTCCCTCCCTCCCCTGTGTTAGTTTGTTTCTCGTCAGGTATTTTGTATTGTTGTTCATTTGTCACAGCTGTGGGCGGGGGTGCGGCATCACCTTAGGGCGGAGCTTATTAGCGGGTAAGGTATACGGTTTATGCCGAGGCCAGAGGTCGATTGGGCACGGGGTTCCATGGGACCTCTGGGGCTGTGAGGAGCTCCGTCCTTGGGAAGGTGTGCAGCTTCCCGTGTTTTGTATCACATGTTATGTTAATAAAGCTGTGGCCTGATTTTACCCATTCCAGTTTATGTGTCTGTTATTGGGATCTTGGTTGGGGGGTGGGTTTTTGGAGCGTACCAGGTCAGTTTGCACAGGTCAAGGTTATGCTGGGCATTGTCTATCTTTGTGGACCATGCTGGTCAGTGTCTGTCTGTGAGAGCTGTGCTGCTCAGTATTTGCTTGTGTGGGCTGTGTTGGTCGCTGTCTGTTTGTCTGTTTGTGAGGTATGCTGGTCAGTGCCTATTTGTGAGAGCTGTGCTAATCCATAATTGCTAGTATGGGCTATGCTGTTTGTGTGGGCTTTGTTGGCCAGTGTCCAGTGCTTGGTCAGTGACTGATTGTATTGGCTGTATTAGTCTGTTTTGTTTTTTAATCTGTGTTGGTCAGAGTTTCTATAGACTGTATTGGTCAGTGTCTGTGTAACCTGTGCTGGGCCCATATGCTGGACAGTGTATATATTGTGCTGCACAGTGTCTGTGGTTTATGCTGGTGTTGTGGATGTTTATTTCATTGTTAAATGAAACCTCGCACTGATCCAAAATAACATTTTCATCCAGATGCCAAAACTGCAGCTTAATAATTTGCATAATTACCTATGGCAAACATTGATATATTTGTGGGAAATTGTTTGGTGTGAGCATGCTGCAGTGTTTCCAGTGTGGGAATACTATAGTTTTCTATGTGGTGAATGTTTCAGGACTATTGAGCTGGAATCTCTTTAATCTACACACTGAATTATCTAGTTGGACAGAAACCCCTTACAGGGTCATGCATTAAAAGGGTCTTTTGCTTGGAGAATAAACTACATTCATTTTAGAACATTAATAATAAAGCAAAGATTGTGTCTAATCCACCTTTTTTTTTAATCAGTTAATTGTGACGATGAAACAATGACTCATTGAGAGCCTGCTATTTGTGTTTTCTTATCGGCTTTACATTAAAATCAGTAGAAATGAAAGTGAAAGAACAAGTGTCAGCAGTTGCCCCTCTGTTTCCTGTAATTTATCAGAACAGAGAACAAACTCTTTTGTAAAAGAGTAAATTCTTTGTACCTCAATGTTTTATCATTTTTGTGATAGAAATATTTTACTTTTTATATTTTACCTTTTGTTTTACTTTTTGTTTTGCAGTGTGAATATTTTTGAATATTTCTATCTAATATTTCTATCTAATAAAATGCTTAACTGTTCTAATAGTGTTTGTTTTTCCCTGATCACTGAAATGAAAAATTAGGAAGCTCACAATATATTTAATTTAAATATTATAGAATGTTATAAATTAATTGTTAAAAGGACACTGTAATAGGAAAACAAGCCATGACACTGTAATCTAGCACAGTAAAATCTGTACTAGCATTATTACGTAAAGTGTTTTATTACCCTCGACTCACATCTAGGGGAGCTGCCATGTTGTTGTCTTTCACATCTCCTGTTCCTCAAATCTTATATGAAGTGGGTGGGCATCAAGCTGTGAATCTCCAGCAGTTTCCTATTGGTCCACATGTACATTTGGTGCTGGCTCCTGCGGAACAAGCTGCACTGCATGATCAAGTGGACTATTAGTAAATTGCTGGTCGCGCTGTGCACATCACAAGTTGCAATATGGAGATTCACAGCTTCCTCTCAACCTACTTCACACAGTGACACACTCTCAGGGATGAGAGGGGTGAGAGATTCAAACACAATAGCCTCTAGAAATGAGAAGCTAGAAACTGAAAACTTTGTATTAATTCCTTTATATAACCGTGTAAAGGCCTAAAATATACACTAGTTTTCATATTAACCACCTGGGCACTTATTGTGTTTATTTAGTATTTGGGGCTAATTTCAGCATGTTCCTTTGACTGGACCATTGTGCCAATTTACATTATAGTTACTGTAGGGGTACTGTACATCGTCAATAGGGCTTCCCAATAAGAAAACCACACAAATAAACATGCTTACACCTTGTGTTGGGGTATACCTAGCCACAGCCTTTTATTAAAATATTTTATAACATTCTTTATAACATTCTTTATAAAATGCCCACCCATAACTGACTTAAGGGAACCCTGTGCCCCATGAGTCTTGATAATACAAAGAGCTCCTACTACTGCTCTTCCCACATAAGGGCAAGCACCCCCGCCACTAACACAAACCCCCAACTACAGTTTGAACTCGCCCCAAACACAACCAAAACTATCAAAACAACCAAATACAACAAAACGAAAATTCTATACCCAACGGAAGCACACCTCTATTACAATGCTCTCTGCCCTTCAAGCCCTCTACTCCCCTCTCAGCTCTTTTTATCAATTATAACCAATGGATGCACACCTCTAACACCATGCTCTCCGCTCCCAATGATATATATATTTTTTTAATAACACTTCTCAACAGTCCCATTCTATGTATACCAGTGGGAACACACCTCTAGCCCAGTGCTCTCCACCCCTCCCTTACAGCCATAGCTTTACAGATACCTCCTCCAAACCAAGATTGAATAACCATAATCCAATTTGTTTAAGGGAACACCATCCCTTACATAGTAACTCTCTGCATCTGCACCTTCCAAATTAGTGTGTAGAACAGACACCCCCCCTAACTTTCTGACGAATGATGCAATGACCCTATTCACTTTTTTCCTGCAATGAAACATGACAGCATTATTGCCACAAACTGCTTCTTCATGGGGGCTTGATATGAACCTATTTCAAACCTACCTCAGCAGAATCGTGTTGTTTCTGTTCTCTGTGGCACAAACAATGGCTACTGAAGAGGACAAGGCCCAAAAGGTACAGGCAGAGAATATTGCATACATGTTATTAGTGGCCCATGGCAAGACCACTCCCCAATTCAGGATACAACACACAGAAAGTCTCACACTGGGGATATGTGAAAACTATCTCTCAACCTTTATTGAATGATCAAAACAACATATTTATACTCTCCAATACCACACCCTTGCGTACATTTGTGTATGTGTGATGTCAGCCCATCTGGCTTGCAACCTTAAGCTATCAAAGCTCTTGAGATCAAATTCACCAGATATCTATAGCTGGCTAGTGAAAAAACCTTTATGTTAAACTCAAGTTTGCTTAGGACTACTTGAAGTACATACATCTGTCTTGACCCAAGGTCTGTATGTGTGAGTGTGCAATGATCTGCAGCTAACTTCTATGCAGAGCTTTTTTACCAATTTACCACATATGTTCTATATAACATTTTCCCTCTTATAATATATTATAACTAGGATACATAATAACCATGTATAGGCAACATATAAACATACAATAACACATAATCCCAATGCAACAATGTCATACTGCCTTGGCCACATTCATAAATTACTGGCAATATGTGTCCTTAAACCATTAAATCATGACAATTATAAATAAAAGTACGCCATTTTAGTCTATGCACCATTTCCGACCAAACCAACATTGTATTGGGGACCAATTGATGGTTACAACTACATATTTTTCTTTCTTTTTTTTATGTACCACGTATATATATATAAGACAAAACAAACAGAAACATTTATAATTAACCATAATGCAACCTGACACTAAAATCATCTGATACTCCCGATAAACCCCCCCATCTGGTGACTGAAAAACAACTGATGGGACCTACTTCAAACCACTCCCACTATCCATTCCGAGACTCCAAATGAACTCTGGACAACTAGTCGCTTGTGCAGCAGCCCCGGGCAGACTCCCTAAAACACTGCCACTGCCTCCTAGAGAGGGCATCAGAGATCACATTCTTTTATCCTGGGACGTGTACTGCCCTACAAAACATATTTTTTTCCAGGCATCCCATTACCATACATCTAAGAAAGTGTACCACAGGAAGTGATGAGGGTAAAAGATTATTAATTGCCATCACTGCCGACATGTTGTCGCAGTTAATGATTTTGTGATGCTTGTAAAATGATGAGGTTTCTTGAACCCGGCCGTAGCCAGAGATAACCACTTTCCAAAAATTCTCCCAATTGGAATGATCCTACATGCAAGTTTAATTTTCCTAACTGTTAGCTGTTACCTTGTCAATATCCTCACACAAATCTGTGTGACTCGAATCTGACGAATCTAAGGAAATCCCCAAAAATTTAATGGTCCTTACTGGTCCAACCGTCTTGTAATTGGTAATGCCATGGTATGCCAAAATCTTGAGCAACCCTCACAAACCAATTCATTGTATAATGGCAAAGCAGATACGAAGGGGCGACAATTAAACATCATCAAGATAATGAATACAGTACATACCCCCAGTCACCTGTACAATTACCCATTGTATGAATGTGCTGAATGTCTCAAAGTATGCACACGAAATTGAGCATCCCATGGGCAGACATAGGTCCACATAGAACTCTCCGTTAAATTTACAACCCAGAAGGTGATGAGAAGAAGAAGGATGAACAGGTAGGAGCATAAAAGCTGCCTCAATATCAAATTTTGCTAAGAAAGCTCCCCGTCCTGCCTTCCTCACGAGCCGTTCTACCCAGGCAAACCTCTTTTTTGAGTTTTTCACCTACCACCCTGGCATGCTTCCTAGCCGAGATTAAATTACCTGGGCTCCTGCAACTAGAACCTAACTTGGCAGGAATTATGAAAAACCAGAACTGAACCCACAAACAATAAATTAGCTTTTTTGGAACATCCAGGGTGCCTAGCTTACCGCCTTAGCCAAGGAACCGTCCTTCCTATCGGAATCGGCGTCGCTCCCCTTTTGAGCAGCGTCCGCCCCTGCCCTATTTTTTTTGTAACAACGGAATGCCGGGTGGGGGTTCCCACACTCTCAAGATTCGTGTTTAGACCTGCATGCCAGGCCCCATTTACACACACCTTTGTTGTATTGGAAACAATACCCTTTTCTACTTGCACCTGCCTGACCGTTGGCACTTGGTTATCTCCCAAAGCTCTGAAAGAACCCCACCGCACTGGCCAGTGCATATTCTCTATCTAGTCGAGATAGCAGAAAAGGAGAACAATGCTCAGGGAATTTGTCACTGACAATACTGGCCATGATCACAAAAGCTTATAACCAATTATTAAATGTTTTGGGCACCCTCTTGTGCCTCTTTTTCCTTTCATCCTCCTCTTTTTTTGTTTCATCTTTCCTTTCCTTGACTTCAAAGTAGTTGTCAAGCGGAAGGAAAGAAAACATCTCAATAAATTCCCTCCTCCAAATCTTTTCTCTTATCTCTAGCGGGACATGCATCCCAATTGGACCCAAATGACAAAGGGAAGGTCTAACTTTTGCAGTGTCTGCTAGTGCCATAACATCATCTTTCTTTTTGTTCCCTACCCTCGGTAACTGAGACTTTTCCCTTTCTAACTCCCCACCAACATTGAGGTTAATAACCTCGCTTACTGACCATTATGTGATGGAATGAGGCAGCAAAGAACCACTCCCTGCAGGGACCCATGCACCATCTACACTGCCCTTTTGGCCTTCCAACTGTGCCAACATCTTCCTTAGGTAAAGTATTACTGAAAGGTTAGAACCCCCCGCTGTGCTATTACAAGACTCCCCTGAAGTTTGCATTGTCATATATTGCTCTGTCTCCTCCACTCTATGGCTAGTCAACAGAAAAATCACTTAATTTATTGCGTAAATTACGTTTGAAGTTTATATGCTTCTTTAAATAGATGAGTTTTAGCGAGGTTTTGAAGGATTGGAGGTAGGAGGATAGTCTAGTGGAATGAAGCAAGGAGTTCCAGATAATAGGGGCAGCACAAGAAAAGTCCTGAATGCGGGAGTGGTAGGAGGTGACAAGAGAGGAGGAAAGAAGAAGGTCTTAGCAGAGCGAAGAGGGCAGGTGGGGGAGTATTTAGAGTCATTCTATTAATATGACACGTTAGTGGCATTTTAACCTTTATATAATACGGCCTGTTGAAATGGGTGAAGTGCACCATGTGTATCTGATTAGAACTGTCTATCTATCTATCTATCTTTCTATCTATCTATTTATCTATCTATCTATCATCCTCGCATCCTGAGCTCCCAGCTCTATTGAAACTAAAGCCATATTTTTTGTGTTTATATTTATTTTGTATATTTATTACTTTATTACCACACATTAATATATGCATGGATTAGGTTACAAAAGATACTCTCCAATGTTGATAATATTTTCTATGCTTTTTATCCGCATACAAAAGCTTTTATGTATGTAACCGGTTATAGCAAAGTTTTAGTAAATTAATCATCATGTAATCACTTTGTGAAAAAACAAGTAATAGCTGTAATACATTTGAAGAATAAATGCATTACATTTTGACAGCTCTTTTGAACATAAATGTACCTCTAAAAAGCTCACATAAATTATACACCCAGATCTGTTCCATAAACAGCTGCGTGTATGAAGTAGGTCATTACAAATTCAGTGTGTTTATAGATACATTTTCATTGTTTCCATTAGAATAATAATGCTTTTATGAATAAGGAAGTTAGAATATATAGATGGCAAAGGGACACAACAAAGGCAGACTCATATGTATAACATATCACGTTCAATGTAAGGTTTAGTCTGCTAAAATAATTTAAATATATTCAGATTCATAAATATGTGTTATTAAAGGACCACTGTAAGGCTTGTATGTTTGCTGGGCATAGACTGTTAAACACAGTATAAATTAGATTTGAGTTTTCTCCTCAAGAAGTTATCTCCTCCTTTCTGTCTATCAGGTGTGTCATCAGCTCTGCCTGTGTGGTGGACTATTCATTGAGCTTGGGAGAAGGCTGGGCTAATGTCCCTGCCCTGCCCAATTACATCATTACCTCCACCCCCACCTCCTACACAGAAGTAAAAGCTCTATTGTAACATGCTTGCAGTGCTCCCATAGGCCCTACCCAGTGAGCCATCAAAGCCCTGCCCCGTTTACTGAGCATGCTCATTCTGAATCATAAACCAGACTGGTCAGATTTTATTTTTAATCCAACACATAGAAAGAGCTGGCCACACCCCTGATAGACAAAGACAGCTCTGCTTGAGGAGAAAACACACAGGTTAAAAGCTAAGGAAATATGTTAACTTTTATTTATTTTAAACTGCATCCTGTTTTAGAAGCCTATGCACCACAAAGGTACATTTGAGCACTACAGTGGTCCTTTAAATGCAGTTGCAGTTGGCATCAGACCTCTTCAGTGTCCCTTTAAAATAACCCAACATCCTTCCCCCATTATGCAGTGTGTTACCTTAGTGTCTTCACTCTTTGATCCAAGACCTGAGAGTTGAGGGAGGGAAACAAATACAATTGTACAACTGGAAAAAATAAATAAAAATGGCAGCTGAAATATATTGATTCATAAAAAGAGGTTTATGGTATTTGCACTGATAGTCCTATTAAAAGAAGGGAAGGAGAAGTTTGGACCCTATATTATATAGAATCATACAACAAAACATGCTGTTCTCAGATGACATATAAAAACAATCTTTTTTGCAAAGCAAAGTTACCGCAGTCCTTAAGAAATCTAATTACATTTCTATTCATTCTCTTTCTCATGGAGCTTTCCCTAAAAGTTTATTTTCTGTTGAAAATGTCAAAGTAAGACCAGTTTAGTGAATAAAGCAAAAAAAAAGCCTAATTTTAGGCTTCATAATGAGACAATAAGGGAAGTGGAATGAATCAGATTAGTGTGGGAAAGATGAACAATTTCACATATCTATTTTAGCTTGCGTTTGTCCTGAATCATCACAGCCAGAGGGAAAACTGATTAGTGGCAGTCCCAGTAATGATAATAAATCAGAAAGCTCATAAACTGCAAGATACAATACATTTACATCCATGTTTACCTATGGGGAAAGAAAAGTAAATAAAATCATAGGTTTGACAGCAAAAATGCCCATCTAGTCTGCCAATGCTATCTACTTTAGATAATTCTATTTTATTAAGCCTCAGGATAGCCTTTTGTTGTCTCCAGGAATGCTTACATTCCTTAACTGTGTTTCCCACTTAAACTGGAAGCCTGTCCAACATATTTACTATCCTAAATGTAAAGTAGTATTTTCTCACATTACCCCAAAATCTTTCACCTTCCAACCTCAAATCATGACCTCCTGTTCAGAATTGTGCAGTATACATCTGCCCTACATTAGGAGACACAATAAGCCAATCAGTTATGTTGTAAATAGCCATCATACATCACCGAGCGAGTAGTACATTACATATAATACCTCTTTATGAAATTTTCGATTGTTAAAAAAATGCAAGTATGGCTCAAATTAACTTGCAACCTGACTCACAGGCTCCCTGCCTCTCCCACTGTGGTGTGTGAGTGTGTAAGTTAATTTGAGGCATATTTGTTGTTTTTTTCAGGTCTTTCCAGTTCCGTGGTTCGGCCATTGAAATCGTAATTTTGAGAGGTGCACAATGCATGTACGGGTTTCGGTCCTAAGTTGTACTGGTCCCGCGTTGCGAGGCTTGCAGTTGCGGCTAAGTCCCACGGGACTTGCGATGAGCGCCTGTGGCGCTCATTACAAGCTCTGCAATGAGTGCTTTTGGTGCTCTTTGCAGCCACGGGCCTTGCAGTCGGGCGTCAACTGATCGCCTCGATTCGGTCCTATTTATCTCTCAGTCGGGCGTCAATGGTTTGCAACGGGACCATCACTGATAACTATATATATGATAAATCTGTATACCACACTGCTATTAGTGTCCTTGTGTGAGGATTTTCTGGCACTGCAGGAGCTCCCAGACAGTGCAAGCCCATTACAATATTGATACACTCACCTTTGCTGCAGTTTCTGTCTCTTTAATGCATGCTGACAGTGGTGCGTTCTTTGTTTACCTTAAAGGACCACTGCACTGCACCTGCTGCAGCAGCATTACCTCCGCCAGTGGCTTACACCGATGCTAACAAAGTGAGTTTGTTACATACTTGGCAAACAAGTGTCATTAGTGTCATTATGCTTGAACTGCAGAGGCCCTTTAAGGTTACTTCTGGCTTCTTTATTAATGGTCCAGCTTTTATATCGATTTTATATTGATCAGCATAAACAACTTGTTGATTTATTGCTATTAAAAAAAGTAAATGTTTTGTAAGAAATATAATCTGTGGATTTAAGCTGTTTCATCATTTTTAGACTGTGACAGCCTGCTGATGACTTCCCTGCTGTTGCCTATTTACTGTACTGCTTTGCTGGTACAACTGTAAAATAAATGTGCTGCACTTCATCCACTATCCATATCTCCTCCCATTTGGGGGAATGGATCATGAGAACACAAATGGTAGCTTTAACTGCAGCATATTTGCATTTAAAAGGTAATACATTATTATGTTTCTTTTGTTCTAACCCCCCCAGAAGATAATGGACCCAATGCTTCAAGAGCTTATTAGTAATTAGTGCCAATGAGTTCTCAATAAAAAATATTATAAGCCCTTTTTGGGGTTGATCAGAAAGGCTGACTGAAAGCTCAAAACAGCAGTCTTCAAGATTACTTTACTGGCTCCATAGGATTAACAAAGTAATCTGGAAACAGAAGAATAGCTAATGAAAACCAAAACACTTTTAAGATATTGTAAGCTGCCCATCATAGAGGCTACGGTAGGACCTTATTGCTGCCAGCTCTTTTTGTTACAGTTACAGACTCATTTTAGTAACAGGCAACACTAATGGTTGTATTTTCTCCATGAACCCTTGTCCTTTTTTGTGTTTTTTTTAATTTGTTTACATACATACAATATATAAAAGTTTTCAAAGCGTATTTTTATCTGTAGAACAAACATAACCACTTAAAGTAATCTTGAAGACTGCTGTTTTGAGACTTACAAGTAATTCAAATAGAATCATATTTAAAAATATCACAAGGAAAAAGAATAGGATGGAGGTTTTATGAGGAATAAGGCCAAGATGACTATATTCTTGTTATAAACCCAAACTTCCCATTTTGTCTTGATCTGAATGTGCCTATTTGGTTAAAAGGCCAAAAAGTCTTGTTCAATTTGTTTATTTTTATGGACCATTACTTTTATTTCCGACCATAATGGGAGTGTGGGTTTTTTCCACTTTAATATAACCAAGAATTTAGCTACCAACAGAACATTAATGACAATGCTGGACCTTTTGTAATCAATAGCTTCAGTGAAGATGTGAAAGAGAATCAGTTCTGGGGTTACTTTTAAATCATGATTGATAATTACAGCTAGGTGATGAACACAGTTTGCCCAGATTTTTTGTATAATGTGGCATGACTACCACATATGTTCCTATGTTCCCCATTCTTTACACCCTCTCCAGCATTGTCCTGAGTTTTGTTGAGGAGCTATTTTCGCCAACGTATTTGGAGTTAAATACCATCTTTGGTTTAGATTAAAGTAAACTTCTCTTAAGGAGACACATATTATATTTTTCTCTGTAAGTTTAAAAGCTTTAAACCATAGTTCAGTGTCAAAATCTATATTGAGATCTTTCTCCCATTATTGCATCTTTTTAGTTTTGTTGTTATGTTTCATAAATATACCTTAATAGCAATTGTTTATAGACATTTTTTCTGCATCTCTTAATAACTTTTCAAAATAAGTCAAGTCTCTTATTGCTATTAGAGTAAATTCAGAGCTTTATATTAAGTTTGTTATTGAATTATATTGTAACCATTGCTCTCTTGTGACTTCCTTTCCATGAACTAGCATTTGGAATGTCATTGGTCTTCCGTCATTATATAAATCGGATAGAGTATTTAAACCCCATTGTTCCCAATCAGCGAGCGTTTTGTACATGTATAATGGGGTTATTGGAGAAAGAAACTCGATAAGATTTCAGAATCAATTTTATACCATTAAGTTATTAATGATCTAACCACTAATAGGAGTTTATGAAAATAATTTATTATCTACTGGTTTATTCCAAATTATGTTATCTAATTGCTGGTTGTTTGAAAGGAGTTTTTCAATTTTTAAAAATGTGGGTATTTTAATTTTAAGACAAAACTTCAAAATATGGGTTAATGTAATAGCTCTAGCGTAATCAAATAGATTAGGGGGGCTAAGCCTCCTTTCGAGAAATCTCTTGAGACTATATCTCTGTTTAAACGAGGATTTTTGCCTTTATACATAAAGTAATCTATTATCTTCTGATTTTTTTTCAGTTGATATATAGGCATCTTATGTGGGAGACATCTCATCAAATAGGTTATTTTGGGTAACACAGACATTTTAATGGCCGCTTTCCTGCCTGTCCAAGAGAAATTTAACTTTCTCCATTCAAGTAATAGTGTTTATTTAGATTGTTATTTAGTAGATTTTTTAAATTCAGAGTAAAATTGATTCCTAGATGTGAAAAGGAATTTTGATGCCAGTTACATGGGGATTTCTCCATTAATTTATTCCATTTCATAGTGTCCACATTTAAGGATAACACCTCTGATTTGGAAATGTTCATTTTATAATATGACACAGTGCTTTATTCACTTATTATATTATGCAAATTTGGTAGAGAAGTTTCTGTATTGGTTAAAGTGATAATCAAATTGTCTGCAAAAAATGTAACTTTATTTTGAAGACTTTTTATTAATACTCCGTTTATTAATTCAGAAGTTCTAATTATTTCTATAAGAGGCTCTAAAATTAATTCAAATATTAAATGAGATAAAGGACATCCCTGCCTTGTTCCGTTTGATATTCTAAATTTGTTGTATCTTAACTCAGAACTTAATAGGTTGGTATGGAGGCATACAATTGAATACCTGTATTTAATAGAGATATGGGGCGATAGTTCTTATAGTTAGTTTAATCTTTGTCAGGTTTTGGAATGGTGACTATTGCCACTTCTTAATTCTTTCATTTTATTAAACACGTTTTTTTTTTAAATGTTTAATAGTCACAGACTCAGAAAATGTATAATACTATTTTTTAGTACTGCTGTTTGCTCGCTTGAGACCCCAGGCTTGTACCATACTCTTTGATAGAGACCCCCATAGAGTTGCTCAGCCTGAATACTAAAGCGTCTGTTTCATTTTGATCCTGAAAATGCGCAAGTGGGTCCTCCAGATCTCCATGCTGCCATTACACCCAATCAGCAATTCACAGGACTTTTCTAGCTAACTACCACCATACCATATCAGACAAAGGTCCTTATTCAGTCTTATCTACCATAAAATCAGAGTACCTGGAATGAGAGAAGAAAAGGAAAGGAAGGTTATATACTAGTAACATATTTTCATATATTTTGTGATTTTTTTTCCTTGTTTCCTTTTCTCCTTTCTCTTCATTCAGTCATTTTCCTTGTGCGGGTTGTGAAAATATAGGGATTATTAATTATAAATTGTTAATGCATTATATGTGAAGAAACAAAATAATCATGCAAATTTATACTTAATTTCTAATGTTCGTTTTTAAGATAGATTTGTATAGTAACCTCCACCACGTGGCTTCATAATTTTACTATGTTAGATAAATTAGTAAAAAAAAAAAAAAAAAATTACTTATACTGGATCAAATCCGTTTCTTTTTAAATACAAATTTGTCTTCAGTGATTAGTGAGAAAATGACATCTAACTAGGTTCAATTTACTTAAATCTTCTTAATTATCTTAAGTGCTTAGATGGAGCGAATGTTTAGAATAATTTGCTCCATTGTGTTCCATCCCTTCTCCCTCTCACATACAGCTGACCTCTTCAACAGTAATACTGTAGTAATTATGTGGTTTAGCTTAAAGTTAATATATTTCTCACTTTAATTAGTGAGTATACAAAAATATTTAAAACATTTTTCCCACTCAGGTGATTATAGCCAAATATTGATGTAGGTGTTTCACTGCACACCTGGCTTGTCCCATGGCTTGCTGAGTCTGACGGCTGGTCTGTGTTTGCATGTTGGATTACGTGCCCTTCAGCTTCCTGGGAGGGGCCATCCTCCTCCATGAACCCTTGTGATTGGCTGAGAAATTACAAAATTGGATTCCAACTGTAAAAGAGAATTGCAGTGTTCGAAAGCATCAACATCTTTTTTTAGATGTAATAATAAAAACACAAACAAATATTTTGCACTGGGGCACTCTATGCACTATCACATATATAGTTGTGAGCATGCGAGTTGTTGCTAACGCTTGCGGGCTCGCAAACTTAACGTCGCAACGCAAATAACACGACACAACAATTACGACCCTCGCAAACTTTTACTAGCAACGCAAACAACATACGACACGTTAACACACATTACGACCTCGCAACACTCGGACGCAACTCGCGAACATTACAAAATTCAAAACACAATACATACACACAGCACATACATAAAAAGCTTACCTACAGCAATAGGGAGCATCCAGGTCATCAAAAAAACAACTTACACCTTAATTTCACTCAAAATAAAACAGTTTACACACTAAAAAATTTCATACGCGACAGAAAAAATGGCCGCCGACCAAAACGAAAACGAGGCTACACACGCAAACACCATACAAGACACGTTAGCAGACATTACGACCTCGCAAAAATCATACGCAACACGCCGAAATACAAACATTTAAAACACAATAAATACACACAACACACACATATAAAGCTTACCTACAGCAAGAGGAACCATCCAGCACCTCAAAAAAGCAAGTTACACCTTCATTTAAATAAAAATACCACACTTTAGACAATAATAAAATCGCTAAGCAAGAGAAAAAATGGCCGACGAACAAAACGAAAATGAGGCTACAGCACTCTCAACACGCAAAACACCACAACACACTTGCAAAACACCACAAGAAACTCGCAAAACACCACGAAGCACCTACGGATAATCCGCAAAGACGCATACCACAGATAACCCACCATTTTACGCCAATGCGGAAGTACACCACTACGCTAACGGTTTCGTCTTGCGCACGCACAGTATTACACTGCACACATTCAGCACGCTTACACAACAGCTCCACACCACTAATGCTGCAGCAACATCAAAACACATTGACAGCTCTTCAACACAATGCTTCACAATAGGTAAAGTATATTCATTTATTAATGTATTATATATTATTACACACCAAACAGCATTAGCTCACTTACGATTTCATTGCCGTCATTTTTTGAAGGGCAATTCGCTAGTAGTATACTATAAATTTGACATTTCAGTGACAGATCCGAAGACCTTTGGGAACAATGTGATGAGATAGTCTGTCATCACAGCACAAGCTTATTGGCAGGGGAAATTAATTTATCACAGCAAGTCTCCAGCCAATGGAAACCACTTTGTTGTTTACACTTTGTGCCTGAAAATTTAGCACTACCAGCTAGAAAAAGCCAGTTTGACAATTGTTTTAGTAATGATTTAATATTAATTTTATGAATGATCAATGCCTAATTCCAATATCTAACTCCTATTTTTAGGGGATTCTGGTGGTCTTTATAATGAAGCTTTTTGCTACTCATATAATAAGGTTTCATGTGTGTGTTCAAATTCAGAGTAATAATAAAAGTAATATTTGAAGAAACACATTTTCATATACTACTAAATCCTAGATTCACACATCACCAGATATGGTTCTGTTTGGGTGGGAGAGGAGGCGGTTTTAATGTCTTTATCTGCCTCCTTCCTTGCAATGGGTGCTACAAGCAGATTTTTGCAGAGTTTCGGCAAAACAAAATGGCTGCCAAACAAAATGAAAACACAACCCTGGACCACGCAAAACTCCGCCAACCGCGTACCACTTTCACCCAGAAACGTACAAGATACAAAATAAACTATTTTACAAAGGACGGCAAATGCTTGTGAACCGCGTAGCACATAGACAAACAACGCTATTTTACAACCATAACTATCAACGAACAATATTACGCATCTACAGTAGCGCTTTACACAAATAAACCAACCCTTGCGCACGCAGCCTATTTCTAATGCACAGTTGGGACATTCATAAAACTATCTCCTCAGCCCAGCAACAGTCCCACTGGACATTATATGTCGCAGGACAATAAAAAGAGATTGTTACCTCTTCAGGCTATTGATTGTTACATATATTAATTAGAAAAAGCTAAACTATATTAATGTATTATTCAATTAATTCATTAATTAGTATTTAAAAAAATATATAGAGGAGTCAAAGGACACGCGAGGAGAGTCTTGCAATGAGCGCCGAAGATCCTTAGAGTATAAAAAGCTTAACATTGTGTGCCAAACAGAATTGCCATGGCTTCAAATTTTATTGACCGTCATTTTTTGATGGGCAAGTCGCTAGTAGGATTATAATAAAAAATGCAACTTATTATATATGCCCTGGGCTGTAAAGTTCAGGTAGACATTGTTGTTTAGTTGTTCAGTCACATTCGACTCTCCGTGACGCTATGGACCAGAGCACACCAGGTACATCTCTCAGTCACCGCCACTCTGAGCTCCATCAAGTTCATGTTCATTGCTTTAGTGACTTCATCTATCCATCTCCTCTGTCGTCCCCTTCTTCGTGTGCCTTCAAGATTGATTTCAAGATTCCCAGCACCAGAGAATTCTCTAGGAAATCTTGTTATCTCATAATATGGCCAAAATATTTTAGCTTTAGCCTCAAAGGCGTCAGTTCTATGACTTCTTTATGGTCCAGCTCTCACATCCGTATGTTATTACTGGGAATACCATAGCTCAAACTATGTGGACCTTTGTTGAGTTTAATATCTTTACTTTTTACTAGCTTGTCCAAGCTTGCCATAGCTTTCCTCCCCAGAAGCAAACGTCTTTTAATTTCTTGCCAAGTCACCATCTGCAGAGATCTTGGATCCCAGGTAAATAAATTCTGTCACTGCCTCTACTTCATCCCCCACTATTTGCCAGGAAGTGAGATTGCCGATTGCTATGATCTTCGTCTTTTTAAGGTTGAGCGCTCATTGCAGCCTAAGTCCTGTGGGCCTCGCAATAAGTGCCTTTGGCCTGTGAGGACTGTTCGACAACTGCTCGCCCCATTTTGCGGGGCTTGCAGTTGCGGCACTAGCGGCTCTTGCACAGCGAGGGACGCAAAGCGTGACCAACATTGCAAACGCTCCCAACATTCGCAGATCCACAACTATTATAGTGATTGTGATATATATAAGTTACCTGCATGTATGTCACTGGATTATAAAATAGCTGATCAGTTTACTCAAATATGATAGTCCACCCTAGTTTTATCAGTATCCTCAACAGTCATGTATCCTGCCTATATATATTTTTAAAAGTAGAATACAATCTGTTGAGAAAGAAGCTCATCCTACTCTGACTGCTACACATTTTAAAAGTACACTAGCAATAACATCTCTGTAATACAATTTCAAATGTATGTGTACACAGTGTATTTATTTTCTTTGTCATGTGGAAAAGAGATGGGTTATATCATAGGTACACAAGTTATTGTCTCTTTAAAACAGTATTTGTATAAGCAGTAGATCTCAGTGACAGTCACAGAACTTTTAAATCGTATTTGTCAAACAGCTTTACATGAATGACAACAGTTGAAAACACATTCCTCTGATGAATAGTGCAGTTCCTGTATAGATCGACTTCTGTGTATGACCAAAGTAAATTAATATAAACCCGGAAAGAATGTGCTGCAATTATAAAGCCAAACTTCAGAAAAGGGAGCTTTAGATTCAGGACCATCTTTGGGGGTTCAGGGGCTATTATGGGGTTTCATTTGAATTGCTAATATAATATATATAATTAGGAAATTGCTTGTCAAAAATGACGGCAATAAAATATTAAGGCTGGCAATGCTGTTTGCCACACAATGTGTGGGTTTTGCTCCTCTGATGTTGGTTTTATTTTCAAAGTCCTGCGTGCCTGGCGTTGTTGGTGTAAGTGTTACTGTCTTTTGCATTGTGTATTTTCTACGTTTTGCGTGCCTGGCCTTGCTGAGCCTTGTTTTCATTCAGTTTCAGAATTTTTACGTTTTTTCGGACGCTATTTTTCCCCCGCTTCAGCGATTTTCGATCGTTAAAAAAGACAAAATATGCCTCAAATTAACTTGCAACCTCGCTCACAGGCTCCCTGGCTCTCCCACTGTGCTGTGTGTGACCGTTTAAGTTATTTGTGAGTTTTGGCAGGCTTTTCCAGTTTGGTGGTTCTGCCGTTAAAGTCCAATTTTTGCGAGCCTTGCAGTCCATCTACGTGCTTTGGGTCCTACGTCATACGGGGCTGTAATTTTGCGTCTGTCGCAAAGTCCAGTGGCCTCGCGATGAGACCTCATTGCAGCAGTCCTGCATGTCTCGGTATGAGCGCCAGCTAAGTCTCGCCTGTCCACCCCTGCAATAAGCGCCTTCAGCGCTCATTGCAGCCTAGGTCCTGCATGCTTTAACTGCTGAATTCGCTTTGCAAGGTGAGCATGCCTCAACTGCTCAGTTCGTCTCGCTTTGCGAGGCTCGCAAAGCGTGATGACAACTCGCAGTACGACAACTATATAGGTGATTATAAGAGACTCCAAAAGTATATGCTCAGGGAGACCTGTCTGTTACATGTATAATGGTACCAAGTTTAATGTGGAAGACTCTTCCTACATTTATTATAGCACTGGCTCCCATATCAATATTTTGGTAAATAACATTTGACAGACAGCATGTTTCACTGCTGTATATGAAAACAAAGATAAGAGCTAAAATTTTCACTTTTAGATATCTCAAAAGTGCTATATAAACTTTTTGCAGGTAGAATTTTTTTTTTCACCTGCCATCCAACATGCTATTATATGAAGGGGTATGTGTATGAATGTCCAAACATGTGGAAAAGTATATATAGTTTGCCTTTTATTGCTCTGTGTGTTAGATAATGTGAAGAACAAAGAAAAATGAAGGTAACTGTCACAGTTTAGAACTCCTGCTGTAGCTTCTTTTTGGCTCTTTAACTGGCTCTTGGCACTTTTACCTAATTACGTTACAGAGCTAAGAATTCTAATTGTCAATGACAACAATGGAACACAACGTTTCTTCTAATTGTGCACCCAATCTTCCCACAAACTGGCAAACTAAACAAGTTCCACAACTTTCCATAGGCAGGTATCCTTCTCTAAGAGTGGTCTAATATAAAAGTAACTTTAGTTTTAGTAGAACATCCCTTTAAGGACAGGAGAAGTCCATGGTGTAATGTCTACAAGACGGGCAGCTTTAATTTCGAAAATCACTTTGACCTTATCTGTGCCATGCAATAAATATATATATCATTTGAGATAAATATCATATCATGTTTTGTTAAATGATAGGACTGATTCATCAAGGTGTGATAAATGTGCCACGAGACACATATCATTTCACGCTGTGTTATTCAATTCTGATTAATACATTTATCAAAAGCTATTAAAGTATCCGCTCAAGGCTCTAGTATCTACAGTTATCCAATCCTCTGTAAAATGAATGAGGCAGTGCTGCTACTGGGAATATGAAACAGGCATCTAGCAAGAAGGAGAAAAATTGACATGTCATGTGCGCACATTATAGATTTATTGTTAAAGTAAGAACAAATACTAGAAACTAAACTATTTACTTTTCTCAATCACAAATATTATCCGCCATGCACCAGATGCTATAAAAAACAATAAAAATAAGTGCTTGAAATGATTACATTTCAAGCACTCTAACAATTACAGTGGCGTTCTATTATTATTCATAATTACATATCAAAGGCTGGTTGTTTACTCTTGCACTTAAAGGACCGCTGTAGTTTGAGAAATCTTCACGTCTGAAGTATGTGGCAAACTAGCAATATTAGCCGCTATATAAAACATGAGCTTAAAAGCATTTTTACAAAACAATCTTCACTTTAACAGACTCTGCTTGTGTCATGGGCACTTTAGACTTAGGTCTAGAACTCATGGGACGTGCTATGCAAATTTGCCTAGTGGAGGGCGGGAGATTTGTCACATGGTCAGGATATTCCTGTGAATCAGAGTGATTTGCCATTGATTAAAACATGATCTTTTAAATACAGTGGCTAGTTCATGAGAAACCGGGTCCAGTAAAGAACCACTGCAGTCCAAGAAATGACACATACACTATCAAGTATGTACCAAACAAACAAGATTAGCAACTGAGTAAGCCATGGCGTGTGCAATTTTTCAAGACTATGTTGATATGGTGGTCCAGTGGTTAGGATTCAGAGCTTTCAACGCTGCGACCTGTCAGAGAACCAGTCAGAGAACCAAGAGGTTACACCATTCTGAAGCCATGCAGGGTTGGGCTTGCTCAGAACTTGGATGGGAAACCACCTTGGAATACTAGGAGCTGTATGCTGTGGCCCACTGGAGAAGGAACTGGCAACCCACTCCAGTATCTCTGCCATGAAAACCAAGTGCACCAGCATGACCATATACATAAATATATGCCTGGTGTGTTGCAGTCCATGAGGTCACAGAGAGTCGGAAATGACTGAACAACTCTCCGTGACCTCATGGACATAAAGATGTGTCTGATGTGTTAAAGTCCATGAGGTCACAGAGAGTCGGAAACGACTGAACGACGCAAACAAAATGTTGATTAGTAAAGTGCTTTTGTTACATCACTTCCTCAGAGCTGAATCATGAGGGTGTTTGTTTTGGGAGGGAGGAGGGCAGAAGCTGGAACAATAAGCCTTTGATAATATAATTGGATAATATTAAAAATGTAAACCAAACCCCTTCAGCCTCACTGTTGCCTTGAAATAAACCTATGCATAGTGCTACGGAATATGTTGGCGCGTTACAGATAAACGATAATAATAATAATACACACACAACTTCCACCTGGGTATCATGGATTCCTCCAGGGCCCGGCAAATGCTTTTAAAATGTGTTTCTAATTAAAAACTTGCGTTATGATGTTTTCCTTCTGAATTAAAAACATATATAATTTTTGCTTTGTGTGGCGGTCCTTTAAATTACTTTATAGGTAGGAATTCCACACCAATGCCAGCATGAATAATGTGACAAATGTTTTTTAAAATCATACTATAAGAAATAGACAGACATCAATGGGTCTTATAGATGAGTATATAACCAAAACAACTTAATGTCAATTAATACAAATATAATATACACATACTTCATATACAAAAGGCCCTTCTGAAAATGATTGGCATTATCTGCCAAGTGCATTGCAGTAAATGTGTTTTCAGCATATTCATCTCTCACTGACTGTTACATCTCCATTAGCTGCCTTGCATGTAGCAACAAAGCACGGATGATTATTTTTGTTGCTGTCAGATCCTCACGTGGGAAATGGAATCCTGTATCAGCAAGTAATAAAATCCCTCTCTGTGACATTTACATTTCAAGAGGAGCAGTAGAATGTGAGATGGAAGCCGCAGATCGTTCTCTACAGTGATGTATGACTTGCTAAGCAGCGACTAAGGCGCCGAATAAACCACAATATTTACATTATGAGTAGCTGTATACATTGTCACTGCTTATTAAGGAGGAATCCTACTGGCACAGCCCAAAACAGCCAGGGAGTAAAAATGACTCATTCAATGTATAGCTATAGAAAATGATCTATATGTGCCTGTGATCTATAAGCTTATCATATTGCCACATCTATCTATCTATCTATCTATCTATCTATCTATCTATCTATCTATCTATCTATCTATCTGTCTGTCTGTCTGTCTGTCTATCTATCTATCTATCTATCATAAGCAAAATCATACACTTGTGTGTACGTTTACATGTCGAAGACAAGTCAAAAAACTGTTTATATTTCAAGATTTACATTGTAGTGTAAGAATATGACCAGGGACATGCACATAAGCTCACAATGTGTCTTTAATCATGATTAAATTAAATCAGCATGGGCCCTGCCATTATAACACAGTTTTTAACCTAGCACAAGATGGATACACATGGCTACTAACCACAATTTTATTAAGCTTATGTGAGGTAAAATTCTGATAGAACCCCACTACTATACAATAATACTTTAAGTAGTCATACTTTAAGTAGTACACTTCTATGTGCATTTGTAAGTCTCACATAAGTCAGAGAATCTTTTACAGGTCAAAATCTGATGGTTTTTATTTTTCCACTGGATGACTGGGTGGGGGCATGCAGATGAGCTCACAATGTGTCACATTCTTTGCATATCTATATATATATCAGTATTGAATATATATCCAATGTATTTACATGTCTTATTTAACCTATACAAATATAAATATGAATGACTTGATTGTGAACATATATACCCAAGCGCTATAATAATGTAAAAACAAATCTCAATATCTGAAAGTTTTTTCTCTGGTGTTATTGGAACAATATGATGATTAAAATAAGATTAAATGAAGTATCAAAAAGTATCACATGTGTAATTGTAAATATCATTAGAGTTTGAATCCAAAATACTGTACCAAAATACTGTACTTGTTGCTATTTGAAAATCTAGTCTCATAAAAGTATATCTGGCACCTTGAAAATCCGGATTAGGCCGTCAGGTATACCATGATAGTAGCAATGGTAGGCTCAACAACTCTCAATAAGATGGAAGAAAAAACCTTCTGGTATCCAGATGGTACAAGTTCACAGGATCCACTTCTTCTTTCTGGGTCTTTTGGATCTCTTTGGTGGTGTGCAGCTTATTTCTAAAGTACTTGTATATATGAAATAACAAAAGGAAGCAAGGGGAAAAGTGCAAAACCACTTCCTAGTGCAGATCCATTAGGTTTATTAAAAGAATACAATAGAAAGAATACACTAATATAAAATGAACACTCACAGGAATTGAGGGGGTAAAACAGCATATGCATATGCCTCCCTCATCCCCCCCAGTTCCTATACCCATGACTGTACAGAGAGCTTATTTCACCAGGCTGGTAGTGACTATCCAATTTTATGCATGTTTGTATACTATATAGATTGCTCTATCATTGAGAAAGCCCAGTAGAAGGTAGAAACGCATTTGATACTTTTATACACCACTGAAATATAGATATGCTATAGATTTTCTTATCAGTCACATATTAGATCAAGAAAGAGGCTTCTAAGCAAATGTAGGCAAAGGGAAGAGGTGATATATGCCAAGATACAAATTGTAGCAACCCCTGTGTAAACATTGCAACCATGGTTATCACTTTGGCAGCGTGTATATCAAGAAAAGTCTGGTGAAATAAGCTCTCTGTACAGTTGTATTGTTAACATTGGACAGGATTAGTGATGTCGCGAACATCAAATTTTGGGTTCGCGAACAGCGAACGCGAACTTCCAGCAAATGTTTGCGAACGGGCGAACATCGGCAAACCCCATAGACTTCAATGGGCAGGCGAATTTCAAAACCCACAGGGACTCTTTCTGGCCACAATAGTGATGGGAAAGTTGTTTCAAGGGGACTAACACCTGGACTGTGGCATGCCGGAGGGGGATCCATGGCAAAACTCCCACGGAAAATTACATAGTTGATGCAGAGTCTGGTTTTAAGCCATAAAGGGCATAAATCACCTAATATTCCTAAATTGTTTGGAATAACATGCTTTAAATCACCGGTTATGATGTTGTATCGATCAGGTAGTGTAAGGGTTACACCCGCTTCACAGTAAAAGACCAATCTCCCCGTTTAATGCGCGGCAAACAACCGCAAACAGTCCCTTTGCACAACCGCAAACTCCCCATTTGCACAAGGTTGGATACCAAGCTAGCCATGTCCCGTTCCTTGTCCTCACTGATGTCATTGAAGGTCTCTTCCTCCACCCAGCCACCAAGGGTCCCCAAAAGGTGACAACAAGCCCCCTGGGACGCCTGCTGTGTTTGGTCTTCCACCTCCTCAAAGCCACCTTCCTCCTCTGACTCCTCTTCTTCAGACTCACAGAGTCTGGGGGCTTCCACTGCCCAGCATGGAATATTATACACAGGTCAGAGTCTGGGGGCTTCCACTGCCCAACATGGAATATTATACACAGGTCAGAGTCTGGGGGCTTCCACTGCCCAGCATGGAAGATTATACACAGGTCAGAGTCTGGGGGCTTCCACTGTACAGCATGGAAGATTATACGCGTTGCCTCTGTCTGCGTGATTATAAGGTGTGTACTGTTAAGTAGCACTATTCCTATCGGTTTAATCCCTGTTATGTGCACTATTAGGGGACGTGTATATGGCATTGATTTTTGGAACAGGGAGATGGAAAAAGATGCTTGGTCGGTCCTCCCACTTCAAATTTGGAACACTGCGCGTGCAATCTAAGGTGCCACCAGATATGAGTGTCACTGTGCACTGGCAAAAGTTGGCAGAGTAGGCGCTGTAGGCCTCACACACATGCCTGTAGGCAGGCAACTGATATTCAATCGATTACAGTCAAAAAAGTGTTGTTTTATGTCACTGTACACTACGGTTGCACCAGATATGACGTATCACTGTGCACTGGCAAAAGTTGGCAGAGTAGATGCAATAGGCTTCACACACGCCTGTAGGCAGGCAATTGCTATTCAATCTATTACAGTCAAAAAAGTGTTGTTTTATGTCACTGAGCACAATATAAGCTGTGAGCCTGACACAGGCAGGCAATTGAAATTAGATTACAGGAAAAAAATGGTTGTTTTCAATGTATGTTACACCACCAGGTTTGAGTAGTGAAAATAAGCACAATAGAAGCTGTTAGGTGTTAGCCTGTCACACACACACGCTGGCAGGCAGGCATAGATTACACACAAAAAATTATAAAATTAAATAAATGATGTTCAAAGTTTCCTCAATGATAAAGTATAGGGGGCGAACCGAAAAGCGCATGTGTTCGCCGCGAATAGTTCTCCGGCGAACTGTTCGGGACATCACTAGACAGGATGAAACATTCTTACCTTTGATTGAGAAGAACCCCCATACTGACTGTGGGATATATGTATATGCTGTTTTACCACCTCAATTCCATGAGGTAGGAACATGTGAGCGTTCATTTTATATGATTTTACTATTTCTATCGTATTCTTTTATTCAGCTTATATATGTCTGTAATTGTTTTATAGTATATACCAACTGTCCATAAACACTAAATGATACATGATAAATAAAACCTTCCTGGATACTCAATCCATCTGTATGAAATTGTGTGACTCAAGGAGAAATAAAAAAAATCCCCAGGTCACAGGACTTTTACACTTTCACAAGATGATTAAATACTTGTGAATCATCTGCACTCCAATGACACAATAGGTATAGAACCTAAACTTTCTCACATCCCTTTTAAAAACATTTTAGAAACTGTGCAGAACTTGACAACTATGTTCCAAACTAACAATATTAATGGCTGTGTAAACTATGGACAAAATCATTTTTTGGGGGAAATCTGAATTTTTAAAGATTTGTTTTATGAGTGCAGGAATGAATTGTGTGCTTGGTAGAGTTGGATGATGATGTGGGGGAGTTTGATAATTGGATACACTTGAAATTGACAACACACCCCTTCTCCCTCTCTCATCCAGAAGCAGACCCCTTTATTCAGTGTAACTATAGCTCTCCAGAAATGTAAAAACAGCTTCCACCAATGCATCATCGATCTATCCAAGGTCCTGCAAAGATACCACCATTTATTTTTTTCTTTGTCTGACTAATGACACTAATACAGCAAATATTGGAGGAACAAGTGTTAGATACAGAGGCAATACTGTGAGTTGCACTTTCATTCATTTAATCCTCTGGTCCACAATATTGTTGAAGACATTGGATCCAAGGCCCCACTACCCCAGTTAGGAAAACAAGCAAATGTCTCCTTCCAGTAACTAAGAAATATTATAGTTTAAACATTTTTAAAACAATTGGCAAATATTAAGACATGTTCTTCAAACAAGAGCATCCATATAAAGTTGAGACTTGCGTGGTCCTTGAATAAATGGGTTTATATAAGAAATCCATCGCTATCTCTTACATAAACATGCCAGTCTATAGATTATAGACACACTCTGTTGACAATCATCTCTCCCATTAAAAAAAAAACTTGCAGAATTCCCAATGAAGCAACACTAACCACATCTTTGATCAAATCTGTTTACAGAAGGCAATTACAATTTGGCAAGGTTTGTTTTTCTATTTATACAGACTTGTGGTCCCTTTAAACAATTTCTTTGCCACGGCTGTTAAAATAACTTGTGCAACAAGACTACAATCTAGGGCTGAGGAGGAACACAAAGCTGAACAGAATATTCTGTCCACAGCTGTTGTACTGTTTTTTTTTTTTTTACTTAATTGCTTCCATACTACATGTGATTAATTACTTGGAAAATGATTGCATCTGTGCTTTGAAAGAAGCTGATTGAGACCCTCTAATGCTGAATAGGCTGGCATTGTGCATCTGTTTGATGTGAGATTTGCAAAGCAGAGCAGATATGGTATCAGTGGAAGGTGGATGTGATCCAGGCTATTGGTACAAGAGGATATTATACAGTCTCTTTCATGTAATTATCGATACAGGCTAGACAGACAATCAGATCTGCTTCCGAGGCATTAGCCTGTGTTTCCCTATCTAACCCTGCAATTTACTGTTTAAGGGAACATTGTAATGGCAGAGCTAATAAATAGAGGGCCCCAATGTAAAATAATTTTGGGGTCCTTGTATTTACCCTATCCACCCCTTAGGGGTAAAAAAAAAGGCAACATTTTATGTAGAGGGTCAGATCATCCCTATGGTGATCAGTTCACATTTTTATAAAGTAATTACAGTATTTACCATTTGTATCTAATAAATTATAATCCCTCCTTTATTGGCAGTAAATGAGAGCCCCTAACCTGTAGCTCCGAAACTGGTAATGGCATAGCAGCATGGACTAGATGTTTTAATGAGGAGTTGATCTTTAATAAAATTCATATTTAAATACTTAAATATTATTTCAAAGAGCAGACTCAGCTGTTGTTAGTCTTCACCAAATATAAGGACAAACGGGGAGTTGATCATGTATAGCTAGCAAGCAGTGGTACATTTTCAGGTGCAAAGCTTAGGTTGTAAGTTTGCAAGTTTTCAATCTTGTCTCTGTGCTTTGAAAATAATCACTATGTACGTTTGATTCCTGTTGTAGTCCAGCACTTTCAAAGACTTTAAAAGATTTCATGCATTTGAAAGATCACGTTTTGTGCACTACACGTGTTTTTTTTCCCTGTACATAAAATAAATTATATTAATTGAAGAAAACTAACACTAAAACAACAGACAGGCAGATACAAAACAATGTGTTTGATTTGTCTTTACCTTATCAGTGAGTTACAAGGTAGGGTAAACAAGGAGACCGTGATAATTGTGTTTTCTTAACTGATTTGCATTAAAACCAATGGAAAAAAGGCACAGCATGTTGCAGTCCATCCCTATTATCTAGTGCTGGGTGTTATTGTTCACTTTGTTGCTCTTCCACTGTACTTATGTGTCTGACCTGCGTTATAACCCTCACCATCTTCTGTCTGCCACCACCACTCACACAATGCCTGTGACCTATAGCCCTAACCTATAACCTTCTGCATACATCAGATGGTCCTTTCCCTCTTCGCCATCGCAAAATCTGACAGCTGCAGTTCCGCCACCGGCCGACAGATGGTGCTGCCGATTTTAGCGTATAAGGCGAGACGACAGAAGAGGCCTTGAGCTTTTAGAGGCGCGCCCGAGGCCCTGTGGGGCCGAGTGCCCGAGCCAAACATAGCAATGGCCTCGCTGTCAATTCAGCTCCGTCGAGTTGCACCACGTCGAAGGGGAGATTGGTCTTTGCATTCCCTGGAACTTGACGGAGCCCGAAAACTCACAGCGCCCTCTGGCGAATGGCACCTGTAACTGCAGCTGTCGGTGCTGCAGAAGAAATGCGCAGGCAAAGAGGGATAGATCCCATTATTATTATCTTTATTTATATTCCATCAGATCTTTTTTACAACCGACAAACCTTGTCTCTGGTTGGATGGATTTTTATTACCTCTACCTCAGTATTGTGAGTTAATTTCTTCTTGTGCTCCAGTCAACATAACAATTGGATATATAAAATTGCCTATTAAAAAAAATACCTGGTTTAATGAGAAGCTGAGCCTTTCTAAATGTAATAACTTCCTTGGCGGATATTTATTCGGAAAACACTCAATAAGTAGTCACTAGATAATTACTTTACAGAGGCCAATCTGAAGCTCCAGATATGAAAATTATACTTAACAGGAGTCTGGCAAAGGTGCTATCAGTGCTTATTGGATTAGGACAATATTCTGTTAAATATATCCAAGATAGAAGGGCCCTATTCATACCTTTTATAATAAATGTTATTAATATTGCAATTACATGTTCATTTTTCTTGAGTGGATATCCTATTACAACTTATACAATTGACATGATTTTTATGCTCTTCCCTGATGGTGTTATGCTTTTTTGTTTAATTGCTCAGTCGTATCCGACTCTCAGTGACCCCATTGATCACAGCACGCCAGACACATGTGTCTGGTTGGAGTGGGTTGCTAGTTTCCTCTCCAGTGGACCACGATTTGTCTGAACCCTCTGCTATGACCTGCCCATCTTGAGTGACCCTACATGGTAGAGCTCACAGCTTCATTGAAGCACACAAGCCCCTTCACCATGAAAAGGTAGTGATCCTGAAGCGGTGTGCTATTTATAACGGTACAATAGGCAAGTTACAATGTTAAAACACATTGTGTTGAAAAATATTATTATCATTTATTTGTAGAGCCAAAATATTCTGTAGCGCTATACAAGGTTTATGAACAAGGCAAAAACAATAGTAGTATTAAAATGTTGTAAAGGATGGAAAGCCCTGTTTTTGAGTTTAGAATCCAGTGTCCATAGAGCTTTCCCCAAACACCATGCAAGATTGAGAACTCACAGATTTACAATCTAAACATTACAAATACAATATATTGAAGCAACAGACAATTTAGTGCAATCGAGCTGAAGTCCCCAGTCCAAAAACTAATTGGCTGCACCTGACACAGTGGATTAACAATTTTCTCAGCATGAGATCCTGACATTGTTGCAAAAACAGTTTGCACAGGGATTAACCTAATTTTTTAACCTAACTTTTGTAATATTTAAGACCCTTTCTTTTAATTTCATGCTAGCTGGGACACCATGGAAACAAAGAGGGGTACATAATCCCATTACTAGAAGCGCTCCTCTACCAGAATGCTACTCTCTAATGCCAATAACATCAGCTTTCTTACAAAGGCCCAAATTACTATGGGCCTCATTCAATTGTGATTTGGCCAATTGAATAGGGCTCTATATAAGCACAGAGCATATTTTTTTACAGAAGTTTTTAGTTAGTGAAGTACTTGCTTTTGGATAGAAGTTCACTAACTAAAAACTTCTGTAAAAAAAATATGCTCTGTGCTTATATAGGGCCCTATTCAATTGGCTAAATTGCATTTGAATGAGGCCCTATGTGTTCATCAAGCATTGTAAAGAAAAAAATTGAAACATATTGAATACATTATTTAAATTTCTAGAAAGTTAGTACAAATAGTTTACTCTACTCCAATAATAAACAGTATACTGTATATATAGAAAATAAATTGGGATGTCTTAAAAATCATCTGATTAGTCGTGCTGTCTTGCTGGAAATGTAAATTGGTTTTGTATGTGTTTAATTAAACATTTCTTTCCGTGAACTCAAGAGGAGAACATTTTACCGCAAAATTGTTTAAAACCCTAAATTGCACTGTTTTTCCAATTATCCAATTATCCAATAACATGCAAGAGACAGAGAGTTGTTTATTTTTACTTTAAAATTGCCCTTGATTTACCTTATGGCCACGATGGTAAAGTGAAGCAACCTTGAAGTTCATTATACTTAGACCATGTAATAGTAAATATATAGTATCACAAATTTTGTTGTATTTTAAGGGAATTAGTTAGGTTACAAAACATCATTAGTGCTAATCTGTTACATTTCAGACCATCACAATGTTTAATAAATCCAGGTTTATCAATTATCTTTAATAAAAATAACATATACAGTAAGCCAACAAAAAATAAGAGAAAATAACTTCTTCACTTATGGGATATAGATAAAAATAGATATTTGGGCAAATACAAATATTGAAAACCAACAGTTTTTTATGTAAATGTCTAAACAGGCTGCTATCCTTATCCTATATCCATATAGGTAGACAACCAACAAGGAAAGTGCCAAAAGAGACAATCAATAGTACATTAAAGTTTTAATGACTTTATCAATAACGGCAATAGTCCATCCGATGGGGAAGATTTCCAATGTTGCTCCATTAGTTCCTTATGTGGTAATAAGAGATAATGCTTGTGGAGAGGAAGAGCAAAAAGGACCAAAAATACAGCCAATCACTGCTCTTAAAGGGGAAGCAAAATCCTTATCACTCATCTGTGTGTCTGAACCTTGTGATATATATATAAAAGACTGCACTATCACCTGCTTGTATCCTCAAGGGAATGAGAAGGTATACAACAAACTTTAAGGATTAGAGCCTAATCACGCATTATTTTCATGAATACCAGGAGCCAAATAAACCAGAACAGTACTTCCCTCTTTAAGTTAATCAAATATAGCAAATGATTTAATAAGGTTAACGAGGGAAGTGTATTTGGGAAAAAGAGGAGCAAGAACAAGTGGCATGATTTGAAGTTGAAAGGTGGATGTTACATTATAAAATGGTAGCAGTAAAGTGGACCAGCTAAACACAGATAAGGAATGTAAGCATGTCTGGATACACATAAGGCTATACTGAGGCTCATCTAAGCCACACTTTTAAGCAGAGAGAGTGGGCATACCACAAGGACCTTATTGGCGCTGTCAAAAATATGTTTTTAGATTATTATATATGCTTTGTGCATGCCATGTCAATACATACATAGCATTTAAAGGAATACTGAAGTCACCATATACACTCTGCACTATCAGACAGAAAGTGAAAAATCGGAAAATTGTTTACAATGTTTAAATTGATCAACTATTAGCTTCCATATTGAAATTGTAATTATAGACTGTGTAGTCCCTCCCATAAGAATCTGCATAGAGAATAAGGTGCAGGCTCTAATAGTGATCCTATTTCAACTAGTGATTTCTCCTTGTTAAACGGCCAGTGTAACCATTAGATAAAGGGCTGTGAGGATCGAGTTAACCACTTGTTTGTAAATTGAACATTAAAGCCATTTGTAACTAAAGTGTTGTTAAAATGAATGTTACCTGCCTGATATGATGGGTCTGTCTCCACCTCCCTCCTGTCACACGACTCAACAATGTCTTTGTGGAAGCCATTGAAATCATCTATCAGCTGTTTGCTTATTCAATAGTTATCACTTATCTTCCCCTATCACTGGGCTTTGTGCATGTGTGACCATGTTCCCACCTGATGTCATTAGTGATATCAATGTTTTTTGTTGCCTATTTTACAGTCCTATCACATTAAAGGGATGCTTATGATAGAACTCCATAATTAAACAGCTAACAGATAACTTCAGTGGTATCTACAGAAACAGTGTGAGTCATGTGATTTGAAGAATGTGGGTAAAGACCCAACAGCTCAGGCAGTTTAACATTCATTTTAAACCATTTTATTTACAGATGGCTTTATTGTTGAATTGCTAAATACATATTTTTTGAACTAACAATGTGCCTACTAGATACGCGCAGACCTTTATCTTGTGCGTACACTGGCCCTTTATCATGCAGAGGGGAACAGTGGGTAAAAACCTCTGTTTTTAGAACTGTATTTTTAAATTCCCCTTCATCCTTCTTTTACATTAATATTTTTTAGTTAAAATAATCATTTAAAAGTATTTAAACTCCCATATTTGTTTCATGTTATACATTTATAGTTTATATAAAGGAAATATGTGACCAAAATAAAAATAATAAATAAGTAAGCTTATGATAGAATGTAAACCCACATTTGCTATTTCACAGTTCAGGCACTTTACTACTTTGTTATGTTTCCATGCTTTACAGCGATCAATGAGGACTATATAAGTAACATATAACTAATTTTGCAAATATAACAATGTTAATTTATGAAAAAGTAAAAATTACTATTTCTTTAAAAAAAAAGAAAAAGAAACTTGTGGTAGTTCTTGTGCCCAGGTCCCTTAACCACCCTGCTGTGTCTACATGCCTTGCAGTTGGTAAAAAAGACCAATATATCTAATTTTAGAAATGTAGCATTTCCTTCTATAACCTGCACACCTGCTTCTTATTAGTTCCATGGCCCGGTGCAGCTCATTATGTATTTTGACAATGCAGGGGCAGGTTAGAATGAGCTTAAAACCAGTAAATGCAAATATTCATATTTTAGCAGCAATGTTTTAAGAGGAAAACAGTATACCCATATGTTTTGCCACTCAGAATATTAGTGCGGGCCCTGGTGGCATCTTTTCCCCCAGCCTGTTCTCTAGAGAGGGAGAGCATCCAAAAACATTAACATATAATTCAGCATCTAAGGCACAAGAATAATGCTTCTTAACAAATAAAATATTAAAGAAATTAAAGAGTGTGGCAATCTGCCTTCTTCAAATGGGCTTGATAAGGCTGTGATGGCCAAACTTACCCAGCAGATCCCCCAGGTTCTTTTGATCCCTTCACCAAGACAGCTGATATCTCATGCGCTTACTCAGATGCAGCATTGGAAAAAAAATATGAACACAGACTCAGCATTACAAAAATCAGAAACTGTTTTAATTGCTGTTGATACTCATAGCAGGTTTATTAGACGTATGTTTAATCTTGAACTGATAACATTCTGGAATAGTTTGTAGAGTTTTCTGGATTTCTGGATTTTGGATAAATTGCTAATACAGTCACTGTTTCATATGCAAGGCATCATAACATCCACTTCACTAGTTGTACAGGACCAGGGCAGTTATAATCTTCACTATGGATTCTGACATATATATATATATATATATATATATATATATATATATATATACAGTATTTATCGGCATATAACACGCACCGGCGTATAACAAGCACCTCATTTTAAGAAGGAAATTTCAGAAAAAAAAAAATTCAAATAAAGAACTTTGAAGCAAAATCCTCAACCTCCCTCCTCATCCTCCCTCCTCAACCCCCTCCTCAAACCCCCCATCTTCAACACCCTCCTTCACCCCCCAGCCTCATCCTCCTTCCTCAACCCCCCTCCAAAACCGCAACCCCCCTCCTCAAACCCCCTCCTCATCCTCAACCCACCTCCTCATCCTCAACCCCCCTCCTCAACCCCCCTCCTCATCCTCAACCCCCCTCCTCATCCTCAACCCCCTCCTCATCCTCAACCTCCCTCCTCATCCTCAACCTCACTCCTCAACCTCCCTCCTCATCCTCCCTTCTCAACCCCCCCATCCTCAACCCCCTCCTCAACCTCCCTCCTCAACCCCCCCATCCTCAAACCCCCTCCTCAAACCCCCATCCTCAAACCCCCTCATACTCCTTCCTCAACCCCCCTATCCTCAACCCCCTCCTCAAACCCACTCCTCAACCTCCTCATCCTCAAACCCCCTCAACCCCCCTCCTCAACTCCCCATCCTCATCCTCCTTCCTCAACCACCCCCTCCTCAACCCCCCCATCCTCAAACCCCCCCCCTCAACCCCCCCATCCTCATCCTCCTTCCTCAACCCCCTCCTCAACCCCCCTTCTCAACCTCAACCCCCCTATCCTCAACCTCAACCCCCCTCCTCAACCTCTCTCCTCATTCTAAACCCACCTCCTCATTCTAAACCCCCCTCCTCAACCTAAACCCCCCTAAATATCTCCCTCCCTTGACCCGGCGCGCATGTGACGTCACATGCGCGCCACGTCATTAGCATATACCGGGTGCACCCGGTATATGCTAATGACGTGGCGCACATGTATATATATATACAGTGGATATAAAAAGTCTACACACCCCTGTGACAAAGATAAATCATTTCAGAACTTTTTCCACCTTTAATGTGACCTATAAACTGTACAACTCAATTGAAAAATCAAACTGAAATCTTTTAGGTGGAGGGAAGAAAAAGAAAAAAAGAAAAATAATATTGTTGTATAAGTCTGCACACCCTCTTATAACTGGGGATGTAGCTGTGTTCAGAATTAAGCAATCACATTCCAAATCATGTTAAATAGGAGTCAGCATACACATTCCATCATTTAAAGTGCCTCTGATTAACCCCAAATAAAGTTCAGCTGCTCTAGTTGGTCTTTCCTGAAATTTTCTTAGTCGCATCCCACAGCAAAAGCCATGGTCCACAGAGAGCTTCCAAAGCATCAGAGGGATCTCACTGTTAAAAGGTATCAGTCAGGAGAAGGGTACAAACGAATTTCCAAGGCATTAGATATACCATGGAACACAGTGAAGACAGTCATCATCAAGTGGAGAAAATATGGCACAACAGTGACATTACCAAGAACTGTAGCTTCCTCCAAAATTGATGAAAAGACGAGAAGAAAACTGGGCTGGTCTGGGAGGCTACCAAGAGGCCTACAGAAACATTAAAGGAGCTGCAGGAATATCTGGCAAGCACTGGCTGTGTGGTACATGTGACAACAATCTCCCGTATTCTTCATATGTCTGGGCTATGGGGTAGAGTGGCAAGATGAAAGCCTTTTCTTACGAAGAAAAACATCCAAGCCAGGCTACATTTTGCAAAAACACATCTGAAGTCTCCCAAAAGCATGCAGGAAAAGGTGTTATGGTCTGATGAAACCAAGGTTGAACTTTTTGTCCATAATTCCAATAAGATAGAGGGAATTATGAACAGTTCCAAATACCAGTCAATATTGGCACAAAACCTTCAGGCTTCTGCTAGAAAGCTGAACATGAAGAGGAACTTCATCTTTCAGCATGACAACGACCCAAAGCATACATCCAAATCAACAAAGGAATGGCTTCACCAGAAGAAGATTAAAGTTTTGGAATAGCCCAGCCAGAGCCCAGACCTGAATCTAATTGAAAATCTGTGGGGTGATCTGAAGAGGGCTGTGCACAGGAGATGCCCTCACAATCTGACAGATTTGGAGTGTTTTTGCAAAGAAGAGTGGGCAAATCTTGCCAAGTCAAAATGTGCCATGCTGATAGACTCATACCCAAAAAGACTGAGTGCTGTAATAAAATCAAAAGGTGCTTCAACAAAAAGTATTAGTTTAAGGGTGTGCATACTTATGCAACCATATTATTTTATTTTTATATTTTTTCTTCCCTCTACCTAAAAGATTTCAGTTTGTTTTTCAATTGAGTTGTACAGTTTATAGGTCACATTAACGGTGGAAAAAGTTCTGAAATAATTTATCTTTGTCTCATTTTTTTATAGCACAGAAACCTGACATTTTAACAGGGATGTGAAGACTTTTTATATCCACTGTATATATATATATATATATATATATATATATATATATATATATCTTCCAGATATCTTATTCCATATATATATTAATCCAGTCAGACAGTGATAGCTCTTATCTTCTCTAAGGATCTAACTACTATATATATAAGCAAAGCACCGGGTTGGATTTTAGACAAACCAAGAATCACTCTTAAAATCCAGCCCGGTGCTTTGATTAAAAGCTGTTTAATATGCTTTAAGGGAGCAATGTATAAAGTTGCTATTTTTGGATTAAAAGAGTGAGGTACATTGTATTCTCATTTGCATGTCCCCACCTTTTAGACATGCAAATGGGCTTATTAATGTATTATTCGTTTTCTGTACTCTGTACGGTGGAGAGCTTTTCTCACTCTAGTGCTCACCATACACTAAATTATTGTTTAATATATATATATATATATATATATATATATATATATATATATATATATATTCAGAGACTGCAATATCTGCTACCCTCACTTTATGAAGTCCGGAGCATAGGTGACTCTATCCATGACAGTTACTGACTACCTCACAATATTCTAGACCTTCATGAACCGAACATGCAACATACAGAATCGAACATCATAAATCAAACACATAGTGAAGCAACATAACACACAGGGTAATCAACAGTAATTAACATATTAAATAACTATAAAACATACTGTAAAATTACTGACCACAGCCACATATTCCCAGGAGACAGTCCTGATAGGAGTCATTATGCAGCCAGCGTAATGGCCAACCTCAAAATCCTAATCATCCTGGGCGCATCATATAAATCCAAAGTACTGGTGGTCAGATGGATCATGACAAAGGGTGTCTCTAATACTTCAGATCTGACCACAGAGAGAGATTCAAAGATACACACTATTTCTAGAAGATCATCCAGATTACCAATGATCATTACTGGGATATTACATTAGGAAGTCACCAACCTTTGAGATAAGTGCCTAATTTACCATAGATGCAGCTAGTACTTAAATACATAGTTTAAATCAAATGAATATACTGTATATACAAGAATAGGTACAGAAGCATTATTCATTATAAATTCTCAGTTTTTCTCTGAGCAAAACAAAATGAACCCAGCAGAGATACATCTGTGTTACATGAGCAGATAATGAAGAGTTACAAGTACAGTATTCAATCAATTATACTGTAAACAGGATAATGCATCAAAGAGGAAACATTACAGACAATAACTTATGTTACAATGCTCACAATGCAGACCAATACAATTTTGTTTTTAACAATTAGATCTGCAATTTTGGAACAGCTTTCCAAATATTGTTACACTAATAGAAAAAGCCTGTCTCATCAGGGTCATGTAGGCAAGACGCCATATGTGACTGGGGAGTATATCACAGCCTAGATAGCTACTGCCATGTTAATACATTAGGGGTTCGTTTGTTTAATTTGTACAGTATATCAGAATGTAGCATTTGAAAAGCAGAATGTGAAGAAAACTTAATAGAAGCTGACAAAATTTACATTAGTACGGGTACATGTGTACAGAGCATGGGTAAAGATCTTTCTAAAATTACCATCTCTCTTATGGAAAAGTAAAAAATGGACTAAAAAACAGAGGATGGGGAATCAAATAGATACAGGCATCACAACATTAAAAAACGTGTTTATTCAACTGACAATATAAAGAGTGATTCCTCTTATAGGTAAGGTCAAAAGACACTTCTTGTTACCTACCAACCAGATAGGAGAAGGTGCAATCCTAGTTCACCTCCTCCTCCACCCCCCAAACAAAGAACAAGCTCATGGCACCTGGCTAGAGAAGGCAGAATTAATGTGTGAGACATAAAAAAACAGAAATTGAAATGTATTGTTGTGCAAATAAGGCATCCCTCCCTAGACAGCTGCCTTGTTCCGCTTGTTATTATTTAGTCGTTCAGTCGCATCTGTGGACTGTAGCAGGCCAGGTACATCTCTGCTCCTCTGAACTCCATCAAGTTCATGTTCATTGCTTCAGTGGCTTTATCTATCTATCTATCTCATTCTCTGTTGTCGCCGTCTTCGTTTGCCTTTAATCTTTCCCAGCATCAGAGTCTTCTTTAGGGAATCTTGCAGTCTCATGATATGGCCCAAATATTTGAGCTTTAGCCTAATGATCATACCTTCAAGCGAACAGTTTGTCTTGATTTCCTGAAGTACTGATTTATAAGATCTTCTTGCAGTCCAAGGGACTCTAAGTAGTTTTCACATCACAACAATTCAAAGGCATCAATTCTACGGCGCTCAGTCTACTTTATGGTCCAGCTCTAACATCCATATGTTACTGCTGGGAATGCCATAGATCTAACTATGCGGAACTTTCTTGATAGTTTAATATCTTTACTTTTTACTAGCTTGTCAAGGCTTGCCATAGCTTTCCTCCCCAGAAGCAAACATCTTTTATTTTCATGGCTACAGTCACCATCTACAGAGATCTTGAATCCAAGGAAAATAAAACACCGGTACCTAGATATTTATATATATAGTTGTGCTCAAAAGTTTGCATACCCTTGGCAAATTGGTAATCTTTGTACCATTTTTAAAGAAAAAATGAGTGAGCAGGCAAAATACATTTCTTTTATTTCTTATGGGATTCATATTCAACGTACCTGTGTGTAAGTGAGGAGTGAAAGCTGCTGCTGCCAATAGAACCCTCACTGACAAAGAGCATCCTATGTGCAGCTAATCTAGGCCTCTTTTAATAGTGACTCTCAAGCAACCAGAAACTATGTTTATCTGGCATCTACCAATCCCCATGGGTGACGGTTAACTGAGAGTCTACGGTATTAAAAAAGGAGTTTAATATCTATTATAAATTCAATAGCTCTGCAGAATTGTGAAAAGAGTTCACGCAATATTATTTATATACAATTCAGAAGGTTGAATTCTTGTTACATGTAAAAGCGAATTGGAACAGGGTTATTAATAAATCTATTTCTACATCTAAAACTTTGCTAAATTTCTTAACCCATACTTCTTTATATTGTAAAATGCTAAATTTCAAGCAATGCATGCTAGTGAGCTTAAGACACAATAACATTGATTATCACCTTACTCGCCAATGTGCACAAAAGTAGAATCTTGCGAAAAAAATTTTTAGCGCACATAGACACCATAAAATTAGAGGGAACATAGCTCTCAACCCGCCCTCCACTGTTCAGTAGATTCGACAAAACAAATTATGGATTTTAGCAGGGATGAATTTTAACAGGGACTTCCATGGGTGTTAACTGAAAATAAACTGCTTGCAAACTCAAGAGATTTAGCCAACTTTGGGGCAAGTATAATAATGCTTATTTTGATATTCTTTCATGCAAACATTTTTTGTCATACACTACTGATTCTTCTCTATCAGATGCATTCATAATCCATGAAACTTAAATATGCTTCACATACATTACACACTTCACAAATACTACATTTTTCCTAAACTGAGAGCACCGGTACATACAAGCAGAAAGACACATAAACCCTATCCTTTTGGTTTTTCTTCTAAGACTGAGTTACTGTTCTAAGACTGAGTTACTATTCTGTATAACACCTGCTTAGATATGACATTGCTCAGTCTCCTCTATGATGGGATGTGCAGGTGCCCTGGGGATTTCATGAGATGTTTATCTGAATAGTGAACACGGGACTTCCCAAATAAGGAAAGTACTGTTGTTTTTCACACTATTAACTTGGTGTCAGTTATAAAGAAGAGCAATGAAAGGTGCCAAATGCATGGTATGTTCTTCTATCAGATCGAAGGAATGCATTATAGATCATGTTCTCTTTATCTAAATAAACAGCACAAGTGTCAGAGCAGATGTCTCCTATTAAAAGTTATTTTTGATAACAACAGATTAACACGACTCAGATAAATTATAACCATATTAAATGTTCCATAAATTACCCTTTAGTAAATTGTTTAAGAATATTGGTTTCTACAAGGTTTACAAATCCCTTTTAAGGGCCAGCAAAATAATGGGAAAAAAATATTTGAAAATGCTGAGTCTGACTAAGAGCGTAATTAAAGGACCAAAAATGTCACTATATGTGCTCTGCACCATAAGTTAGAGGGTGGGAAATCATGTGGAAAATGTGTTTATATTTTTAAAATTGCCCAAAAATGTACTTTTGATATTGTCATTTTATTTCAACCTTGAAGCCGTCCCACAAGATTCTGCATAAATAATACAGTTGGAGTCTATAATTGTTACTCGTTCTGCTATAGATTTACATTTACAAATATGAGCGTAGTATGTGTTGGTGTAGTGCTAAGTATCCTGTTTTAAAGATTTTCAAGTCATGAGTTCGATTCCCCTGTCATCCACTTTTTTTTTAACTAAAGTACTTATTTATTTATTTATATATATATATATATATATATATATATATATATATATATATATATATATATCAGTCTTACCTGTGTTAGTAAAGACATTGGTCAAGTTAAAAACAAACAAACAGTGCAAGCCATTGATTCAGAACCAATAACAATAATGAAAACAATTTATGAAGCAACACACTATAATCTACACTAATACACTCCAATTTAAAATGTATGTTTAAAAGCTAAATTTATTTTCTTTACACTCTCTATATATATTGAATAATTATGTGAACTAGTCACTTAAAATTATATATATATATATATATATATATGTTTCCACTGTTTCTAAGGATTGGTAGTGGGCAAATGTGTCTCAAAATGTACCACCATTGTGTATAACCCACTTAAAGGGACCCTGCCATCTCAAAATCATGTGATTTTACTCTGTTTTTAAAAAGCATGACAAACTAGATATACATTGTATAAGCCATTTGATTCTAAATGTAATAATTCCTGAGTTAATCAGCTTTTTTTCTTATGCAGATGAGGGGCTCATGAAAATGAATTAGCTGCTTTGACCTACTAATTAGGATTACAGTCTGTTTGTCTCTATAGAGACAAAACAATACCCCCTAAGGTTATCATACACTCAGACCCCCTTCCCATCTATATCAAGCGCTCTGACCCACAAATGGTCAAATGGGGTGACAGGGTTTCTATGAAAAGGAATCCATGTAGTTGCATGTGCATGCTACAAGGCAGGCTTCAGAACATATCACTTGGGCGTCGGAGAGGCTTACCAGGCCGCCTGGGTAGGACTCAGCGCCTATTTACCCGGCGGAGCCTGGGACGTCGTTGCGTCATCGCGTTGGCGTTGGGGGCGTGACTTCCGGATATTTTGCGCTCTTTGGCAGTCACTGTGCGGCCTGCAGAAGGAGTGGACGGAGGTCTGGGTGGCTTCTGCTACAGGAACATATATAATATAAGTGCTGGTTCAGACTGAGATTTACAAGCCCAGCTAAATACAGCCCATAAGGGGATAGGCATTTACTATTGTGTGACAGTTTCTTTCTATTCGTTTGTTTTGTCTTCTTGTGTGAGTGGGTTCCAGTGCCTGCCTTATGGATGCAAATGAGCTGGAGGGTTTAATGGCAGCAGTCAGGGCTAGGGCTCTAGTCCATGGCATGAAATGGGTGCAGGACAGGCTGGTATCTGCCATGCCTTCTGTGGAGGGCCTTCAGCATGTTGCCCAGGCCCAGTCTGTAGTGGCTGGTAGCCTCAGCAATATAGGTGAGGCCGTGGGACTATTTCCCCACACCCAACAGGTAGAGCCACCAGACAGTCACCCACTACTTGAAGGAGCCAGGGTGACAGGGGGGAGCACGGCTCTGGGGAGTCAGGAGCTAAAAAAAAACAGCGAGGGCAAGGCCCACCGGCGGTGAGGGCGAGGGCCTAGAACCCTGGCCACCGCCAATCACTATGCCTAAAGAGTCACGCCAGCATTCCAAGGCTAAAACTACCCTGATACAGCCCTGTAAAGGTGGTTAAAAGGGTAATAAAAAAGCCAGGAGCTCTAACACAGCCGCTACAGCCCCTCACTATGGTGAACCTCTGGTGCTTTACAAGGACGAAGCACCGATAGCAAGGTGGTGGCCATGTCGTCAACGAGAGAGAAGAGGAGCAGAGTCGTCTCGAAAATTATTGAGATGGCTCGGGATTCGGGGAATGTGTGGTCCCAGGCAAGCGGAATGCTGGACGAGTATGCACTGCGTCATGGAAGACCAAGTTTGTTGGTAATCCATGCATGAGGCAACGATTTGGGAACAGTCCCTATGTGGCGCATGCTTAATGCGACGGGACGTGGAAAAATGGGTAAAGCAGTTCCCCGGGTGTGTCATCATATGGTCCGAAATGGTAAAGAGGCGAGCTTGGAGGAACGCAAGGGATCCAGCGTTGTTGGACAAGGCACTCCAAAAGATAAACAAACAGATGGCAAGTTTTGAGCTTAGGCACGGCGGGGGTGGGGCCATCAGATACAAGGAATTTTATTTGGAAGCGCCGGATGAGTTTTTCAGCTCCGATAAAGTGCACCTTATAGAAATTGGCCCGAGCTCCTAATGCTAGAATTTAACGAGGGAGTTAAGCGGGCTCTGTCTTTAATTGAAGGCGGGGGGGGGGGGGGGGGGGGGGGTCGCCGGTGCAGGAGGCTTCCATTGCCTGCTCTGGGGCAGGAGTTGAGTCGCCCGGCCCACTGGACTAAATGGGCGTGGCCCTACCTCACGGGCGTGCTTAAGGTTAAGCATTGGGGCCTTGGCCAGGCTCCTCCTCCAAATACAGCAAGATATTGTGAATAATGGTTATTATGTTATAATGTAAATAATAAAAGCTGTGGCCTGTTTTCTCCCATTTCAATTGTTGTGTCTCCTATTCAAAAAGGGTAACCCAAATGGATCATGCCTGGGTAAGGAGTATAGTGCTCAGCTATTTCATCCTTTTATGAGATTGGTTCTGGCTTCTGTGAAATGAGCCTGTAAAGAATACTAAGATACCCAGATATAAAGCAATTTTATGTTGGTAGAAAGGTGATAGAAATACTCCAAAAGTACAAAATATTATGCATTTGCACACATTGATCAGTCAATCAGACTCAGCGTATTGGTGAGATAACCCCCTCCCATCCCAATTCACTAAAACATTTTTGATGAGTATGGTCGATAATATGGCAGTCCTGTTTATGTACTATGTCATACTGCATAGACAAATCCTGATGGTTAGTTTTTCTCTTTGCTGGCTGCCTATCTATATATTCGCTACTAGTGCATCTCAGTATCATTTCTAGGAAATGTCAAACTGGCGTCTATATTTAGTCATCCAAGACAACAAAGTGATTTTATATCATGATTTCACAGAAACAGTGCACAGCAGAGAGTAATGGAAATAATTTTTACTTTTCTACCATACAGCAAGC
Organism: Discoglossus pictus; assembly: GCA_027410445.1. Taxonomy (NCBI): domain Eukaryota; kingdom Metazoa; phylum Chordata; class Amphibia; order Anura; family Alytidae; genus Discoglossus; species Discoglossus pictus. Next base: position 335,699,673 of record CM050166.1, read on the forward strand.
AAAGTATAAAAATATAAACTATTATTAATGGCAGCTCATGTTTTTTTCTGTTATACTTATTTTTATGTATTTTAAGCTAGTATATTTTTAAGTATATACTTTAAAAATGAATAAAAAGTTGCTTTGCTATGTTTTTTTAAGACTGCATTTTTTTAAAACTAATCTGCCAGTCCCAGTCACAAAGAGGCAAAGCCTAACACTTCAAAGGACCACTTTAGTGGTCTTATAAAAGGCTATCTAAAGAATAGTCACTAGGGCTTAGTAAGAAAAAAAACTATACTATTACTGTGGATTGAAATAATGATTTTTTTTTTTTAGTCATGCCCCAGACTGTATAAGTTCCAGTTTTCTCCACCCTTTGAATGATGGATTGTCTCTGGAGTGGGAGACCACTAAATACACATTAGTAACAGGCAGTAGTAGAGCTGCTGGCAATGTACACATATACTCTTTCTAGTCACCTACCATTAACATGCTGCAAGTACAGTATGTCTGTTTGGGCGCATACCCCCTGGGTGGCCCCCACTCCAGAGTAGATACATCATTCAGGGGGTGGAGAGATAAACAGTTTATACTGCCTGAAGCATGATTAAAAATAGTAATTAATTATTTAAACGCACAGTAAACGTTTAGTAAAGTTGTTTTTCCTATCTGGCCCTACCTATCTATATCTAGAGACCCCATTATAAGAACAATAAAGTGGCCGTATAAAAGAGCAACGTGGCCAATTTTTTTTCTATATGGCATTTTGTATTATTGAACTTGATAATAGGCAAAATACTTTTGGAAAAAATAAATACGCCATTTATTTTTTCACTTTTATATGTAATTATTTTGATTGCTTCCTTCCATTTTCTTTACTGAGCCTGCTTTTAGCAAGTTCTGATTAAGCAGTGTGTATCCTAAACTAACAAGCTTTGCATTAGTGTCAATGAGAGAATGGCAACTGTCACTGCTGCATTCATATTATGCAGATAGAGCTTCCACTCTGAATTCAAAGTCTCCTCCCACCTCAGGAAGTAGGTCACTGGAAACTAAAATGGTAGATTCTGTAACAGCATAATTGCATACAAATATTATTTATAGGCTGTATTATAATGTTTATAATATTCAAAAAATCATGTTGCTATTTTCAAGTGATGCCTATTTTCAAGTTCTTCATCAGTGTATATTTAAAATGTATGACCACAGTTCTTTAAACATTACTCACATTAACCACAGATACAAATAGAATAATAATGAATATATTTCCTGGCAAAAAATTCTCGATTCATAGTGTAGTATCACCTGTTCAAAATGTTTGGAAAGGTGCTGTCAATGAGCATTGTAACCAGCTGATTCCCAAGTTAGGAATGAAGAGAGCATCTACTCTAAGAAAAATGCTAGCATCTCTATTCCTATTGATACCCTATGAATTGAGGGTATTTAAACAATCCTCATGAAATGTGCGCATAGTAGTTGCTCCAATGTAACATCAGATGATCGGCAAATTTTTTTAGGTGGACTCATGGGCGTAGGAGCCCAACATGTGTGTGTGTATATATATATATATATATATATATATATACATATATATATATACATATATATGTGTGTGTGTACAGAGGGGCATGGCTCTCGGGGGGGGGGGGGGCTAAATCTGCCATGGCCTGCCGCTGCCCCCCACAGCCCTCCCTATATGTCTATATGCCAACTTATGTATATATATATATATATATATATATATATATATATATATATATATATATATATATATATATATATATATGTATATATATATATATATATATATATATATATATATATATATATATATATGATAAATTATGGGTCAAAACTTTCATGGGAAAGACATACTGATCCAGTGAACTGGGCAAATCTGTTAATGCATGATTAAGTTTAATGTTGCTATTTTTTGTGTCCCCTATTCATTTAATGTGGGGGATTTATCCCCCCCCCCTCCCAGTTCCAACGCCCCTGGGTGGAATCATGGCTATGACTAGCAGCTTGGCAAGTTCAGTTAAACATTTGAATACATTTACTGTAATCTGAGTCCATTTGAAAAAGGAAAATGAAGGGTGACACATAAACAGCAAACAAAGCAACAAATACATTATATTTCCATGTTACTTTACTAAGGTTATTAAACAGTGAATAAGATAAAACTAAATATTTTCTGGTGATGATTGTCCTAGCAAAGGCACGTCTGGTCCTGGAGAGCCACATACATGCCTGGATTTGAGGATTATCTTTCTGTGCACTGTGATAGTTCTCCAGGAACTAACTTGCCTACCCCTGCCCCAGCACATTCTTAATAATAAATCATTCAGGCTCAAGTATTTTTAAGCAAATATTATTGTAAATCCTCAGACTCAGCTTGATACAAGGAGATGAGGTACATTCAGCTTATGATAAATACATAAATAAACCCAATATAGTCCTGTTCAGTCTACACTTTGTATGACTGCCTAGCAATTACCCAAACACTTGCATCATGCTTTCTGAGAGCTGTCAGAAGATTACATTGAATTATCCACATGGATAACTTTATTTTTTCCGTCTTGCTGTACTTGTATCTTGCAGCGCCTGTGAATTCTCTTTCCATATTTTAGCATCTGTATCAAGACTAATCAGGTTTCTAAAAATTGATATGAATCTGTTAAGCTGACAGGTTTACACAGCTTGAGACCTGGAGAATTGTTTTCACATAGGAAGGAAATGAATGTCACAGGCCTTAGTACATATCCCAATTAGAGATCTGCAGTGTTTGCATTAGCTCACAAACCTGGGAGATTGTATTTATTTCTTCTACTTGAAATATCTTGTAAATTTATTTTTACACAATTAGTCTATTTCGCTTCTTCCCTCCCCCTCCTTCTCCCCTTTGTCTCAGTTTTATCTATTAAAAAAAACAAAACAGGTATTGTGAGAAAAATCACATGACGAATGAAACCAACTTAAATCAGCAGCTATGTATGTCAATATGGGGAAAGCGTAGTTACAGAAACCATGAGCCTGATTCAGTTGAGCATTTGTAAGTTACTGGAGCCCGTAAGTCAGGCTGTAAGATAAATTGCTATTCAATTGGCATCTTTTTGTGGGCTCCAAACGGTTTACAATTTACAGCCTTGAAAACTTTGGTTAAACCCGGAAAGTACAGCCACCTTATGATCGATGAAATCACAAATCCCTATTCAATTGCTACAATTTCTCCAAGCCCGCAAATGGTTTCACACCTTTAAACGGCAAATGTAGTAGAAAAACCCACGAGTGCTAGAGAGGACCCGCAAGGGGGTTTAACCCCTGTTCACAGCACTGAAAAAGCAAATATAAAGTCAATACTGCACTGTAAATGACGGGGAAAGCGATGAAAGACATTAGAATCAATTGCACAACAGTTTTAAGCTTGCAAATCAGCATTTTGTGGGTTATATTGAGCTTGGGAATCAATGAGTTAAAGATATTAGGCCACCCACATGGACTAGAACAGTATTGGCATTCATTTTTATTATTTTTTATTTTGCAAGTCCAATCGCATATCAGACCCCCAAACCTAATTGATTGACATGTAACCTCCATGTTTTACTGCCGTAATGATGGTGGTCTCATTTTATATTGGCTGTTTCATAATGGGTGGTTATGGCCTTGCTTAATTGATCATGCTCCTGCGCTGAACTGCTACCCATGAGTGCATGGTTTACGGCTTCAGCGTTCGGCCCGTAACTTGCGGGCTTGTTCAGTTGAATAGCACCGGAATTGTAGCAGAGTTCAAGCCCGCAGCAGGCCTGCAGACATACGGCCTGTATACCACGAGATGCGTGCTTCTAATTGAAACAGGCTCCATATCTTTAGCAGACTGATAGTGCATGAAAGCTGACATTACAGTATTCCTCCATTTAAGGCAAGGGATCGTTAACCTTTTAATATCTACCACCCACTTTTATATCTTTTTTTCTGGTAACATTTCTAACATTTTCTTACCCCCCACTGGTACATCAGTAACTCAATTTAGCGAAAGTGTGAAGTTATTTTTAGAGGGGGGTGGTTCTAAAAATATATACTTAAATTTATCTTTTTATTTATACTTTATGTATGTTTATACATAGGTAATTTAAATGTAATAACTGTCTTCATCTCCATCGATACAGCACCTATTAGTGTAGGAGCTGCTTAAATTGAAGATAAAATAAGTTAATTGTGAAAGCAATAAAGTTTATTGAAATTGGCTAGATGCCAGACATTCTGCTGCGCAAGCCCAGTGAGAGCTTAATAATTAAGATACACTGGGCCCAATTCAATTGCCCAATTCGTACATTTGTACACACTTAAAATCACTCTTAATATTGCTACATATTCTGCAAATATTACTTATTGGCACTAATGTTTTTTTAAGTCAATAGAATGTATATAAACATTTATAAAAAAACACTGAAGTCAAATTTATGAGTTCAAGGCATTTGCAAGGAGCTAATAGAATACGTCCCATAAGCACTCACATTTTTTTCCATCTGTGTACCAATACCAGTATATTATTATTATTATTATTTTTATTTGTAACGCGCCAACATATTCTGTAGTATAATTATTATATCAAATCAACAATAATAAACAGAGTGTAATATTCTATACTAAAAACAATTTCCCCTCTCTCGTTTCTGGTTCCATAAATCATAAGACCCTAGCTATGTATCACCCTGTACTTACTAGATAGTGATCCGGTCCTGACTGCTGACCCTAGCTCTGTATCGGCCTGTACTTACTAGATAGTGATCCGGTCCTGACTGCTGTCCCTAGCTATGTATCACCCTGTACTTACTAGATAGTGATCCAGACCTGACTGCTGTCCCTAGCTATGTATCGCCCTGTACTTACTAGATAGTGATCCGGTCCTGACTGCTGTCCCTAGCTATGTATCACCCTGTACTTACTAGATAGTGATCCGGTCCTGACTGCTGTCCCTAGCTATGTATCACCCTGTACTTACTAGATAGTGATCCGGTCCTGACTGCTGACCCTAGCTATGTATCACCCTGTACTTACTAGATAGTGATCCGGTCCTGACTGCTGTCCCTAGCTATGTATCGCCTTGTACTTGCTAGATAGTGATCCAGTCCTGACTGCTGTCCCTAGCTATGTATCGCCCTGTACTTACTAGATAGTGACCCGGTCCTGACTGCTGTCCCTAGCTATGTATCGCCCTGTACTTACTAGATAGTGACCCGGTCCTGACTGCTGTCCCTAGCTATGTATTACCCTGTACTTACTAGATAGTGATCTGGTCCTGACTGCTGTCCCTAGCTATGTATCGCCCTGTACTTACTAGATAGTGATCCGGTCCTGACTGCTGTCCCTAGCTATGTATCGCCCTGTACTTACTAGATAGTGACCCGGTCCTGACTGCTGTCCCTAGCTATGTATCACCCTGTACTTACTAGATAGTGATCCAGTCCTGACTGCTGTCCCTAGCTATGTATCGCCTTGTACTTGCTAGATAGTGATCCAGTCCTGACTGCTGTCCCTAGCTATGTATCGCCCTGTACTTACTAGATAGTGACCCGGTCCTGACTGCTGTCCCTAACTATGTATCGCCCTGTACTTACTAGTTAGCGATCCGGTCATGACTGCTGTCCCTAGCTATGTATCGCCCTGTACTCACTAGATAGTGATCCGGTCCTGACTGCTGACTCTAGCTATGTATCGCCCTGTACTTACTAGATAGTGATCCGGTCCTGACTGCTGTCCCTAGCTATGTATCACCCTGTACTTACTAGATAGTGATCCGGTCCTGCTGACCCTAGCTATGTATGGCGCCTGTACTTACTAGATAGTGATCCAGTCCTGACTGCTGACCCTAGCTATGTATCGCCCTGTACTTACTAGATAGTGATCCTGTCCTGACTGCTGTCCCTAGCTATGTATCACCCTGTACTTACTAGATAGTGATCCAGTCCTGACTGCTGTCCCTAGCTATGTATCGCCCTGTACTTACTAGATAGTGACCCGGTCCTGACTGCTGTCCCTAGCTATGTATCACCCTGTACTTACTAGATAGTGATCCAGTCCTGACTGCTGTCCCTAGCTATGTATCGCCCTGTACTTACTAGATAGTGATCCAGTTCTGACTGCTGTCCCTAGGCTCTCTCATCAGCTCTTCAACCGGCCAAGAGTGGTACTGCTGGTACACCACCGAGCAATTACTCCTCCACCCACCATGAAAGCTTAAATCACCCACAAGTGGGCGGTAGGGACCAGATTGATGACTACTGATTTAAGGCATGCGTGACAACTGTCTGCTTTAGAGCTATGCAGAGGGCAATATGTGTGATGTAAAGTTTATCTTACTTAAAGCACCAAATCTCCTCTCTCATACTCTTTCCACCACTGATCAGTAGATATGAAATCAGCAGCACAATAATATTCTGAGCTTGCATGTGATGGTGAGTCAGAATAATTTAATGTGTAGTTGAGTTGCATGATAGATAGTTGGTGAAACACTTTAGTAATGGCGGAGATAGGTCTGATGTAGAGATATAATTATGGGTATCATCAGCATATAAATAGTATATGTAAATGGAGAAAGGGTCCCAGGAGTGAGAACTGAAGCACCAGCAGTGGGTGGGAAGAAGTGTCAACTGATTATTAACAGACCTATAATGTCTATATAACACCATGCAAAAGAGAAAGGGCTACCCCTTCATATATGTTTACTATAACATTTAAACAATGTAGTATAATAACTTTGACAGTAGTTACTTCTTTAATATATTCATCATCAAAAGGCTGACACTTCTCTGGCCTATAGCTAACAGTTTAAGATTGTAGGTATTTATGTTGCACAGAAGAACTTAGTTACATTATTACTATTATTATGGGTATTATTATAGTACGTCTATTTTAAAGACAAGTCTCTAACAGATTTGGGGCCAATGGGCTACTCCAAAGATTGCACTGCAGCTACTGGAAGAACAAGCTAATGGATGTTCTCTAGGCTTAAAGTACCACTGCACAATGAAAAACTAGTACGTGTGAAAACTTTGAGTCTGACTAATTTCATAATTAATGAGGAAAACAGTTATAAAGCTATTTTTTCATTAGAAAAAATAGATTTGATGTCTTTGCAGGGCTCTGGAGAGACCCATGATACATTGTGTGTGTGAGAGGGGTGTTTACATTTCAGGAGAGCTGTGGTTGCATTCATTGATGTAAGTAATCTACTTATGGGCTGTGAGAGGGATGGGGTGTGGTGTCAATGTCAGTCTTACCCAGTTAAACCAATGATGGCTCTGGACTTCTGCCTGTTCCTTCCTCCTACCCCACCACTCCTTATCGTATAACTACAAACAGACCCATCAATCATCCAACTTTTAGGATGTGATGTAACAAACACAAAATTGATTCATGTAATAATAAACAGAAAAATTCAGATTTTCTAAAAAAAAAAAAAAGGATGTCCATGGCTTATACAGCTACTAATACATATAACTTGACACATGCTTGACAAATAAGTGTCATTTTTCTTGAACTGCATTGATTGTTTACTATACACAGCAGATAAAATACAAACAATATGTAAGACAATTAGTACCCAGTAACTATAAAGTATCCTAGAATAATTATTGAGGAGGTTGCAACTACCCTGAAAACCTGTACATCAGCAACAAAGCTTCCATTTAAGAAATACATACTTTGATCCAAAAATGTGTTTCAGCACTATAGATATGAAATCATTAGCACTTAAGTTTTAAGTAAAGGTTTACACTTAGAGAAGTTTAAATATGCATGTAAATGTTATGGGATTTATGTGGTTTGCTTCTCCAAGCTCCATGTTTGAGGGGCAAACAGCTGACGTTAAAGGACCGGTGTAGTCTAAAATGTTCTATTATGCATTTAAACAGGTGATATAGATTTTTTTATTGTGGTGCATGTAAAATACATGATATTATATTAATTAATTACTTAATTAATTATATTCATATTATAGAGTTACCAATAAAACATCAAATAAAAAGTAGAAAAACAAGGTTTTGGGCCCACAGTTTAATTTGTGTTTGCGTTGAGAGGAAGTGTGTACAAAGTTGCATGGACAGCCTGCAAATTGTGTTTTCTTATCTGATCACACTCCATCAAATAGTAATACAATCACAATGAGCTGCAGTCCAGGCTTCCAGCACTGTCCTTAGTATCCTGTCAGGACAGAGGAGGAGAAAACTGTCTCATTGTGTCTCACTTAAATGTATCTACACTATTGATCACTTAATTGTTGATTCAAAAACACTTTTTTGTAATATTTAAAATTGTTGTGGTTGTTCAATCCGTGTCCGACTCGGTGAACAAATGGTCCGCAGTACCCAGGCACTGTCCCCGATTGTGCCCCTCCATATTATTTTCTAGGCAAAGATACTGGAGTGGGTCCCCAGATCCTTCTCCAGTGGACCACAATTTGTTTGACCTCTCTGCTATTACCTGCTCATCTTGGGTGACCATACATGGTATAGCTCACAGCTTCATTGAGGCACACAAGCCCCTTCACCACAACAAGGTAGCGATCCAGAAGGGGAATATTTAAAATATGATCAGTTAAATACAATATATTTTTTGGACTACACTAATCCTTTGAATAGTTGTTTCTATGTATTTGGTAACCTGTAATATGATGGTATTTCTTGTTCTGTCGATGGTGCTTCAATCAAAAAAACAAAGAAAAACATGGCAGTACCCTATGTCCTCAACAGTGAAACATAAATTAGAAATGCACCATAACATGTACATACATATTTATAACTCTCTCTTTATTGAGCCTTTTGCAGTTCCTCGCATACCATCTAATCACTTGAACCACTTGAAATTCCATACCATTGTCTACCCCTATTCTGCATTAACAGTTTATGATTGTATTGCTTTATAATATAATGATGCACTTTGGATAAAATTGCTAGACAAATGTGAATAAATAAATGGATACATAAGTGTATGCTTTCATTTAGAACAATATATGTTTAGGTATAACTTCTATTTTCAATGCAGAAGAAATCACAGCCATTTTCTGCTTGAAGGGCCATTGTAATAGTCTAGTTTCCATATCTTTCAATGATTAACTATCAGAATAATTAATTTTTCTACTTATTTGTGATTAAAAGTTGATTACTGACACACTGATATCTACTGTACTTCCCTTGAACCTTCTCATCGTCTCATCTAATATAGGCTGTAGTAAGAAGAACAACACATTTCCCTAGTATGTGTCAGTAAAGCTGTGCAGTAAATAGACAGCTGCAGGGAAGTCAGCTGCAGGTTGTGCCACTGTCTGAAAATCGATGGGAGCCCCGGCTTAAAGGTATGGAAGTTTCCCTTTTTAAATATTAAAATAGAAGACTTAAGTGTTTGTTTTCATATCAAAACATAATTGTATTAAGTGCTTAAAAGCTTTGTTTTCACTCAAACCTTGCAAACAGTTCCTGCAAAGGTCTGCCCACAGAGCTCAATCATATAATGTTTCTATTGGTACTAGATGTACTAGCCACCTACAGATTGTCTCTGAGTAGCATTTTAAACATGGAAACTTCCATATACCTTTAAAGAAGATGAGGATAACCAACTAATTTTATTGTAAGTGTTCAAGCAAAAGATCAACTTGTTTTAATCACAATAAATTGAAATGTTATATATAATGGCTTTTACATCCTAAAATTTATGAAAGCTGAACCATTACAGTGGCCCTTTAACATTCAGATTATTTTTATTACTATTATTTGTAAGGCGGCCATATTTTACATTCCTCTGGTATTACTAGAAAATGCCAAAGCTGATGTTGGAGATATACTTTGCCTAATCCCTGATACAGTGACTATCAACGGTAATGATATGGACTATCCCATCCACCAAAAGTAACAATAAAATGCTGACAGCACAGCAACCTGACACCACATGAAATAATCAATAAAATAGATTATGCTAAGTGAAAAAGAATATCTTTATTTGTAGATGTGTGGTACCCAACATTTAATATATTATTGATTCATCTATCAGAGAGTATTATGCTCTGGTTCTTATGTTTTCTTTTTATATGTTTCCAGTGCATCTACATTTTGTGGGTGTTTATTAGAATCTCTAGTTCAGAGGTAGTCAATTACTTTTTACAAAATCTACAGAGGTCCAAACTTATTTGTGAAAAAGGAATCCAGAGTCCATAGTTTTTGTTAAATGTACACTTTTAACTATTTTAATATGATGGCACTTAAAGGTATAAGTTTCCCTGCTGTTACCTTTATTTAATCTAACATGTGCTGCTTATATCAGAAACACACATTACATTGAGTCATTCTATACACATACAAATTTATTTTATTTAAAAATATAACTTGTTTTCCACACCCCCAGAGCTGCTTACATAGGCACAGTATACCTCCCAATAGAAACACTGCATTTGGGTACAGATTTTAACTCTTTACTAACCTTCAAGCCAACAGCAGCTGAATGCAGAGATCTTACATGGCTGTGTCTGGCTCCTACTGCTTCCTTCTGCAGAGGGACTACACATCCCATGATTCTTTACTGCATAAGCTGCTTTTACTGATTAACTAAAGTCAGAGGTGCTCACCAGAGAACTAACTAACCTTAATAGGTTAGTTCTATGGACATGATAATCCATAGCTATGTTGTGCCCTTCACCGGGAGAAATTTCCTGTAGTATATCAGTCTGGTCTCACTCAAAAGAGTGACCCAGCCCCGAAATACCAGGCAATTCTACCCTGAACAGGAGAAACAGCCTCTCTGGGCCTCGTGAGTGAGGTGCACCTGAACTCCCTAAGGCACAGTGAGCAAGGGGTCCACGTCTGGAGTCCCCTATCACCCTTAGGGAGACTAAACCCTAAGAGTAATTTGCATAAGCAAAATAACTAAAGTCAGAGGTGCTCATCAGAGAACGAACACACCTAGATAGGTTAGTTCTATGGACATGATAACCCACTCTTGTCCCGTTCAGTGAGCTAAAAGAGGTTGCTCTCAGAGCGGGTTATCATGTCCATAGAACTAATCTATTAAGGTTAGTTTATTCTCTGATTGATCACCTCTAACTCTGTGGTTTTGTTTATGCTTTTACTGATTGCTACAATGTATTAAAATGTATTAGTTGCATTTGATTGGCCAAAGGAATTATGAATTTTATGCTCATTTTAGCAAACGTCCGGGTGAGTTTGTTAATGTTTATTTTGGGATTTTTTCATGCAAAAATATTTTTCATACATACTGATCCTCCTTTATCAGATGCATTCATAATCCAGGAAACTTAAATATGCCTTTAAAAAAACAGGGAAATGAACATTATACAGGAAATTATATCTAGAGAAAGGCTATCATTTAAATGGATATGTAATTGAGCTGGATTATGAATGCATCTGATAAAGGAGAGTTCATAGTGTAGGAAAACATTTGTTTTGCATGAAAACATCCCAAAATAAACATTAATTAGCTTATCTTGAAGTTAGCAACATTTCCTATTTTTTTTGGCATTTTGCATTTTATCGTGTACACCCTAGAAAACTTCACCTCAATTAGCATAACATTCAAATTCAGAATCAGGCTAATACATTGTATCATTCTTCACCTGGCTTCTGGCATGCTCAGTACAAGAACTGCAACAGTTACTACCTGTGCTTTGTACCAGAAAGGTCAAAGTATGTACCCCCCTGTATTTCCTGTGGGTACACTGCTGTATTTCCTGTGTGTACCCAGCTTATGTAAGCATCCTGTGGGTGTGAACCACTGTATTTAACTTTTGTGCAAATAACTTTGTAAGTAAACTGAACTTTTCTATATAACAACTGTTTTCATACACTACTAATTATCCTCTATAAGATGCATTCATAACCCAGCTCACTTGCATATACCTTTAAGTAAAAAGCGTATTTAAGGATGCAGAAATTTGGGGAGGCAGAAACTAGGGGATTTATAAAAAATATAAAGACGTGGAGGTCTGGAACCAATGGGCCAGATGTTGGTGCAATATTTTTTGTTGTTGCACTTGACCAAATAGCAGAAAGCATGTCGATGTCACAAAAAAAAAAACAATAAATTACCTTGTAGCTTCAGAATACAATCAGTCTAGTAAGGTGAAAAAGACAACACTGCAGTTTGACCTGCTAAGGGATACAAAGAGCCTCATTTAATTGAGGCATCGTAAGTTACCTAATGTTGGACTTACATTTGCGGGCCTGCTGCGAGCCTGAGTTAAGGTGCTATTCAATTGGCTGGGCTGCAAGTTAGGGGCCGATTGCAAACATTGGAAACCATTGCGGTCGAAAGTAGCATTTGCGGGCTTGGGAGAAAGTCTGTAACTCTTGATGCAGAAACAGCCAATGGAAACAGAGATCGTCATCATGACCAACCTCTGAGCCCGTAACTCGTAGGTGAAGGCCGTAGGACTTTGACATCCAACCTCCATTTTCGAAGTCCTAAGGGCTTCAACTTCCAAGCCCATAGGACTTTGAAATCCAACCTCCCGTAGGACTTAACATTGATTGCCGTGATCGATATAACACGAAAATTGAACATGAAATAAAGTATTGGGGAATTTTGTGCTATTAATTCTAAGACCTAACATCACTTTCACTCTTCATAAAAGTACAGTTTTGCTTTTTTATTTGCTTTTAAAATGCTCCGATTTGTCATTAAGCACTCTGCGGAGACCTCATTGGTACCAGTAACTTGTGGTTATGTATTTGCCATTTGTGGGCTTGACGGAGTGGTTAGCTAAATCGGAGCGATTTGCGATTTTAGCCTTCGGGACTCTTGTGGCTGTGAAATATCAAAGGCTTGGAGGGCATTAACTTGCAATTTTACAAATCGCAATGGATCGCAGCTTGCAGCACGTAACTCGATCAGAGCCCACAAGCAGAAGGCAATTGGATAGCAAAATAGCCTGCGACCTCCACTTGGGAGCCAGGATCTCAAAATCGCAGCAATTGAATGAGGGTCTAAGAATCTGATTATCTGTAAAAGTTTACTTGCATTCCTATATTTATCTAAGATCTATAGATGAAGTCAAAAAAGGGAAAAGTGAAACAGAGAGAAATTAAGGACACTCCTGGTGCTTGTAAACCACCTTGTTAATAAGGGGTCTGATTCAATTGCCCAATTTGTAAATTTATACACACTTGAAATCACTCTTAATATTGCTACATATTCTGCAAATATTACTTATTGGCACTAATGAATTCTTAAGTCAATAGAATGCATATAAAAATTTATTACAAAACACCCAAAGCCAAATTTATGAGTTCAAGGCATTTGCAAGTAGATAATTGAATAAAGCTAAAGGAGTGCCCTTATTTTACCTGTTGTTCCTTACTCTTTTTGATTGATATGTATAACACTGGGCAATTCATTTCTCTTCATTAAATGTGAAAGAGATGTGAATATTGACCAAGGTGCTAGAATAATAAAGTGATGACATGTTTCAGGTTGCTGCTGGTAACTAGTGATGTCAGTAATTCAATTACTTGTTGTCAATGGGAAACCTGTCTACGCCTCCACTGGAGTAATTGCTATTTTAGGAACTAGTTTTTCTGCTATGTAAAAGGAACTCAGTAACTCCATTGGGAAGCAAGTACTACAGTATCCAACATGTACTCTTGTCAAATCACAATCTTTATTGACACTCCTCACACTTATATAAACAAGCAGTGGAAGAGCTAGTAAATGGAGGGGCCCAGTGCAAAAATAAAGGACTCCATGTAAATCAAGTGCTCTAAATGTAAATCTTTCACTCCCCCAGATTAGAGCACTCAGTACACAGCCGTAAATCCTGCTTTAGCAGCAACAGATTTCTGTGCAGGGAGTAGCCAAACCAAGCTTTAAAGATGAGACCGGGCTCTAGGAGTGCTGTAACAAATGCTGTAACTGCCGTGGCAAGGAAATATTAGAAATATATTTGAATTTTTTATTTTTTATTTATTAATATATTTTGATATTAAAGAGATGTAACAATTGTATTTATAGCTTAAATAAATAAAGCTGTGTTTATTTTGTATTAAAATATGATATATTTATAGACAATACATTAGAGCATTTGTTCCTAGTTAACGTGGTTTTGTGATGTGTATTAAACCCTTGAGTACTGGGTTGAGTGTTACCCTGAATTTTGTATTATAAAACAGGCTTAACATATCATATTTTTTAATTACACATATGTTTAACATATCATATTTTTTAATTACACATATGTTGATATCGGATTGTTAAGTGTAAAATAATGTTGAAATTTCATAATTTTGTAGTGCATTTTTGCTATACTTTAACCTTAAAACCTTAAATGTAAGGCAGAATCTTGTCACTATTAAAAGAAGCCTGTATTATAATGATGCAATTTTGGAAGAAATATAATATCATGGCAAGCTTGGAAAGAAGGGACTGACAAATGTATGTAAGGAGTGTGGAAGAAGACATGGTTGGAGATATCCAATGATTTTCAACAAGAAGAGCCCATTGTTGACCAAATTGTCAACCTAGTGAATACATTAGGACTATGTAATGCAGATGCACGGGATGACCTTCAAGAACTTGCAGGACAAGGGATTCATGAAGAACCTGAAAATAGTGATTCTGAAAACGAAGAACCCAAAGAACTTGCTACAGATTTCCTTAAGTTTGATAATGATAACCAAAATTGTTTTTGTAGCAAATTATGCAGATTTTCAAAGAAGTACAAAATCAAGACAGGGCGTTTTGGGTGCGATCTCTTGCTACAGGCATTTGCTTAATCAGAGAAAAAGAAAACAACAAATGTCACTAGATGACATCATCACTAAAAAAATCAAGAATTCCAGAAGAGCCAGAACTTTCAACAGCACAAAAATAAAGTTTGTATTTCTGTGTATTTATGGTATATGTATGTGTTATATATACTGTATTTTGCAAGTTAATATAAAAATTCAGTAACTTAAAATGAAAGTGTATATTCTTGGTCGCAAGTTCCCTCATCACTATATGCCTCCAGTTCAAATTACCCTGTTTAACACTGTTTTGCTTAGCACTTGGTCTTCCAGGAATGCATCCACAGTGTTAAATGGGCTATGCCTATATATATATATATATATATATATATATATATATATATATATAAACATATATATATGTATCTATATATATATATATATATATATATATATATATATATACATATAAATCTCTACTTCCTCACATCTCTCCTACACCTACATCCTCTCACTCATGCTCTACTTTCTTCTCAGTCACCTTTCCCCCTTCTTCTCTCTCTCTCCTTTGTTCCTTCTTTTCTCTCTCCCCCTTCTGTCTCTCACCTTTCCTTCCACCTGCGCAGTCCATTCCATGATCCTGGCAGCTGGGCTTCATGATAGGGGAGGGAGGTGGAGGGCGCCAAGAGGCGCTGGTGACAGGATCCAGGGTGCCAGGGATGGGTGCTCAGGGGTGACATGGGTAAGGTGGGCCCATACACTACAAAAATCTAAAAAAAACAAGAATATAAAGAAGAAAATGTCACTGGTGTCCCAAAAGCTGGGACCCGGTGCATTGTCCCGCTTGCACAGGAGTAGCTCTGCCTGTGTACACAAGGGGATGTCCTCTGTGTACTCAAGGGGATGCATATTTTAGAGATCGGGTGACAATCAGAGACAACAATCTGTATTACTACATGTGAGGCATCTCCCTCTCCCACGAATTCAAGGCCCCCGTTCGTAGTTTCCTGATTACCTTAATCAAGAATGGCTCCACTCTGTCTGAATAGTACATGAAAGGACCTCCCTGTAGGACTAGTGCCCAGGCAGCTGAGCTATTGTTCCTAGCTGACCACTCTTCTACCCTTCTCTGGGCAGATGTTCAACCACATGTGGCGGCAGAGTTCACGTACGTTGGTTAACCACTTCAAGCCCTGCTCCCTGCTCCCAACCAAATGTACTTTATGTGGAGGACTACTTATCCACCCCTGCTGCCACATACACTAATAATGAATGAAGTAAAACTAACATAGGGCCTCATTCAATTGCAATTTGGCCAATTGAAAAGGGCTCTATATAAGCATATAGCATATTTTAATACTTTTTTACATAAGTTTTTAGTTAGTGAACTTCTATCCAAAAGCAAGGTTTTCACTAAACTAAAAACTTTTGTAAAAAAATATGCTCTGTACTTATATAGAGCTCTATTCAATTGGCCAAATCACAATTGAATGAGGCCCATAGGCTGTGAAGTATGTTGGTATGGTATTATTCTCTTCTGCTCTTGTCCTTATTATTTTGTACCTTTTTACATGAAGACTTTTGGCTTGACTCACTGTTAATCCGTCTTGGAAAACTCTTGGAGGGGTCCCAAGCTGAGAAAACAAAGGAAATGTACAAGCTATTCAAGACTCCTCAATTTCATGACTCTATATATAGACTCTCCAAGGCTTCTCAATTTCATGACTCTATATATCATTACATCTACTCCAGGAAGCCTTGTGAAGCTGCAATGGACTTTTGTCTTTATCTCCATTTTTTTGTAAAGGACCTAGTCAGAACCTAGCCAACAAAATTGTAAGGTCCTTTTGCACCGCTGTTAGCAGGAGATGGGCCAATACAAGGATAATCACCTCAGTAGCTCCACCAACAAGACAGGACACCAGGCAGTAGTAGTTACCAAATGTAAGTATATTCCAGAGCTGGATCTATAGCAATAATCACTTAGACCACTGTCCATTTAATTTGATCTCATAGGGATATACTCATGTCTTGCAACTTATTTCTGTGCTGAATGAATCCCTTATGTCAAATATATCTTGCTCTGGTTCCCCTTGTCCCTGGGGCCCCATCCCTATACTTGATTAGCTTCCACAGCAACAGACCAGCAGTTTGATACCAAACATGGATATGGCTCCCTCCCTCCACATACATATAATAATCAACATTGCACCCAAAATAACCATACATAGAGTAACCAAATCATGGAACATCATACACATCATTACTGTGCTCTCTCTCTCTCCATCTCGTTTTTTTCCTCTCTACCTCCTCTCTATCTCTCCCCCCTTCTCTCTCACTCCTCCTCTTTTCCCTCCCTCATTTTCTCATCCCGGTACTGCATTCCGTTGGTGCAGGAATGACTGCATTGCGCTGGGGTTGTCAATAGGTGTCCCCCCTCCTGAAGAAATAAAACAGCTTGAACTAGAGCCTGCTGTCTGAGAGCCTAGTAACAGGTAAGAGCTTGTCTGCCTGCAGCCCCCTGCATGTTACCTACCTTTATATCACCTACCTGAAGCCCCCGGTATATCATCTACCTGAAGTACTCTACAAGGTACCTACCTGTATATTCACCTACTTGCAGCTTTGTGAGTCACCAAGTTCCAGCCCCCTGTGTGGCATTTACTTGCAGCCCCCTGCATGTCACCTACCTGCTGCCCTGTGCCTGCCAAAAAAAACCTTGCGTTTTATCTACCTATACCCCCCTGAGTGTCACATGTTGGCTGTCTTTTCAGGAGTGGTAGCATGTCCTTAGCACTCTTTTGATGGCGCGAATTTTTTCACGGAGTGCTGCTGTCACCACGCCGATGTCAGTGTCCTGCTGTCGGTGCGGAATTGTAGTGCGCGCAAAGGACGGGGTGCCGAAATATATATACACTAGCTACTTGCCAGTCAAAAATGACGGGGCAATACAATTTGAAGCCATGGGAATGCTGTTTGACACACAATGTAAACCTTTTTGTACCTTCTGCGCTCATCACGAGCCTCGCGCTGAGCGCCTTTGGTGCTCATGGTAAGCCTCACATCTCGTCTATTTTTGCTCCTCTGAGCACCTTTGTCACTCATTATAAAGAGAGATATATATCTATATTTACTTAATTAATAATGAATTAATTCGTTTTTGAATAAATTAATATACTTTACCTCTTTGTAATCAATACATCCAGCAATCATTAGCTTGAAGAGCTAACAATCTGTTTATATTTTCCATCAGCATACAATGTACAGTTTGAGTGTTGGTGCTCTGATGCTAAAGTGTAATGAATGTCCTAACTGTGCATTAGAAATTGGTTGTGTGCGTGAGGGAAATCTGTTGGTGCAGTTGTGTAAAGCGCCATTGTAGATTTGTAATGTTATTAATGTGTTACGCGGCTGGCAAGCATTTTCCGTCATTTGTAATAGTGTATTTTGTAGTTTGTTTGTTCCTGTGTGAAAGTGCTACGCGTTTGGCAGTGTTTTGCGCTGTCCGGGGTCGTGTAGCCTCGTTTTCATTTTTTTCAGCTGCCATTTTTTTCTCGCTTCTGCATTTTTCGTGTGGTGAAAGTCGTCCAAATCGCCTTAAATTCACATTCCACCTCACTCTAAGACATCCTGGCTGTTCCCCCGTGCTGTGAGTGATGTGTTTTTTGTATTTATTTGTATTTTACATGTGTTTTTTGTGTTTTTTTATGTTTGCGGTTTGGCCGTTAACCTCGTATTTTTGCTATGTCGTATTTTTTTTTCTTCAAAGTCCCGCGTCTCGTAATGCACCATTGTAAATATTGGTAAAGTTATCAATGTGTTATGCAAGTCGCAAGCATTTTCCGTCATTTGTAGTTCGTTCGTTCCTGTGTGAAATTGCTACGCTTTTGGCAGTGTATTGTGCGGTCCGGGGTCATGTAGCCTCATTTTGATTTTTTTCGGCGGACATTTTTTTTTCTTGCTTAGGCGATTTTCGTGTGGTGAAAGTCGTTGAAATCACCTTAAATTTGCGTTCCATCTCACTCCCAGACGTCCTGGCTGTGACCTGTGCTGTTGGTGATGTTTTTGTTGTATTTATTTCCTGTTTTTTTTCTAAGTCCCGCGTTTGTCAAGTGCTTGTAAACTAATCCGAATACGAGTTTACTAAGTGTTTGGTGTCTAAGTCCTGCGTGTTTCATTGCCTTCATTGTTCACTTTCGGCGCTCATTGCTTTTGTGCTGCGAGTTTAATTGCCTTAACAGGCAACTCGCCTCCGTAAGTTGTACGCACCACGCAAAGCGTGACGACGTCTCGTAGTTCGACAATAAAATGTGATACTGACACTGCAAGATGTGGGATATTTATGTTTTCTTGGTGTTTTAATTGTTGTGTGTGAGAAAATTGAATACTGCAGAGTCCAAATTAATCCTTGCTATCCCAGATGAATCTGTTTTGTAGCCCACAACAGTCCAGTGACCCATGACAGGACCTATTCCTATTTTGATTTAGTTTAAAAACAATGCAAGTTTAAAGGCATATTAAAGTGAGGTGGGTTATGAATGCATCTTGTAGATTGCAATCATAACCCACCAAGCAAAAATGTTTGCATGAAAAAATGCAAACCGTTTTTGCATTAAAATAAAAAATGTGCTGGGGCTTATGTTTATACACACAGCAGCCTCTGCAGCTTCTGCAGTAGCTGCTGTAAGCTGCCATGATGGGTACACCAATCTCTCATGTGTACCCTTGCACACAGAGCATGTGCTGCTCATTGGCTTTTCAGGCACTGGGAAGCAGGGAGTTAACAGCCTGCTAGGGGTGTGGGATCAGATCAGTGCAGGAACAAGCCCCCAACACATGGAGGAGCCAAAGAGAGAGCTGATCTGTTCACAGGCTGCCCATCCTAGGTGCAGCACAACTCAACCCAGGGTGAGTGTGTGACAGGATGAGTGTGTGAGTGGCTCAGTGTGAGTGTGACAGAGTGAGTGTGTGACAGGGTGAGTGTGTGACTGGATCAGTGTGAGTGTGACAGAGTGGGTGTGTGTGACAGGGCGAGTGTGTGTGACAGGCTCAGTGTGTGTGATATGACAGGGTGAGTGTGTGTGAGAGGGTGAGTGTGTATGTCTGTGTGAGTGTTTGTGTGAGTCTGTGTGAGTGTCTGTGTGAGTGAGAGTGTATGTCTGTGTGAGTGAGAGTGTATGTCTGTGTTTGAGAGTGTGAGTGTCTGTAAGAGTGTGTCTGTGTGAGTGCGCGAGAGTGCCTGTGAGTGTGTATGTCTGTCTGAGAGAGTGTGTGTCTGAGAGAGTGAGTGAGAGTGTGATTGAGAGTGCCTGTGAGAGTGTGAGTGAGCAATTATCTGGGGCTTGGGGGGCAATTTACTAGGGTTCGGGGAGGTTGGGGGTCAATTCACTGGGGTTGGGGGAGGTAACAGGGCAATTCTCTGATGCTGGGGGGCAATTCTCTGGGGCTGGGGGCAATTCACTGGGGTTGGAGGAGGTCACGGGGCAATTCTCTGGGGCTGGGGGCAGTTCTCTGGGGCTAGGGGGCAATTCTCTGGGGCTAGGGGGCAATTCTCTGGGCCTGTGGGGCTATTATCTGGGGCTAGGGGAGATCATTATGCAATTCTAAGGGGCTGTGGGGCAATTCTCTGGGGTTCGGGGGCAATTCTCTGAGGCTGGGTGACAATTATCTGGGGTTGGGGGAGGTCACAGGGCAATTCTATGGGACTGTGGGACAATTATCTGGGGTTCGGGGGCAATTCACTGGGGCTGGGGGGCAATTCACTGTGGTTGGTGGAGGTCACGGGGCAATTCTCTGGGGTTGGGGGGCATTTATCTGGGGCTAGGTGAGGTCATTGGGTAATTCTATTTGGCTGTGGGGCAATTATCTGGGTTTGTGGGCTAGTCTCTGGGACTGGGGGGCAATTCTCTGAGGTTGGGTGGCAATTATCTGGGGTTGGGGGAGGTCACGGGGCAATTCTCTGGGGCCGTGGGGCAATTTTCTGGGGCTGGGGGCCAATTCTCTGGGGCTGTGGACTATTATTTGGGGCTAGGGGAGGTCATTGGGCAACTCTACGGGCAGTGGGGCAATTGTCTGGGGTTGGGAGGCAATTCTCTGGGGCTGAGGGAGATCACAGGGCAATTATCTTGGGCTGGGGGGCAATTCTCTGGGGCTATGGGTCAATTCTCTTGGGCTGGTGGGAGTATCATCTGGGACAGAAATCTAAAGGAAAGGAAAGTGTCTGACATCATGTGACTTCCCACAGTAGGGCAGACTTCAGGTGATAACTGAGCATGTCTGCACAATCCCCAGGTAAAAAAGAAACATTGTATAAGATATGCTAATTATCCCTGGGAATTTCTGGGGCTGTCAACATTGAGAGAAAACTATTTGCAAAAGCCAGGAAATCAGCAAAATTCAGGCTAACTGTTTAACTGTTTTTTCATGCAATTTTGTTTTCACACCCTATAAATTCTCCTCTATCAGATGCATTAATAACTTACCTCACTTTAATAAACCTTTGAATGCACAATAAACATTGGCTCTTTAAGATACTGCAAGGTTGCAAATGACAAATATATTTTTTAACATATATTATGGAGGAAAATTAAAAAAAATGTCAGTGTATCTACATCTGAAAGCACTTTGGCAGTGAAGTGGATAAACAGCTCTCTGTCAATAACAGGCAAATTCATGTGAGCCCACTGCTTGACTGTATTTACAATGATTTGCAGTGCAGTCATTTGTTAGTCAACTGAGCTTTTAAATAATGTTTATGTCTCATAGTAAGCCCATTACAAGAACCATTTAGCAATAACAGATTTGTTTTCTTTTAAAATGAGAAATCTTTATGGGGGTTCAGGCTATTAAACTGTAGCTAAGGAATTGTAATGTTAGGCCTAAAGTAATGGGCCAGTAGTTAAAGTGCTACACAAGGATTAAACAGGGAAAATACACTTTATACTGGGTGAAAAAGGAAGGCATTTTAATGGTGAAAGATTATGGGCTATATCAAAATAGGGTAAAAGGGGTTAAGAAGGGGTTTAAACAGGGGGGGGGGGGGAGCAGAAAACCCCACTTCCTGTGGTTTCTATTTACAACATGCCAATGTAGTACAAATGTTCTATTGTGCTTTTAAAACATCATATTTTAAACATTATGAAAGATTTTGGTGTGTAATTTTGGACTATAATGTATAAAAATAGAATAAACTGAAACAAATAGGGTTCTGTCCTGCTTTGTTGCAGGAAACAGGGAGCAGAGAGGCTCTGGCCTGCAACAACCTTGTGCTTTTCTCACCATTCTTTTGAATGTAAAATCAGATAAGGAAACATAGAGCCCGATTCAATTGAGCTTTTGCATGTTACTGTAGCCCGTAAGTGAGGTCGCAAGCTAATTTGCTATTCAATTGACGTCTTTTAGCGGGCTCCAAACAGGTTACGAGTTATGGCCTTGAAAAAATAGCTATGGTTAAACTCGTAGCTTACAGCCCCCGTAGCTTTCGATCTTTCACTTTTGGCTAAAATCGCAAATCGCTATTCAATTGCTCAATTTCCCCAAGCCCGCAAATGTTTTCACACCTGTAAATGGCAAAAGAAGGAGAAAATCTTACGAGTGCTAGAGAGGACTCACAAGTGGGTTAAACACCTAATTGTAGCTCTGTAAATGCAAATTAAAAAATCAATAAAAAAGTAAATAACGGGGAAAGCGATGATAGTCATTAGAATTAATTGCACAACAAGCCCGCAAATTGGCAGTATATAAGATTTATTTTTATGTTTCATTACGGGGTTAAATCGATCTTGGATATCAATGAGTTAATACATATCAGGCCACCCATATGGACTAGAACAGTATTGGCATTCATTTTCATAATTCTTTATTTTGCGGGTTTGCGAGTCTGATCGCATATTGGACCCTCGAACCTAATTGATTGGCATGTAACCTCCATGTTGCCATAATAATAACAGTCTCATTTTCTTTTGGCTTTTTTGAAATGGGAGGTTACAGGCTTGCTTAATTGATCATGTTCCCGCCCTGAACTGCTACGAACCAGTGCATGGTTTACGGAGACGGCTTTGGGCCATTAAATTGCGGCCTTGAGCAATTGAATAGCTTTGTATTCGGAGACGAACGGGAGCCCGCAGACATACGGCCTTCTATGATCGAGTTGCTGACTTGCAAATGAATCGGGTCCATAGTTAACAGACTCTCCACAAGTCTCCCAGGGTTCTTTCAATTCACTTACAAGGCAAAACATGCTGCTTCCATTTATTTCTGTATCTCTTTAGTAATAATTTTCTTTACAGTCTATTATAAGGTTTTAAACAGAGCTGATATCCAAAACAGTTGATATAAGGAGATTGACACTTTTGCTTAGAAAACAATAGCTTATATAATATATAGCAGATTTTAACATGGCAGGGCCAATGCACATATTACACTTCAAATGACCATTGAACTTTTTTATACTTTGAATCAAAAACAATCTCTTAATACATTTTAGTGAAATTAATGAATTGTTTGGGCTTAACTCTGGACTTTATTTTGCCCTCATATTGTGTCTGTAAGAGCTAATGTGCCCAGCCTGTGTCTGTAAGAGCTAATGTGCCCAGCCTGTGTCAGTAAGAGCTAAGGTGCCCAGCCTGTGTCTGTAAGAGCCAGCTAATGTGCTCAGCCCGTGTCAGTAAGAATCAATGTGTCCAGCCTTTGTCAGTAAGAGCTAATGTGTCCAGCCTGTCTCTGTAATGTGTCCAGCCTGTAAGAGCCAATGTGCCCAGCCTGTGCCTATAAGAACCAAAGTTCCAAGCAATAACCTGTCTCCTCCTTCTCCTCCTTCTAAATCGCCACCCTCCCATTGGGCCCTCAAGTCCTCTCAGTACAGTTAAAGTGAAGTTAAATTCTTTGTTATTTGATGTCATTATTATTTTTTATTTACGTCTGTTGAGTTTTAGGGTTTTGTATAAAAAAACTACATTATCAGTTCAAACTAAAGTGTGAAAAACATGGGATCCGGAACGGATTATTTCAATTAACATTGATTCCTTTGGGAAATGCTTGTTTGGTTAGCATCCTGTTTGGTTGCAACACCGGAGCTTGGAACCGCCGTTCTCACAGATGCTGTTAATCAGACCAAAGACCTTAGTTTTATTGTTTTAACTGTTATTAGTGTAATAAAAAAAAAGCAATAGATCACTTTAACATAGAATCTTGTGCTCTTTCACACCATGAAGGGCACTTAAAGTGAGGTAAATGGTCCTTTAATTATGTAAAACAAGCAATGGCCCTTTAAATGTTAAGTTGAGCAGTCAGCAAAGTAGTAGCAATGTTATTCAGCACTGCCATAACTGATACAATCCATAGAAATAGCCTTCAGTGAAGACCATCCAAGGGTGAATTTACTGTAGAATAACATCCTCTATTTTTAGTACTGCTGTTTGCTCTCATGAGACCCCAGGCTTGTACCATACTCTTTGATAGAGGCCCCCATAGGGTTGCTCAGCCTGCATTTCTGAATACTAAAGAGTCTGTTTCATTTTGATCCTGAAAATGCGCAAGTGGGTCCTCCAGATCTCCATGCTGCCATTATACCCAATCAGCAATTCACAGGACTTTTCTAGCTAACTACCACCATACCATATCAGACAAAGCTCCGTATTCAGTCTTATCTACCATGACATCAAAGTCCCTGGAATTAACCTACCATGACGTGCAGCCAAACATACTGATATTCATCTGATTTTGGACAACCTACAGAAATTGCTACTCTCAGAAAAAGATTCTAAATGAGCAACTCAGAGGGATTTGGAAGGTAAAAATATAGTAACTTCACAGGAAATATAAGGCCCATAGAATGTGCTCAATACACTCATGCCCACTATAACTTTTACATATTTAAGGGGCCAGTTACCTCCCTTATTGTGCTCTTTGCACGTGACAGAGCATTCTGTTTATAATTTAAAAACTTATTTTTTTTCTTTCAGTTTTATTTAGTGAAAGAAAAGTATTTTTTTGCCTTTGTTTAGTTACATGTGTAAGCCTTCCCCCCTTGTCACGCCTACCATCTAAATTAAAGGTGTGTACCTCTCAGCCTATCAGTGCACTTCACTGCTCAGTGAAGCTTTAGTACTGGTCTATGGGAGGAGTCTGTTACTCACAGAGCTTCCCCAGCACAAGCTGCTACATCCAGGCTCTCAGAGTCCTATCAATCATCCCATGTGACCAATGAGCAGTGCAGCCTCTGTCCCTCCCACAAGCAGAGTAAAGGCACAGGGGAAGCTGTGTGTGAGAAAAAAAAAAAACAACAACAATGAGCCTGTGCTTTGTGTGCCAGTGTGTGTGTGTGTCAGAAAACAACACAACAATTGAGTGTGTGTCCAGTGCTCTGTGCCTTGTGCTCTGTATTATGCCCTTGGAGTAATGAGCAGGAAGCTAATAAAATGTATAAATCTATATTTATTAATAAGGAATTAAAACACCAAGAAAACATAAATATCCCCCATCTTGCAGTGTCAGTATGTATATATATTTCGGCATCCCATCCATTGCGTGCACTACAATTCCGCGCCTACAGCAGGATGCCGACATCAGCGCGGTGATAGCAATGCGCTGTAAAAAAATGTGCACTGTCAAGAGTGCTAAGGATATGCTACCACTCCTGAACAGACACCTCCCTGTTTTCTAGATTTCCAACCAACATGTGACACTCAGGGGGGTGTAAGTAGATAACATGCAAGGGGTTTTTAGGCAGGCACAGGGCAGCAGGTAGGTGACATGCAGAGGACAGCGGGTAAATGACACACATGGGGCTGGAACTTGGTGACTCACAAAGCTGCAAGTAGGGTATTATACATGTAGATGACATACAGGGGGTTTCAGGTAGGCGATATAAAGGTAAGTACCATGCAGGGGCTGCAGGCAGACAAGCTCTTCTTACCTGTGGCTGGGCTTTCAGACAGCAGGGGCTATCGGCTCTATGTTTAAGCCGTTTTATCTCTTCAGGAGGCGGTACCGGGATGAGAAAATGAGGGAGGGAAAAGAGGAGAAGTGAGAGAGAAGGGGGGGAGAGATAGAGAGAATGTAGGGAGCGAGAAACGAGATGGAGAGAGAAAGAGCACAGTAATTAGTAGGATGGAGATGAAATGAGAGACAGGAGTAGAGACACAGGGTTTAAAGGAGAGATAAAACAGGGGGAGCAAAGAGGGGACAGAGGGATATGGGAGGAAGAGAGGGAGAAAGGATAGGGGAATGAGAGGTACGGTGCCTTGCAAAAGTATTCACCCCACTTGACATTTAAAAAAAAAAAAATATTTTAGAAATAGAAAACAGAAAATTATCACGTGCTTATGTATTCACCCCCTGTGTTATGAAGCCCATAAAAAGCTCTGGTGCAACCAATTACCTTCAGAAGTCATATAATTAGTGAAATTATGTCCATCTGTGTGCAATCTGTCACATGATCTATCATTACATATACATACCTTTTTGAAAGGCTGCAACACCTAAGCAAGAGGCACCACTTACCAAACGCTGCCATGAAGTGCAAGGAACTCTCCAAACAAGTAAGGGATAATGTTGTTGAGAAGAACAAGTCAGGGTTAGGTTATACAAAATATCCATATATTTGATGATCCTTTGATGAGCACCATCAAATCTATCATACCCAACTGGAAAGAACATGGCACAACAGCAAACCTGCCAAGAGACGGACGCCCACCAAAACTCACGGACCAGGCAAGGAGGGCATTAATCAGAGAGGCAGCACAGAGACCTAAGGTAACCCTGGAGGAGCTGCAGAGTTCCACAGAAGAGACTGGAGTATCTGTACATAGGACGAGAATAAGCTGTACGCTCCATAGAGTTGGGCTTTATGGCAGAGTGGCCAGAAGAAAGCCATTACTTTCCGCAGTTTGCGAAAAGGCATGTGGGAGACTCCCAAAATGTATGGAGGAAGGTGCTCTGGTCTGATGAGACTGAAATGTAACTTTTCAGCCATCAAAGAAAACGCTATGTCAGGCGCAAACCCAACACATCACATCACCCAAAGAACACTATGTTTTTCAGCAGCCGGGAAGGGGAAACTGGTCAGAGTTGAAGGAAGGATGGTTCTAAATACAGGGATATTCTTGAGCAGAACTTGTACCACTCTGTGCGTGATTTGAGGCTAGGACAGAGGTTCACCTTCCAGCAGGACAATGACCCCAAACACACTGCTAAAACAACACTTGAGCAGTTTAAGGGGAAACATGTAATTGTGTTGGAATGGCCTAGTCAGAGCCCAGACCTCAATCCAATAGGAAATCTGTGGTCAGACTTAAAGATTGCTGTTCACAAGTGCAAACCATCCAACTTGACGGAGCTGGAGCAATTTTGCAAGGAGGAATGGACAAAAATCCCAATGGTAAGATGTGGCAAGCTCATAGAGACTTATCCAAAGCCACTTGGAGCTGTGATTGCCACAAAAGGTGGCTCTACAAAGTATTGACTTTAGGGGGGTGAATATTTATGCACATTTCCTTTTTCTGTTATTTTGTCCTATTTGTTGTTTGCTTCACAGTAAAAAATAAAACAAAAACAAAAAACATCTTCAAAGTTATGGGCATGTTCTGTAAATTAAATGATTCAAATCCTTAAACAATCCACGTTAATTCCAGGTTGTGAGGCAAGAAAACACAAAAAATGCCAAGGGGGATGAATACTTTTGCAAGGCACAAAAGAGAAGAGATTCTGAGCGGGGTAGATGACTGGGGAAGCAGAGAGGAGAACGAAGAGGGCAGAGGATAGGTTAGAGTTGAGTGAGGGGTAAAGAGTAAGATAGAAAGAGGGGGAGAGAGGATGGGGAGAGAAGAGTGAGTAGGGGGAGTGAAGGGTTGATAGAGAGAGAGAGATAAGGGAGAGGAAGGACAAAGGTGGGGTTGCAGGGGCTCAGTCTGTGTTGGGTGCGAGTGCTGAGGTTCATTTTTAGTGTGGAGGGAATGCTGGAGTCTCAGTCTACACTAGGTGGTGTACTGGGGCTCAGTCTGTGTTAGATGGGGTGCCAGGATACAGTCTGTGTGGGGAGAGGGTGCTTGTGGCTCAATCTGTACTAAACAGGTGTCCTAAAGCTCAGTCTGTGTTGAGTGAGGGGCTGGGAGCTCAGTCTGTGCTGAGTGGGTATCCTGGAGCTCAGTCTAACCCTTACACCCTTACCCTAACTCTTACACCCCTACCCTAACCCTTACACCCCTAGCCTAACCCTAACCTTTACACCGCTAGCCTAACCCTAACACAAAGACCTCTAACCGTAAAAGCTAACACTTAAAACCCCTAAGCCCACCCAAATACCCCTAACCCTAAAAGCTAGCACCTAACACCCCTAAGCCCATCTTACCTGAGGTACCGGTCGTGCATTGGTTCCTTCGCGCAGGCCTCAGGTCCTGAGCGAAGATGTTGGGTTTGTGCAAATCACAGGGGCGCTTTTGTGGTTGCGCGCATGCGTCAGCTTGCATACATCGGCGCGCATGTATCAGGCGCTAAGACGACGTGCTACTATATATATATATATATATACATACAGTGGCGGGGGGGGGGGGGAGTATTTAATCCCCTGCTGATTTTGAAAGTTTGTCAACTGACAAAGAAATGATCAGTCTATAATTTTAATGAAAGGTGTATCTTAATAGTGAGACACAGAATAACAATAAAAAAAAACAATAAAAACGCATGTCAACAAAGTTATAAATTCATTTGCAGGTCAGTGAGGGAAATAAGTATTTGATCCCCTATCAATCAACAAAAGCAGTCAATCAGATTCCATACTCTCCACCATGGCCAAGACCAAAGAGCTGTCCAAGGATGTCAGGGACAAGATTGTAGACCTACACAAGGTTTTAATGGGCTACAAGACCATCGCCAAGCAGTTTGGTGAGTAAGTGACAACAGTTGGTGCGATTATTCACAAATGGAAGAAACATAAAATCACTGCCAGACTCCCTCGGTCTGTTTCTCCATGCAAGATCTCACCTCGTGGAGTTTCAATGATCATGAGAACAGTGAGGAATAAATCCACAAATACACGGGAGGATCTTGTTAATGATCTCAAGGCAGCTGGCACCATAGTCATTAAGAAAACAATTGGTAATACACTACGCCGTAAGACTGAAATCCTGCTTAAGAGAGCACATGTACAGGCCGTCTGAATCTTGCCAATGGACATCTGAATGATTGAGAGGAGAACTGGGTGAAAGTGTTGTGGTCAGATGAGACCAAAATCAAGCTCTTTGGCATTAACTCAACTCGCCGTGTTTGGAGGAATGCTGCTTATAACCCCAAGAACACCATCCCCACCGTCAAACATGGAGGTGGAAACATTATGCTTGGGGGGGGGGGGGGGGGGGGGGTTCTGTTAAGGGGACAGGACATCTGCACTGCATCATGTACCGTCAAATCTTGGGTGAGAACCTCCTTCCCTCAGCCAGGGCATTAAAAATGAGTCATGGATGGTTATTCCAGCATGACAATGACCCAAAACACACAGCCAAGGCAAGAAAGGAGTGGCTCAAGAAGAAGCACATTAAGGTCCTGGAGTGGCCTAGTCAGTCTCCAGAACTTAATACCATAGAAAATCTCTGGAGGGAGCTGAAGGTTCGAGTTGCCAAACATCAGCCTCAAAACCTTAATGGCTTGGAGAGGATCTACAAAGAGGAGTGGATAAAATCCCTCCTGAGATGTGTGCAAACCTGGTGGCCAACTACAAGAAACATCTGACCTGTGATGGCCAACAACGGTTTTGCCACACAGTGCTAAGTCGTAGGGGTCAAATACTTATTTCCCGCTTTGACCTGCAAATCAATGTATAACTTTTTTGACATGCGTTTTCTTGTTTTGTTTTGTTGTTATTCTGTCTCTCACTGCTAAAATATACCTACGATTAAAATTATAGACTGATCATTTCTTTGTCAGTGGACAAATGTCCAAAATCAGCATGGGATCAAATACTCCCCCCCCACTATATATATATATATATATATATATATATATATAATCTGTACATATGTATGCATATGTATGTTTGTATATACTGTATTAGTGTGTGCATCTCAATATATGTATTTTATATATATAAATATATATATATATAAATATTTATTTATTTATATATTTAAAGTTACGGCTTTGCCAAAGGTGCTCATTGCAGGCCTTGCAATGAGCGACGAAGGCACTCATCGCAATGCCCGTACGTGACTGTTTTGAGGTGGCTGCAATGAGCGGTGAAGGCGCTCATGGGGAGGCTTGTACGTGACTGGCTTTTTTTGTAACCCGTTAGGCGGAAGCCATCGGAAGACCCCCGAAAGACAACAATTAATTAAAATATGAACTTACAACTTCACACCCAGCACTGGGGAAGAGACATGGAGCCTGTAAGTGAGGTTGCAAGCTAATTTGATATGTAATTGCCGTTTTTGGGAGGTCTGAAAACGGCTAAACGAGAAAAAAAAAGTGGCGGCCGTAAGGCTGTAACTTTTTTTCAAGCCCGTAAATCCGAAACACATTTAGGGCTTGGGGAAAAAGCACGAAAATGGTTTCACACCCGTAAATGCAAACAGGAGCACAGAGGAGGGTGAGGGGGTAGAAAGACACAGTGAGAGGGGGGAGAGGGTGGAAAGAGACACGGGGGAGTGGGGTGGAAAGAGACTCAGGGGAGGGAGATAAGGGGAAATAAAATCAGGGGAGGGAGCGGCAGCAAAGAGACACGGGAGGGAGAGAGTGGCTCGTTGGCCGACGCCTGCAATGAGTGGCAACGCCGCTCATCGCGAGGCATGTAAAGTAGAGTGGGGGAGAGGCTTCGCAATGTGCGCCATAAGCGCTCATTTCGGTGCACAAAAGTTGCGGGCTGGCCGAGGCCTGCAATAAGCGGCAAAGCAACTCATTGCAGGGCTCGTGATGAGCGCCGAGGGTGCGCATCATGAGGCCCATAAAGTAGGGGGGGGAGAGGCTCGCAATGAGCGCCAAAAATGCTCATTGGAAGGCCCACAAGTTAGAGGGGAGAGGGGGAAGAGCCTCGCACTGTGTGGCAAACAGCATTGCCAGGCTTCAATTTGTATATATATATATATATATATATATATATATATATATATATATATATATATATATTTATTTATATATATAATATATATATATATATATATATATTTATATATGACACACATATATACACACACAAACATATATAGACACACATATATACACACACACACAAACATATATATATATATATATATATATATTTATTTATAGAGAAAGTAGGAGAAACAATGAGAAAGAGAAGCTAATATATAGAACCATATATTCTTATAAATGTTCACATACTTTGTTATAATTTTATTTTTATTGTGCCTTATTTGCCTAGTGAAACAGATTGTCCCTGCAGAGATCAGGTCTCTGACACAGGTTGCTGCTGTTACAAACATCTGGTTTCCTGAATTTCAGTGTGTAGAGAGGAGGGAACTTCCTACAAAGACAGGCTACTGTCACTGCAGTGTTGGGCACACACTCCCTGTAAGTCAAATGCTTTCCTGATTGGTTGAAGTCACTTAGGATGTGGAACAACACTGAGCTGTGATTTCATGTCATTTGATTTATATCTCTTTGAAAAAGCAAGTATTTAAAAAATGCAAAAAGTATTTCAATATGTTTTTAGTAGACCTTTACACTGGTGTGGTTCAAATTGTGCTGAATTAACTGGCCCTAAATACAGTTTAGGCAAAAATATATATGCATTCACACTGATGCATGATGCACTTTTATACATCAAATTATTATGTATGCCTTACTTTATTATGCTCTTATGTCATGTGGTTCCCATGGTCGGGGGGTCAGAAATGCTTCTAAGATGTGGTTCTACTGTGGCATAATAATCTAGTCTGCCACAGCTAAGCAAGTTGTAGCAGTTTAGAGGCCCTAGCCTAAAAATGAGGGGAAAACAAGCTTTTTCAGTTTAAGTTTTTCCACAAAATGGACACATAGATGGGCATTAGTTAAATCAGGTTGACTATATACTTTGCAGCCAAAGATGGAGGAGCTCTATACAGTCAGAAACAAATTAGAGAATTGGAGATAACTGCAGCTCAGATCATGAACTTCTTGCAAAGTTCAGAATTAAACTGAGGACAAGAGAGAAAATCATTGGACCAAGCAGATACACAATAAATAATATCTCTTGTGAATATGAAGTGGAGGTAAAGAATCGATTTAAGGGACTAGACATGGAAGATGGCATGCCTGAAGAACTCTGGACTGAAGTTTGTGACGTTATCCAGAAAACATCAACAAAGAATATCCCCAAAAGAAAGAAAGCTAAGAAAGTAAACTGGTTGTCTGATGAGGCTTTGCTTGCCTTATGCCAACAAATCTGGAAAACTCAGCCATGGCCAATGGACTGGAAAAGGTCAGTCTACACCCCATCCCCAAAAAAGGCAATGCCAGACATGGGTGCAGGAGCCAAAGAAAATCTCTGTGGGGGGAGACAGAATATAATATAAAAATACCACACAACTGCTTTGCTACACAAATTGAAAAATTGGGGGGGTTGCCCCCCCCGTCCTCCCCAGTTCTTACATTTATGGTGCCGAAGATTCGTTGCACCCTTAGATGCAATGTTCTACTTTTGGGACAGTGAGGGAGGAGGGATGTGGTGTCACTTTCAATCTTATGGCAGTTATCAAACAAAGGCTCTGAATTTCTGGCTGCTCCCCCCCCCCCCTTAGCCCTCCACTGATGACTATAATCACACACCTCCATCATCCAGATCTCAGGATATTATGTAACAAGCACAAAATGGATTCCTTTACTCATAGACAGAGTCTTCAAAACTTCAGATCTCCCCCCGCAAAGTATGTCTATGGCTTACACAGCTGCTAATATTGTTTGTTTGGTACATAATTTACTAACACGCAGGGGCGTATTACTTATATATATTATACATATATATATATATGTAATATATCTATATATAATGTTTTTAATTATATTGGGAAGGGGTGGGTGGGTAATTGATAGGGGCCCAGGGGCATTGAGAATTTAAACAAAGAAATAAAACATTTTTTTGAGGGGCACTGCAGCACTGGGAGACCCCTCAGAGCAGGGCCCTAGGTGCACCAGTGGTAAATACATCCCTGCTGCTACCTGTTCTGGAAGTAGAGTTGAATTGTACCACACAGGGCAACATTCTTTTTTGTCTCTTTAAACTGTACCCCCCCCCCCCCCCCCCTCGATTTTTTTGGGCTCCTGTGGCCAAGCTTGAACTTCAGTGGTTATTTAAGGTTTGTCACATTAATTATATAATTACTAGTCATTCTGATACTTATATTGGCAGTTAGATTTTGTTCGGTGCCTTCTTTATAATAATAAATATTAATAATAGTAATAATAAATATTTTTTATATATTTGTGCTAATGGGATTTTAATTTTGCTAGATGCTACCTAGACTCTATAACCCATGTTTTGTTTTAACACAGAAGAATCTCTTTAAATGTCCAGATCTCTGTCTGTTACCAGTGCACTGCTTCAGCTAAGTTATCTATGGAGCATATCTAAAGTAAAGTCCACAATGAAAACATTTTCTCAAAAGTCAATTGAAGCCAAAATAAATATTTATATAAGCTAACCTCAAATAAGAAAATAATGTATTAATATGCATCACTATATTTTACAATAGTTTAAATTTATAATAAAAAAAAATCTATTATATTTTTTCAGAAAGAAACAGTATATTCCAATTTGGAAGATTGTGTGTGTGTATATAGATCCCGCTCCATGCTGATGATAGCGAGTAAGCTTGAAACAGCTGTACATGGATTGGATACTCAGCCTGTGTTTATTCCAACCTTGGCTTTGCATTAAAGCTGTGTAATACAGCATGCATAAGCTTAAAGGAAGCCATGATTGATAATGGCTACGGAATGAAGAGCGAGGCATTTGTGTCCATATTTGTGTGTCCCAGCTCAACTTCCCAGAATGCAGTGTAATAACTGTTTTTCTCGGAACTCTGAGCTGGAAGCAGGTTTTTTAACTTGCTTTAGACATTCAAATGTGAACCCAGATGTACTTTTAATTTACTGTACTACTGTACGGTGGAGGGCTTCTATCGCTCTTTTGCCCACCATATTATAAATGATTGTTGTGGTGAACTACCTACTCATAATTTCCACAACACAGGCTGAGATCCCGCTCCATGCTGATGATAGCCAGTAAGCTTGAAACAGATGTACATGGATTGGATACTCAGCCTGTGTTTATTCCAACCTTGGCTTTGCATTAAAGCTGTGTAATACAGCATGCATAAGCTTAAAGGAAGCCATGATTGATAATGGCTACGGAATGAAGAGTGAGGCATTTGTGTCCATATTTGTGTGTCCCAGCTCAACTTCCCAGAATGCAGTGAAATAACTGTTTTTCTCGGAACTCTGAGCTGGAAGCAGGTTTTTTAACTTGCTTTAGACATTCAAATGTGAACCCAGATGTACTTTTAATTTACTGTACTACTGTACGGTGGAGGGCTTCTATCGCTCTTTTGCCAACCATATTATAAATGATTGTTGTGGTGAACTACCTACTCATAATTTCCACAACACAGGCTGAGATCCCGCTCCATGCTGATGATAGCCAGTAAGCTTGAAACAGCTGTACATGGATTGGATACTCAGCCTGTGTTTATTGCAACCTTGGCTTTGCATTAAAGCTGTGTAATACAGCATGCATAAGCTTAAAGGAAGCCATGATTGATAATGGCTACGGAATGAAGAGCGAGGCATTTGTGTCCATATTTGTGTGTCCCAGCTCAACTTCCCAGAATGCAGTGTAATAACTGTTTTTCTCGGAACTCTGAGCTGGAAGCAGGTTTTTTAACTTGCTTTAGACATTCAAATGTGAACCCAGATGTACTTTTAATTTACTGTACTACTGTACGGTGGAGGGCTTCTATCGTTCTTTTGCCCACCATATTATAAATGATTGTTGTGGTGAACTACCTACTCATAATTTCCACAACACAGGCTGAGATCCCGCTCCATGCTGATGATAGCCAGTAAGCTTGAAACAGATGTACATGGATTGGATACTCAGCCTGTGTTTATTCCAACCTTGGCTTTGCATTAAAGCTGTGTAATACAGCATGCATAAGCTTAAAGGAAGCCATGATTGATAATGGCTACGGAATGAAGAGCGAGGCATTTGTGTCCATATTTGTGTGTCCCAGCTCAACTTCCCAGAATGCAGTGAAATAACTGTTTTTCTCGGAACTCTGAGCTGGAAGCAGGTTTTTTAACTTGCTTTAGACATTCAAATGTGAACCCAGATGTACTTTTAATTTACTATATATTGTAACAGAGTCAAGCAAGGAGTGCCCCTAGAGGTCGATTTGACTAAAGATCCTGGAAGGTTTCTCTTAGGAAAGAAAGAGTTAACCCAGTTATCAGAGCCTAATTGAAGCCCAGCTGTGGATTGCTTTTAAGACAACAGCAGAGAGAGGGATGGAGTCCTCACTTAGGCTCTGGCCTAAGCAGTGGGAGCAGTGCGTGGAGTCTGCTGAAAGAGGTCCAGTCGGTGTGCTGCTGTTAGCAGCTAGAGCAAGCTAGAGGGAAAGTCTTGCTTACTGTTCCTGCGTGCCTCTCCAATCAGGTCTGGCTGGCCTTGCACAATTTGAGTTTGTAAAGCTCACAGAGCAGACTGAGCAGAAATCTGCTACCAGGATTGATGCAGCTTGCAAAGACACAAAGACTGAGAGTAAAGGCTGTTTTGGACTGCTGCAGTTTGTAAAACTCACAGAGCAGACTAAGAAGAAATCTGCTACCAGGATTGATGCAGCTTAGAAAGAAACAGAGACTACATCAGTGAAGCCGATAAGCAAACCCGCTCTGAAAGACTTGAAGTCTGGACTAAAGGATTTCATGCTAGTGACTTTTGTTAAAGTACAGAACTGTTTGTTTTTGCTATTTCCCAGGATAGCTGGATGAAAGCCCATGTTAGTGAAGAAACGAATATCTTCTAAAGTTAGGTAGAGAGCTCTATCAGAGCTATGGTTTTGTTTACCTTTTTGT
This sequence comes from Discoglossus pictus, assembly GCA_027410445.1. Lineage (NCBI taxonomy): Eukaryota > Metazoa > Chordata > Amphibia > Anura > Alytidae > Discoglossus > Discoglossus pictus. The sequence continues at coordinate 335,735,438 of CM050166.1, forward strand.
GTTATGATTTGTATCCTGAAATAATCAGTAAAATTTGAAAACGGCATTGAATGCCTCCTGTTATTTTGATGAAAAATTGACAGAAATACTACTGATGAACAGTCTTGTACGGCCATCCTTGTCACAATATATGTATGCATTTATTTATTTTGTAGGGCCTCTCTACAAAAGAATATGACAAAGAAAATTCCACAACGAATCTCCAACAACCAGTTAGCAGCTTTGCCTCTTTCCAGCCCATATGTTTTATGACATTTTATTTTGTAATTTGGAAGATAAATTAACCAATTCATTGTGGAAAGAAAGATGTTGAAGAATTCTAACTGAAAAGTAAAAATGTAATTGAAATCTGAAATTAGTTTCAATTTACATTGACTAATTAAAATATTCCCCTTAAAACAATTTTAATGCCCTAACAACATGAGCTAGATATTTTATTGAGCACTAATCTTTTAGAAAAATAATTTTCAATGATTTAAAAAGGCAATATTCTTTATTAAACTTACTTTAAAACATCAACTTGTAAACTTGTGGTTGAGCTGCTTGTCTACACCCCTTATAAGATCATCAAGGGATAGAAATAACTCTGATTGGGAGGCAGTCAGACACAAACTTATGTCTATACAAGAGCAGATGCCCTTTATTGGTTGGCGTGTGTTAAATTGGTTTACCTTGGTTAGGACACAGGCTTGTATTTCATCATTTAGGACTACCTCCCAGTCAGATTTGCTCCCACCCCTTGATTACCTCATATGGAGTAGAGACAAACACCCAGAGATTTACAAATTGATTTTGTTAGGGCATCATAGTGATCCTTTAAAAAATAATCAAGGTTACTGTGGGTTGAGTTTGTGTAGATATGGCTGACAGGCACATCGACATAAGAGCTCAGGCAACGTGCACAACGTCATGTGCGCCCCAATAAGCGCGCGCACCAGCGCGGCACCTGTACAATGCTGCACTCACCCTCTCCATCCATCCTGTGAAGGGCAACTACTGGCTCAATAGATTATTGTGTCACAGTTTCACCCCTAAATTAATATAAACTAAAACGATCACCATGAGATACTTACTGTGGTAGGCTGCATAATGAATGCACATGTTAATTAAGTGGGGCACACTGACATAAGAGTACCCTGCTCTCCCTGTCTCAATGTGCAGCTCCTGCAGGACCCCCCAGTCCAGACTCTCCCTCTCGGTAGCCCCCCAGAACTCCCCACCACACTCACCCACCTGGTCCTTGCCCTGCTTGGAGTCTATATGTGGAGGATGCCTGAGGAGGAGGACAATTTAGTATATGATCTCTTGAAGAACCACAACTGATAACAGGAAAATGTATTTAGAAAGAAAAATAAATAACAATAGATTTTGATTTATTGAGTATTTTATGCATATTTTCTTCACAGTGGACAGCCATTACTTTTGTCAGCTGCTTGTTTCTCCTACATTCTCAACAGGGAAGGGACTTGTAAGTAAATTAGTTTTCCATTAGTCTTATGCACAGGCAATAAGGTTTGATAGATTTCAGTTGTAGCAGATGAAGGCTTTGTTGTATTCACTTGTAGATGCAGATCAGCAGAAATGAAAATGATTGCTTCCACTGCAGTGTAGCTGTATATAATAGTTAAAAAAAAAATAATAGCCTGCTGCTAAGAAGCAAAACACACATCTTCCCTAACAAACACTGCCTCTGATCTGGATCCACTTTCCTGCTGCTAAGGTGACCATCTCTTCTGCCACAATAGTTTCAAATCTACACTTAGACTGTTACATTCATTCTATCTGTGTAATTGTGATCTGTTTGTTCAATTTACTAGACTTATCCTCTGTTTGTTGAAAAGCCATTTCATCTCTGGTTGCTTAGCCATGCCCCTCCACATCTGCCCTCTACCCCCACCATCTTACCCCCTCTGTATTCCTTTGATAATGCTTTTGCTTACTCACTAAATTCCTTTTACCTTAATACCTTTAAGCAGGACACAAACTCTAGCTAACAAGCCCTGCCTCTAACCTGGAAACACTTTCTCACCCGCCCATAATTCTTGCCATACCATCACCTGACTTTTCCATTTGCAGGTTATATTATCTAATCTCAGATAACATATGACATACTAGAGTCTTTCACTTCAATTACTTTATATCAGACACCTTCCCTCTCCCATTAAAGGGGAAACAAACTTACTAACTTTGCACACCTTCCTACCTAAGCAAACTTTCACTTCTTCCTGACCCTTGCTATCCCTTATATTTTCTTCCCAGGTTTATGCCTTTTCTATCCCCTTTAGATTGTAAGTAGCGAGTTTCCAGTCTTATAAGGTGCTTTGGAAAAAAGCACTTTCTACAAAGATACTAAGCTCCAAACAGGGCCCTCCATCTTCGACAGGTTGTTAGATTCCATTCTTCCTTGTTATCTCTTGTACAGCAAAATAGAATATGTTGGTTCGTTACACATAAAAGGTAATAATAATAAAATTATATATTGGCCATTATCGAGTGGATTTCTTTAAAGTAGAATATATATTGAAGCACAGCAGTCCTTTAAATAAAACTTAACTTTGCATCTACACTGACTGTTTATTAAATCACATTCCAGTAATTAATAATAAACATTAGTTTTATACATTGCAACAGAAACATTGTTTAAACAGGATATAAATATCTCCCAGCTGCAGATCTTGGACTTTAATGATATAAAAAGCCACTCTGTTTATCTGATATAATCCCATTGACATGAGTTGGGATTGTTTTAAATAAACACACAGTAGTCTATTCATATGATCATTGCACTAATTATACAACTGAGAATCATTCATAAATCAATATGTCATTTTGTTTCTGCTTTTGAAATTAATTTCCTGGGTAACATTATTAAAAACCTACAATAGCCAATGTTTCTCACTGGTTTATAAAGATACTAGACAAGAAGTGCAGTTCCTTATAAGGCAAAACTTCAGGAGGAAAGTATATTCCTTAATTAAGAATGAAAAAAAAGAGGTCATGAAATTTAGGGCTAATGTGCAAAAGGTTTAGGGTAAATGTGCAAAACGTTCGAGATGTTCATCTCATGAGTACTAAATCTCATGAGTGCTAAATATTATTTTGAAAAATAATATGCAACATAGTCATTGTCAATTTGTCTAGTGTATTGTCAATGAAAACATAGTTACAATTATGTATAGTGGACAATGCTTAATATGAATATCATTTTCAATCAATGGTTATTACATTTCTGCTTCTGTATATTCTGTAATGGCATTTCCTGTACAAATATTGGTTTGTGTCATGAGCTAATGTAGATCATGTTATAAACTAATGGTGTTAGTATTGGTTTGGACACCAATATTTGTATAAATGCACCACATTGTGGACAAGCTGTGGTTTGTCTGTGCTTTTTGGTGACAAAGTCCCTTGTGAGACAGAGCATCTTGGTGATAGTAGGTAGATAGGGCCACATTAAGGGACTCAGCAAAGGATATTGTAAAAGGTAAAATGTTACCTGTAACTAAGACTTGCAGTTGGTTGTTACAATTTTTTTTAAATTTAGTGTTAAATAATTGACTATAAATGTTGCTGTTTTTAGCCAGAAATTACCCTGGATCTGTCTTTTGTGTCATTAAAGGAACATTGTAAAACCCTAATACGAGATATATGTTTTAATTATGATCCGGTCTCCAGTTTCTCCTGTCAGCTCCTCAGGACCTCATGCCCTTGTTGCCATGAGAGATCCAGAAAAGGCAGCTAATGTGAAAATATTAATTACTAAATGTACATTCAAACATCAGGTTTAGTTGCTTGTCTCCACCTCTGACAGGGTTGTCAAAAGTTGGGAGAAACTCTGACTCCATAGAGTCAGACACAAGCATGGGTGCTTGCCATGGCAAAATAATTTAACACACTAAGGCCCTATTCAATTGAGCAATTGTAAGTTACTGGAGCCCGTTGTCATGAATCAGCCAGTGGCCATATTGGATTTGGTGTGAACTATGCTGGGGCCATTTTGTGACTGGCAGCGGTGGCCATTTTGGGCTGGGGGGTCTTCCACATGCTGTTGCCATGGGGAGGAACACAAGGTTTGGGGCTCCCAGACACCCTGTTATACTGTTATACGGTTATACTGTTATATTATTATGATTATTGTCTAAGGAAATGAGCAGGGTTCCCATCACCATCAATAAAAGTCATCATAATGCATGAGATGGATTGATGTGGAAACCCTGCCCCAATCCCATATACTATGAGGACATTAGGTGGTTTTATGTGGGGTGCGCTTTTACGCTTGTACTTAAATAGACTGACAGTGTGTGGAATATGTACACATATGTATATGATAGTATGGGGTAGTCATGCTGGATACATTGCCACATACATCTTGCAACAGGAGAAGGACCCCAGCTGGCCACCAAGGTTAATCCTTTAAGTACACATACTTAAGTCAGGAACAATAGGGTCCCAACAGACATAGGGGCACCATCTATCCAGGGGGCCTCTGGGGTCTCCCTAGCCCAGATCCAGGGGCCTGGGCCATAGCAAAGAGATGTGTCTCTGTTGACTGCCAGCGCCCAAATGACTCTGTTAGCCACACCTAGTGGGCGGCCCAGGGGAGGGGTCTGGAAGTTCCCAGAGCTTACCTCTAGTCCATTGGCTAGAGGTAATCAAGTTACTCTGGAGATTACCCCATTGGCCAAGAGGAAGATAAGGGTTGGACAAAGGGGTAGCCACTCCCTGTACTGTTGTTGTGAGTTGTTTAAATACTTGTGTAAAAATAAAGAAGTTGTTCATAATTTTCATCAAGACTTTGTGTGCAGGTGTATTATTGACCCAAGGGCATATGCTGGAATAGGAGATCGTTTCTGACTCCATGCCAGGTTTTCCCAGGCACACTACCAACAGCTGGGACTTATGCTCTTGCATCAGCAAAGAAGGTCCATTGGTCTGAGTCACCCAAATCTTAGGTCTAAAACCTACAGGAGATAAGAGGACTAGGATTCTCTATACTCCATCATCATTGTAGGTTGTGACAATTGGCTGGCAGAGGTGGGACGACTCTACAGAAAGACCAAGAATGGAACAGACGGATATCACCAAAGAAGCAACAAGACGGTTTAAAGCAGCCAGGCACTTATACCCCAGTAAGATGACCGCACAAGAGGTGTTCAACGTACTAGACCAGTATTGCCAGAGGATCTGGCAGGAGCGCAATGGAGCGAGAACTCCAGCTCAGCAAAGACTTGGCTACAGAGAGACATTGCGTCTAGAGAAATGGATGGCGATTCTGAATCTGTGGCAGGACGATGAGCTAATGGGCTGGCTGGAAGTACTAGTAAGAAAAGAGGTTGCCTTGGAGAACCAATATCACGTTTTTCACGCCAGAATAGTTGGTGGCCTTGGAGAGGAGTTTGATTTCCGCTTGGAGATAGATTCTGGCCTCCAAGACATTGTGTATGGTGATCCTGAAGGGGGCATAGGAACCTTTAAAAGGCACAACAACTTGTTTGTGGAACGCTGTCGTGGTCTGGGACTGGAACCGTGGTCCATGGAGGCTAATTTAATGGTACACCTGATTAAGCAGGAACTGCAGCTGGAGGAGGAGTATTTTGAGTTGTGGGACGAGATCTATGGGGAGACATTTTGCCCATCAAGAGGGGAACAACCCAGTCAAGAGGACTGGTTGCCAGATCGTTACAACACAGATGGTATGTACCGAAGTGATTGTGTGCAAGGGGTCTGGGGAGAACATAGTGATGGAGAATGCCTTCCTTTAAAAAATATAGAGACTGTGTCAGAGCCTAGAAGGGATGGTAAAGTCAGCTTGGGACCAAATCACCAGCTCCAAGAGCCAGAGACCCAGGGGAATGTTCCCTGGGTGGGGTCAGATAACCCATGTTTGTCCCCTGATACCCCAAGAGACTTAATCCCAGAGGAAATGCTAGCAGAGCACAGTTTCTCCAGACAGGTCTCACCTGAGGACTACCTTCCAGCACAAATCCTGGCAGAAACCCCAGTAACTGCTCAACAGGTAGGGCCAGATGAACTAAGTCTGCCCTCAGAAGTTCTAGGCAATGTGTATGGGCCAGAACTGCTAATGGAGCCAGGGGCTCAGGATAGCCACCCAAGAGACTGTGGGGAGGGCTATGTAATGCACTCTGGGGAGAAGGCCGTAGAGGTCAGGTTGGGTGGGAAGGATAAGATTCCCCAGCCTACAACAGATAACCAAACCTGTACTCTGACACCCCAGGAGAGTTGCTAAAAAAGGTGCTAGTGAAGCATAGAGCCCAGGAGGGCTATGTAATGGACTGTGGGGAGGGCAAGGAATTGGTTCTTAGCTACAGGGAACCAGGCCTCACACAGCAAGAGTGCCAGGGGCACCAAGAGAGTGCCAGGGGCACCAAGAGCCCGACAGGGGCAGCAAGCTTGCCAGCCTTGGCAAAGGAGCCGTGGGTGCAGTGTGGCACCATAGTAGAGGGTGAACCAAGTTGGGAGATACCCTGGATAACCAATGTCCAGAGGCCCACTGGAACAGACACCGCTCCTAAGGGCCAGTTAAACCTGGAGGACTGGGATAAGGGTCCAAAGCAAAAGGCCATAGAAGAAGAGGGTCAGCTGAGGGCCCCAAAGAACCAGCTGGGTGGGAATTGCGAGACTCCCCAGCCTACATCAGAGAGCCAAAGCACAGTCATTCAACCAAAGGCAACAGAGGAGGTAAAGGAGGAGTGTAAGCACAGCCTGGGTGGGAACAGCGTAGTTCTCCAGGCTGCAACACAGACAGACCCAGGGGAAGAAAACCAGGAGGTTCTGTCCAAAGATACAGATTTCCAGGAGCCAGAGCATCCAAGTCCGGACTCCATCAGGGACGCTGGTGTCAAGCGCAGACCGGTATGTACTTTACTGCAGTTATTGTGTTATTGGGCTACCAACAATAATGATTTTGCTGAGGGAAGTACTGGACTGCCCCCTTGCAATCCCATAGGCCCAGAGACTGTGTTAGAGACCCCAGCCCAGCTGTGGGGACTGGCTGGAGGGAAAGGGGTTGCTATGGGACAGGGGTTGTTTTATGGGGCTCCCAAAAATACGGTTTTGCCTCAGAAGAATGTATGGGTGCAACCCACTGTGTCCCCAGAGACTTCCATGCTGCTGCCAAAAACAGAGAGCTGGGATCCTGGACTGTTTTGGGTGGGGGTGCAGGGCAAGAGCAATTTGCTCTATACAGTGGGAGCAAGGCCAAGGGCTGGGGGAGGTCTTTACTCTGCACCTTGGGACTGTGTGCGCACCGACATGAACTTGCCTAGCATGCAGCGGGCCGGGCCAAACCAGCAGATTCATGACTATCAGCGGAGCTGGGAAAATCTTGGATGTTCTCCGCCCGCTTGGGGAAGGATTGTCATGAATCAGCCAGTGGCCATATTGGATTTGGTGTGAACTATGCTGGGGCCATTTTGTGACTGGCAGCGGTGGCCATTTTGGGCTGGGTGGTCTTCCACATGCTGTTGCCATGGGGAGGAACACAAGGTTTGGGGCTCCCAGACACCCTGTTATACTGTTATACGGTTATACTGTTATATTATTATGATTATTGTCTAAGGAAATGAGCAGGGTTCCCATCACCATCAATAAAAGTCATCATAATGCATGAGATGGATTGATGTGGAAACCCTGCCCCAATCCCATATACTATGAGGACATTAGGTGGTTTTATGTGGGGTGCGCTTTTACGCTTGTACTTAAATAGACTGACAGTGTGTGGAATATGTACACATATGTATATGATAGTATGGGGTAGTCATGCTGGATACATTGCCACATACATCTTGCAACAGGAGAAGGACCCCAGCTGGCCACCAAGGTTAATCCTTTAAGTACACATACTTAAGTGAGGAACAATAGGGTCCCAACAGACATAGGGGCACCATCTATCCAGGGGGCCTCTGGGGTCTCCCTAGCCCAGATCCAGGGGCCTGGGCCATAGCAAAGAGATGTGTCTCTGTTGACTGCCAGCGCCCAAATGACTCTGTTAGCCACACCTAGTGGGCGGCCCAGGGGAGGGGTCTGGAAGTTCCCAGAGCTTACCTCTAGTCCATTGGCTAGAGGTAATCAAGTTACTCTGGAGATTACCCCATTGGCCAAGAGGAAGATAAGGGTTGGACAAAGGGGTAGCCACTCCCTGTACTGTTGTTGTGAGTTGTTTAAATACTTGTGTAAAAATAAAGAAGTTGTTCATAATTTTCATCAAGACTTTGTGTGCAGGTGTATTATTGACCCAAGGGCATATGCTGGAATAGGAGATCGTTTCTGACTCCATGCCAGGTTTTCCCAGGCACACTACCAACAGCTGGGACTTATGTTCTTGCATCAGCAAAGAAGGTCCATTGGTCTGAGTCACCCAAATCTTAGGTCTAAAACCTACAGGAGATAAGAGGACTAGGATTCTCTATACTCCATCATCATTGTAGGTTGTGACACCCGTAATGTAGCCTGTAAACTGCAAAATCGTAACTCTGACCCAGCTAAGCCTTTGATCTGTCAAGCCAGTAAATGTTACAATCGCAAATCGCTATTCAATTGCTATAGTTCCTCAAGCCAGCAAATATTTTCACACCCGTAAATAGCAAATGTAGAAGAAAATCCTACGAGTACCAGATAGGGCCCGCAAGGGGGTTATAACCTGGTCGTAGTACTGTAAATGCAAATAAAAAATCAATACTGCACTTTAAAAGACCGGGAAAGCGATGAAAGATGTTAGAATTAATTGCACAACAGTCTCAAGCTCGCAAATACTTATATTACATTTAATTTCCGTGTTATATCAATCTCGGTAATCAAGGAGTTAATACATATCAGGCCACCCACATTAATTTTTATTATTTTGTACATGGCCGGATTGTGAGTCTGATCGCATATCGGACTTCTAAACGCTAATTCATTGACATTTAACCTCCATCATCGTGACAATCTTATTTACTATTGGCTGTTTCTAAATCGGTAATTACAGACTTTCTTAATGCTACTTACGGGGGCATGGTTTACGGTTTAGGCTTTCAGCCAGGTAGCTGCGGGCTTGATCATTTGAATCGCTCTGTAACTGTTACAAATTTCAAACCCGCAGACTTATGGCTAGTATGAAGGTAACTGTGGGATTGCAATTGAATAGGGGCCTAAGTCTCCAGCCAACAAATATCATCTACTCTGTATAAACAAAAATGTTTTTTTTTTAATATTAGCTAGAGATACTCCCATCCCTTGATGACTTCATAAAGGGTGGAGACAAGCAGCTCAACTGCTTAAAGGCATATCCAAGTTTCATGGATTAATACATTTCTGTAATCCTTAGGCAAAAAGCAGCCTATGTTTATGCAGCACATCTCATAAAACATTTTATTTTTATTAATATCTAAAAATCCCTCTAAGGATTATGTTGACACCTTCAGATGGTGTCTACACAGGCATCTGCCCCCCCCCCCCCCCCCCCAATGCAGCATCAGGGGAGCAATAATAACCCACTATTTACCTACTGTTGCATGCTCAGCCAATCTCCTTGTAGCTTCCTGTCTCTATGTCATAGCATAAATAAGTGATACACTACATATTCCAGGCTGCTTTTCAGCACAAACAGGAACCCCAGAGTTTAAATCAAATGTTTCAGCTAACCTGATTGGCAAAAAACAATTCATTTTAAATATGATGCTAAATTAGCCTGGGTTTGGAGGGTGTTAATCCAAATTTGCAACTGTCAGACATTTTGCTGACTTCAATGTAAGTTTTTTAATGTTTATTTTGGCATTTTGTCCATGCAAAAAAAAAGTTTGCATACACTACTAATTATCCTCTATCAGATGCATTCATAATCCAACAAATTTAGATATAAGCCTTTAACTACTGATGTTTTAACCCAAGTTTTCTACATCATTTAATAAGAAATGTATTAATATTCATCAAATATTAAGCCCCTATTGTTGGGGCATTACAGTGAACCTTTAATGATACTCACAGTGGTGGTAGATTAGCTGAAACAGCATGCCCAGTTGGTTGAATCAGAATAACCCCTGAGGCTTTAAAACTTGCTCTTTCTGCTCATTTATTTAAATAAATCGAATTTTGTTATTTATTTAAATGCATATGATTGCTTAAAAATGTAGTTTATCTGCTGAACATGAATAAGTACTTAATAAAAGATGGTTATTAATCATACTTAAACACACAGCCTGCTCTTTTGGACGTCATAACATACTAATAAAATTTTTACTTTCAACCATTTATGTGTGTTCACACATGTAAACATGTTTAATATAAAGATATGTGCATGATTATACAGTTGCATAACCTTATTATACAGTTATTTCCCTTAGGAGAAAATTTCCATGTAATTGAACAAGCCGCAGTGTTACATGATGCCTGAATCTGGAATAATCACATACAGGCTCAGTCTGCATGCCTGCTCTGTAATCAATTCCAGATTATTTGCCCTTTTGGGTTTGTTTGTGAAATGTATTCCTTGGTTTCTGCACGCAAAATAAAGTTACTCTTAGATTAAGACTTTGGAAATGTTATGTCAAAATAACTTTGCTATGAGGTTTTTGTTGTAGACTAATTCCGTTGGTACTGTGGATTTTAATGTCAGTTTTAAGGAGTATTATTGTGCTTGTGTTTTTGCTGTCAGATATGTACGCTCGACCTAGCCTCCTAGACAGTGCTGGGTTTTGTCTCCTGTCTGCCCACGGATAGCCTGCAGGTGGTTGGGGGAAGGAAGAGCAGGAAAATGGCGGAGGACAAAGCATAATTCAGCATGTTCAGCTTTAAGATTAAGTGGCATATTCTGTACTCTCTGATGCTACTAATTATGTGTCTGTCACTGGGAATAACAATAGGGCTATGTGGTCGCAAGGCTGAGGCTGGGAGAGGAAGTGTGATTGCTTAATACTCTCACATAATACTATCGGATGCAGGGAGCCATGCTCTACTGCTGTGGCACTGGGATGTAATGCAGGTTTGTTTTGTGTACAGCCTGGCAGGCATTCAGTGTTTTGTAATGGTAATCCCTACTTGGAAGAAAGTCAATTGTTGCACGATACATTAAAGTGGACCTTTCCTTTCTGGAGTTTTATATTTTCTTTCTTTTTAATGCATTACACATATTATAACTGCTGCCTATTCCTGCTGCTACATTGCACTATTTAATAAGATTCAGTTATTCAAATAGTTGTGACAAAAATTATAACCACAAACCACTTTTTACTCCGAAACCCAGTCATGATACCTAAAAACAGAGGCCTATGATTATTTTCTTATTATCAGATTTTATTTGTACAAACGTGGGTCAGCAACAGAGAAGCATCCAAAAAATGTCTGCTACTGACTGACTGAACATAAATATAAACAAAACATTGCTTTTTATAGAGATTATATACAGAGAATAGTAAATTCAATATCACCCTTCTAAAAAAAATGGTATAACCCATCCACAACCAATAAATAGTGATGTTTCGAACATAACATTTTCGGTTCGCGAACCGCAAACGCGAACTGCCGCAAATGTTCGCGAACCGGCGAACCCGGCGAACCGCCATAGACTTCAATGGGCAGGCGGATTTTAAAACCCACAGGGACTCTTTCTGGCCACAATAGTGATGGAAAAGTTGTTTTAAGGGGACTAACACCTGGACTGTGGCATGCCGGAGGGGGATCCATGTCAAAACTCCCACGGAAAATTACATAGTTGATGCAGAGTCTGGTTTTAATCCATAAAGGGCATAAATAACCTAACATCCCCCTCCATCATCATCCTCCCCTGTATCTCTTTACCCCCTCCCTCATCATCCTCCCCTGTGTCTCTTTCCCCCCTTCCTCATCACCCTCCCCTGTGTCTCATCCCCCCTTCCTCATCATCCTCCCACCTCCCTCATCATCCTCCCCTGTATCTCTTTACCCCCTCCCTCATCATCCTCCCCTGTGTCTCTTTCCCCCCTTCCTTATCACCCTCCCCTGTGTCTCATCCCCCCTCCCTCATCATCCTCCCACCTCCCTCATCATCCTCCCCTGTATCTCTTTACCCCCTCCCTCATCATCCTCCCCTGTGTCTCTTCCTCCCTCCATCATCCTCCTCCCCTGTGTCTCTTCCCCCCTCCCTCATCATCCTCCCCTGTGTCTCTTTTCCCCCTCCCTCATCATCTTCCCCTGTGTCTCTTCCCCCCCCCTCCCTCATCATCCTCCCCTGTGTCTCTTTCCCCCCTTCCTCATCACCCTCCCCTGTATCTCTTTACCCCCTCCCTCATCATCCTCCCCTGTGTCTGTTTCCCCCCTCCCTCATCATCCTCCCCTGTGTCTCTTCCCCCCTCCCTCATCATCCTCCCCCCTCCCTTGATGATAAGGGGGGGGAAGAGACACAGGGATGTGTGAGGGGTGTTAGGGTAAGGGGTGTTATGGATAAGTGTGAGGGGTGTTAGGGTTAGGGTAAGGGGTGTTAGGGATAAGTGTGATGGGTGTTAGGGTAAGGGATGTTAGGGTTAGGTGTTACGGTAAGGGCTGTTAGGGATAAGTGTAAGGGGGTATTAGGGTTAGGTGTTAGGGTGAGGGGTGTTAGGGATAAGTGTGAGGGTTGTTAGTGTAAGGGGTGTTAGGGATAAGTGTAAGGGGTGTTAGGGTTAGTTGTTAGGGTGAGGGATGTTAGGGTTAGGTGTTAGGGATAAGTGTGAGGGGTGTTAGGGTTAGGGTAAGGGGTGTTAGGGATAAGTGTGAGGGGTGTTAGGGTTAGGGTGAGGGGTGTTAGGGATAAGTGTGAGGGGTGTTAGTGTTAGGTGTTAGGGTGAGGGGTGTTAGGGATAAGTGTAAGGGGTGTTAGGGTTAGGTTTTAGGGTGAGGGATGTTAGGGTTAGGTGTTAGGGATAAGTGTGAGGTGTGTTAGGGTTAGGGTGAGGGGTGTTAGGAATAAGTGTGAGGGGTGTTAGGGTTAGGTGTTAGGTTGAGGCATGTTAGGAATAAGTGTGAGGGGTGTTAGGTCTTAGGGATAAGTGTGAGAATGTTAGGGTTAGGTGTTAGGTTGATGGGTGTTATGGATAAGTGTGAGGGGTGTTAGGGTTAGGGTAAGGGGTGTTAGGGATAAGTGTGATGGGTGTTAGGGTAAGGGATGTTAGGGTTAGGTGTTAGGGTAAGGGCTGTTAGGGATAAGTGTAAGGGGGTATTAGGGTTAGGTGTTAGGGTGAGGGGTGTTAGGGATAAGTGTGAGGGGTGTTAGTGTAAGGGGTGTTAGGGATATGTGTAAGGGGTGTTACGGTTAGGTGTTAGGGTGAGGGATGTTAGGGTTAGGTGTTAGGGATAAGTGTGAGGGGTGTTAGGGTTAGGGTAAGGGGTGTTAGGGATAAGTGTGAGGGGTGTTAGGGTTAGGGTGAGGGGTGTTAGGGATAAGTGTGAGGGGTGTTAGGGTTAGGTGTTAGGGTGAGGGGTGTTAGGGAAAAGTGTAAGGGGTGTTAGGGTTAGGTGTTAGGGTGAGGGGTGTTAGGGTTAGGTGTTAGGGATAAGTGTGAGGGGTGTTAGGGTTAGGGTGAGGGGTGTTAGGGATAAGTGTGAGGGGTGTTAGGGTTAGGTGTTAGGGTGAGGGGTGTTAGGGTTAGGTGTTAGGGATAAGTGTGAGGGGTGTTAGGGTTAGGGTGAGGGGTGTTAGGGATAAGTGTGAGGGGTGTTAGGGTTAGGTGTTAGGGAGAGGGTTTTTTAAGGGATAAGTGTAAGGGGTGTTAGGGTTAGGTGTTAGGGTGAGGGATGTTAGGGTTAGGTGTTAGGGATAAGTGTGAGGGGTGTTAGGGTTAGGGTGAGGGGTGTTAGGGATAAGTGTGAGAGGTGTTAGGGTTAGGTGTTAGGGTGAGGGGTGTTAGGGATAAGTCTGAGGGGTGTTAGCGTTAGGGTGAGGGGTGTTAGGGATAAGTGTAAGGGGTGTTAGGGTTAGGTGTTAGGGTGAGGGATGTTAGGGTTAGGTGTTAGGGATAAGTGTGACGGGTGTTAGGGTTAGGGTAAGGGGTGTTAGGGATAAGTGTGAGGGGTGTTAGGGTTAGGGTGAGGGGTGTTTGGGATAAGTGTGAGGGGTGTTAGGATTAGGTGTTATGGTGAGGGGTGTTAGGGATAAGTGTAAGCGGTGTTAGGGTTAGGTGTTAGGGTGAGGGATGTTAGGGTTAGGTGTTAGGGATAAGTGTGAGGGGTGTTAGGGTTGGGTGCTAAGGTGAGGGGAGGATGATGGTAAGGTGGGGAAGAGACACAGGGGTGTCCTTGCAGCAGAGATCAAAAGAGTCCTTCAGGACTGTATTGCACACTGTGTACCGTAGCCTAGCTATGGTTTTCCCTATTGATGCAGTATCACCTACACTCAGCCTCCTCTCAGTAAGACTGCAAGATAGTTATGATTCCAAAATGGCTGCTGTCCATGAGGTAGAAGGGTGTGGAAGGCAGGGTATGACGCTGATTGGCTGGAATGTGTCTGCTGACTGTGAGTTGCAGGGTCAAAGTTTGCTCAATGATAAAGTATAGGGGGTGGGTCAAATATCGCATATGTTCGCAGTTCGCCACAAACGCGAACATGCTATGTTCGCCGGGAACAGTCCGCCGCGACATCTCTACCAATAAACGATTATTTATATAAGGTGATCCAATACGATATAAAACATGTGGTTAGCACTCATCAAGCATGCCTGATACGTCACATTAGATGCGCAAAAAAACTCTTACTTGTTATCTCTGCGCATAGGTCAAATGTTGGCCTTGTGGACTACTGAAATACATATTGTTTAGACTAAAATAATTGTTGACTGTCTCCAGAACAAATTTTTATTATGGGAAGAATGTCTGCAGTTATAGAATAAAAAACAATTAATTTATTAGTAAACAGTATAATTAACTGTTTTGTACCTCATGGCCTGCAATGGAATAAGTACTGTTTCGAAGCTAAAGTTCACAACTGCTACAAAAGTGATGAATGCTATATATATATATACATATATACATATATATATATATATATATATATATATATATATACACTAAAAATGTAAGGATATTTGTATTTCTCTACAACACTCCCCCCTATGACACTGATAAGTGTCATCTAAAGTAAGCAAAAGCTTGATACATACAAATAGTTTGTCTAGGGAGCAATCTTAATGAATGTTTCAAGCATGCAACTAAAAATGTAAAAAGTAAAATGAAAACCATGTGAGGAAGTCGAGGCATGATCTTTATACTGTCTCCTAAAAGGACTCAAGGTCCTTAAAGGATCAGCACAGATGAGTTTCCTACAACATGAAGATAAAACATCTTAAGGAGTCCTTTGCACCATTATCTGACAATGTTCCTCACAAGGGTATTGCAACAGAAATCACAATTATACATAGAAACAACAAAAACAATGCATATCAAAAACGCAAGTATAATAGTCCGTGGAAAAATGGAAAAGTCTCTCAATAATGGAATCCATAGCACAAAGGTCACAGTCCAGATATTAAAGTCTGCTGAATGAAAGCTTTAGAATCTGTGATTAGAAAGCACAAGCAAGAAAAAAACAAATCCTAATGGAAAAAAACAATAAATCCACGAAAATAAGTAAGCACCTATTTGGCCAAGTCCATATAAAAAGGAAAGAGTCCAATGGGGTGGATGGAAACATCTACATATGCTGTTATATGTTACCAAAAGATAGTCCAGATTGTAGTGCAATAGATATAAAAGTCCAGATATGTCAAATTAAATACAATGGTTAATGCAGACAAATTGGCCTCACTTAATTCTTCAACCAATTACCAATAACTAGGTCGTAGAACCAATTTTCCTTTATACTTATTGTCTTATGAGGCATTTAGATGATAGAGGGATTTTAATAACCAATAAAGTTTGCACTGATATTACTAATAACCCAGAGTATATGCATGATTCTTATTTCCCTAATTACTCTTCCTTATTAGATGTTAGTAAGCAGTAGATCCTAGTAAATTTATAGAACAAGGTGCTGAAGTATTAGAAGCCTAAGGACAGACAAAAAGTAAAAATGACAAAACAATGAAAACATAGGCTCAGACAAACTTCATACAGGACTAGTCTTACACATCACACTTAGCCCGGCCCCTTTTTGTCCATACGGTAAACGATAAACAGGTGGGTCATTTGCTTCTGGATGGTGAGATCCATTGGCCAAAGCAATAGACCATCATGTGTCCGGATATTCAGGCACAGGACAAGGAGTATGTGACTCTCACAGATATTTACATATTTTCTCTTTTCCTGCAGACATGCATGAGCGTATGGTCATGTCAATGAACAAGAGTTTGACCTTTCCCCTTTTTCTTGGGTGCAGACAAGATTTCTGTCTGGGCTTTGTCTTTAGTCAGCAAACTCTGTATCTGTTTCTTCATCTGTTATTATCTGTTGTCATCAGGATAGGTACTTGGTAGAGACTTTCTCTCACCATGTATCAGGGCACGCTTGTCTTTTCTTTGTCTTTTCTTGCACGCACTCGCTGTCATCTTCTTCTGGGGTAGGCAAGTGTGACAAAAATAAAAACTAAAATCCAAACATACAAGATCTATCATACAAGCAACCTCCATACATATTTCAAGTAGATATCCCTTCATCATATACTCTTACCCTAAATTTCCCTTATGTGTAAATTAAATTTAACATATACATAACTCTATAATATAAACTAAAATCAATTAAATCAAAATGTAAATCATGTAAAGCTAATAGATATATGAAATACTTGTAAAAGATTAAGGGCAACCATTATTTTCTACTCCTGCTAAAGCAGCAAAAATTATCATCAGAACAGTTTCAATATTAATAATTATATCTCTATAAGTAATAAGACATTATTTGATTTATCCTGTAACAGGTTGTATATTGTATTACTATCAATATACATTTACTAATAAGGCTCTAAAATCTTTTCTTAACTCATAATGTAGTCCACGTCTTATCATGTTCCTTTCTTAGAGGCCTAGAAATACCTTGAAAAGATTTTCCCAATTCTCTACTCATTTGCACCATGGCCATCATGTGAGCTGGGAATTGGTCTGGAAGAATAGATGTCACAATATCACAGTATTTATGCAACATGAATAAACAAAATATAAAAGACAAAATAAAAACAGAATTGGTATGATAAGGTTCTTTAACCAGATAAGATATCATACACTGATTTCTAGTGATATGGGTATTTTCTAATATCCACCTGTGAAGTAACCAGGAGACAGGGATTGTGCACATAACACATTTATTCCGACAGAGAGAAATGTCAACATGAGGATAGCTTCTCAATGAGCATAGAAAATTACAACTAATAAAATAATCTGGCCAGAAAACAAAACAGACCAGCAAAATCAAAAAAATAATTTAAACAGAAAAAACAAAACCATAGAAAAAAAAACAACAAAAAAATATATTCTTAGTCAGTTGACATTTCTGACTATCCTGTACGCTTATCATAACCCATAAAATAATTTCACCTTGTTAATTGTTATCTTAAAACCTTAATACTTATTATCATGTCTTTGGAACAGGTAGTGTACTTTTAAATATTATTCTAAAAAAATGTACTTCACTCCTTCCTATAATTCTACATGGGACTCATGTAAACAAACTGTTCTGGTCCTTTTAAGCAGAAACTAAACTGCTTTTTTTCTTTACCAAAACCTCTCAGTGTACCACCTTGGAAATTAGATTTCTGAAAACATAGAACTTTTGGCTAGTATCCAGTATAATGTTTAAAAAACAATTATAGCAATGCAGCTTTAATGAATTTAATAACTTTACACGGTGTACGGACACTTATCCCGCGACATTTAATCCCGCGACAGTTAATGCCTGGCACTTAATCCCGCGACAGATAATCCCATTGACACTTAATCACCCGATATTTTATCCCGCTGACACATTATGCTTTGGAACGTTACTTTTCAAGCGAAATTCTTGTCTATCTACGTGCCATGGTTTACCTGTCATACATTTAACTTTTTAAATTTATAGTTCTCTATTTTACTTTACATTTAACCTGCAGATTTCTGATTACCTTTTCTTGAATTGCGTTAAATACATTCGTTTTATTTTTTCTTATTTCTTTCTTCTCCGCGGGAGGGATTAAGTGTCGGCGGATTAAGTGTCAATGGGATTATCTGTCGGGGGATTAAGTGTCAGGCATTAACTGTCGGGGGATTAAGTGTCGCGGGATTAAGTGTCACCAAACCATTTTACACATTATATAATCTTTTAAACTGTTTAAACTATAATAAAACATTAAATAATCTCTCTCTTTGTCTTTTTCAATAACCCAGTTCTTTAACAATAGTATATTTACTTGTAAATATAAGGAAATATATCAAATAAGTAGGAACCAGATCTAAATAAAACCTTTATTAGCAACTATCAAAAAATGGCTGACATATTAAACACAAATATTAATCCAAAACTTTATCACACTGCCCATCAGATATAATGGACAATCCCTACTAAAAATGCAACAATATAATCTGGACACTGGTACTCTATGTGACCACCAATATTCAGAATATACTATCCCAGCCAATCAACAGCAAATCAAGCATCACAATCCACATGACAATCAGAACATGCATGACACCCTTGCACATAGCAAAACAAACAGAGAGTAAGATGAATAACACAAAAACTGCATCATCTATAAGGAACATTTCCCCATCAGATAACAACACTGTCATGTCACTTTCTACTCCATGTTCACTCAAACCCAATACTCGATCATTCAGAAAGAAAACATCCACACACACAAGTACACGCATGAACATTTTCAACCATAATGCACTCCACAACAAGACCCCCCTTTCTCCACTTGGAAAACATAATATCTACAGAAAGAAATACCGGCATAAAAATCTGCTGGTAATTTTAACATAATTAGGATCCAGACAAACAACATATAACTTATAATAAAATAATTGTGAGCTCACAAAATACTTTATATGCACATAGATCTCTTCAAATCACCTTGTAATAATCAAAAAACAAAACCAATCAAAATAAGCAAATCACACACACATATATATATATATATATATATATATATATATATATATATATATATATACACACCTATAACTAATCCTAAACATAATTGGACCAAAGCAATCAAAATAAAACAAAATATAGGTCCATCAAACCTAAAAAAAATATATGATATAAAACCAATTTCTCAAATTACATATGACACTATGGGGATTTCACTGAAATAACTGTTTAACTTACTGACTAAGGGCCTCATTCTATTATCGGCCGCAGCCGTTGCGGGGCCGCAAGGACCGGCCGCAAGCTATTCTGCTATTCTATTCCCTTACGGCCGGGGATTCCGGCAGGCTTGCGGCCGGTGCCTTGCTATCTCTTGCGGCCGATCGCGCCGGAGGAAAGCCTTTGATCTAAAACGGCCGCAAGAGATTTGCAATTCAATTGCTCCGGGAAACCTCTCTGCAAGGCTAAAAACGAGCCGCAGTTACTTGCAGGAAAAAGGTCTCGCTAGCACCAATTAAGCACATAAAATAGCTCAAATAAAGCCATCCTGCACTTTGAGAAGACTATAAAGGGATTTTAGGTGTTAGAAAAAATAGCACATAATTACCCTATACTCAAATCCGTAAAATATTTGTTTTTTAATATCCGTAAAATATCCATGTAAAAAGTCCAGAGTGCTTGGAGCACTTCAGACACACCCACGCCGCAGCCGGCAAATAAACAGTTAATTTGAACTCGGGTTTGGGCAGATGTGCAAGCTTGAGAGTGGGTTCCTTTTAATCCTCATGTCCCCCAATATGATCCCTAGCATTTACAGAGCTGTACAGTGCAGGCTTGAATTTATTTTTCAGTTTTTATATTTCACAGATTACGGCCGGTTCCAAGATATGCGGCCGGCCGTAAAAGGAGATCCTTGCGGGGCCGTATAATAGAATCGCGAGTTAACTGAACCCTCGCAAGGAATCGCAGCCTTACGGCCGATTTACGGCCGATAATAGAATGAGGCCCTAAATCCTTTATGTCATTACTATTTCCATAAAAATCATTATTACACTTACAACAGGGGTGGAGCTAATGCTGGTGTCTCCAAGGTGCAAAGCAACTCGGACCACAACAGGATAGGTTACTCTAATTACTAGCAGTAAATAACAACACAATACTTCTTATTAGGTCGGCAGGTTGGGTACCATAGCATGGGCCTAGTGGTACCGAGGCAATTTCCACTATCCTATGCTTCTAACAGATATAACAAGGAATATCAAACAAATCCCAATGTCCCCAATGTGAACCTACATCTCAGTGGGCCCCTTTCCCCTGGAACAATACGCCTATCCTATAAGGCTGAGGGCATCAGTCTGTAAGGTATTGTACAGCTTGTACCTTGGCATGCTACAGGCATGACAATGATCTCACATTGAACCAATTTTAATTGATCTGGGCAGAGGAGCAGAAACCACCTACACCACACACACACACATTATATACATATATATATAAATAAATAAATAAATAAATACATATATATATATATATATATATATATATATATATTTGTTGGCTTTTTAATTGACACACAATAATATCTACCTTGTAGACTTTGTTGTTGTTCAGTCCTTCAGTTGTGTCCGACTCTATGCCCATAGGGATTCAGAAAGTTATCCGTCTGTGCTTATCCATATGGCTTGCTTGGCATAGATATTGGAATGGGCTGCTATGATCTACCCATCTAGGATGACCCAACATAGCTCAAATCTTCATTGAAATACACAAGAGAAGGTAGCAGTCCCAAATAATTTCCTATAAAGTTGAGGTATGCACGCATGCACAGTACCCTGTTCACTGCTGCTCACCGCCAGCATTACACAACACTGGGAGAGAGAGAGAAAGGAGAGAAAGACAAGGGAGTGAAAGACAGATACATGACAAAGAGAGACACACACAGGGCAGAGAGAGACACACACACAAGACAGAGTGAGACCCACACAAGACAGAGAGAGTGATAGAGAAAAACAGAGAAACACAAAGTACAGAGAGAGAAACACACACACACACAGGACAGAGAGAGACCCACACAAAAGAGAGAGAGAGAGAGAGAAAGAGAGTGAGATTGAGAGAAACAGAGAAACACACAGGAGAGAGAGAGAAACACACACACACAGGACAGAGAGGGAGAGGCAAAGAGACACACACTGGAGAGAGAGACACACACAGGGCAGAGAGAGACAGAGAGAGAGAGAGAGGACAGAGAGAGATAGAGGGGACAGAGAGAGAGCACACAGAGAGGGAGGGTGCGCAGAGAGAGAGAGAGAGAGAGCACTCAGAGAGAGAGAGAGAACACACACAGTGGGACACAGCACAGAGACAGACAGCATACATACAGAATGCAGAATGAGACAGCATACTCGCCACGTAACACACACAGAGATACAGTACAGAGAGAGAAAGCACAGACACTTCAAGATAACATTCTATGATACCCTCATTTATTATGTTACTAGTAACTTGCCCATCATAAATAATATAATATAATTCCCTCTTTCCTCAGAATAAAAAAATGCTTTCCATGGTTCTTTAAGTTATAGAATGTATAAAATATTTCAAATTATGCTAAGTGTACTTTATTTGTACATGTCTTACATTGTCTTGTAATAAATAATAAGGGTATTGTAGTATACACTATAGCGAGAGACATTTTAATTAGAGTAACAAATTTAAAGTAACAAAAGCAATACTTGAAAAAGAGAGTGGCATCTCTTGAACAGTCATCCTCTAAATAATAATTTTGTCCAATAAAAAAAGTTTTCACTGTACACTGCAATATCATTATTCATTAGTACTACTGGGCATTCCTGGAATGTTATCTAATGATTTCCAGAATGTTATCTAATGATTTGACAGAAATGGGTTAACCTGTGATTATACTAATTTAGTGTGAAAATAAGGGTATTGATTTAGCTATTAAAGGAGCAAGATCATGCTGTTATTCACAGCAGAAAAAAAACTAATTAAGCAAGATTTCAGAGCATATAGTAAATTCTATTTTTTACGCATAATCTTGAATCATGTAAGTTTTTCCCATACTAAAAGGTTTATCTTTGTTACATCCCACATACTTCCTGCACCTTAAGTGTCTATTTAAAGAAAATGTATATTTGTAATGAACATACCCCTATTACTCTCTGCTTATTAGTGACTGGCTGCCTGCTGTGTCACGTCACATGTTGGAGAGATTAACCATGCAACATGCTATGTGTGCTTTACTGCGTGTGCACGAGTGAGCCTGTGTCACACAGAGGTATGTTAATAAGTAGTGTCAGTGTATGTAGGCGTGTGCCAGTCTGAGCATAAGTATCCCTTTGGACTTTTCTGTCAGATTGCACCGATTACGCTTCACAATAGACTATATACTAAATAAACCACATTATATGAACGACAATGTACTCTTTACACACATGTACTATATAACAGGCATTCCCTCGGCCTCCTTCTATACTGTAGATTTTCTCTTAATTTCTTAGGACATTGTGTCCTTGTAAGCTAATAAGATTCCCATTTTTTTCTCTTAAAACTACTGGCAGTTGTAGATGTCACATTTTATTGTGCATATAGAAGCTTCCTCCAATTCCCCTGAAAACTTCAAGAGGTCGATCAGCAGGTACTAAAATGGTAGTTTCCACCATTGCATAATTAAGTTTTACATTTTACAAATATGTTGCCTAGTTTTAAAGGGTCATGGAAAGATTTTTGTTTCTTTGTTGCATAAGAAAAAAGATTTTTGATCATGGGCCACAGTGTGTTTTCTTTTTCTAAATAAAGAGTTCAGAGCATAAAAACGTCCTGTGCCAGCAAATGAGTTCTACAGCTTAAACATACTCTCTGCATTTCCTGTTAGTTTCAATGAAGCTTAAACAGATTGTACTTATTAAATTTGGGAGTTTCCATATATAGAAATAACAAAAATATATGTTGTAGAAAAATAGATTTTTTATATATAGTATTACAGTGGCCCTTTATTTGAATGTGTTACTGAGAAGAATACAGTGTGATTTTCCTTGGATGTTATTGTGCAGTTTACTTAGTGTAGATTCTACAAGAGATGTGTCCTGCTGACAGCATGTTAAGCATCCTGTCCTGTGGAAATGATGTAATCAATTCCATATATTTACACAGAAGCTACTTGTACGGAGTGACACAAGACAGGGTTGTTGCTAAGCAGCAATTCCTCGGGGTATAGCTAGGAATTTCAATTTTCTTCAGTCACCTTTCAACCTCCTCACACTCATCTCACCAGTCTGATACATTTAGAAATAGGTAGTCAAGCAGCGCTATTCAGTTTAAATCAACATTGGATTTGCTCAGGTTAAGCAAGGATTAATCATTGCTGCACGCTCAGTGTGAGAATATTAAAGGGACATGAATGGTTTCGGGATTTAACTAGGAATATAATATACCTATACAGCTATTCACTTTTTGTGTCCTTTAGTAAGAAGTGCTTAAAGGCTCTGTTTTTATGCCTCAAATAGTTCCTAAATGGGTTCTCTCCTCAACAGCTCATGAAGACAGTGTATCTTTTAAGTACAGTGGTGTGCAGTGTCTTATAGTAACCAATCAGTAGCAACATTCTGCAACATGCAGCTTAGGTCACTCTGTATATTCATAGTGCAGACACAAACAGTTAAAAATTGCATGATTTTAAGAATCAAAGGATTTTTAAGCATCAAATATATAGTTGTCAGTGTGGGGAACGCCTACGATGTTGGTCACACTTTGCGAGACGTGCGGGCCTTAGGGTTCAATGAGCGCCAAAGGCGCTCATTGCATTGCTCGCCTTGGGAAGCGAGGCGAGCAATTGAGACACGTGGGACTTAGGAGGGAAACAGTTTCACGCAACTGCGAGCCTCGCAAAGCGAGGCGAGCAGTTGAGGCATGCGACCGAAGCGCAGAACTCTATAAACACACGAAAAACAAAGCAAAAAATGTAACTAAAATAATAACACACAGCACAGGGGGAGAGCTAGGAAGCCTGGGAGTGAGGTTGATAGTGACATTTTCACACCCAGCATTGTATTTTGTATCAGTCTTGATATGGCCACTCAGTAAATACCTACGGCTGGTCATCACTTCTCTACAATTGCATATGTCTGAATTGTTTCACTGTTCACTGACTGACTTTTTCACTGTACATAATTCGTTTTAACTGACACTTATTAACATTGTCTGTACTACATACTATTAATTTTCTCAATAAAAGTTATATTTTAAATTTTACATCTTTTGGTTCCTGAGATTTATTCTTCACTCCAATACCCCATAATTGGTACACTTGCCAAGTGTATGGTGCCAGACGTGTGTTTCCTTTCTATATATTATGTGAGTAATATAAGCAGTTAATACCAAGACTGCTTATATTACTCACATGCCACTAGTTAATGCCAAGACTGCTTATATGATTACAGTATCTGATATACTCTACATTATTACCATTTTCAGGCTATGATTTACTTTGATTATCTGTCATCCTCTTCCATTTCTACAAACAGCATTGCCAGCCTTACAATTTTATTCCCGTCATTTTTGAAGGGCAAGTAGCTAGTTTCTTAATAAAATAAAGTACATAAAAGTAAAGAGAAGCATAGGTATATTATATTGCTAGTGTAATCCAGAAGCCTTCCATGTCCCCTTAAGGAGATACAGTGTTATAAAAAAGAACATATTACCATTCCTTTCTAGAAGGACTGTATTACACAATATAAAGTTTAAAGCACCAGTGTGATCAAGACATAAACACACATTTCTATCTTTTATACAAAATTGTTCTTTATTGCAAGCATCCATGTACCGTTGTCAACAAATCCTCTCTGTTACATTCTCAGGAGTGAGTGCCCTTTGCAAACTAACAAGCTTTCATTACTGATACAGAAAGCTGGCAGTTGTAGATCCCACCTTCACATTGTGCAGATAGAACTTCCTGTATAAGCAACGGCTTCTACCACTTCAAGAAGTATATGTTGATTACAAAAAAACTAAAATGGTAGGTCCCACAGCAGCATAATTCCATATAAATATTAATATAATAAATCCTGCAATATTTTATGCTTCATTTTAAAATTGTATTGCATACTTTCAAGTCTAGATCTTAAATGAGTGGCTTAGATATATGACCACAATGGTCCTTTAACTGAACCTTGATGTAGCTCTAAACATAAGTATTGGTTTGTACATTTTTGCCCTTGCAGACTTCCTAGAAACTATAGTCCTGAGCTTGTCTGATGATTTTCTTCAATATGTTGTGATTGCTTCTATACTGTACAAGACTATATAAGAACCTTAGCCGGCTTCTGGTGCTGTAGGGATTCTGCAATCATCCTCAACAGACACTAATTATAACTAGAAAAATGTAGGAGAGATCTTGGAAACCTTTTGAAGTGGAGGGGTTAAAAATAAATATTAAGGTCATTTCATAAACATGGACATTAAAAAAAAAAAATAGACAGAGGAGGTTAGGGCTACCACTTTTTGGTGGGGATCCTCTTATGCTCCAAGTTATTTCAAATAATAATAATAATATTGATTTTATTTATATGTTCTCATTTATTCTTTCCTATATTTCCTAATTTCAATGGTCACTCTCCCAATTTGTATATGGTGGCAATATTTATTTTTGAAGCAGGTATTTATGTTAATAAAGGAAGCAATAATTATCTGTCCAGCATTCTGTCTATTGGATTTGACCAATGTGTTCATCTCTAGGGCATACAGTTCTCTCTATAGCTATAGAAACATGACTTCCCTTGCCTCCTACAGTTGTGCTAAAGTCATTTTCTGTTTGCCTTCCTCTGGATCAAATAACAACTAATCCGCATATTGCAGATCAGAGAAATCTAAAAAGGTTGAACTTGATGGACTTTCTTCAATCTTAATTACTATGTAACTATATAAAGTATGAGGAGGTGGTTATAGATCATACTTCACAAACATCTGAAATTTTTACCAAACTGTAGCCCTTTAAATTACAGTTATAGCATGGAAAAAAGACAGTTGTGCTTTTTTTTCTATGCTCAAATAGTAATTTAAAGGGCTACTAATACCAATCTGTTGCAGGTAGCACAGTCTTTCTGTCTGGTAACAAGGATCTGTTGTCTTCGGTAGAACATGGGCCTAAAAGACTGGTGACAGGTGATCCTTGCAAGAAAATGTCTGGGGTAAAATGTGACACATAGGAATTTGATTCTGCTGGTGACCCATCTGCAATGAATTTCTGAAACAAGGGATAGAAAAAAAACAGAAGGATGGAGCAGGTGGGAAGGAGGGAATGAGGGAAGAGATAAAGAAGGCAGAGGGAACATGAATATGTCTTTATTGTCCATAGGTCCATCCTTCCATGGAACACATCCAAATTAATATGGTGATAGAACTGACCTGGCTGACAGACTCCTGGGGAGATCCACTATCCCCCTCCCCTATCCCCCAGACACTTAATATAGAGCAGAGATAAGCAGATCTGACTGAGGCAGGGCTGGATTTTCCATTAGACAGAATAGGTAGTTTCTCTCCTGAGAGTCTGACAGGACTTTTGTTCAAGGGGAAGGTCACAGAACTTTTTCAGCTACTTGTGAGCAGCAGCTAAGTGGAGCATTGATTATATATGACACGAGCTAGTAATAAGATAGAGGGATGATTGCAGTTACAAAGCACTGGGCCCACAACAGAGTAGGGGTCCACTGATACCACAAACATACTGAGGTAAAGGGGGGCTCTAAATTCATTATGGGAATGGGTATGAAGTATAAAATTAGTTGACCCTCTCAGGCACCTACCATGCTTACATATATCAACTACATTTCTTCACTCCCTTACCACCCCACTCCCTCATTACTGCTGATATATCATTGTCAGATGGCCCCCAATTATTTTGCATTGGGTCCTCCATTCACAAACTCTGCCACTAGAAGATTTAATAACGTAATTACTATAGAGAATGAGCCGCATCCCATCTCTGCCACAGCACAAATCTCAAATACTATTTCATGCAAGAAATTGCAATGGTAAAGTTTACTGTAATTGTAATTTTTTAAAATTTATATTGATTTTTTTTATTCAAGTACAATTCCTTTGCTAATAAATGATTAAATAAACAAATGAAACCCCACACAAAATAACATGTGATTACAGTTCAAATGTGGGCTAAACTTTATATCTTGTGCTTATCTTATCTTGTTTCTGCCACATTGATTGTCTGCTGAAGGAGCTGGAAATGTGTCTTGCTGCACTCAAGCATTTGAAGCATCATGTGAATGTGATCAAATTGCAAGTGCTGAATCAATTGAAGATGTTGAGTTCCAAATCATCCTACATAAATATTTGTCTGATTATTTCCTCAATGTTTTGGATGTAGTATTGTCCTAAACGCTCTTACCATCAGTGCTGTACTGATTGACTGGGACACATTTAGAGGTGCCGATTCTTTTGTGGATTTTTACACCAAATTTAATGTATGTCTTTGGAAAATGTTCATGCTCCAATAGCGATGGAAAAAATCTGCACTCTGGGCAACCACACTACACAGTATGACCGATATTCAATTGAGCAATTGTTGGTTACTGAAGCCCGTAATATAGCCTGTAAACTAATTTGCTATTCAATTGGCGTCTTTTAGCGAGCTGCAAATAATTTGCTGGTTACAGGCTAAAAATCCCTGCGGTTGCTAAAGTCGTAACTCCCAACACATCTAAGCCTTTGATCTTTCAAGCCCGTAAATGTTACAATCGCAAATCGATAATCAATTGTTACAATTCCTCAAGCCCCAAATGTTCTCACACCCGTAAATGACAAATGTAGAAGAAAATCCTATGGGTACCAGATAGGACACGCAAGGGGGTTAAACACCTGTTTGTAGCTCTGTAAATGCAAATAAAAAATATATGCTACACTTTAAAAGACAGGGAAAGTGATGAAAGGTATTATAATTAATTGCACAACAGTCTCAAGCTCACAAATCTGAAAAAAAACTTTTTTTTAATGTTTAATTTCTGTGTCATATCAGTCTTGGGAATCAATGAGTTAATACACATCAGGCCACCCACATGGACTAGAACAGTTTCGTCATTTTTTTAAATTATTTTGTTCATTGCCGGATTGTGAGTCCGATCGCATATCGGACTTCTAAACACTGAGGCCCTCATTCAATTGCAATTTTGCCAATTGAATAGGGGTCTAAAAAAGGACATAACATATTTTTTTTAAAGAAGTTTTTAGTTAGCAAGGATCTATCCAAAAGCCAGTTTTTTACTAACTAAAAACTTATTTTTAAAAAAATATGCTATGTGCTTATTTAGACCCCTATTCAATTGGCCAAATTGCAATTGAATGAGGGCCTAATTGATTAACGTTTAACATCCATATTTTAATGATGTCATGATGACGGTCTCATTTAATATTGGCTGTTTCTAAATTGATAGTTATGGCCTTGCTTAATTGATCATGTTCATGCTCTGAAATGCTACTTACTGGTGCATGGTTTATGGTTTAGGCTTTCGGCCAGGTAGCTGCAGCTTGATCAATTGAATCGCTCTGTAACTGTAGCAAATTTGCAATTAAATAGGCGTCTATGTTTTTATCTTAAAGCGATATTGTAGTGGTAAAAAAGTCCTATTACCTTTTGGTACAGGCTCTAGTGCATGAGCCCATATTATTCCTGGCTATGCTCCAAATATTGAGATTCATAGCTTGCTGCCTGCCCATCTTACAGAATAAAATGTTCTAGATGGAGAAATATGGACATGGTAAACACTTAAAGTCAAGCTGAGTGAAACCAAAACAATAGTAGTAATTCATAACTAGGGTTGTAAATATGGCATACTCAAATTGGACTACCGTGGTACGTGGGGTTTCTCAGGATTTAGTATTTGGTTAATATATTTATGAATGATTTAGAAATATACAGTAATGTCTTCATGCTTGATGTGTGTGTGTTTGCATCGTTCAGTCATGTCTGACTCTCCATGACCTCATGGACCGCAACAGACAATGCTGATTCACTTGGTATTCATGGCAGAGATACTGGAGTGGGTTGCCAGTTCCTTCTCCAGTGGGCCAGACTATACAGCTCCTGGTATTCCTAGGTGGTCTTCCTTTTAAGTACTGAGCAGGCCCAACCTTGGAATTGATCCCCGGTCGCAGCGGTGAAAGCACAGAATCGTAAACATTGGACGACCAGGAAACCCATAACACTTGATAGTGACACAAAATTGTGCAAGCCACTTAAGTTAGTATATGGCTTGCTTTCCCTGCAAAGGGACTTGTATAAAATAGAAGAATCACAACTATATCACATAGAGCCTCATTCAATTGCAAGCCCGCAGATTGCGTCCTACAGGCCATATGTCTGCGGGCTTGAGATTTGCTACAATTACAGAACGATTCAATTGAACAAGGCCGAAACGTAGGGCCAAAAGCTGAAACCGTAAACCATGCAATCGTAAGTAGCATTTCACGGCGTGATCCAGATCAATTAAGCAAGGCCGTAACTACCAGTTTGGAAACAGCCAATAGAAAATGAGACCGTCATCATTACAGCAGTAAAACATGGAGGTGTCATGTCAATCAATTAGCATTTTGAGGTCCAGTATAGTAGGCGAGGACCCAAAGGATGTAAGGGACTGGAGGAGCATCGGAAATTCCTTCCTGTCCTTACTTCTCCCTTCCCACCCGCTACCTTCCTCTGTTCCCCACCACCTCTCCATCTATCTCCGCCTGCGTCCCGTTGCCCCCACCTGCCTCTCCATACCTCTGCAGCCTCACCAAAACCCCACTGCTACCACCTACACCTAGCTAAAAAATTATATACATTTTACTTTATTCTGAATACGTTTGTCCAATAAAAAAGGTATCTCTATTCACTGCAAAAATAATGTGATTATTCACTTTAACATACAATTTCCCTTAGTGGTGGATGCCATTGCTTATTTTTTTTTTCACCTGATTTGTGACCTAGCTGATTTAGGGCCTCATTCAATTCAGGGCTGTTACGTGCAAGTAACTTCCCGATTTTGCTACTTTTGAGCTACTTGCTCACATAACTCTACTTTAACGTTCCTATTCAATTGGCCTGCGCCACAAGTTAGTCCCCCTTCCCAATAATCATAAACCCTGCCGTCGGAAGTAGCATCTACGGGCCTGAACATAAAGCCTGTAAGACCCACTATCAAAACAGCCAATGGAAACAGAGATTGTTATCATGACATCAATGTTTCCAATCCCCAAGCCCATAGGACTTGGTTAAATGCAGCCCTCAACCCTGCTGTGGTGTCCCCACATTATCCCCATGATGCGGAGGTCCCAATCGGGACCCCCGCAGGGTCTACACATCACCCCCAATTGGGACCCCCGCAGTACCTACACATAACCCCCATGATGCGGGGGTCTTGATCTGGAAAATGCAAATAAAATAAAAAATACTGCACTAAAAGACAGGGAAAGCAATGAAAGGCATTAGAATTAATTGCACAACAGTCAAGCTCGCAAATCTGCAATGCAATTTATTTTATTTTTAATTTCTGTGTCATATCAATCTTGGGAAACAATGAGTTAATACATATCAGGCCACCCACATGGACTAGAACAGTTTCGTCATTCATTTTTATTATTTTGTTAATTGCCGGATTGCGATTCTGATTGCATATCGGACTTCTAAACACTAATTGATTGACATTTAACCTCCATGTTTTAATGATGACAGTCTTGTTTACTATTGGCTGTTTCTAAATCGGTAGTTATGGCCTTGCTTAATTCATCATGCTCTGAAATGCTACTTATGGGTGCATGGTTTCCGCCAGGTAGTTATGGCCTTGTTCAATTTAATCGCTCTGTAACTGTAGCAAATTTGTAATTGAATAGGTGTCTATGTTTTAATCTTAAAGTTATATTGTAGCGGTAAACAGGTCCTGTTACCTTTTGGTACAGGCAGAGTCTACACATCACCCTCATGATGCGGGGTCCCTACATATCACACCCATGATGCAAGGGTCCCGCTCGACCCCCACAGGCTCTACACATTAACCTTGTGATGCAGGGGTCTCGATCAGCACCCCTGCATCATGGGTGTAATGTGTTGACCCTGTGGGGGTCCCCCTAGGGACCCCCGCATCATGGGGGTAATGTGGAGACACTGCAGCAGGGTAGCAGGCTGCATTTTACCAAGTCCTAGGGGGTTGGAGGTTGGAATCATTGATGTCATGATGACAATCTCTGTTTCCATTGGCTGTTTCAATAGCGGGCGTTATGGGCTTCATGTTCAGGCCTGTAAGTGCTACTTCCAACGGCAGGGTTTCTGATTATCGGGAAGCGGGACTGACTTGCAGCACCGGCCAATTGAATAGGAATGTAGAAGTGGAGCTACGCGAGCACACAGCTCAAATCGGGAATATACTTGCATGTAACAACCTCGAATTGAATGAAGCCCTAAGTGTGTAAATGTTATTATAGACAAGGCAACTACCTAGTGCCTGAGATGGCTTACTATTCATAGTGGACGTGTTTATTTTTCTCACTTTCTAAATATTTGCACATTATCAACTCAAGTTCTTCAAAAGAGTATACTATAAACATGGGGCTTCTGTAGCCTTTAATTCTGGGGCTTCTTCTGCAGTGTTTAGCATTTGGTAAGAAATAAAAACTGCTTAAAAAACTGACAAAAAATGCTGATTAAATATAAATGGTTATTATTACTTTATAGCTATGTAACATGCACGGAATAATGTTAATAATGCATTCCTCTGTAATTATATTTGCTCCCTTATTATATTGCTGTCATGCTCTTCAATGAACAGTATTTTAATTGGTTTATGTTGTATTAGTAACTGTGTTATCATTTGATACATGAAGTAAAATGCTAAAAATCATTCATCACATCATTGTATAATTGCATTTCTTAAAATGAAAATGATACATTATTAATATGTTTTATTTTATTCATTATCTCTACTGTAGTGTTGACAGGTCACTGTTGGAGCGCCAATATGTCTTTCAGCAACAATACAAAATATCTCTTCTTGTGTCTTCTTATGCCGTGATGATGAAACCACTTTATTCTCAAGATCCATTTTTTCCATTGCTGATTTTTAAGATTCTTTTAAACAAGTTAGCAATAAATATGAAATCATTTTTAGATAAAATCTTAAAGGGCTACTGTAGATTAGTAAAATCTTCACATGGTTTTGAAGTACGTAAAAAATAACAATACGCATGACAGGCATGAAATAATATTAAATTTAGATTGTGTCCTGAGGGATTCTATCTTAGGGCCTCAATCGATTTTACCAATTGAATAGGGCTCTATATAAGCACAGAGCATATATTTTTTAAAGAAGTTTTTAGTTAGTGAACTTCTATCCAAGAGCAAAGTCTTCACTAACTAAAAAACTTCTGTAAAAAAATATGCTCTGTGCTTATATAGAACTTTATTCAATTGGCCAAATCGCTATTGAATGAGGCCCTTAGACTGCTAGGCCCTCATTCAATTGAAATTTGGCCAACTGAATAGGGCTCTAAATAAGCACATAACATATAATTTTTAAAGAAGTTTTTAGTTAGTAAGCATCTATCCAAAAGCAAGGTTTTCACTAACTAAAAACTTTAAAAAAAAAAAATGCTATGTGCTTATTTAGAGCCCTATTCAATTGCACAAATCGCAATTGAATGAGGGCCCTAGTCTGGTTGTAGCTTGAGTGGGATTATTTTATGGGGCCTTACTCTGTCACTGAGTTCTATTTGGAGATGATGTTTAATAGAAGTCAATACAGATCATCTCTGAACTTACAGGTTCTAATAATTTTAGAAACAAGACAAAATGTATATCATTATTAAAGAACATTTAATAAAATAATTAAAATACAAGGTTGAAATTGTTTTAAACTGTGTAAAAACATGTTGTAAATGATAAAGTTCTGCAAAATAGTGTAATATAAATATGACACCTTGGTGGTCAGTTAATTTCTGAAGATTCTGTTTGCATATACAAGGCTTTCATCTTGTCTGGCTTGAGCACTTTTGTGATAGCTCTGAGACTGAGGACAATTCTTACATACTCAACAGTGTAGTGAGGGGTGCAGGAGGAGGTCAGAGGGAGAGGGGTGTGGGATTTGTTAAACCATTGGCCATCTGGAATTTGACACCTACCAACTACTCCTGCATGTACACACCTTACGGCAGTTTGCAATAATAACTGCAAGCATAACTGAAAGCACTGTTCCTATAAAAATAAAAACACCCCTCTCACACATGCATTCTATGCTTAAGTATCATGGATGCCTCCAGGATCCAGTAAAGTTTTTGAAATTATCTTTTTTTTTCTAATTAAAATGTACTATATGACATTTTTGCTGCCTAATTATGCATGTAGTCAAACTCACATTTTTCAAACAATATATATTACTAGAATATTGCCCGTCAAAAAATGACGGGAATCAAATTGTAAGTGAGCTAATGCTGTTTGAGCTGACAATCTGTTTTCATGTTGCTGCAGCATACAATGTGTGTTTTGAGTGCTGTGGAGCTGCTGTGTAAGTGTGAGCAATGTGTGCAGTGTGTAGTGTAAATAGTGTGCGTGCGTGGTGGTGTTTTGCGTGTTTAGGGTCCTGTAGCCTCCTTTTCATTTTTTACGACGGCCATTTTTTCTCTCGCTTAGGTGATTTTCGGGTGTCTAAACTCTTCAATTTGGACTTAAATGGAGGTGTAACATCACTTGCTGTGGGTAAGCTTTTTATGTGTTTGTTGTGTGTATTTATTGTGTTTTGAATGTTTTGAGGTTGGCGCGGGTCGGCCGTTAATGTTGTAATTTTGCGAGGTCGTAATGTTTTTTTTAGTAAGTCCCGCATCTCTTATTTCTCTGTGGAAAGTCCGTAAATGTTGCATGGTCCGCAGTTGCTGGCATGGAGCGCCTTTGGCGCGAGGGCCGCAGCGTTAGCAACAACTGTTGACAACCCGCAGGTATGACAACTATATATGTGATTTTCATCATACAGTGATCCTTTAATTTTCTATTTTTATAATATCTAATGCTATTTACTGTAACTTCAACCTCCTTCTATTTCCCTGGCACCATTACTAGAATTACATCACTCTCAGATCTCTGCATAAAGAACCACTGTAGTTCAGAAAAAATAAACATAACATTTGCAGATTCTAGCATGAATCCTTGCTACTAAATATTTATAGAGGAGGAAAACATGTAAAATATTAAAATGTGATATTAAGCATGAAAGAGGGTACAAATGTGCTTCGCACTGCTGAATAGAAAAAAATGGCAGAGCACACTCCGCAGGCTCCAAGTCAGAAGGCAATGCCAAAGAGAGACAACCTATAAGCCCCGAGAAAGATTCTGTAAAAATGTATATTTTCTTTAAATAAAAAAATATGTTTATGGCTTACATGATTGCTAATGTTATCAAGTTTTTTACATAATTCCACACTACACTGATTCTTTAAAGGACCACCGCACTTCAGGAAAAAGTTTAATTAACTTGGTACATACAAAGAAGTGGTTTTTTTTGTGTGATCAATGATGCTCTTAGTCAGACTTAACTATTCAAATATGTATTTGTCTTTTCATTGTGCAGTGAGCCTTTAATGACATGCTACCACTATGCCCACCTCTATTGTCTATCACCATTTTGTGCTCTTAGGTACTAAATTGACTTTCCATCAGGTGATCAATAACAGAACAGATTCAGGTGGATTTAGAACTGAATCGGCCACTAGGATTTTTTTTTTACACTAGCCGGCTAGAGCTGCCAACAGGCACACGCATTTTATATACAATGGAACACAATAAAATATTCCCATGTTGCCCTCAGATGACACAGCCAATCAGCAAGACCACATCTAGCTCCATTTGGAGCCTCATAGCAGCTCCTAGTAGCGCCTAGGAATCCTCCTACTGGGTTGGTACATGACAGTTTAACTAGAATATTTATTATTATTATCCTTTATTTGTAAGAAGCCAATAATTCCGTAGTGTTATACAGGGGTTAAGTACAAGCCAAAAACAGTTTTAACACATTGCAATGGAGTGTGCTTTTCCTAAAGCATCTAACAAGATTGGAAACTCACAGATTTACAAACTTGATGGACATGTGAACCCTTCCGCCCCAGACGTATATAAATAAAGTAAACAACAACCTTGTAATATTATCCACTAATATATTGTTACTACCTCATACTAGAAACAGATCCTACAATGGAGGATCTTATCAGGAGAGTATCATGTTTGTCACAATTTACCCTTGCATCCGTCCTTTTCCCATATATCCTCTCACTGATTTCCCATTTCTCTCTTGGTTATGGAGTTATTAAAGTTTAAAAAGATATTAGCGGCAAAATGCATACTAGAAATACTCAGAAATGTGAATTTCTCAATAGTGATGATGAATCCTATATTTACCAGCAGTTATTTGTGTTCATTAGAGAGTGTTCTTTACTCATTTTCCATAGCAATCTCCTAAATATTGTTTAATCCTGGAAAACAAGCACAAAAGACTTAGAAATACTATCAATTTATTTTCCTGAATAACATTGGAAAAAAGTATTCATG
Organism: Discoglossus pictus; assembly: GCA_027410445.1. NCBI lineage: Eukaryota > Metazoa > Chordata > Amphibia > Anura > Alytidae > Discoglossus > Discoglossus pictus. The sequence goes on from CM050166.1 coordinate 335,771,025, forward strand.
AAGGAATGAATGTAAAATATGTCCCCTATATGGACAAATGAGAAAAGACCAAACGGAACACAGACAATTTCAAATATTATATATCTGATAATATCTTTAAAGGACCATTGTCCTGCAGTTTTAAATAACTATACATGATAATGGACAATATGTTATTAGAAAGCAATAAAAATACAAACTTTAAGTTTTGTAATTTATATGCCGTGATGCCGGGGGGGAGGGGGGGGGGGTCAAGACTTTGTGGGACCATTGGACTGTGGGGGACCTGGATTAACATGGACTTTTGCTATTCATTCTTTCTTCTCTCCCCCGACCATGGGTCCTATTCTATTGGCCAATTTGTAAAATTATACACACTTAAAACTCTTAAAATTGCCACAAATTCTATTAGCTAGTCCAATCCAATTACAAGTTACTCACCCACAATAACTACAGGCCAGCCAAACCCACAAAAATGGCCTTAGAACTTCATTGATTTTTAGCACAGCTTGAATATTACGAGCTCTAATTAAATTTACACAAAATCAATATTCTATTAGACCCGTAGCTTTAGTTCGCGAATAAAGTCTGACCCGCAACTGAAAAAAGTATCACTTGTCTGACAAAAATATTACCAAAGTACTAAATAGGAATCACAACCAAAGAAAGAAAAGACACCCATTATAGCTATCAAGGATATCTCTTAAATAACGGAAGAATCTATAGTGGGACCATCATATTAAAATATAACTTTTATTTTAAAATGATTAAGATCAAATATTAAGACATAATAAAAAATGTATTTTTTGCATTTTTTATTATGTCTTAATATTTGATCTTAATAATTTTCATATAAAAGTTGTATTTTAATATGATGGTCCCACTATAGATTCTTCTGTTATTTAAGAGATATCCTTGAGGGCTATAATGGGTGACTTTTCTTTCTTTTTTTGCAATTCACTGATATTTTACACTCTCCATTACGATTGTCCTGAGATATTTTCTATATTGTTATATTCAATAATGGTATACCAAATATTGTCATATATGATATTTTATTTTTGAAATTAGTATTGTATTACACTATAATATTATAAGTACAATTAGGAGGAGTACTCATTTTCACAACCCCCCATCCTCAACCCCCTTCTCAACCCCCCTCCTCAACCCCCCCATCCTCATCCTCCCTCCTCAACCCCCCATCCTCATCCTCAACCTCCCCATCCTCAACCCCCTCCTCAACCCCTCCTCAACCTCCCTCCTCAACCTCAACCCCCCTCCTCAACCTCCCTCCTCAACCCCCCTCCTCAACCCCCCTCCTCATTCTAAACCCCCCTAAATACCTCCCCCTCTCCCTTTCCCCTCACTTACCTGCTTCTGCTCCGGCCTCCGCTCCTTCTTGACCCGGCGCGCATGTGAGGGGGGTTGAGGATGAGGAGGGGGGAGGGAAAGAGAAACGGGGGGTTAGAGAGACACAGGGGGGTAGAGAGACACGGGGGGTAGGGAGACACGGGGGGGGGGTTAGAGAGACACGGGGGGAAAGTGACTCGAGTATAAGCCGAGGGGGCCCTTTTTAGCCTTAAAAAAAGGGCTGAAAAACTCGGCTTATACTCGAGTATATACAATATATATATATATATATATATATATATATATATATATATATATATATATATATATATATATATATACAGTATATATAACCCTTTTTTCATTGTTTTTATTTTTAATTATCTATTCATACTTAAATTTACATCTGTATCACAAAGTGTTACCACTTTAGCTTCCATTGTAATATATGCACCTTAGCACTTTATTAAATATTTATTGAACTATAGGATAACTGAAAATACTTACATGACTTTACTCACTTATCATTCTAATTCATTGAACTTAGCACTTTACTTTTATTTTTCATAAGTTACATATTAATATTAATACATTATATTCTCTTATATCATAGGCACACCACACATATACATTTTATAAATATATTGCACGTATATTAGCTAGTTAGGTATGTTGGCAACAATGCTATGTATTCATATTCTCTGAAAATACAGGATTCATAAAAATACTCCAATTAGTCTCTCTTTATATTATTCCAATTTATGCCTTCATTGGATTTATAATATTTTTTTATTATTCCAAATCATATTTTTTTATGGATTTATAATTTTTCCTTATGATATTTATTGTCATGCTATAATACATTTTCTAACTGGGAGTGGAGCTAGCCCCTCCATTCCCCTTATTAGTTTTGTTGCCCTTCTCTATACTTTTTCCAGCTCTAAAATTTCCCTTTTATGTAGTGGTGCCCCAAATTGTACTCCATATTCCAAATGAGCTTCTCTTGCTTCTATACCCTTCTTAATACATGCTAATATTTTACTTGCCTTTGCAGATGCTGCTTGGCATTGAGCACTGTTACCTAGGTGGTTGTCCACAAGAACTCTGAAATCCCTTTCAATATCTGATACCCCTTGATTTGCTCCATTAGGTTTATAAATTGCATGGCTATTTTTCCTTCCCAGATGCATAACTTTACATGTATTCTTATTAAATCTCATCTGCCATTTAGAGGACCATTTCTCTAATTTATGCAAATCCCTTTGGAGGGAAAGTACATCATTATCTGATTGAATTACCTTGCACAACTTCGTGACATCAGCAAAAATGGAGACACTACTATCCAATCCTACTTCTAAGACATTAATAGATATATTAAAAAGGAGAGGAGCTAATACTGAACCCTGAGGAACTCCACTTACCACGAGTCCAATTTGAGTATGTTCCATTTACAACAACCCTTTGATTCCTGTCTTCTAGTGAACAGATATTTACTGCAATTCTCATATCCCTTAGTTTGCTCAATAGTCTCCCATGTGGCACTGTATCAAAAACCTTTGCAAAATCCAAAAAGACTACATCCACTGAGCTGCCTTGATCCAAGTTCCTACTAACCTCTTCACAGAAACTAATTAGGTTTGATTGAAATGGATATAGAAAAATAAGGGAATGGGTGGCTCTAGGTATAACCAGATTCTGGATTTAAATTTCCTATCCTTCATAAATACATGCTGACTCCTACTTATAATCTTGTGTAAATAGACATGTTCTTGTAAACTATCCCTTATTAACCCTTCTAAAAGCTTTCCCGCTACAGAAGTGAGGCTCACTGGTCTATAATTTCTTGGATTTGTTCTTGCTACATTTTTAAATATAGGTATCACCTCTGCCTTTCTCCAGTCATCTGGTAGAGACCCTGTGTTGAGTGAATCTTGGAAATTAGATATAATGGTTTTGCTATTACTGTATTCCATCAGGACCCAGGGCTTTATTAACATATATTTTTTGCAACCTCTTTTTGATTTCTTCCTGTGTTAACCAATTATTAGTATCAATGGACATCTATTTCTCCCTGGGTGGAAAAAGTTCATTGGAAAAGCAAGATTAAATATACCCTTAAGAAATTTCTGTGTGCGCTCCATGTTTTCTTGTGTGCACTCGTCTCATGACCTGTGTGCATGCATACACAGGCACAGCTTAGAGGGAACAGTGGTCATAACTAATGGATAGGCCTCACATGAAAGGACTGGGCTGTTAATAAATGTTCTATGCATCAATAAAGAGTGGTCATAGATTTGCGGTGTGTGTTTCATTCTGAGGGATATAATAATCCTTATTTCTGGGATAATTGCTGCTGGATCTGAATTGGACCCTGTTACAGCTGGTAACATCTGCTGGGTAGCTATTGGTTCTGATGGATTGCTGGACACTTTGGTGGAAGTAAACTGGGTTGGTTCTGTTCCTGCTATAAGGGATTAAAGAACTGGACCGGGTAGGTTTGAATGAGGTTCTTATCAAGCCCAACTAAAGCAGTAGGTCACATATGCAATTATTTTTTTACTGCAAGCATCCATTTTGTTATCTTAACCTCTTCCATTTCTTTCTCTGATAGGTGTATCCTGGAAAACGAATGAGTTTCCTTTTTACCCTGCTTCAGGCACTGACATGTGTAACTACCAAACTCCTGTTATGCTGATAGGCACTTCCTGTGCACTCAAACTCTCCTCCCATCACAGGAATTTGATCTGCTGGAACCAAAATGGTAGATATCACCGCATGAATTTAGGGTTATATTATTTATTTTGAGATTCTAGATTTATGTTGCCTTTTTTCAAGTGTAGTTCCTCAAAAGACTAAATGTTAAGTATAAGTTAGAGTTATTTGAATGAAAATATAAAGATAATTTACATTGCTAGAAAAAACATGCAAGATTGTTCTACAAGGAAGGTGTAGAATAGAATGGACTATTGGTATGAACAGAACAGAATAGGATAGAATAGAGCTCATGACAGCAGTATTTCCTGTCCATTGCATGAAAGGGTGGGAAAAACAGAACCTTGCAGTTTGAAATGCTTCTACTTCTGAGCATGATTGGGTTAGGTAAAAGGTGATCAAATACTAAAAGTTAATCTGATTAACTACAGAGACCCCAAACCCCATCCTTCATGCCGTCTCTCCATACCTGAATAGATAATTTAATGGCACACACACACTCTGGCATAAAGCCAGCAGAAAGTTTGTAAAACAGACAATAAAGCTCTTAATCAGAAAAACAATCTGAAAAAAAAATCTCTAAAAATAATTTTGAACTGATGGTTTATGTACTAAAGCTGTGCAAGGCCTACAAGGTCTGAAGATGCAGTACATTGAAATATGTTTGTATATCCACAGAATGTCATGCAGTGATATTTCTGTCTGTAAGTGTACCATACATATCATATATACACATAAAGACACATAAATGTATGATGTGAGATATAGAAAGAGGCATGGAAGAGCTTAAAGTGGTATATGGGTGTGGTGGGGGGCACAAATCTGAATGGCATAGGGCAGCATAAATCCTAAATAAGTCCATGTGTAAATTTGAAGTTTTTCCTAGATTACAATGGTCTGTTATTTTTTGTATGTGTCATTGTAAGAATTCAGAATACATCTTACATGTTTGGGTGAGATTCTGCGCTGCAAACCTTTATAGGCATTACTAGGAGTCTATTTATGAAACTGCTGCCTTTATCACAGTTTTAGAAATCATAGAACACCTTGAAACAAGCAGTATTAAATATTAATTAATATTAAATATATAGTGGTTAAATGTGACACTCTGGGGATCTCTTCTTGCCCATGTGTGTCCCACTTTCAGGAACATTGCTATTACTGTAGCTACGCAATTCACACAGTACAGTGTGCTTTGTTTTATCAGGCTCTGCCAGCATTTTCAGATGTGTTTCCTGTGTTATCAATGACGGACATTATGATCTATAAATACTTGGGCCATGTTCAGGTATAGAGTAGAAAGATATACTGAGCACACTCTATACATACAGAGTGGACTGGACTGAGCACACATAGTAGCAATGATGGAGATAGAGAATGGAGGGACCACGTGGAAAAATAATCTTTCAATAGCTGATCCTCTTCCCATAGTTTCTCCCTGTTTTCTTCTTTTCTGCCTGGGCAAAGCTCCTCTGCCTGCAGCATAGCTCCGGTACACTCCACTCTCCCGCAAACTACTGGTGCATTGCACGACCTGCACCACTGGTAGCTCTGCCCCTGCTTAGTAGACACACATTATGTTGTACATTATATTGTACTGAGCATACACTGGGACTTACCTGAGTATATATAGTGACACACACTGCAGAACGAGTGGGACTGAGCACTCACTCGGAAGTTGAGTGAACACACACTTGATATACAGTGTAGATAGCACTGAGTACACACATTGTTCACATACATTGGTCAACAAGGTATCTGCTCAAGGTGAAATTTTCCTACACTTCCTTATGAGCTATTATGTAATGACACTCCTGATGGCCTATTCTGCCATTGGAGACATTTCCAAGGATATATTTTACCAGGAGACAAAGTGCTCCTTTCTGTCTGTTTCCTTTTCCTATCTGCCTCTCTCTCTCATGTAGCCCCCAACCCCCTCAATTGCTATAAAACTCACACTCAGCAAAACTAGATGAAAACATGATACCATGCAATGTGTGCAGATCTTATAACACTATTAGTTTTATACTCATGGCAAACAGCCTCAACTTATGAAAACCTTTTTTTGGCACTTGTTCAAGGATAATAATGCTAGATATCTCACAAAATCAGTGTTCTATAAAGTGATGAGTAAAAAAATATTTTGACTTTGTTTTTATATATATACTAGTGACTTGCCCGTCAAAAAATGACGGTCAATAAAATGTTAAATCTGGGAATGCTGTTTGCCACACAATGTGATTCTCTGACACTCTTAACCTTTTTGTTATGTAGAAAGAAGTACAACAATTATAATATATATATATATATATATATATATTTTTTTTAACATTCAAATTGTATTTTAACAATTGGTAAACGATAATGTTTTAATGATATTAAACTTTTTAATTGTCATGTATGCAGGAAGAGTGTAACAATGGATGCAGTTTGTATGAATAAATTGTTGTAAACCATTACATAAATGCTTTGCAACATGCAACTTGCATGTTCTGTAAATCAGTGCAGTGTTTTCTTTCCTGTGGGCTGTAATCAGGGTCCAGGTGAGAGTGGGTGTGGCTTGGCCTGTGTAAAGGTATATTTGTGGGCATTTGTGAGAGGTCCTGTTTGAATCAGTTCTGTAAATCAGTGCAGTGTTTTCTTTCCTGTGCTCTGTAATCAGGGTCCAGGTGACAGTGGTTATGGTTTGGCCTGTGTAAGGGTTTATCTGTGTGCATTTTTTCGTGTTCTGTTGAATCAGTTCTGTGAGGAAGGGCAGTGTTTTCTGTCCTGTGCTCATTTATCTTTGTACAAGTGAGTAGGCAGAGTCTATTTTAACAAGGGAAGAGCAAGCTTGGGAGCTTGCAATAATTTCTAGAGTAAGTGTAGTTATTGTGTAGGAGACTGAATAAAAGGAGGGAATTCAAAGGAAAGGGGTATTATAAGAAAAAATTGAAAACAAACATATATATTTTTTTTTCTGTTTTGTTTGGGTTAAGGTGTAGAAAAGCAATCTTTATACAAATACATTGATTTGTTTTCTCACTCTATTTTTGTAACTGATAACCATGAGTCAGTCCAGTGGAAACCTCACTCAGTGTACATCCTACCACATGTATGCACTACTGGAACAGATGATCCAGGGTCCATACCTCTGTGACAGGTGTGAGCATGTTGCCTCTCTGGAAGCTTGTATTGGAAAACTGGAGAGGAGAATTGCAGCAATTAGTGATATTGCTCCACTGGAAAGGGGGTTGGTGCTCACTGAGCACAGTTTAGCTGGACCTATCATGGAGGGAGGAGCTGGAGCTAGTGAGGATGTCCAGGGAGGTAGCTGGGTTACAGTTAGAAGAGGAATCAGGGGGAACCGGAGGAGGCAGGCTAGTTCTGAGTTGGCAAACATCAACAGATTTGCCAGATTGAGTAAAACTGTTGGGGATGTCCATTCAGGAATGGCAATGCCAGATAGAGCTGTTCCCTCTAACAGCCGGGAGAACAGTTCTACTGGAGGAATGGGAGGGCAGCATAGGCAGAGCAATAGACAGGTTTTGGTGGAAGGGGACTCTATTATTAGGAAGGTAGACAGGGTGATTTGTCACCCAGATCCCAGCAATCAGACAGTTTGCTGTCTCCCGGGTGCTTGGGTTCAGCATGTTGTGGATCGGGTGGATAAATTATTGGGAGGGGCTGGTAATGAAGGCGTGGTATTGATACATATTGGTAGCAATGAAAAAGTAAGTGGAAGATGGAGTGCCCTAAATAATGATTTTCAAACAAATATTTTTTTTTTTTTTTTTTTTTTTATAAAAATTTTTATTAAAAGGGATACAAAGTAAGGACAGGCATTAGGTACATTAACACATAAGATTTTCTATAAACATATATACCTCGTGGTCAAATTACTAGCATCTCCTTCCAGGTTTTTATTTTTAATTTTTCCCATTATTAAATAGTTATTTAGGTCCTATAATTTAAGCAAGGGAAGCATGAACAAACAGAACTTATTTACATAGAAACTGAAACTTTAGATAAACAAACAAATAAAAAACTATGGAGATAAGGGAGGAATCCCTAGATCAGGTTGAGTTTATACAATTATGATGCATACATTCACCTCCTGTGTTGCATTCCAGGCGAACCAGTCAAATCAGAGCCTCCAGGACCAGACTTCGAGTCTCCTCCGCTCCAAGCCTTTTTTGGGCCTAGTTCTGTTTTGCTATAGTGCTATCAGTGAGCCCATCAGGGCAAGGGGAAACCTAACGAAGACTCTAGCCAAGGCCTCCAGATTTCTTGGAACTGAGCCAAAGTATCTAGAATAGCAGATGTTAACTTTTCATTTATTGCTATGTAATTTATTTTTTTAATAACCTCTTGCACGCTTAGCTTTTCTGACTTCCATTGGCTGGCTATGTGTACTTTGGTAGCGGCGGCCATTATTTGGAATAGCCTATTCTGTTTTTTTGATATACTAGAGAGTTTAACCCCTAGTAGGCAGGATTCCATAGTGGCTGTGACTCTTATACCAAATAACGTTGTTGCCATTAATGCTATCCTTTCCCATAAGTCATGGACTTTCTGACATAGCCACCAGGTATGAGCGTGGTCTCCTATCTGTGAACAGCCCCTAAAGCAGTTACTACTCACTCTGGGATCATATTTGTTGAGTTTGTCTGGGGTGCAATATATTCTCTGGAGAACTTTTATAGATGTCTCTATGTGCGAGCAGTTACTTGTTGCCCTGCGTAGGTTGGAGAATGATTTCTGCCATTTTTTCCAATCCCATTCACCTCCTAGCTCCCTTTCCCACTTACAGATATATGATGGTTTTTCTGTATTATTTGATTTAGTGAATGTGTCATATAAAGTGCCTAATATTCCTTTCGTTAAAGGTAGAGTTTTGCAGATTACCGAGAACCAGGAGGATTTCGGGGGTCCGAATTTTTTAAGTGCTTCACCGGCCCAGCTTCTTATTTTTAGATAGTTATAGTGTTCCCCTGGGGGGAGGGTATGTCTTTCTTCGAACTGTCTCAGGGTCATCAATTGATTCCCGTTAAACCAGGAGCCCAACTTATCTAGTTCTCTGGAAGCCCACCAATGTTTCGACATAATACTCATGGAAGCCCAGATATCTTGTGAAGAAAGGACCGACCAAAGGGGAGATGTACCTATGCCCAGTTTGTTCTTAGATCTGGCCCATTTCCAAGTTGTTAAATTTAGGTTTATTATGGGGTTTGGGTGAGTTCTTATCGGGGTCATTTCTTCAGGAACCCAAATTAGTGTGTCCCAGCTATGTTGTTGTATTTGCTGTTGTTCCAAGAAGGCCCAGCTCGGCTGATGTCTGACTGAATGTATTTGTGGTAGTTGGGATAGTCTGGCCGCTTTAAAATAGTCTTGCAGGTTTGGGCAAGATAGACCCCCATCCTTGCTATGTCTAAACATTACTTTCTTGGGGATGCAGGATTTTCTGTTGTTCCATATGTATCTAAAGATGTTGGACTGGAACCGGTCCAAGTCCTGTAAGGAGATTGGTATAGGGAGCGTACGGAAGAGAAATAGAATCCTTGGAAGGATGTTCATTTTAACTGCCGCTATTCGGCCGGTCCAGGAGAGAGGGCAAGTCCTCCATCTAAACAAATCTTCGTTTAGTTTTTTATACATGGGGGGGTAATTGGCCTTATATAACTCGGAAATTTTAGGTGTGATGTTGACCCCCAAGTATTTTATGTGCTTGGTGGGCCACGCAAAGGAAAATAGGGATTTCAAATGATCTATGTCGCCCTGTGCCATGTCTACACTCAGAGCTTCCGATTTCCCTAAGTTCAGCCTAAGCCCTGACACCTTACCGAACTTGTCAAGAGTTGACATCAGTGCCGGAATGGAGGACCCGGGATTTGTTAGGGTGCATAGGATATCGTCTGCAAAGAATGAGCATTTGTAGTGCTGCAGTCCCACCTGAAGCCCTTGGATTTCCTTATCCGCTCTAATGAGTTGCGCTAGGGGTTCCATGACTATGGCGAACAGTAGGGGTGAGAGTGGGCATCCCTGTCTCGTTCCTCTCTGTATGTTAATTTGGGCTCTGTGGTCGCCTGGCAACCTCAAGAAGGCTGTTGGGGCTTCGTAATATGTGCAGAGTAAGGTGATAAACCGGCCCCTAAAACCAAATTTGTCCAGGGTTTTAAACAGAAACGGCCATTCAACTGTGTCGAAGGCTTTCTCTATATCTAGAGCTAGCAGGCACATTGGAGAGTTGTTTTTCCGCGCTAGGTATTGGATGTTAAGGATACGTCTGACATTGTCCCCTGCCTGTCTATGGGGTATAAACCCCGCCTGATCTTTGTGGATAATTTCTGGCAGGAACTTGGAGATTCGAGTTGCCATTATTTTGGCCATTAGTTTGACATCCCCATTCAGTAAGGATATGGGCCGGTAGTTCTTCACCTCCAAGCTATCCCTACCTTCTTTCGGTATGACTACCAGTTCCGCTTGATTTAGCTCCGGGGGCATTTTTTCCCCTCTCATGATAGCGTTAAATAGGGATGTCAGATAGGGGTTTAATAGGATTTTAAATTTCTTATAGTATTGGTTGGAATAGCCGTCCGGCCCTGGGGATTTACCTATCTTAAGGCTATGAATTGCTGTTCTCACCTCCTCTTGTGAGATATCTAGGTTAAGACTATTTACTTGTTGTTCACTTAATGAGGGGAGATCTATGGTACTTAGAAATGAGTCAAGGTCCAACCCCTCTGCCAGTTTCCCAGACGAGTAGATCTGCTGGTAAAAGGTTTGGAACTGCTTCTGTATATCCCTAGGGCTGCAAGAGATTATGCCATCTGGCTTCCCAATTTGGGTCACTCTAGACTGGATCTCTTCAGCCTCCAGCCTCCTAGCCAGCATTCCGCCCGGTCTGCTAGCCCCCCAATAATATAGGTGCCCAGTCCTCCTCATAGCCCCCTCCGTATGGGCAGAGAGTACTCCATCTAGTTCTATCCTGACTTTGTTAATTTGGTCACGGAGCTTTGTGGAGGGACAGTTTTGATTGAGTTTTTCTAGGTTGTTGAGGGTGGATGTTAAATCCTCCTCTTTCCGTCTGAGTGCCTTACGGTGCTGTGCTGATAGTTTGATGCAGCAGCCCCTTAAATAAGCCTTATGGGCTACCCAAATCCAGCCTACCCCTGTATCAGGAGAATCATTCAGCTCGAAGTACTGCCTAATGTCTCCCGCTAGGGATGCTACGCTGCTGGGGTCTGACAGAAGGTGTTCGTCGATCCTCCAGCTCCTAAATGGGCTAGGTTAGGGTCTAACGTTAATTTAATAGCTACTATTGCGTGGTCAGACCAGGGGCAGGGGACAATGTCAGATTCTCGGATATTATCAAAAAGTAGTGAGCTTGTTAGGAATGTGTCAATCCTCGAGTAAGTGCCGTGCGTGGGCGAGTAGTATGTGTATTCCCTATTATCCGGGTGTAAGCCTCTCCAGGCATCCACTAAGCCCATTTTGGCCATTAGCTGCTTAATTTGACTCCGTTTTTTTGAGAAGCTAGAGTCCTGGGCGTGTCCTGATCTGTCTAGTGCTGGATCTACGGTCAGATTGAAATCCCCCCCAATCACCAGTTTGATTAGGTCTAGTGTGTCTAACTCTCTTAGCGTGTTAATCAGGGTTTGGTGTGGTGAGTTTGTGGGGGAGTATAGGGAAAGTAGGGAGATTCTTTGGCCTGAGACTAAGCCGGTGACCAAAACATAATTCCTCTCTTTGTCTATTCTAGTATGTTCCGGGGTGAATGGGAAGTGCTTATGTATCAGGATAGCCGCCCCTGCCCTCTTCGTTGACTGAGTGGCCATGTACACTGTCGGGTATTCCCCATGCAGATATTTTGGTTTACACTCGTGTGTGAAATGAGTCTCCTGCATAAAGATAACCAAGGGCCTCAATCTTTTGTATTGCCTAAAGGCTTTCCTCCTCTTAAAGGGGGAGTTGAAACCCTTAACATTGTGAGTTATGAATATGTACTGTGAGCTACTCATTGTGTTTTGGTGGATAGGAGTGCATGGTCTGCCTGGCTACCTTTTATTCCTTGTCCGACGTCCATTCCTTGGTGGCCGGGTGGAGGCTTGGAGGGGGGATTCTGGTGCTGGAGACTCCGTCCGCTGTTAGGCCAGAGGGAAGCAGAAAGACACAACATTAGATTTACAATTGACCAAGTTCCTTCAGTCCCACAGGCTCCTCTAATCTCCTGATAGCTAGTCCCCTGAGTTAGGCTTTGTTGACTGCATAAACCTCGACTACTGTCAGCTGGGAATTTATAGTTTTCCGCATACATTTTTATCAGTGGTGATCTTTCTGGACTTAGAGATAATTTGCTAATTGCTCCCTGGGAGCTTACTCGCTTCTCTATCGAGTCTAGTGGTATCCTCTCTCCAAAAATAATAACTATTAACCTCAACAACATTTCAACTGTCTGAAGTAAACTAGGATGCCTTCCGTCTATTTCGGGCATCTGGTTTTAACAGGCCCTTCATTAGAGGCCTCGACTAACATCTGACCTAACTAAAGTCATCAGTGCCTATACTACCCTCACTAAAGCAGGTCAAAGAAGTCCCATAAATGAATGAGAAAGTAAAGACTCAAAACAACTTCCTGTTGGTGTGTTGCCTTCACTCCGATCGCGATGGTATCAGGCCTTCTGAAGTCGGGCCCGGGCCTCCTCTGTGCTGAGTACTCAGCACGCCTTGGCTCCTGCGGGGCAAGTTTTTGTCTCTGGGACTCCTGGGGGGAGGCGGGTCTTCCTTCGGTCGCTGTGACCCTACCACAGTCCACTGTTTTTTCGGGATGGGAGGAGGAGGGGGGAAGTTGTGTTCCTCTGCTGGGAGGTCCGCTGGGCAGAGACGAATCTGGCGCAGTACTGCAAGGCAGTTTTCCAAGTTGCGGGTGGTGTGAGATGTACCTTGGTAGCTGAAGGTGAGGGCAAAGGGGAAGTTCCACCGGTATTGGAGCTTGTTCTGTTGCAGAATCGCCAGTGCAGGTTTCATCTGTCTCCTTCTGTCTAGTGTGTTGGGGGACAGGTCTGCATACACTTGCAGGTTGGAGTTATCTGGTCCTTTGACTGTCTGCTTCTTCCTTGTTTCTGCTAAAAGTAGGTCTTTGGCTTGTTGTCTCAAGAATCTCACCACAACATCCTTAGGGATCTCTGGGTTTCTCGCCCCTCCTAGCGCTCTGTGGGCTCGTTCAATTTCGAGGACGCACTCTGGGTGATCGGGTAGTATTGAAGTGAAGGTTTCTTTTAAGTACCCTGTCAGGTCTTGTGTAGTCCTTGGGATCCCCCGTACCTTGACGTTATGGCGGCGGGATCGATTCTCTAGATCTTCAATCTTATCGTTCAGCTCCATGATGTTATACGAGTTCTGGTCTATGGCAGACCTGTCATGTTGCTGCGCTTCTCCCATCTGATCCACCATCTCCTCCAGAAGTTGGGTCCTCTGCCCCAGTTCTTTCAGGTCATTTCTTAAGGGTTCTAGTGCCTTGGTTAGAATAATAATGGGAGACTTTAATTACCCTGAAATAAACTGGATAAATGAGACCAGCAGCTCAGCTAAGGGGAGCAGGTTCTTGAGTACACTCGGGGATCATTATCTGGTCCAGGTAATACAAGAACCTACTACAAATGGGGCCATTTTGGATTTAGTCATCACAAGTAATATTGATATAATATCAAATGTTAAAATAGGAGAACCCTTGGGGAACAGTGGTCACAACACAGTCTCACTTGGGATTGAATACAAAAAACAGAGTTGTAAGGGGCCAACTAAAACTCTAAATTTTAAAAGGGCTAACTTTAATGGGCTAAGGGCAGCAATACTACATATAGACTGGGACAAAGAACTTACAAGAAAAAATACTGAAAATAAATGGACAACATTCAAATCCTTACTAAATAAGCATACTCATCGGCATGTACCATGTGGAAATAGAATGAGTAGGAGTAAATCACATTTCATGTGGCTTAACAATGACTTAAAGATCATGATAAGGAAAAAGAAGCATGCATTTAAATTATACAAGGAGGAGGGAACAGAGGCAGCTTTATGTGACTATAAGGAAATCAACAAGGCTTGCAAAAGGGCTATTAGACTGTCTGAAATAGAAAATGAGAAGTCAGTTGCAAAGGAAAGTAAGACTAACCCTAAAATAGCTTTTAAATATATTGGATGGTTATAACCTATTTAGGAAAGATAGGGGAAATGGTAAAAGAGGAAGAGGGATCTGTCTGTATGTTAAGCCTGAATTTAAGCCGATAGTCAGAGAAGATATGTATGCTGGCACTAACGGCATCATTGAATCTTTGTGGGTTGAGCTAAATAGTGGAGGAGCTAATTCTAAACACATATTGGTGGGAGTATGCTATAAACCCCCAAATATAGCTGAAAGTGAGGAAATACAATTATTGTTACAGATTGGAAATGCAGCTAAGCATGGGCAAGTTCTAATAATGGGAGACTTTAATTACCCTGAAATAAACTGGATAAATGAGACCAGCAGCTCAGCTAAGGGGAGCAGGTTCTTGAGTACACTCGGGGATCATTATCTGGTCCAGGTAATACAAGAACCTACTACAAATGGGGCCATTTTGGATTTAGTCATCACAAGTAATATTGAAATAATATCAAATGTTAAAATAGGGGAACTCTTGGGGAACAGTGATCACAACACAGTATCATTTGAGATTGAATACAAAAAACAGAGTTGTATGGGGCCCACAAAAACTCTAAAAGGGCTAACTTTAATGGGCTACGGGCAGCAATACTACATATAGACCGGGACAAAGAACTTACAGGGAAAAATACTGAAAATAAATGGACAACATTCAAATCCTTACTAAATAAACATACTCATCGGCATGTACGATGTGGAAATAAAACGACCAGGAGTAAATCATATCCCATGTGGCTTAACAATGACTTAAAGATCATGATGAGGAAACATGCATTTAAATTATACAAGGAGGAGGGAACAGAGGCAGCTTTATGTGACTATAAGGAAATCAACAAGGCTTGCAAAAGGGCTATTAGACTGGCTAAAATAGAAAATGAGAAGTCAGTTGCAATGGAAAGTAAGACTAACCCTAAAATATTTTTTAAATATATTAATGGGAAGAAGGCGAGGAAGGAAGCTATAGGAACATTACAATGTGACACAGGCCATCTAATAATTAGTGACCAGGAAAAGGCAGATGAGCTAAATAGGTTCTTTTTGTCGGTATACACAAGGGAGGTACCAGTGGTTGGGACACCGCAACATAATGGGGCTACACTACCATCACTAAATAATTGGTTAACGCAGGAAGAAATCCAAAAGGGATTGGAGAAAATAAATGTCAATAAAGCCCCAGGTCCTGATGGAATACATCCAAGGGTACTGAGGGAGCTGGGTTCTGTAATAGCCAAACCATTATATCTAATCTTTCAAGACTCACTCACTACAGGGTCTCTACCGGATGACTGAAGAAAAGCAGAGCTGATACCTATATTTAAGAAGGGATCAAGAGGAAATCCGGGGAATTATAGACCAGTGAGCCTCACATCTGTAATTGGGAAGCTTTTAGAATGGTTAATAAGGGACAGAATACAAGAATATGTCTATTTGAACAAGATCATAGGTAGCAGTCAACACGGATTTATGAAGGATAGGTCGTGTCAGACCAATCTGATTAGTTTCTATGAGGAGGTTAGTAGGAACTTGGATCAGGGCAACTCAGTGGATGTAGTCTTTTTAGATTTTTCAAAGGCATTTGATACAGTGCCACATGGAAGACTAGTGAGCAAACTAAGGGATACAGGAATTGCAGTAAATATCTGCTCATGGATCAAGAGCTGGCTAAAAGACAGGAAGCAAAGGGTTGTTGTAAATGGAACATACTCTGATTGGTCTAATGTGATAAGTGGGGTTCCTCAAGGTTCAGTATTAGGTCCTCTCCTTTTTAACATATTTATTAATGACATAGAATTAGGACTCCAAAGTAGTGTCTCCATTTTTGCTGATGACACTAAGTTGTGCAAGGTAATAACATCAGATAATGATGTTCTTTCCCTACAAAGAGATTTGCATACATTAGAGAAATGGGCGGCTAAATGGCAGATGAGATTTAATACAAATAAATGCAAGGTTAAACATTTGGGAAGGAAAAATAGCCATGCAATTTATAATCTCAATGGAGCAAATCTAGGGGTATCAGATATTGAAAGGGATTTGGGAGTACTAGTGGACAACCACCTAGGTAGCAGTGCTCAATGCCAAGCAGCAGCTGCAAAGGAAAGTAAAATATTAGCATGTATTAAGAAGGGTATAGAAGCAAGGGGAGCAATTATAATTCTACCACTATACAAATCCCTAGTACGCCCTCATTTGGAATATGGAGTACAATTTTGGGCACCACTTCATAAAAAGGACATTTTAGAGCTGGAAAAAGCACAGAGAAGGGCTACAAAACTAATAAGGGAAATGGAGGGGCTAAGTTATGAAGAAAGGCTAACCAAACTAAACTTATTTTCGCTAGAAAAAAGGCATCTTCGAGGGGATATGATTACCTTATTTAAATACATCCAGGGTCAATATAAGGCTTTGTCAAGTGAACTTTTTGTAGCAAGAGATTTTCAACTGACAAGAGGACAACCTTTGAGGTTAGAGGAAAAAAGATTTCACTTTAAACAAAGAAAAGGGTTCTTTACAGTTAGGGTGGTTAAACTGTGGAATTCTCTACCAAAGGAGGTGGTAACAGTGAATTTGATAGATAACTTCAAAAAGGGGTTATATATATTTTTTAATAAAGAGGGCATTCAAGGCTATCCTAGATAACTAGCGAAGGAATATTGATCCAGGGAGAAATTTGATCGCCAGTTTCTGGGGTCAGGAAGGAATTTTGCTTTTTTCCCCCTTATGAGACAATTGGCAATGTTTCAATGTTTTTTTTTTTTCTGTTTGCCTTCCTCAGGATCAATTAACAATTAATAATAAATAGTCCACATATTAAAAAGATCAATAGAGATCTAAAAAGGTTGAACTTGATGGACTAACTCTTTATTCATCCTCCAATACTATACTATTAATAATTATTTAACAACAAATTAATTAATAACTAATCTGCATATTGCAGATCAGAGGAGATCTTAACAGGTTGAACTTGATGGACTGAAATTATTTTTTTCAACCTTAATTACTATGTAACTATGTAACTATTAATAGGAAGAAGGCGAGGAAGGAAGCTGTAGGAACATTACAATGTGACACAGGCCATCTGATAATTAGTGACCAGGAAAAGGCAGATGAGCCAAATAGGTTCTTTTTTGTCGATATACACAAGGGATGTACCAGTGGTTTGGACACCGCAACAAATTGGGGCTACACTACCATCGCTAAATAATTGGTTAACGCAGGAAGAAATCCAAAAGAGATTGGAGAAAATAAACGTTAATAAAGCCCCAGGTCCTGATGGAATACATCCAAGGGTACTGAGGTAGCTGGGTTCTGTAATAGCCAAACCATTATATCTAATCTTTCAAGACTCACTCACCACAGGGTGACTGGAGAAAAGCAGAGGTGATACCTATATTTAAGAAGGGAGCAAGAGCAAATCCAGGGAATTATAGACCAGTGAGCCTCACATGTGTAGTTGGGTTAATAAGGGACAGAATACAAGAATATGTCTATTT
This sequence comes from Discoglossus pictus, assembly GCA_027410445.1. Taxonomy (NCBI): domain Eukaryota; kingdom Metazoa; phylum Chordata; class Amphibia; order Anura; family Alytidae; genus Discoglossus; species Discoglossus pictus. The sequence goes on from CM050166.1 coordinate 335,788,745, forward strand.
GAACAAGATCATAGGTAGCAGATAACTAATGAAGGATGTATGAAGGATAGGTCATGTCAGACCAATCTAGTTAGTTTCTATGAAGAGGTTAGTAGGAACTTGGACCAGGGCAACTCAGTGGATGTAGTCTTTTTGGATTTTGCAAAGGCTTTTGATACAGTGCCTCATGGGAGACTTTTGAGCGAAATAAGGGATACAGGAATTGCAGTAAATATCTGCTCATGGATCGAGAGCTGGCTAAAAGACAGGAAGCAAAGGGTTGCTGTAAATTAAACATATTCAGATTGGATTAATGTGGTAAGTGGGGTTCCTCAAGATTCAGTATTAGGTCCTCTCCTTTTTAACATATTTATTAATGACGTAGAAGTAGGACTCGAAAGTAGTGTCTCTAATTGTGCCAGGTAATTACATCAGATAATGATGTACTTTCCCTACAAAGGGATTTGCCTAAATTAGAGAAATAGGTGGCTAAATGGCAGATGAGATTTAATACAAATAAATGTAAGGTTATGCATTTGGGAAGGAAAAATAGCCATGCAATTTATAATCTTAAAAAAGCAAATCTAGGGGTATCAGATATTGAAAGGGATTTGGGAGTACTAGTGGACAACCACCTAGGTAGCAGTGCTCAATGCCAAGCAGCAGCTGCAAAGGCAAGTAAAATATTAGCATGTATTAAGAAGGGTATAGATGCAAGGGAAGCAAATATAATTCTGCCACTATACAAATCTCTAGTACACCCTCATTTGGAATATGGAGTACAATTCTGGGCACCGCTTCTTAAAAATGACATTTTAGAGCTGGAAAAGGTACAGAAGAGGGCAACAAAACTAATTAGGGGAATGGAGGGGCTAAGTTATGAATAAAGACTAACCAAATTAAGCTTATTTTCTCTGGAAAAAAGGCGGGTAAGAGGAGATATGATTACCTTATATAAATACATGCAGGGTCAGTATAAAGATTTGTCAAGGGAGATTTTTATTCCAAGAGGTTTTCAACTAACAAGAGGGCATCCCTTGAGGTTAGAAGTAAAAAGATTCCACCTTAAAGAAAGAAAAGGGTTCTTCACAGTAAGGGTGGTTAATCTATGGTATTCTCTACCAGAGGAGGTGGTGACAGCGGATTCGATAGATAACATTAAAACGGGACTGGATTTATTTCTAATTAAAAAGGGAATACATGGTTATCCTGGATAATTAGAGAGAGAGTATTAATCTAGGGAGAATTCCGATCGCCAGTATCTAGGGTCAAGAAGTAATTATTTTTTTTTTCCTTTGAGACGTTTTTTTTTCTGTTTGCCTTCCTCTAGATTAATAAATAATTAAAAAATAAAAAATAAATGATTAAATTGTGGATTTATAATTAATTAACAACTAATTAATTAATAACTAATCAGCATATTGCAGATCAGAGGATATCTTAAATGGTTGAGCTTGATGGACTTTTTTCAACCTTAATTACTATGTAGCTATGTAACTATATCCATCACTTATATTAATAATCTATCAATACATTGCAAATGTTTGGCTTGTAAAGAATTCAGTCGAATATCTGACACTGATGTTTCGAAATTGGGAACTGGCAGTTTATATCCACTATGCACAGTTCTGCCACCTTCTAACAAAAGTGCAGCAATTCCAGTTGTTGCAAATGACATTGCTATTTGACCCTGTGCTCGAATGTAACTCTCTCATTTTTCCTGATCCGCTAGGGCCATCTAGATAGAAATAATGGTATTTGACCATTTAATCATCTGTAGCATTTGTGATTTCATTAAATGCTTGCAATTGTAAAGTATTTAAAGTTTTTCTTCTGTTTTTTGTTTTTGAAGCTCAGTGTCATAGTCATTAAAGTTGATGTCATCTATAAGTCCTGGATCAGGCAAATTAAAACTTGCACAATTTAATCCATAAGCAAGAAATATTTCTTGAATTTCCATTAATGCTTTTAAGAGTGCAATGGGCTTATTGTAACATTTCAAAAAGTCTTCACACATATTTAATTTAAATGTTTCCCACAAAGGAAATTCATCAGGTACATTGCAAAAGATGCAAATTAATGCAAATTGTTCTCTCATTTGCTTTGGCATGTGACATAGTGCTGCTTCTTCCAGACCTCTCTCGCATTCTGTATCATCTGCTATGAAGTTTTGCAGCTAATAGGAAAGTATCATAAACTATGTCATTCACTGTGCCTAAATTTTCATAACTTTGTGCACCGGGAACATGTAGAAGAAGTAATCTTAAACTGAAACGTTCAATGTCTCTTCGGCTGACAGTATTAATTCTTGGTATAATTTTACGAGTATCACTTTTTCGTTGTCGCCATTGGCGATTTACAAATACATAGGGATATAGAATCTCAATGTATAAAAATTGTCTGGCCTCAGTGTCCTGGCAGTTTCTCTGAAACCAAGCAGTAAGTGTTGTTTCTCAATGTTCACTTTGGGCTAAGGCAGTTTTACTGCCTGCAGTAAAGCAAACAAACAGACTTTGTGGCAAATGTACAGCTAATCGATACACAGCATGTGACCGATAATGCATCTCAAGTTTCAGAAGACGCCACATTGCTTCAGGAGCACTGACATAGCGAGCATCTAAATAATTAGAAAGTATGTCATGTAAAATTGGATTTTCCTTTTCGTTTTGTGCACCTTGCACAACAACAGTTGCTGCATCATATCCTTTGTACATATATTTATACACATATTTGATGGATTTAATAGAAGTGCAAGCTTTCACATTTACGTGTACATTGTACTTCATCAGCAAATGTGGATTGTATGGAACTACTGTACATATCTATTATCAACCTTTTTTTCACAGATAATAGCTGTTTGTCTTGGACTTCTTTTATACAAAGGGCATCCCTCACAATTAGCATAATTTTACATTTGAAATAGTTTTGGGAACTCTTTTTGTATATTTTTTAGTTTCCACATGGCCCATGAGTCATTCTGTGTGTTACAATCTCATAAAGTTTTGAATATTTTTCTGGATGTGGCAATTCAGCAGTAATTACAGAATCCACTCTCTCTGCAGTATTCAATGTATCTTTTCCTGCAGGATTAAAATATGCGTGCATGTGGCAGGCCTCTTGTTTGAAATTCAATGATATAAACAAAAGCCACACATTTTCCAAATAACTGAACTTTAGTTATATCATGTATTAATGAATGGAGTTTTATTTTGAATACTCTTGCCGCTAAATCTGGTCGGTCAGAAATATTTTGTCCAAGATTTAAATTTTCCTTGATCTCTGACCATTGTGGATTACATGTGAATGTAATGAATAAATCTGGTTTTCCAAACTTTGTGACAATAGCCATGGCATCATTATATCTTTCTCGCATATTGCGAGGAGATCCTTGGAAAGTGGATGGCAAAACGATTGCTCTTCCAGCTGGAATGTCTCTGTTGTTAGCCAATTTAGCGACATAATCCATCAATCCATTATATTGTTCTATGCAAAGCTTCTTTTGTTGAAATTTTATAAAATTTAGATTATTTGCTTCGACTTGTAGATAGGAATCAATAATCTATTGTTGTGTGAGTTTGCCCCCACATAAAAGTGGATTAAAATGATCCTGAATAGCAGTTTGTGCCACTTTATATTCCAGCATAGAAATATTGCATCTAACACAAACTTTACTATTGGGATAACTTTGCAATTGCAATTTTGGTTCCCATCCTGGCTCACCATTTGGAAAGAAAATGGGATATGTCATTGGATCGAAAATACAACTTAATATATTTATGTTTATAAAAGGCTGGTCTTCATTGCGTGGATATATTCTAATATCCAGCTGAAAAGGTGGTTCCCCATCCTCATTTTTAAAGACCATGGCAACCTCATTTACTGTTGGTAAATTATACCATCTTTGATCAGTATTGCGATCTCTTTTCAAAACCATATTTACGTATTTGATGTATTTGAGCATGTGGCTGTTGTTCTTTTTCAACCTGTTCTAATTGTTTGTATGCTTGACTGTATGGGTTGTTGGCCATAATTTTATCCAGCTGTTCAAAGACTATGCGCAAACACTGTTCATTTTCTGGAAGCATCATCCATTGTTCAACAGCTTCCATTGTATCTAAGACATATAACTGTGCAAATTTCCTTTGCTCTCGTTCTTGTGGGTGTAAATGTGAAGTGCGGTGGTAAATTTGTCCTTGAACTCTAAAACAATATGGACCATCTCTTGGGTTATTTTTTGCTAATGTAGCACCCATTATAAGACCTTATGTTTTTTTTAAAAATTGGTATAATTTGGATATGTTGGATCGCTCATTATACTTTATAAGTAGTCTGGAAATGTGTGTCTTTGTGGAAGTCTTACATTTCCTTTCTGACAGCAAATAATAAAGTCTCCGTCAGTTGGTCTTTCCTTGAGAAAATGATAGGCCTCACAAAACTGACAAACCACATTGAGTAAACCTCAATAATCAGTGTCTACTGTTAGTGCTGTAATAAAAGCAGTATTCTGAGCTTCCTCAACTTAGATATCACTACAACGTTCCACATCTACATTGGTGTCATGTGTATGAACATAGGTGTCATGAGGCAATATTTGGTCATTAGGCAATGTTTCACAGGCATTGTTTTGTTTGCTTTTTCATTTCTTTGAAGCTCCAGCACACTTACGTCGTGCTTTCTTACTCATTTTTCTTTTATTTAAAAGTCTCTGTAGGTCTTCCTCTCTTAAGCGTTGTGAAGTCTCGGGGGACTGTGCATCTCTCCACCTTTGCTTCCCTTCCCTTGCCGCTCTTCTTTTGCATTCAATCCTGTCTTCCCGGTTGACCGCCATTGTAATCTGTAATTGTAAATAAAGGTGTAAGGTATATATATTTTTTTGTATTGCAAATATTGTTTGTAGCTGCTCTCAATGCAAAACCTAAATAGCATTAATGAAATGACTTGAAAAGCATTTGTAATTTTTACATGAAAGAAATTAATCCATTATGTTTTTTTTTATTGGCATACATTAAAAAGTAAAGCACTGCACATATAATATATATTTATAAATCAGTTTTTTTTTTGTAATAATTCATTATTAAGTCTTTAATAAATGAATCAATAAGTGACATCAATGGTAAACCTAAATAGGTAATTATGATTTCCTAAAGAAGGGCAAACAGAAAGAGCTATGAGCAAAGTTTAGTTTGGGCTTAAAATAATGTGCAATTTAGTTATTTTATTAATTAAGAAATCAATCAACTTATGTGGTGTAATTTGCGTTCTTTAAAAGTTAATTAGGTAAGCATATATGTATGCATAAGTAATGTTTATTTTTATTTATTTTTTATTTTTAATGAATAATGAAATACTAAGGGCCTCATTCATTTGCAATTTGGGCAATTGATGTAGGCTCTATATAAGAAAAAAGCATATTTTTGTTACAAATGTTTTTAGTTGTTGAAGACCTTGCTTTTGGATAGATGTTCAGTAACTAAAAACTTCTGTAAAAAAAAAAAATACTATGGGCCTCATTCTATTATCGGCCGTAGGAGATGCAGGGCCGCAAGGACCGGCCGCAAGCTATTCGGCTATTCTATTCCCCTCTGGCCGGGGATTCCGGCAGGCTTGCGGCCGGCGCCTTGCTATCCCTTGCGTCCGCTCGTGCCGGAGGAAAGCCTTTGATCTAAAACGGCCGCAAGAGTTTCGGCCGCAAGAAAATCCCGGTTGCTATTCAATTGCGCCGGGAAACCTCTCTGCAAGGCTAAAACCGAGCCGCAGCTTACTTGCAGGAAAAAGGTCCCGCTAGCACCAATTAAGCACATTATAAAGCCGAAATAAAGCCATCCTGCACTCTGAGGAGACTATAAAGTGATTGTAGGTGTTAGCAAAAATAGCACAACATTCCCCTACACTCAAATCCGTAGAAAAATTATTTTTTAATTTATGTCAAAAATCCATGTAAAAAGTCCCGAGGGCTTGGAGCACCTCAGACCCGCCCACGATGCGGCCGGAAAATAAACAGTTAATGTAAACTCGGATTTGGGCTGATGTGCAAGCTTGAGAGGGGGTTGCTATTAATCCTCATGTCCCCCAATATGATCCCTAGCATTTACAGAGCTGTACAGTGCCGTCTTGAATTTATTTTTGCGTTTAAAGTTTTCTGAGCTTTCGGCCGGTTGCAAGATATACGGCCGGCCGTAAGGGGAGATCCTTGCGGGCCGTATAATTGAATTCCAAGATAACGGAACCCCCACAAGGAATCGCAGCCTTGCGGCTGTTTTACGGCCGATAATAGAATGAGGCCCTATGTGCTTATATAGAGCCCTATTCAATTTGGCAAATCACAATTGAATGAGGGCCCAAATGAATATAGGCTAATTAATTAATCATTAACTGTCATCAATGAAAAACAAAAAGGGCCTCATAAAATGATATACCTGTGAAATTGATCTTATTGCAGATTAAATCCTGCAGAGCTCACTATCTGTCTTCAGTCAGGTGCAGAGATTAGGAATCTGTAAGATGTCATGAAAATAATTTTTAATGTTTGTATTCAATTAATTCATGACTCATTAAAAATATGAGGTTTAATTGGCAGACATGCAAAACATAAACACATAGGGCCTCATTCAATTGCGATTTGGCCAATTGAATAGGGGTCTAAATAAGCACATAACATATTTTTTTTAATACGTTTTTAGTTAGTGAAAACCTTGCTTTTGGATACATTTTTACTAACTAAAAACTTCTTTAAAAAAAATATGTTATGTGCTTATTTAGACCCCTATTCAATTGGCCAAATTGCAATTGAATGAGGGCCATAATCATTAACATATTTATAAAAAAAAGCAGTATAAAATATGAAATATTGCACGTGTCAGAATCTAAGAAACTACTTATTTAAGTGCTTTGAAGGTCCTATACCTGTCAGGCAATTATAAGCACTCCAGATATGTAACTGCTTTGTAAAATGTACATTTTTTTATACATTAGAAAAGTTGTTTTTTTTTGTGGTTTTTGAATTATTATTAACTAATAGTTCCAAAATCAATGGAATGAGCAGTAAGGCAGATATATAAGTGCAGGTTAAAAAAATGTTATTATTTTTATTGCAGTGTAACATTTTAAAAAAAATTGTTAATGATTACGAATTATTAATTAATATATTGATATACGTTAATTAATTAATAACTGTCATAAATCCAAAATAAAAAGACGTAATCCTTCTTTCTTCCATAAGAACATAATTAAATTATATACCTTTAAAGGTGATCTTTATGCTGTTGAAAGGCTGCAAGACCTCACTCTTTGTGTTCAGTCAGCTGCAGAGATGATGAACCTGTCAAATAAGATGGAAAGCATTTGTAATATTTGTATTCATCCCTATCAGGCAATCAGCAGCCACACGGATATGTCAGTGCATTGTAAAATATACATATTGTTTGTGGTAATTTTTTTCATTATTAGTAACTAATAGTTAATAAAGTAATGTAGGTTAGTGATCAGTAATACAGATATATAAGTCCAATGTGAAATCTATCATTTTTTTTATTGCATTATAAAATATACATTTTTTTTGTTAATGATTACTAATTACTAATTAATAAAATAATGTAAATTACTAATTAATTAATCAATGAATAAATATATTAGAAAGAGGTAAGCATTAATATATTAATAAACTAAAGGCAGTTGAAAATGTTCAATTTTTTATAATGATTACTAATTAATAATTATTAAAATAATGTACATTAATAATTAATTAATCAATTAATAAATATATTATAAAGAGGTAAGTATTAATATATTAATAAGCTAAAGGCAGTTGAAATTTTTCATAATTTTTTGCAGCCGACGTTGGAGCCTCCACCTCCGCAAATGCAGCCCTTGCTTCGCAAGGGACGTAGTTCTTGCGAGCTCACAAAGAGTGACGACGACTTGCAGTTTGACAATTATAATATATACCGTATTGGTCCGAATATAAGCCGCACCGCATATAAGCCGCACCAGTAAAGTGCAAGGGGAAAACATTTTAAAAAGATAGTACTCAAATATAAGCTGCACCTGTAAAATTGGAGAGAAAAAGACTCTCAAAGTGATCAGCCATTGCAAGAAACAGGCTTTTTTTGCAGGTTACAGGCTTTACAGGATATAAGAATCACTAAAACCGTAAATCGCTATTCAATACCGCAGTCTAAAGCACAAAAATCGTCACCCTTGACTCGCAATTGCGCAAATCGGCAGTAATTTTGCATTCACGAATAGAAGTCGCGCGTGTTACAAGCAAAGTTTGCAAATCGGCAATGATTTTTTGACGGTCGCGAATATAAGCCGCATCCGTAACTTGCAAGCTCCAAAATCGGAAAAAAAGTGCTGCTTATATTCGGACCAATACGGTATATATATATATATATACACACATACACACAGACATTTATTTTTTTCAACTAGCTGTTTCTGAAATGTACTCACTGGAACTTTTGTGAGAAAATTTTTTAGTGTAATCCCTCATGTAAAAAGAGTGGACACTCCTGTATGAAGTGATACCTTTTTTGGGAGCTTTAACTTCTTTCTAAAGTACAGGTATAACCCGCTTAATTCTACACACAGTGTAGTTTTTTTTACCTTGGCTATTTTCTGTAGATTATGTGCACTTGCTGAAATACTGAATTTATATGGAGAAAAAGCTTGAATCTCTCACATATTGAAGCGACCATAAGCCTACAAATCCTTATATACTTCTCCCCTGCAATCATATATTTCCTTTGGGGTTAACATTGGAATGGAAGGTGTTGTACCAACTCACTCAGTACTCCTCCCCAAGACCAGTTCCCATAACATTTCTCATCCCTATAACTACTTCCCATTACAGCACCCCTCCCCAAGACCTTTTCGCCTAAGCTGTTCCCCAGTGACGGAGCTAGAGAGTGAAGGGCCCTGGTGCAAAAATAAAAATTGCCCCCTGCCTCAAGGAGATATTATAAAAATGTTTTTGCACTGGGACCCTCAGTGCAAACTCCCTAGGGCCCCTTCCCATAACAGCACCGCTCCCCAGGACTATTTCACATAGCTGCTCCCTTCCCTAAAGCTCATCTCACCACAGCCTACTCTACATTACAGAAATATAGATACACACACATATATACACATATATAAATATACTATTTCTACATAGCAGCCAGTCCCTCTCAGCAGCCACCTTCACATAGCACCAATCCCTCTTTGCATCCATCCCTACATAGCACTGAGTCCTTGTCAGAAGCCATCACCTCTTACCATACATCTCCCCTCAGCATCTATCCCCACATAGCACCCAGTCCTTCTCAGCATCCATCAACTCTCAACAGCTATCCCCAAACAGCACCCAACCTCTCTCAGCACCCATCCCCACACAGCACCCAACTTCTCTCAGCACCAACCCCCACAAAGAACCCAACCCCTATCAGCACCCAATTCTACATAGCACCCATCCCCACACAGCACACAACCCCTCTCATCATCCAGCTCAAATACCACCCATTCCTATCTCCCTTGCTTGCCTTTTCTCCTTCTCAGAAAGAAAAAGATGCTAAATAAAATTAAAAAAAATTACAGTGTGATGATTTAATTGTTTAAGGACTCATATTGCCAGTAATTATGAATATGGCCAAGAGAGCATGACATTGTTGCATTGGGATTATGTGTTATTGTGTGTGGTTATATGTTGCCGGTACATGGTTATTATGTATACTAGTTATTATATATTAGCGAATTGCCCCTCAAAAAATGACGGCAATGAAATTGTAAGTGAGCTAATGCTGTTTGGTGTGTAATAATGAAATATATAATACATTAATAAATGAATATACTTTACCTATTTTGAAGCATTGTGTTGAAGAGCTGTCAATGTGTTTTGAGGTTGCTGCAGCATTAGTGGTGTGGAGCTGCTGTGTAAGCATGGTGAATGTGTGCAGTGTAATACTGTGCGTGCGCGAGACAAAACCGTTAGAGTAGTGGTGTACTTAGGCATTGGCATAAAATGGCGGGTTATCTGTGGTATGCGTCTTTGCGGATTATCCGTAGGTGCTTCGTGGTGTTTTTCGAGTTTCGTGTGGTGTTTTGCGAGTGTGTTGTGGTGTTTTACGTGTTGAGAATGCTGTAGCCTCGTTTTCGTTTTGTTCGTCTGCCATTTTTTCTCTCGCTTAGCGATTTTATTAGTGTCTAAAGTGTTTTATTTTTATTTAAATGAAGGTGTAACATGTTTTTTTGAGGTGCTGGATGGTGCCTCTTGCTGTAGGTAAGCTTTTTATGTGTGTGTTGTGTGTATTTATTGTGTTTTAAATGTTTGTATGTCGGCGTGTTGCGTCCGATGTTTGCGAGGTCGTAATGTCTGGTAACGTGTCTCGTATGGTGTTTGGGTGTGTAGCCTCGTTTTCGTTTTGTTCGGCTGCCATTTTTTCTGTCGCTTAGCAAATTTTTTAGTGTCTAAACTGTTTTATTTTGAGTGAAATGAAGGTGTAAGTTGCATTTTTGAGGTCCTGGATGCTACCTCTTGCTGTAGGTGAGCTTTTTATGTATGTGCTGTGTGTATGTATTGTGTTTTTAATTTTGTAATGTTCGCAAGTTGCGTCCGAGTGTTGCGAGGCCGTAATGTGTGTTAACGTGTGTCGTATGTTGTTTGCGTTGGTCGTAAAATTTAGCGAGTGTCGTAATTGGTGTGTCGTGTTGTTTGCGTTGCGACGTTAAGTTTGCGAGGGTCGCAGTTGCTGGCATGGAGCGCCTTCGGCACTCCATGCCAGCAACTGAGGCCCTCGCAAACTTAACGTCGCTTTGCGAGGGCCGGGGCTCGCTGCGCGAGCCGTGGCCCTCGCTTCGCAAGCCCACAAGCGTTAGCAACAACTCGCATGCTCACAACTATATATGTGATTACAAGAGGAAAAATGTGTTATAGAATATATGTGAAACTGGTAAGAATGTTCTGCACAGATGTTAGCTGCAGATCATTGCACCCTCACATTCAAGACAGACGTATGTACTTCAAGTAGTCCTAAGCAAACACTTGAGATTAACAACAATGTTGTTTAACTAGTCAGCTATAGATATCTGGTGAATTTGATCTCAAGAGTTTTTATATTAACCAAGGCTACAAAGCATATGTGTTTCATCACACACATACACAAATGTACACAAGGGTGTGGTATTGGAGAGTATAAATATGTTGTTTTGATTGTTCAATAAAGGTTCAGATATAGTTTTCAAAAATGCACAGTGTGAGACTATTTCTGTGTTTTGTATCCTGACTTGGGGAGTGGTCTTGCCATGGGCCACTAGTAACCTGTATCCAGTATTCTCTGACTGTACCTTTTGGGCCTTGCCCTCTTCAGAAGTCATATTTTGTGCCACAGAGAGCAGGAACTACACAATTCTGCTCGGGTAGGTTTGAACTAGGTTCATATCAAGCCCACTTGAAGAAGCAGATCGTGACACTTAGCACTGAGAACCACCTGAATCACTGGTAGCTCCGACCCTGCTATTCTCCCCCAAAACCTCTTCTCCAAAGGAAAAACTGTCATTGTTGTTGCACGATCATTTACAGTGAGCTTATGTTTTTTTTTTAGAACCTGCAGATGCAGACTTAATGCATGCTGCAGTAAAGGAGGGTAACTGGAAGAATAACAAGTTTATATCAAACACTTATAAAACACTGATATTCATCAATTTTAAAAATTATTAGGTTTTTTACTTTGTTTTCAGTGCTTTGTTTGATTATGAGGAGCGGGATTGCTGAGTTCCATGTCCATCTAATGAGTATTTGAAACCCTTGGTGCCAGGGAAGCTTTGGAGGGAAGGTTATCAGTAATATGCCACAGTTCTTTGTGTACTTGCTGGAGAGTTTAGGAAGAGCAACACCAGTGTTTTGATTATGAGGAACACAGCATTTTAATATAGAAAGTTTGTTTTTAAAGCACATGTCCAAGATCCTGTTTTAAACACACCCATCCTATTTTTAATGCAGCTGAAACTTTTCTGGCACATTAAATTTAGCACTAACAGAGACTAGGATACCAATGTAAATAACATGAATCTAGGCGCCAGAAATAGGTTTTGCAGTTCTCTGCTGTAATTATGAGAACCATAAGTCACAGCTTATCCGTTCATAGTTTACTGCTTCTATAAAATGTATTTATGCTTGTAAAAAATCAAGCAAATAATGATTTTTGGAGGAAAGCCTTAAACTGCTCCTAAAATAACTGAAGCTAGGGAATTGTTAGGATTTTATTTTTCACTCATTAATATTTTTAAACATTCTTTTACAATTTATCATAAGATCATAAAAAGAACCTACTTAGAGGAAGTCCAAAGACAATCAAGCTCTTAGCATCAAGCTCCATGTGCTAATTTCCTATATCTATGTTTGAGCTAAGTTAGCCCATAATAGCACAAGGGTTATTTCAGTGAAGGCAGTAGAAACGCTTTGTTTCCCTTTGTCTCGTAGTCCTCACCCCCTTTTTTAAAATAATCTCCTGGGTATTATAAGCTATTTTATAATCTGTAAAATATTTAAATAATAGGATGTAGCTAACCATGGATCGCCAAATCTTGTAAAAGATTACCATTGTGTCTTCTAGCATGTGTTTGATTATGTTATTGATAAATATATCATTTAATTTATTTTAACAGCTATTATATTTAAAGTTTTAGATTTCCATTGCTTAGCTATATGACTTTTAGCTGCTAACATAATGAACTGCAATAATTGGTTGCAGGAATTAGTAAGACCTGGTACTGATGAACCAAAAAGACATGTCTCCATTTCTGGGGAAAGGTTTCTTTAACTAACTGCATTACCGATTTCCAGAATTTTTGTACCTTTGGTCATTGCCACCCCATATGAATAAATGATCCCTTGTCTGGACATCCCCTGAAACATAATGGACTTATTGAAATTTTCCAGGAATGTAAGGGTAGTATATACTTGGATTAAAACTTTAAGGAAAGTCTCTTATATACCATAATTTAACAAGTTTTTAGATGAAGAATTCCAAAACTGAAGGCTTATTTATATTTGTGATCCTCAGGAAAGGAATTGATATCAATCAATCTACGTATTATAGATTTACATTTTTCAGCAAACATTTTTGTTAATATCTTGTAATCTATATTATTATAACAAAAATGGATGGTACAAAGATGGATTGTGTATATCCTTCCCAATAAAACAAGTTTTATTTTTAGATAAAATAAGTGTGATTGTGTATAGAAAGATTAATTAAATGATTGTGATTAAAGGTAAAAACCTTTAAAGTCTCTAAATATTTCTTGTGTGTTTCTCTCATTATTGCCTTATTTGCCTCACAATTTTTTTCTATATAAGTCTGTAATTATTCTGTTGTGTATATATATATATATATACACACACACACACACACGTATAGCGTATATACTCAAGTATAAGCCGACCCGAGTATAAGCCGAGGCACCTATTTTACCACAACATACTGGGAAAAATGAGTGACTCGAGTATAAGCCGAGGGTGGGGAATGTGCTGCCCCCTGTGTCCCTCTTGTGCCCTCTGTGTCCCCCTCTTGTGTGCCATTTTCTTGTGTCCCCCTCTCTCTCCCCTGTGTCTCTTCCCCCCTCTCCCTTCCCTTTGTCTCTTCCCCCTCCCTTATCACCCTCCTCAACCCCCTCCTCATCCTTCCTCCTTAACCCCCCTCCTCATCCTCAACCCCCTCCACAACCTCCCTTCTCAACCCCCCTCCTCATCCCCTTCTCCTCAACCCCCCATCCTCAGTATATGCTAATGACGTGACGTCATATGCTCCCCACGTCATTAGCATTGTCCGGAAGGAGCAGAGGCCGGAGCAGAAAGTATGTAAGTGAGGGGAAAGGGAGAGGGGGAGGTATTTAGAGGGGTAAAGTGAGGAGGGGGGGTTTAGAATGAGGAGGGGGGTTAGAATGAGGAGGGGGGTTGAGGAGGAGGAGGGGGGAGGGAAAGAGACACGGGGGGTTAGAGAGACACGGGGGGGTAGAGAGACACGGGGGGGTTTGAGAGACACGGGGGGGGGGGTTAGAGAGACACGGGGTGGGGTAGAGAGACACAGGGGGAGAGTGACTCGAGTATAAGCTGAGGGGCCTCTTCTTAGCCTTAAAAAAGGGCTGAAAAACTCAGCTTATACTCGAGTATATACGGTATATACTGTATATATATATATATATATATATATATATATTTATATATATATATATATATATATGTGTTTACACCAATTATTATATACTGAATAGAGCATTAATTTATCTTTGATTTTACTAACAAAAAAATGGGTTTCATTCATTGACACCATATAAATTACGAAAATAAATCTTACATTATTTATAGTCATTTCTATGGTGATATACATACCTTTCTAATCTAAATCTATATTGTTGATCCCATAAAAATGTCCTAAATAATTGCTTTTCTCATTATAGGATAGTGAATATTACCTACATACCAAGATACTACACAAATATTAATTTAATTATATAAGAAGAGATTCTCTGACTCACCAGGATTAAGGTGTATAGTAAAGGCACAAAACTAACAAAGTTAATCACAGAGATAGAATATAAGAAATAAAACAATACCTATTTAGTATAATCACAATAAGCATATACCTAAAGAGGAAAAGAAAACAAAGAAACTCAGTATGCAGTTTAAGTAGGTAAAAGTGATTATTTTTTCTTAAATTGTTTGCTTTCCCCCTAAGCAGAGCTTCTTTTCTCCACTGTGCCTTATCAGGGGGCAAGGCCAGTTCTGCCCATGGAGCTTGAAAGCAGACAGTGCTATGAGGTCATTGCCCCATTCCATAATGCTATTGATTCTGATGCCATTGATTCTGCCCTGCTGACCTCATTGTAGCTGCCCCGTGGCCCAGTCTAATGACATCACAGGGCAAGGCCAATTATTCACAGGTTATCAAAACACCTTTACGGAACATCCTCAGTCTGAAGCAGAACCTAGATTGCCAGGGGCTGACAATGCACCCTGATAGGCACAGGTAGATGGAGGGAAGCATTTCTGCTTAAGGGAAAAATGGACAATTTCAAAAGTAAGAAAAATATTAACTTTTATTTACTTAAACTGCATACTGTTTATAATTTGCAATTTCCAACAAACAAACATTTGAGCTTTACTCGCAGATGCATTAACTGGTCCTTTATGTTTTGAGCTTCTAATTAACTCACCTGAATTCTGGCCTGTCTGTTGTTGCCTGAGGATTGATTTAGGAACCACTGATACAGGGTATTGGTAACTTACAGTGGCCCTTTAATTCAAAACTGACAGCTGGACAGTTAATGCTTTCCAAATATATACAGTTAGGCTCTATATTAAAAGTGTTTCAATAGATATGTGCAATTAATATTGTGTGTCTGGCACTGACTCCATTTTCAAAGACGGCAGCCAAGTCTGAGACATCACCACTTATGGTTCAGCCAACTTAATATTTGGAATGGTGAAAGGAATCTCCTTTGAATAATGAGTACAGGATAGGATCCTTAAAATGAAGTTGTTGTTTTTTTGAAAGCAGTGGTAAAAAGAGAAGAAAAATGTGAACCCTAGCAGGGCTATTGTCAGTGGGATTGTGGGGGTTCTTTTATGAGGAGCATGTCCTGGAAGGTGGTCCCATGCTGGTAGACATTTATATTACATGCTGAGATATCATTAAAGGTGGTACGAATAGACTGTGGACCTTATGAGTAGGTAGTTCACCACAACAAACATTTAATATATGGTGGGCAAAAGATCGATATATATATAACACAGATGTACTATTTATTTACTGTACTACTGTACGGTGTAGAGCTTCTATCGATCTTTTGCCCAACATATATTAAATGATTGTTGTGGTGAACTACCTACTCATAAGGTCCACAACACAAGCTGGGATCCCACTCCATGCTGATGATAGCCAGTAAGCTTGAAACAGCTGTAAGTGGATAGGATTCTCAGCATGTGCATAATCCAACATTGGCTTTGAATAAAAGCTGTGTAATGTAGCAGGCATAAGCTTAAAGGAAGCCATGTTTGAAATGGTTTATGGTTTGAAACCCGAGGCATTTGTGGGCACATTTACATGTCCCTGCTCAGCTTCCCAGAATGCAGTGTAATAACTGTTTTTCTCAGAATTCTGAGCTGGAAGCAGGTGTTTTTTAACTTTTTTTAGACATTCAAATGTGTACACAGATGTACTATTTATTTACTATATATATATATATATATATATATATATATATATATATATGAGCTATAATTAAATATACTGCTATATGTGCAGATAGCATGCAGTTAACAATGCATCGCTATGGGAGATAGGAAAACTGGGTGTGCATCGCGTTAGGGGCCCTGACATACATTTGTACTGGGCCACAAGACATTTGTTAGTGATCTTGGTGGCCAGAAGCACATTGCAACTCAGTGCTTGCAAATCAGCTCTACAATCATAATAACTACATAACCACAATGTATGTTGTTATTATGCTTGAATATTAAAAAAACAGTTTATGCTAAATATGGGAACAAATTATTGTTTCCACCTAATATTTAATACAGATACTGCTTTTCTTAATTTCCTTATAAGGCCCATGTCAAAAACCCCACAGTAAATATTTAATATTGTATATTATTATAAGCGATGGACTTGAAATGGAAGCTCTGCCCTAAATGTGAATTTAATTACAACTTTCTATGATGCTTTGTGTATACTGTGTTGTGCTCTAATCATACTTAATGCATTTTAATATTGGCTCTTTGCTAAGAATTATTGCAAGTAATCAAAGCATGAAAATCAGCCATTTAAATTAGCTGATCAGCTGCTCTCCTGCCAGATCTTATTTTTTTCTTAAAGCGTGGGTCATGCTAATCAGCGTTGTGTGTGGAGTGTTGACACAAATTTATTAATTGTAAGGTGTGTCTGGCTAGGCACTCAGAAAAGACAAACATTAGTGAATGGTGTGCATACAGCATGTTGGAAAGTACCCAGTCACCAGCAGCAGCTGAAAGCTTAGCGAGCCACTAGCTATTTACTGAGAGATTGGAGCATGGGCTGCAGCCAAGACTGGACGGCTAGGAGATCTGCGACTTCCAGCTGGTGCTTGAATCTAGAGAGATTACATGTGTCCTTGAAGAATTAAAGTGTATTACTCACATGGGAATACTGGGCCATGTAACTCAAGACTCGTCATGTTCAGTCCTTGAAAGCTTCCAAAAGGCCGAGCTATTGGAACATTACAAATCAAACAACTTGTCCTAGTGATAATAATAGCCAGTCAATTAAATATTATTGAGAAGATTGTAATTTTCTTTAAGGGCCTAGTTTCACAGAGTTAAGTAAAAAAACACCAACAGCAATATATATATAACTGTATATGTATTGTTTATTAAATTGTTTATTAGTTGTGTTATGTATTGATAATACAGACACGCAGATGAGTATTTTGGATTTATTGTGTGACTCAGGGTTTATTTGAATGTTTGATAGTCACCCATTAACATGCAGAAAATAAAGATTGTATTATTTTATTCCCGCTCTCTTTCTGTCATACACCCTTTCCCATCGCCTCACATTTCCACATTTCTTTGCCCCACATTCTTCCTTCTCGTCCATTCTCTCTCTACCCCTCTTCCCTTCTCACTCCCCCTTTCTCTTTCCCTCGTTTCACCTCTCCAACCCTACTTTCCTGTTTCTTTCTTCACACCCACCCCAGTCTCTGTATTATATTTTGTTTTGCTCTAATTATTTGGCATCTACTTAATGCATTTTAAAATAAAGATTTTAGAGACAATCTTATATTTACCTGATTCTATTGGTGTTATAGGATTCCAATATGGAAACTATTATGCCTTTAGATTCAGAAAGTAGGATGAACAACCTGCTGGCGCTTACTCTTCTCCTGAGATCTATTGTGAAGCAGCAATGCAAAGTGTCTTTCAACAGAACTGAATGGAGACTGTATAATATTCTTCCCAGGTGTCTAAGGATGTTAGGAATAAAGGCACAGCGCCTGTTGCAATTCAATCAAAACTTGAATACAGTAGTACTCAGTAAACATGTATGTATGAATTTATTTATTAAGTTTGTTAATTTTAACTTTGTAAAATAATTTTGCACATTATCAGGTCAAGTTCTTCAAAACAGTATACCATATGAAACCTGTCTATTTGAGGCACCCCTTTAATGTCAGCCTGTCAGGTCTGAGCAGCAGAATGGAATATTCTAACACACAGTAAATAAACTTTTTTTTAACTGGCATTGTATTACTGCTTGTCAAAAAAAGACAAGTTAAGCTTAGTAATAACATTTGATACAATATTTATTATCTCCGTTTATCTGTCAGAAGTGTAACCTTGCACCAACAGCAGAAAGACAGAATTGAGAGCAGATATCAAATGGGATTTAGATGATAATTATAGCTACAGTATATTTGTAATATTAACCTCTCTATCTCCCTCTCTCTCGCTCTGCATATATATATATATATATATATATTGTGAGCATAAAGGTGGAATAGTGGTTGATGGGAGATACATCAGACCTGATTTGCTAGACAGCAACCAGAGGATTTCTCAGTTAAATGCCCCAGGGAGAGATGTTACAGTTTGCAATATGCATAGCTGATGCTCTGCAAAACATGGTATGGGTCCCTGGGGCGGAGTATTTGGAGAGCAGGGGGGGCCAATGCTCCAACAGCACTAGTTGCTGTATAACAGACCACAGCTTGGATCTGGTTTTTAAGAGTTAGCTAATTGGCACTCACCTGTAGCTACTCAATTAGCAGACAGGCCTTTAAAAGAAGAGAGCAGCCTGCTCCAAGGGGGAGAGGAAAAGACAGCTAGGAGAGGCTGCGCTTATTGCAAAGACATTGCTTTTGTTTGGGAAATTGGTAAGTGGGAAAGCCACCCAATTGCAGATAGCAAGTACTGTCTAGGAAGAGCTCAAGTAAGAGCAAGGGATTTTGTTTGTTTTGTTATTATTTAAAGTACCTGCTTTCAAACTGAATAAAAAAAGGAAAACTGAGCTGAAGGTGTCCTGGACTTTGTATACCCTAGAAGGCTGTGGTTACTGCAAGATCGGTGACAATCCTACCTGTAAAAGAAGTGGTTTGTCACATATGGTGGAGAATGCGGGCATCCACGTAAGCCTGAGGGTAGAAGTCATTTAAAGCTCAACATGGAGGATGTTATCAAGGCTCTGATCCAATCCTCCTCTGTGCAACAGGAGACTAACAGGAGAGCTGCAGAAAACAGTGCAGCCCTGC
The DNA here is from genome assembly GCA_027410445.1 of Discoglossus pictus. Classification (NCBI taxonomy): domain Eukaryota; kingdom Metazoa; phylum Chordata; class Amphibia; order Anura; family Alytidae; genus Discoglossus; species Discoglossus pictus. The sequence continues at coordinate 335,807,984 of CM050166.1, forward strand.
AGCAACTGGTGCTGGCCCAGGCAGAGTGTGCTAAAGTCCTGGCCAAAACACAAATGGAGGGCACTGAGTCCTTGGTGAAACAGCTTGTTGTGACACAAGCGGAGATGTTTAAAGTAGCCCGTGAGGAGCAGCAAAAAGTCACCCAGGGACTACAACAGGTAATCCAAGCGATCTCTGGAAAACTGAATGGAGACCCTGATGGAAGATACCAGGGGCCAAAGGTGATTCGGGCGAGCCACTATCTTCAGAAAATGACCGCATCAGATGATGTTGAGGCGTACCTTCTGGCATTTGAGCGCACTGCTGAGAGGGACGGATGGCCGGCTGGTGAGTGGGCAAGCATACTGGCACCGTTCCTAAGTGGAGAGCCGCAGAAGGCATATTATGACCTAGAACCAGCCGATGCAAGTATCTACAGCAAATTGAAAGCTGAAATCTTGGCACGACTGGGTGTAACCTCTGCAGTACGTGCCCAAAGGTTCCACTCATGGTCATATTCTTCAGACAAAGCCGCACGTTCCCAAATGTTTGACCTCATACACCTTGCACGGAAATGGTTACAACCTGAAATCCATTCAGCTAGCCACATTGTGGAAACCTTAGTAATGGACCGGTTTTTGCGTGGTTTACCAGCTTCCCTGCGTCGCTGGGTCAGCCAAAGTGACCCCCATACAGCTGACCAACTGATTGCCTTGGTGGAAAGATATGCGGCTGCAGGAGAACTGCTATGTCCTACTTCACAGGCAAACCCTCGCAATCCTAAGCCCCAAGATTCTGCAAGACCGGGTAAGACTGTTCAAGGTTTAAGGGGGGCATCCAGGTCTAATAGGCCTGGGAACGGAACTAATTGGTGGTCAGACTGTACTGTCAAATGTTTCAAGTGCAAAGAGGATGGTCATATGGCCAAAGACTGTCCATTTAAGGATGAACCTATGGAATGCAATATGGGCAAAAATGAGGGAACACGTTCATTTTTGCTCAGTTGTTATGGTATTGTTAACAATGACTATGATAATAACGCTCATAAATGCTGTGTAACTGTGAATGGAAAAATGTCTAAAGCATTACTTGATTCAGGTAGTATGGTTACGTTGGTAGCAGAGTCTATAATACCTTGTGTAAAACCTGATCATGGACAGAAAATAGGCATTATCTGTGTTCATGGTGATAAAAAGGAATACCCCACTGCGGAAGTAAATATTGGAACCCAGTATGGGAATTTAAAGTACCGAGTGGGTGTAGTACCTAGATTAGCCCATGAGGTAGTGATCGGTAGAGACTTTCCTCATTTTCTAAAATTATGGGCAGCTTTACAAAAGACAGATCAAAATTTATCAGAAATGAGTCAGTCTGTCGAGGATAATGTGTTCCCTTTTTCCGATATTGACTTGGGTTTTGACCACTGTGACGGAAAAATAAGGAAAAAGAAAAAATACTGCCCTAAACCAGTATTAATAGGAGATAACCCAGCTCAAACTAGTGAGGAGCCTACTAATAATGCAGACAAGGATAAGGACTTAATTGATATTGGAATTAGTCCAGGTAACTTTAAAAGCGCTCAGTGGGAAGATCCCACTTTAGTGACAGCTAGAAATGATATTAAAGTTGTAAACGGGGTTGTTAATCAGCCAGGAGAAGCACTGCCGTTCCCCTATTTTGAAGTACAAAATGACCTAATTTACCGTGTAGAAAAAAAGGATTCAGACATCATTAGGCAGCTGTTGGTTCCTCAGACTTACCAGAATATAGTGCTAAAATTGGCTCACAGCCACATATTAGGGGGACACTTGGGAGTCGGAAAAACTAGAGAGAGAGTCCTTAGACGGTTTTACTGGCCTGGAGTGTTTGCTGCTATTACAAACTATTGCTCCTCATGTCCTGAGTGCCAGTACAGGGCTCCTTTCAAGACTTTTCGTAGTCCACTTGTACCCTTACCCATAATTGACGTGCCTTTTGAAAGGATCGCTATGGACTTAGTGGGGCCACTGGTAAAGTCCGCTAGGGGACACCAATATATATTAGTCATCTTGGACTATGCAACTCGCTATCCTGAGGCCATTCCCTTGCGTAATACCTCTGCAAAGCTAATAGCTAAGGAACTTATGTTGATGTTCAGTAGGGTGGGTATCCCTAAAGAAATACTGACAGACCAGGGGACCCCGTTCATGTCCAGAGTCACAAAAGAGTTGTGCAGGCTCTTGCAGGTTAAACATCTTAAGACCTCAGTATATCACCCACAGACTGATGGTTTAGTAGAGAGGTTCAACAAAACCCTTAAGAGTATGCTACGCAAGGTAATTGATGCAGATGGAAGAAATTGGGATTTTTTATTGCCATATCTACTGTTTTCCATTAGGGAAGTTCCACAGGCCTCCACGGGCTTCTCTCCTTTTGAATTATTATATGGAAGACATCCCAGGGGAATATTGGATATTGCTAAGGAGACCTGGGAACAGGAGACTACTCCTCACAGGAGTGTAATTGAGCATATAGCTCAAATGCAGGATAGAATGGCCACCATCATGCCTATTGTCAGGGAACACATGCTGGAAGTCCAGCAGGCTCAGAAAAACAGCTATAACCGTAATGCTAGAGTCAGAGTGTTCCAACCGGGAGACAGGGTATTGGTTCTGGTCCCTACTGTGGAGAATAAGTTCCTTGCGACTTGGCATGGACCCTATGAAATAATAGAGAAAGTGAGTGATGTCAATTATAAAGTCAGACAACCAGGAAGAAGAAAGCCTGAACAGTTGTATCATATAAATCTGTTAAAGCCATGGAAGGACAGGGAGGTCCTGGTTGCTTTAAAACCTTCAGAACCTCCTATAGTAGAGCCAGATGTGAACGTATCTAAGACTCTGTCTGTCCATCAAAAGCAAGAGGTCAGAGATTTCATCAGAAGAAATAGGGATGTTTTCTCGATAGTTCCAGGAAAGACTAAAGTGATTAAACATGACATAATAACCGAACCAGGGAAAAGAGTTAACCTCAAACCCTATAGAATTCCTGAGGCCCGGAGGGAGGTTATAAACTTAGAGGTTGAGAGCATGTTAAAACTTGGAGTCATTGAAGAATCCCAGAGTAACTGGAGTAGTCCTATTGTATTGGTGCCAAAACCTGATGGCACATGGAGGTTCTGCAATGACTACCGCAAGTTAAACGCCCTCTCAAAATTTGATGCTTACCCAATGCCAAGAGTTGATGAGTTAATAGAAAGACTGGGCAAAGCTCGTTATCTAACAACCTTGGATTTAACAAAGGGTTACTGGCAGGTCCCGCTCACTGAAAGAGCCAAAGAAAAGACAGCCTTTTCAACACCCAGTGGCCTGTTTCAGTACACTGTATTGCCATTTGGGTTACATGGGGCACCTGCCACATTCCAACGAATGATGGACAGAATTCTTAAACCTCATGTTCGTTATGCTGCAGCATACTTGGATGATGTCGTCATCCACAGTGCAGACTGGGAATCCCACCTCCCTAAAGTTCAAGCGGTACTTGATGCTATCCGCTCAGCGGGCTTAACTGCCAATCCTTCCAAGTGTACGATTGGTTTAGAGGAAGCTAAGTACTTAGGTTATTCTATTGGGAGGGGTTTGGTTAAACCACAGGAAGCCAAAGTAGAAGCCATACAAAAATGGCCACAGCCCCTTACAAAGAAACAAGTAAAGGCATTTTTGGGTTTAATTGGATATTATAGGCGGTTCATTCCAGATTTTGCTACCATTGCTGCACCCCTGACAGACCTTATTAAAGCAAAATCCCCAGTCATAGTTAAATGGTGCCCTGAGGCAGAAAAGGCTTTTAAGAGTCTGAAGGAAGCTATCTGTAGCCATCCTGTCTTAGTGACCCCAGATTTTTCCAGGGATTTTATAGTTCAGACAGATGCTTCTGATGTGGGCTTGGGGGCTGTTCTTTCACAGGAATACCAGGGTGAAGAACACCCTGTTTTCTTTTTGAGCAGAAAGTTAAACCCACATGAGAAGAACTACTCTATTGTTGAAAAAGAGTGTCTTGCTATTAAGTGGGCATTAGACTCTCTTAAATACTACCTACTAGGCAGAAGGTTTCGATTGATAACGGACCATGCTCCTCTGACGTGGATGTATCAGAACAGGGAAAGTAACTCCAGAGTAACCAGATGGTTTTTGAGTTTGCAATCTTTTAATTTCACTGTGGAACACAGGGCTGGTCTGCAACAAGGTAATGCTGATGGGCTTTCGAGGGTACACTCCCTGATTTCCATGGTCGCTCAAACCCTTGGGTATGAGCTGGGGGGGAGGATATGTGAGCATAAAGGTGGAATAGTGGTTGATGGGAGATACATCAGACCTGATTTGCTAGACAGCAACCAGAGGATTTCTCAGTTAAATGCCCCAGGGAGAGATGTTACAGTTTGCAATATGCATAGCTGATGCTCTGCAAAACATGGTATGGGTCCCTGGGGCGGAGTATTTGGAGAGCAGGGGGGGCCAATGCTCCAACAGCACTAGTTGCTGTATAACAGACCACAGCTTGGATCTGGTTTTTAAGAGTTAGCTAATTGGCACTCACCTGTAGCTACTCAATTAGCAGACAGGCCTTTAAAAGAAGAGAGCAGCCTGCTCCAAGGGGGAGAGGAAAAGACAGCTAGGAGAGGCTGCGCTTATTGCAAAGACATTGCTTTTGTTTGGGAAATTGGTAAGTGGGAAAGCCACCCAATTGCAGATAGCAAGTACTGTCTAGGAAGAGCTCAAGTAAGAGCAAGGGATTTTGTTTGTTTTGTTATTATTTAAAGTACCTGCTTTCAAACTGAATAAAAAAAGGAAAACTGAGCTGAAGGTGTCCTGGACTTTGTATACCCTAGAAGGCTGTGGTTACTGCAAGATCGGTGACAATCCTACCTGTAAAAGAAGTGGTTTGTCACAATATATATATACATATATATATAGTAAAAAAAAGTTTGCTGCGTCTTATATGTAGTCAACATAACCTATACATGTATATAGTAAATTCAAAAATAATCTACATATTTCATTCACTAGTCTTTGCTAAATGCCAACATTTTTAAAATGTGCCCCAAAAAGTTTTAAATCCCCCCTTTCCCATCAACTTTCCTCATTCACCTTCTCTCCATCCCTCAGCTTTTTTTATATTCCCCACTCTCCCTCATTCACCCCTCTCTTTCCATTCTCATTCAACCCTCTCTCCCCATCTAAAACTTCCATGTCATCTACTCCTCGATCTTCCCCTCATTCGCCGCCCTCTCTCTCCCACCCATCCACCCCTTTCCCCCGCTCATGCTATCCTCATCAACCTCCCCATCATCTCCATCTCTCCTCCTTCATCGCAAAATATCTCTCTCATCCCCTATCTCTCATCCGCCCTCTCTTCCTGTCATACATTTCCTATCCCGTCTCATTGCACATTTCTCTTCCCCATATTCTCCCTTCTCTCTCCACCCATCTTTTCTTCTCTCTACCCCTTTATCTTTCCTTCTTTACACCTCAATCCCTCTCCATTTCTCTCTATACATCCACCTCAGTCTCACTCTAATATTTCCCTACCCCTCCTCCTCTCAATCCCATACTCCCTTCCCCCATTCTCCCTTCCTATCCCTCTCTTTCTTTCCCCTCATCTGCGACTCTCTCCGCACTCCATCTCTCTGCTGCCTTATTACCCATACCCCACCCCCTCTCATTCCCCTTTCTCTCCTCTCAACCTCCCTTTTCTCTCTCCCCCTCTTCCCTTTCACTCCCCTTACTCTTCCCATCTAACTTATCTTTTATCTTCCCTTCATTCTACCAATCTCTCCCTCGTTCCCAATTTCTCTCTCCTCACCCACCACATTCTCTCTCTCTCTAATATCTTCCTCTCTCTCCTCCCGCTCTCCATTTTTATTCCTCTTTCTCCCCTCTGCCACCTCTCCTTCCCGTTCTTCTGCCTCATCCCCCATGCCCCATCATTTCCCTCTCCCTTCCTCATCCCCATCTCTACCTCTTCATGGCCCCTATAGCCCATCTCCCTATGCCTCCTCTCTCTTTTCCCTCATCTCCCCATTTCCTTCCCCTCACTCTGCTTCCTCTCCTGCTTCTCCGTCAACTCCCTCCTATCATTCCTATGTCTGCACACATGCCCGTTTTTTATCCCCAAATGTCCCCTGTTACAGAACCCCATGTCCCCCTCTCAACCTCCCGTATTCTCCCCATGTTCTCGTTTCTCCCCCATCCCTCCTTCACTCAGACTCCCATAATCATACCACTCTACTAAGGGACCATTGGTGACCCATGATAGAGTATGCTGTATATGCCTTGGAGCCTCTAGTGATGTTGCATGGTTCTTTAATTTCAGAAATAGTTCTGTTTTTTATCTTACATAAAACATTTTCTCTCCACACAATATCCCACATGTTTTTACTTAGAGAAAATATGCAAATATTATTTTTTAGCTGTTGAAAGTGGAGCATGTCTTTTCACTTTTTCCTGTTACAACACATGATGACATGCACGTGGAATAAATCTTCAGGTATTTTCATGTCCTTAACTCTCTAAAAATGAATATAATTGTTACTTCTGGAGCTGTCTTAGAGCAGGGTGGTTTTGAAAGCCATCACACAGCTAGTTTGTCACTATTATCAATAGATACTGCCCAGTCTGTTTTAATATAAAAAATATTTCTTAAGTTGTCTGGGTCTAATAAAAGTCAGGGCTGTAACTGTTGCCATTGATCTAAACAAAAGCAAACATTGTATATTAAAGGACCACTGTGGTCAGATGTTGTGTATATTGTTTTTTTTTTTTTTAATAACTACATATGGCAATGAGCAACCTGTTTTAGACAGCACTAACATAAACATGCATTTATATTTTGTGACTTTTTTATGCAATTATTCTCAACTCTGTGGATCTATTTTGCTTTCAAATGCATGTTTCTTTCTCAGGTGAGTGTGTCCTTGTAAACTAATTAGGTTCTCCTTAGTTCTGCTGAGTGCACTGGCAGATGTAATTGCCACATGTCTACCATGCAGATAGACATTTCCTGTGTATACTTCAGGAAGATGATCTGCTGAAGCCAAAATGGTAGACTCAACAACAGCTTTACTGCATGTCGAAGGTAAAAAGTTTGAGGCTGTGTTGTTTTGAAACTTAAAAACCATGTGGTCTGTTTTCAATTGTTTTCGAAACAATACATTTTAAAAATATGACCACCATCCTTTAATGCCATCCAACCCAAGCTTTATAAAATGGCCAGATATGTTATAAAATATGCCACAGTCTGATCCCTCAGATACTTTTTTCTCTCTTATTTTAATCTTAATTTTCCATGAATGTTTTTAAATGTTAAACCAATGTAAAGGTTCAATTAAAGTACCATACACCCCTATTACAAAGTCATGAATCTAAAGTCCTTATAGGCTCTAAGGTTGCAATTTCTAACTGCAGTTCATTTTTAATACCACCATATTTTTTCTCTTTTGAAAAACTGAGTATATTCTCACATTAGTTTTTGAATTTGTATTATAAAACAAATATTTGACGTTGTGCCCTGTAAGTTTTATGTGACATCTAGCAGATATAAATAGATTATAAATAGTATACAATGTTTTCAAATTTGCTCATTATGCTCTTTTGCCACCACTCGCCAAAGTGAACTTAGAAAGTGGGTGGAGGGTTAAAGAGCTTTGCGACTCTCCTCCATTATAATAAAGCAATTGCAACAACTGTTTGTGGAGTTTTATATTCAACCATCTTTGTTGTTCAGACAAAATGTATACGTTTTAGTTTATGGAGTGCACATTCTTTTAGTAAGTGAAATATCCTGCATCTTGTATTCCAAATATATGTTTACTCCGTTCTTTATATTTATATAATATAAAATCAGATGTGTGTTATATTTTGGTGTGACTTAGAGTATGCTTTTTTATGTAAATATGTTATAAGTGTATGGTTCAGTTTGGACTGTGGTGTGAGATTGGGAAGCAAAATAGATAGTTTAAGACAGGGCCAAAGACAGGCCAAGAGTAGTTTCTCTGAAAAAGTTTCAAAATATAGGAAACCATGGAGTAAGAAAATGAGCACTGAACCCGTGAATAGGCAATGATGAGGAAAAAAAGCCTGCTTAAATTGTGAGCTGAAAATTAAGAAGGTGTAACTCAAAGCCACTTCCAGTATTAAGGTAGAACATCTGAGTTACTGTGTGCAGTATATCTGATAGCGAGAGTAACAAGGTTTAGGAATTATGGTAGAACAGTTCCAGTAGACCAACCTGGGAACCAGAGCTGGAAATCTCCTATGTTTCAAAGATGAGTTTTCAATTAATTTTATCAGTACCAGACAGGTAGCAGAGTGTTCAAGAGCAGAAGGTTAAAGCAGGTACAATTAGGAGAAAAGTTGGGATTACAAACTTCAGAACTGGAGTACCAACAGTCAAAGAGCACCCATGGCATGGATCATGGAAGATTGGATCCAAGTCACGTATTTATAGGCAGCAGAGGTTGATATGGAAATTGTCAAGAGGTGGAAACTTTCCCAGAGCCAGTTCTCATAAAATGTTAATATTTTTCCAAAATGTATTGCATCTCTATGAGCGGATCACTTTTACGCTTTTGTAAAAGCACCTGTCTAGCTCTTATAAAAACATCTTGGTTCCTAAGATTTGGCCATTTCTGTATATAAATTATTTTCCACTGGACTAGCTCCAGCACTGGTATGATACAAAATATCTATCTTAAGGGTCCAATAAAAATGCAAAGCAATATTTTCTCTGTAAGATTCTAAACCATAACATAATACTTAATTCTAATTAATTCGAATTCTGAACTGATGATAAACAAGCTGTGATGTAGACCCAAAAGATTATATGTACATGCACTTAGCAGGAACAGCCTGTGTTTAGATTGACTCAGTATGACATATGTGGTATCTGAATGACCATGAGCAACCATCATCTTCTTTTATGTCTTCTGTTCTGTCAGTATTATTCAATAGTCAATGCCAGTCTGCCATGTAATAAAAATATAGTGTTGCATGTAAAAAACTGGATGGATTTAAAAAAAGATTATGCCTTAAGTCTATAGACAGAACAAGAAAACATATACTTTAGTTAAAGTACTTCTGAAACCAGTAGTAATATTGTCTGCTTCTATACCTCTATACCAATATAATTTCTGACACTATCAGAAGCATTTATATTGATATAGATTTACTGTAGATATTTCTCCACCAAAATTAGATACTTTTTCCATAGTAAACAAAAGATAGCTCATCCTAATATCCAGCTAGGAAACTCTTTTGAGGAACCACTAGGCAGCTCTTCTCAATAAACACTGGGCTGCTCTTCAAAATATCCACTGAATAGCTCTTCTGAATAGCCACTAGGCAGCTCTTCCTAGTAACTGCAAGTTAGCTTGTCCTAATAACCATTAGTCGGCTCTTCCCAGTACCCACAAGGCAGCTCAACCCAGTATGCACTAGGCAACTTTTCCCTATATTTACTATGCAGCTCTTCTTGAATACCCCTAGGCACCTCCTCCCAATATCCAGAGCTTCCCAGAAGCTACTAGACAGCTCTTACTATTATCCACTAGGTAGCTCTCCCCAAGAATCACTAGGCAGACATTCCCAATAACCACTAGGCAGCTCTTCCCAATATCTGCTAAGCAGCTCTTCTCAGATACCACTAGGCGCATCTTCCCAATATCCAGAGCTTCCCAGTAGCCACTAGACAGCTCTTACTATTATCCACTAGGCAGCTCTCCCCAAGAATCACTAGGCAGCAATTCCCAATAAACACATTGCAGTCATTCCCAATAACCACATGGCAGTCATTCCCAATATTCACATGGCAGCATTTCCCAGTAATCGCTAGGCATCGCTTCTCTAGAATCAGTAGACAGCCATTCCCAATAACCACAAGGCAGCTCTTTCCAATAATCACATGCCAGTCATTCCCAATAACCACTAGCCAGCTCTTCCCAATAATTACATGGAAGTCATTCCCAATATCCACATGGCAGCATTTCCCTATAATCACCAGGCAGCACTTCTCTAGAATAACTAGCAGCCATTTCCAATACCCACTTGACAGCTCTTCCCAATATCTACTATATACATAGATTTTCCCAGTAACTACTAGTTGCTAATCAGTCAACATAGAAACTGGGAAAATATGTCCTTGTTTCTTAGTGAATCTAACCCATATTGTAAAAATAATGCATAACAATGTGAATTGTTCAAATCTGAACACCAAAATATGAGCTATTAATAACACATTGTCTATAATAATGTATTTTATAATTAAGCAACATGTCTGCTGTATGTACATTCACATTTTATTTTATATGATTTTGTGTATTGCACAGCCTAAACGTTTCCCATCTAGAAGATTGGAAATCTAATAAACACATTTTCAATGCACACTAGTTACTCTATTTATAAGTCAATACTTGCTTCCTGCCTAATGGTGCCTGGTAATAATATACATAATAACATCACTGTATTCAGCAAGTCATTTGTATATAAGGTATAAAATCATCATAATTCCCTTTTTAATGGATATTATGCTCAGTATCATTTCTTTTAATATACAGTATATTGCTATTCATGAAACTAGATGCTACTGTTCCCACATTTTACAGGTCTGTGGGATATTGTAAATTAATAAATTAACAATGATAACATATGCATTCTTTATTAACATAATTGAGTCAACGTGAACAGTAAACATACAGTGCCTTGCAAAAGTATTCACCCCCTTGACTATTTACCTATTTTGTTACATTACAGCCTTAAGTTCAATGTTTTGTTAATCTGAATTTTATGTGATGGATCAGAACACAATAGTCTAAGTTTGTGAAGTGAAATGAGAAAAATATATACATAAAACTATTTTTTAGAAATAGAAAACAGAAAATTGGCATGTGCGTATGTATTCACCCCCTTTGTGATGAAGCCAATAAAAAGCTCTGTTGCGCCCAATTACCTTCAGAAGGCACATAATTAGTGAAATGATATCCACCTGTGTGCAATCTAAGTGTCACATGATCTGTCATTACATATACACACCTTTTTTTAAAGGCCCCGGTGGCTGCAACACCTAACAAAGAGGCACCACTAACCAAACACTGCCATGAAGACCAAGGAACTCTCAAAACAAGTAAGGGACAATGTTGTTGAGAAGTACAAGTCAGGATTAGCTTATAAAAAAATATTCAAATCTTTGATGATCCCCAGGCGCACCATCAAATCTATCATAACCAAATGGAAAGAACATGGCGCAACAGCAAACCTGCCAAGAGACGACCGCCCACCAAAACTCACGGACCGGTCAAGGAGGGCATTAATCAGATAGGCAGCACAGAGACCTAAGGTAACCATGGAGGAGCTGCAGAGTTCCACAGCAGAGACTGGAGTATCTGTACATAGGACAACAATAAGCTGTACGCTCTATAGAGTTGGGCTTTATGGCAGAGTGGCCAGAAGAAAGCCATTACTTTCAGCAAAAAACAAAATGGCACGTTTTGAGTTTGCGAAAAGACATGTGGGAGACTCCCAAAATGTATGGAGGAAGGTGCTCTGTCTGATGAGACTAACATTGCACTTTTCGGTCATCAAAGAAAACGCTATGTCTGGCACAAACCCAACACATCACATCACCCAAAGAACACCATCCCAACATGGTGGTGGCAGCATCGTGCTGTGGGGATGTTTTTCAGCAGCCGGGACTGGGAAACTGGTCAGAGATGAGGGAAAGATGGATGGTGCTAAATACAGGGATATTTTTAAGCAAAACTTGTACCACTCTGTGCGTGATTTGAGGCTAGGTCGGAGGTTCACCTTCCAGCAGGACAATGACCCCAAACACACTGCTAAAGCAACAATTGAGTGGTTTAAGGGGAAACGTGTAAATGTGTTGGAATAGCCTAGTCAAAGCCCAGACCTCAATCCAATAGAAAATCTGTGGTAAGACTTAAAGATTGCTGTTCACAAGTGCAAACCATCCAACTTGAAGGAGCTGGAGCAGTTTTGCAAGGAGGAATGGGCAAAAATCCCAGTGGTAAGATGTAGCAAGCTCATAGAGACTTATCCAAAGCAACTTGTTGCTGTGATTGCCGCAAAAGGTAGCTCTACAAAGTATTGACTTTAGGGGGTGAATAGTTTTGCACATTGACTTTTTCTGTTATTTTGTCCAATTTATTGTTTGCTTAATAAAAAAAAAAAAACATCTTCAAAGTTGTGGGAATGTTCTGTAAATTAAATGATGCAAATCCTCAAACAATCCATGTTAATTCCAGGTTGTGAGGCAACAAAACACGAAAAATGTGAATACTTTTGCAAGGCACTGTAGCTGATGGGACACAATATTGCTTTGGTTTGCAAAGAGTAATTTATCTCATCTGTTTAAAGCGTATCTGTAATTCAAGAAAAAATGCCCTTTGTTACTTATATAATAAACTAACAACATTAGCAGCTGTGTAAGCCATGCCATGGACATAAAATTATTCTTAGAGAAAATCTAAATCTTGAAATATTCTGTTTATGAGTACAAGACTCAATTTTCTGTTTGTTACATCGTTTCTTGAGAGCTGGATTTTGAGGGTGTTTTTTTGTATCTAACAGTAGTTTGGTGGGGGAGAAGGAAACAGGAAGAGGCCAGCAGATGAGTATAATTCTGACATCACACCCTTTCCCCCTCACATGCAGAGAATCAGGAAGTTAATACATTCAAGAAGGTAATTAAATCACTCAATGCAAACACTGCTCAGAAGAAATGGAAATCCCCTTTCACACAACACTTTTAAGCAGAGGAATAAAACTTTATTTTTTTATAGTTAAAAGTTAGATTTATTAATTTAATTATGTTCTTAGACAGACTCAACATTTTCAAATGTTTATTTGTATGTTTTCATTGTACAGCGGGCCTTTAAGGCATTTATATACAGTATACACAGTAATGGGTGTGCCCTGGCACGATTTTCAGTGTTGTTCAATTTAAGTAATTTGATAGGCCAAGACATTTCACAAAATCTCTACTGGGTAATTACTGAAAGGTTCTGTGCATTTTAAAGAGAAAGGGGACTAACAACTAATCAGGAACCTTGAAAAATATTAAGGCATTTAATGAAGGACACAAGTTTATGAAGTTGGAGGGTAACTGATTCAGGGGTTACTTGTGAAACAGTAAAGATACATGAAACAGCCTTCCAGCAGGATTGGAAGGAACCAACATAACATATAATAGTTGTTGTAATTGCGAATTTGTCGGTAACGCAAGGTTAAAAGTTATAAGTTGCGCATGCGCAATAAGCGCCAAAGTCGCGAGGCCCGAAAGTTGCAGGTTTGCCGAAGTCTGCAATGAGCACCGAAGGCTCGTCGCGAGGCCCATAAATTATAGGGGGAAAGAGAATTGCAATGAGTGCCAAAATAACCTAATACATGGGATATATAGCTATCCTGAAGATTTATGAAACCAAACATTTATATACGTATGAGAATGGGCAGACTAGAGGTATCTGTTGTCTTGCTTAAGTCTATGTTGTTATGTCTTACATGGATTTACATATCTGGCGCCCCTAGGCACAGACTCCTTAGCAGCCCCAGGGTACACAAGCACATGTGTATATCTGTTCCCCCGACACCATGTTGCGCCACAAGCAGCTGTGAGTCTAACAAAAATATATATTATGCAAATGAGGTGCCTCTCCCAGCATTGCTGGTTCTGACTGCTCTGTGAGCCTGCACGTTTGCTGATTCTTGATAATTATCTCAGTAAAGACAGATATAAAATTAGCCAGTTGTAAATACAACTATCCCCTTCTGGGTTGATAATGTGTGTTGGTGAAGGGGCTTGCGTTCCTCAATGAAACTGTGAACTATACCATATAGGGTCACCAAAGATAGGCAGGTCATTGCAGAGAGGTCAGACAAATTGCAGTCCACTGGAGAAGGAACTGACAACTCACTCCAGTATTATTGCCAAGAAAACCATATGGATAAGCACAACGAAAAACAAAAACAGATGTACCTGGCATGCTTCGTCCATATGGTCACTGAGAGTCAGACACAACTGAAGGACAGAACAACAACAGCAACAAAAATACAACTATATAGAAGAGGTAGTCCCAGTACCACAAATCTACAGGCAGGTCACCTGTCCAAGATGGAAGTCCCTATAATACAAGCAGGTACATTTAAGAGTTTACCTAAAAATAATTAAAGCTAATGGGTTACCTAGTAACTAATGTTGTTAGCTTGTTACATACATGTTTTCCTAAATTACAGTGGTCCTTTAACTGTTACTATATCTTGGATGCAAGGCTTGTACTACCATAAAATTTTTAAGTGAGAAGATAAACTGTCTGGGTATATTAAAAGCCTATGGATTCGCATTGTATGTTATCTCTTAAAAAGGGACACTAGTATCAGTTCACTTCTCTATTTTAAATAATTAATATTAATATTAGGCCAAATATTTTATATTTATCGAACATTAAAAATATAAATTAGCCATCTTCATGGTTGTATCATAAAGACCTCTTTATATTTCATGTCTTCTAAGCCATTTTCCTGCAAATAGTAACTCACTGGGTGAGCTAATTTTAGCCTTCAAGTTTTCTACCTACGTCACAAGAAGTATATATTTGCAGATAGGTGAATGTCTAATAAGATAACAACTGAGACGGACAAAACAACATGAATAGGTTGTAAATGTAAAGGGGCATGGAAGACAGCTGTTTTTTGTAAGCATTTAAAATATATTTTATGCGTTACAAAATGTATGAAAAAGTAAAGCCTATTTAAACAAGCCTCTAGAAAAAGTTATTTTCAGAGAACGAAACGGCCCGTTGGCAAAACGTTTTTTCTTTTTTGAGCAGGAGCATCCTGGAGTTCAGATAACCTCTATAGGTTACAAGGACATCGGAACATGAAGTAGAATAAGCGTCAAGCGATTAAATGAGCACAAGAACTGCAAGTATACTACATTGCATACATACAATGTCCTTTGTTCCTTATATAATCCATACAGGATTTCTTTTACTCCTGCTTATAGGTTGTTTTTAGTGTGTTTTAACAAGTGCTATTTTTTGCTATATTACAATCCTGGGATTAAGCAGTGAACCATATCCTTTTTTGGATTAGGTTGGCAATGTGTCATTGCATGTGAGGATTGTTTAAAACGTCTATGATTATAGTTATTAACCATAAAAAGCCTGTTAATTTACACTTAGTGGTGTTTTTTCCGGTTTTAAAACATCCCAATGAAATTGCTTCATTAATTACCAAGAGGTGTTATGCACATGGGATAGTATCCATATAGGTCATATCTTTATACCTATTTAAACCTCACTGAAAATAACAGGAAATGCAGAGAGCATACTTACAGCCTTATTAAATTGTGATTTGGCCAATTGAATAGGGCTCTATACAAGCACATAGCATATTTTTTTTACAGAAGTTTTTAGTTAGTGAACTTCTATCCAAAAGCAAGGTCTTCACTAACTAAAAACTTATGTAAAAAAATATGCTCTGTGCTTATATAGAGCCCTATTCAATTGGCCGGATCACAATTTAATAAGGCTGTTAATCTGTAGATCTCCTTGGCTGACAGAGGGCAAGCCTCCAAGGGCAGCTAAACATCTGAATACATTTTTGTGCTCTGAGATCTTCATTTCAAATAAGAAAACAAGCTCGGACACATTATCAAATATCTTATTTCTGATTGAGACAAAGAAAAATATATTTCCTTTTAAGGTTGCTTCTATTATATATTTACCTTGCTAAATGTATTTGCCCATTACCAATTCTTTAAAATAGCAAACTAACATTTCTGGACTACAGTGACCTGGTTTTTGTTTCTCTAGAAATACTGGTTTTATTGGTAATCACTAAGTACATAAATGAAATGCTATTGTATGAACGCTACTGTGATCCTTTACATGTGCACATAACACAGCACTTATATGAATACAAAGCTCCATATAGAGTGGACAGAAGACACCATGCTCTGTGAGTGATATCATTTGCATGTCTTCTCTCTGGTTGCAGTGGGAGCTCTGTCTGCTATTAGTTTTTATGGTTTTCTGACCTGGGTGACATTTAGCTATACTCACAAGGGTAATTTGTGTGTGCTACAGCTAACATTATGGGAATGTGGTATTGCTATTCACCTCATTCACTTGTGTGGTTTCCAGACGTCTTGATATAAGAGTGAGCATGTTTATTTCCATTTCTGTCTGAAATGCTTTTTGTGTCTTTCTTGGAAGAAGAAATTAAATTTTATATGCAACTGCCAAGACTGTAAATAAGCAGTTACAATATGATAGTTTAAAAGCACTATATCATATTAACAAAACAGAATGTATAATGTTAAAGAAGAGTAGACTGCAAAATTTGCAAATTGTTAAATAAAAAGTCAGTTAAAATAAAATAACTAGTTATTTGTCACAGTCTCCCTATTTGGGCAGCTTTCTGATAATATGTCATGTACAAAATTAATTGTAGAATGGGATAGACGTCACATGTGTGTGTTTGTTTATAAAAGCATTTTTATAGAAATTTTGACTTTTAGTATTGCGTAGACCTTTTTGTTCTAGGCCCTGGCTGATTTCTTTCCAATGTTCATCAGGAGCGGCTTTGAGATCCAAAATATTCTTTATGTGACAAAGTAAAGTTTTAATTAATTTAGCATTGATTTGCCCTTGATAAATCCATTGTAATGGTGAAACGTGCGTTGGGGGTGTTTGTGTGTGATATGGAACTATAGCCACCAGTTTATTCTCACTTTAGTTGTCTGAACTTAGTGACTACGTGTTCATCCTCTTGCAGGACCCTGGCAGTTAATTGGAATCGCTTTCGATAATAAGCACAGAGATAGGGAGCAAGCTCAGAGAGGTGAAAGATTCATGTGCGCCCATCACGCAGCTAACCCAGAGTGTTAAACCCCTTGTAGCATATGCAACAGCTCCCAATGAAAGGTTATTTCTCTGACTCGGCAGGTATTATCCCTGACATTATTAGCTGTACATAGCAGCATTATTGCAGATCCCAGAATTCCCTTAAGCACAATTATAGGAGTAAAGCCACTACAGTACCGTGTCTCTGAGTGGGAAGTGGCGACCTGGTACGTTAGCATTCAAATTGAAACAAAGAGGTGTCTATTATAACCAACCAATGTATCAAAAGTGTTATTTTGTTGCTAACACCGCATTAAGGCACCAATTGTGTGCTTGGAGGTTACTATTCCACCTATGATTGTCTGGAGGCATTGAGTTCCGTGGTCCCCCGTGGTTTTAAATGTATTCTTAACAATTTCCTTCAAATAATAAATTACTTTTTAATTACAACTCAATAAATGTTATCTTTTATCTCTTGCGAATTAATAAATAGAGTACTTGTGGTTCCATAAGCTCTACACATCTGCTCTGGTACTTATTGCATATATTGATTTAAAAAGAGTACATGTTAACTGTAGATTCGTTCATCAATAGTCTATCTATAACTGTGATTGATGGTAGTGGTATATTTAAAGGGCCAGTTAATTCAGCACAGTTTGGACCACACAAGTGCAAAGATCTACTAAAAATACGATAAAGTACTTTTTGAATTTTTTAAATATTTGTTTTTTCACAGAGATATTAGATCAACTGAAAAGTATGATTCTATGTGTGTTGTCGTCTGACTGCTCTTTGTTCCTGAGGTTGGCAGATAAGATGTCAGGGACCCACAGTTTAGAACCACATGAACAGAGGGTTTATAATGGACTTCTGGAACATTACTTGTTTCTCTAGAGTTTAGACCAGTAGTTCCCAACAGTTGGTCATAGGATTGTTTTTTGCCCCTGAGACCTTATCTACCAGTCCTCAGTGACAAAGAGGCATGATAAGAGTGCAACACTTTAAAGGGCCAGTTAATTCAGCACAACTTGGAGCACACCACTGTAATGTGCTCATGAAAAAATATGTTGAAACACTTTTTGAATTTTTGAAATACCGTATTTATCGGCATATAACACGCACCAGCGTATAACACGCACCTCATTTTAAGAAGGAAATTTCAGGAATTTTTTTTTTTTTTCAAATAAAGAACTTTGAAGCAAAATCCTCAACCTCAACCTCCCTCCTCATCCTCAACTCAATCCTCATCCTCCCTCCTCAACCCCTCCTCAAACCCCTCATCCTCAACCCCCTCATCCACCCCCTCCTCCACCCCCATCCTCATCCTCCTTCCTCAACCCCCCTCCTCAACCTCAACCCCCCTCCTCAACCCCCTCCTCATTCTCAACCCCCCTCCTCATCCTCAACCTCCCTCTCATCCTCAACCCCCTCTTCATCCTCAACCTCCCTCCTCATCCTCAACCTCCCTCCTCATCCTCAACCCCCTTCTCAACCTCCCTCCTCATCCTCCCTCCTCAACCCCCCCATCCTCAACCCCCTCCTCAACCTCCCTCCTCAAACCCTCTCCTCAACCCCCCATCTTGAACCCCCTCAACCCCCCTCCTCAACCCCCCATCCTCATCCTCCTTCCTCAACCCCCCTCCTCAACCTCCCTCCTCAAACCCCATCCTCAACCCCCCCATCCTCAAACCCCCTCAACCCCCCTCCTCAACCCCCCATCCTCATCCTCCTTCCTCAACCCCCCTCCTAAACCTCAACCCCCCTCCTCAACCTCAACCCCCCTCCTCAACCTCAACCCCCCCTCCTCAACCTCATCCCCTCCTCCTCAAACCTCAACCCCTCTCCTCAACCCCCCTTCTAAACATCAACCCCCCTCCTCAACCTCCCTCCTCATCCTCAACCTCCCTCCTCATCCTCAACCCCCTCCTCATCCTCCCTCCTCAACCCCCCCATCTGCAACCCCCTCCTCAACCTCCCTCCTCAACCCCCCCATCCTCAACACCCCCATCCTCAACCTCCCCCATCCTCATCCTCCTTCCTCAACCCCCTATCCTCAACCCCCTCCTCAACCTCAACCCCCTATCCTCAACCTCAACACCCCTATCCTCAACCTCAACCCCCTCTCCTCAACCTCCCTCCTCATTCTAAACCCACCTCCGCATTCTAACCCCCCTCCTCATTCTAACCCTCCCCCCTCCTCAACCTAAACCCCCCTCCTCAACCTAAACCCCCCTAAATACCTCCCCCTCACTTACCTGCTTCTGCTCCGGCCTCCGCTCCGCTCCTTGAACCGGCGTGCATGTGCGGGAGCAGAAGCAGGTAAGTGAGGGGGAAGTATTTATGGGGGTTTAGGTTGAGGAGGGGGGTTTAGGTTGAGGAGGGGGAGGGTTAGAATGAGGAGGGGGAGGGTTAGAATGAGGAGGGGGGGTTAGAATGCGGAGGGGGGTTAGAATGAGGAGGGGGAGGGTTAGAATGCTGAGGGGGGTTAGAATGCGGAGGGGGGTTGAGGATGAGGAGGGGGAGGGAATATCGGCGTATAACACGCACCTATCATTTGCTACTTTTTTCAGGGAGAAAAAGTGTGTGTTATACGCCGATAAATACGGTAGGTGCTTTTTTTACAGAAAAAAATCGTAAATGAAATTCTGTTTACCTGAGAATTAGGCATGCCTCCAGAGAGACTGACAGCAAGAGATTGGAACGGCTGTAAGTGGACCATAAATGCTGATTGATGATTTTCTCTGCCTAAAATCTTATAAATAATTCCTAACTGGTTTCTCCCTTCTGCAGCTCATGAAGACAGAGGTTACACTGCCTCATTTTAACTAATCAGTGGAAACATTCTACAACATGCAACATGAGAGAGGTCACAAAAAGACTTATTTTAAACACTGCACTTCACAGTCTGGATATTGATGAGCTTCATGAGCGACAGAGAGCAGACCCAAGCATTAAAATTGCATGATTTTCGGCAGAAATAACAGAGCTTTTAAGCACGTAGTAAAATAAATTACATAAAAGCAAATAGTCAAATAGGTATAGTATATTCCACGTGAAATCCAGAAACCTTCTATGTCCCTTCAACTGCTTTTGGGGGCTCGCCCTCTGCCAGCCAATGAGATATATAGACTAAAGCATGTGCTCTGCATCTCCTATTAGTTTCAATGACGTTTAAAGAGATTTTACTTAAAATTATTCATGCAATAAAAAATAAAACAACTTTTGTAATGTTTAATGTTTTGCTCTTTTTTAAGGTTTGAAAAAAACATTTGTGTTCCTTGTTCTGAAACTCTCACTATATATTCCATGTCAGCAGTGCAGAAACATTTAATCTTAATCCATCTAAAGCCTTATGTTACCATTATTTATTATATTAGCAGTCTATCATTGGGTGGATCATAAATTACTTCCCCACTCCTGTGAGATGTCAACCCTCTAAATACAATTTATAGGTCAACTGTGTACTTGCATAGGCAGCTCATACAGCTTGTTAGAATAAATCACCAAAGTACAATGATCATTTGACTTGGCATAAAAACACATCATGGCAGCGAGGGGAAAAGAAATCAGCAGGATTATAAACTAGTGACGAATATATGACAGGAAGGAATGATCCTCTTTGCTTGTTATTAATGTGACCTGGTAACAGTGGAATAAGCTTATTTAAAGAGAGGCAATATTATTTACCATTTGTATGACACAATTATCCGAATATATGATTATTCATGGCTAAACAGTTGTTCTACTGGCTATTTAGTATCATTTTAAAAGGGTACACCAGTGGTAGTCAACCTGGTCTCTACCACCCACAAGCTTTCATGGTGGTAATCGCTAAGTGGCGTCCCTGACGCTTGGCTGGTTGGAGAGCTGGTGAGCGAGTCACTATCTAGTAAGTACAGGGCGATACATAATATTGGTCATATGATTTATGTAACCAGAAATTAAGGTAAATTAAGTTATTGTGGCACCGGTGAGCGGTAAGGAAATTTTACTAACGAAATTGGGCAGTATATATACAGTTGTGCTCAAAAGTTTGCATACCCTTGGCGAATTGGTAATATATCTACCATTTTTAAAGAAATCGTGAGTGAGGAGGCAAAACACATTTCTTTTACTTTTTATGGGATATTCAGCTGTAGGTTATAACAGAATGGCACAATCATAAAACAAAGCATAGCAACAAATAAATAAATGAAATGACCCTGTTCAAAAGTTTGCATAACTTTAGTTGTTAATACTGTGTATTGCCCCCTTTAGCATCAATGACAGCGGACAGTCTTTTGTAATAGTTGTCTATGAGGCCCTAATTCTTGCAGGTGGTATAGCTGCCCATTCGTCTTGGCAAAATGCCTCCAGGTCATGCAAAGTCTTTGGTCGTCTTGCATGATCCGCACGTTTGAGATCTCCCCAGAGTGGCTTGATGATATTAAGGTCAGGAGACTGTGATGGCCACTCCACAACCTTCACATTTTTCTGCTGTAACCACTGGAGAATCAACTTGGCCTTGTGCTTAGGGTCATTGCCATGCTGGAAAGTCCAAAAGAGTTATATGCAGAAGAATGCAGATTGTCTACCAGTCTTTTCTGATCACATGCTGCATTCATCTTGCCATCAATATTCACAAGATTCCCTGTGCCATTAGAATTCATACCCCCCCCCCCCACACAAACATCAGTGAGCCACCACCATGCTTCACAATGGGGTTGGTATTATTTTCACTATAGGCCTTGTTGACCCCTCTCCAAACATAGGGCTTATGGTTGTGACCATAAAGCTCTATTTTGGTCTTTTCAGTCCAAATTACAGTGTGCCAGAAGCTGGAGGCATGTCAAGGTGTTGTCGGGTATATTATAACCGGGTGCAGTAAAGGCTACTTTCTGGCAACTCTACCATGCAGCTCCATTTTTGTTCAAGTATAGTCGTATGGTGCTCCTTGAAACAAACACACCATCTTTTTCCAGTGCAGCCTGTATTTCTCCTGAGGTCTTCTGTGAGTTTTTCTTTGCATTCCAAACAATTCTTCTGGCAGTTCTGGCTGAAATCTTTCTTGGTCTACCTGACCATGGCTTTGGTATCAAGAGATCCCCAATTCTTCCACTTTTTTATGAAGTTCCATTACCTTGTTATGCAGATCTTTTGACAGTTTTTTTCTGCTCCCCATGCCTGCTCAGTGCATCGACGTGAGAGCTAAAAGAACTCATAGACTATTTATACACAGATACTAATTGCAATTTAAAAAGCCACAGGTGTGGGAAATTAACCTTTAAATACCATTTTAACCTGCATGTGTCACCTTGTTTGTAACAAGGCAAAACAATCAAGGGTATGTAAACTTTTGATCAGAGCCATTTGGGTGATCTGACTTGACTGTTTTAGACCATGGCCTGGGACTGAGCTGTCAAGAAGTTACCCTGTTTTATTGTTATAGTTATGTATGTTCTATTACTTATGATTAAAATGACATATACATTCTATGTATTGTGATTATGTTACAGTGTGGTTATCTGGTGACAATTCACTCAGCCCCACCTAAATAAACAAGCACAGGGGGTCTTGGGCAGATAAACAGTCTGAGTGTTTAGAGCAAATGATTATAGATATTACAATCACTAGGATAAGCTCATCAGATGTACAGGGTTTCCCAGTAACCAGGGGGAGCCTATTATTTTAATTGGTCCCTCTTCTATGTACCTAAGGATGGGGCTTACTGTGATTGGCCAGCCTGTGTGCCAGAAAATTGTATAAAATGTGACAATTATTAAAGGTATGAGAGTTGTGTCTGTACTTACATAAACAAGGTGTAAGTGTCAGTCTGTGAATTAATCCTAATTCTGAGCGATTATATAGTGTTCCTGATATCCTGGTCTGTGAAAGCAATCTCCTGGGCATGTTTCCTGTGTTTAGTCAATCTTCTGCTATCAGATGTGTATAAGGACCGCACAATTCTGCTGGATAGGTTTGAACCAGGTTCTTACCAAGTCCAATTGAAGTAGCAGATCGTGACAATTGGCTTGCAGTTCGGGATCTCTATAAGATGGCAACATCTGGAGAAATGACCATGACAGAACTAAGAGAGATCTTCAGACTCAGAGGATTGAACAGGACAACAACAGAGTCTGTCTGCAACAGTGGAGGAGGAAGTGTCCAGATTGTACCAAAGATGGATAGAGGTAATGCCTGCAGATGTAATCAATCTCCTGGGTGTGGTTCCTGTGTATGGTCCATCTTCTGCTATCAGAGGTGAACAAGGACTGCACAATTCTGCTAGATAGGTTTGAACCAGGTTCTTACCAAGTCCCATTGAAGTAGGAGATCGTGACAGAGCCAAACAACTATGTTATAATGCATGGCTTTATATGATCATTATCCTTAAATAAAATACTTTTTTTGCATGATCAGTAATATTTTCAAAATAAATGCCAAAATTTCACAATTTCTTCCAGGGTATGCAAATTTTTTAGCACAATTGTATATGCAAAATTGGGCAGTAAAATGTTTACCACCCCTGGTCTACACGATGCATCTAAATTTCAAGGAATTTGATTGTCACGTGATTGCACAAGTAAAAAATATGATGAAATAGTACATTAGTTGTAAATCAGCAATGCATCTCAAATATATGGATCATAATTGTGTTGCCTATATTAAGTGATTTGTTACCAGATTTTAAAGCATCAGTATTGATTTGCTATTCTGTTGAAGATTGTCTTGCTATATCCCAATTGTGTATGTGCATAGATATAACAATGACATTGTGCTTTCAGGGATCTTAAATTACTTGCAAAGGTTGATTTAAAGCGACCTTGTAGTTCAAGAAAAGAGGAACTTGCTTATGACGTATGTAACAAATCACAATATTGGCAGCTGTGCAAGCTCTGAACATAAAAACATTTTCGGACACTCGTATACACAAAAAAAGGAACCAATTTTGTCTTCATTACATCACTCCTTGAGAGCTAGATCACAAGGGTAGGATTTTTAGCAGTGGAGGGAGTGGTGGGGAAGAGGGAACAGGGAAACGTCAGAAGAATTTGTTAGATAATTGGATCTGATTAAAACACACCAATCCCTACCCATAGGCCAAGAAGCAGGCTGTTTGCATCTTTGAATCAATTTATAGTGAAATTTACCAAGTGTAAGGGTAATTTAATAATTAGTAGTCTAATTTAATCCAAAACAAAATCAGTTTACAGTAAGAACATTTACAGAAAATGTTACAAATGATCATTTTTATTCCTGTCTATAAAAATGATTATGTTATACAATAATTACCTGTGCCAAAAAAAGATTACCAACTTATTTTTAAAATTTTACTACTTTTATACTTGTTTGGTAAACTATTTATTTTTGCAAAACTGCCATTTTGGTTAATGTTGAATGTATATATATAAATATATATATATATATATATATATTTATATATATATATATATATATATATATATATATATATACACAAATACATATTTAATCATTCACACAATCAGACAGTTTGGATTTTAAAACATAGAAATATAAATATATAATTTACCTAAAAGATTGGCTAAACTAGCCAACCTTAGGTTAATCACGGATATGCCGGATATGCCCAGACAAGCACTTTTTTTTCCATCGTTCAGTCGACTCTCCGTGACCTCATGGGCCATAATACACCAGGCACATCTTTATGTCCATGGTCATGCTGATCCACTTGGTTATCATAGCAGAGATACTGGAGTGGGTAGCTAGTTATTCTCCAGTGGGCCACAGCATACAGCTCCCGGTATTCCTAGGTGCTCCCCCAAGTACTGACCAGGCCCAACCATGTATGGCTTCAGTGGAATGTAACCTCTTGGTTCCCTGACTGGAATCAAACCCAGGTTGCAGTGGGGACAGCACCCAATTCTAACCACTGGATCAAAAGGGAACCCTAAGAAGCGCTGTAGTTCAAGAAAAATTTACTTTCTTCTGATGTATGTCAGAAACTAGCAATATTAGAAGTTGTGTACGCGATGGACATAAAAACAAACATTCTTAGAGAAAATCAGGAATCTATTTTCTTTTTGTTACATCACTTCTCAAGAGCTGGATAATGAGAGTGTTTTCATCTCTGTATCTCACAGGGAAGGGAGGGGTGAGGGATGAAGCAATAGGGAGAGGTCAGTAGAAAATGGGATGATGGAAATATACACCACATGCCTTGATCCTCACAACCCCCGAAGAAGGAGATTAATATATTCAGAAGGGTATTAAATCAATAGATGCAAGAACTCCAGGGAGGCAGCTGGGTTACAGTTACAAGGGGAAGCAGGGGGAACAGGAGGAGGCAGACCAGTTCTGAGTTGGCAAACACCAACAGATTTGCCAGATTGAGTGAAACTGTTGGGGATGTCCATTCAGGAATGGCAATGCCAGATAGAGCTGTTCCCTCTAACAGCCGGGCGAACAGCTCTACTGGAGGTGAGGGAGGGCAAAATAGGCAGAACAACAGGCAGGTTTTGGTTGTAGGGGACTCTATTATTAGGAAGGTAGACAGGGTGATTTGTCACCCAGATCCCAGCAATCGAACAGTTTGCTGTCTCCCGTGTGCTCGGGTTCGTCATGTTGTGGATCGGGTAGACAAATTATTGGGAGGGGCTGGAAATAAACCGGCGGTCTTGGTACATATTGGTACC
Organism: Discoglossus pictus; assembly: GCA_027410445.1. Classification (NCBI taxonomy): domain Eukaryota; kingdom Metazoa; phylum Chordata; class Amphibia; order Anura; family Alytidae; genus Discoglossus; species Discoglossus pictus. The sequence continues at coordinate 335,833,508 of CM050166.1, forward strand.
AATGACAAAGTTAGTGGAAGATGGAGTGTCCTAAAGAATGATTTTAGAGAACTAGGTAATAAGCTGAAGGCAAGGACCTCCAAGGTAGTATTTTCTGAGACACTACCAGTGCCACGTGCTAGCCCAGGGAGGCAGAAGGAGATTAGGGAGGTTAATGCGTGGCTAAAGATGTGGTGCACTAAGGAGGGGTTTGGCTTTTTAGAGCACTGGGCTGACTTCTTACTTCGGTACAATCTCTACAGTAGGGATGGATTGCACCTTAATGATGAGGGAGCTTTTCTACTAGGGGATAGGATGGTAGAAAGGCTGGAGGAGTTTTTAAACTAGTAGGTGGGGGGGGAGGGACTAGATATAAGTTATGGGGTAGAAAGTGTAGAGGGTATAAGGGATGAATTAACAACTCATAGGGGAGAAGATGTGGGAGGGGTAGTATAGTCAATAGGGAGGTAGTACTAAGTAATTCAAGTACAGTGGCAGGCACTTTAGAACTACAGACTCATAACATAAGGTGTATGCTTGCTAATGCCAGAAGCTTGCCAAGAAAAGAAGTATTAGCAATTAATGAAAAATGGGATTTAATAGGCATTACCGAGGATGAATCTCATGACTGGACTGTTAATCTGTATGGTTATAACCTGTTTAGGAAAAGATAGAGGCAATGGTAAACGAGGAGGAGGGATTTGTCTGTATGTTAAGCCTGAATTTAAGGCTATAGTCAGAGAAGATATTTATGGTGGACCTAGTGTTAAAGTTGAATGTTTGTGGGTAGAGTTAAATAGCGGAGCAGCAAATTCCAAAAGAATATTAGTAGGAGTATGCTATAAACCCCCAAATATAGCTGAAAGTGAGGAAATACAATTATTGTTACACATTGGAAATGCAGCTAAGCACGGGCAAGTTCTAATAATGGGAGATTTTAATTACCCTGAAATAAACTGGATAAATGAGACCAGCAGTTCAGCTAAGGGGAGCAAGTTCTTGAGTACACTCAGGGATCATTATCTGGCCCAGGTTATACAGGAGCCTACTAGAAATGAAGCTATCTTAGATTTACTCATCACAAATAATATTGATATAGTATCAAATGTTGAAATAGGGCAACCTTTGGGAAACAGTGATCACAACACAGTCTCATTTGAGATTGAATTAAAAAAACAAAATTTTAAGGGGCCAACAAAAACTCTTAATTTTAAAGAGCAGATTTTAACGGTCTAAGGGCAGCAATACAAAGTATAGACTGGGACAGAGAACTGATAGGTAAAAACAGTGAACATAAATGGACAACATTTAAATCCTTACTAAATATACATACACATCGGCATATACCGTGTGGGAATAAAAGTAAAAGGAGTAAATCCCATCCAATGTGGCTTAACATTGATTTAAAGATGCAGATACGGAGTAAAAAACAGGCATTTAAGTTATACAAACAAGAGGGGACAGAGACTGCTTTACGGGAATACAACTAAATCAACAAGGCTTGCAAAAGCGCGATTAGACTGGCTAAAATAGAAAATGAAAAATGTATTGCAAAAGAGAGTAAGATTAACCCTAAAATATTTTTTAAGTATATTAATGGGAAGAAGGCGAGGAAGGAAGCTATAGGAACATTAGAATGTGAAACAGGCTGTCTGAAAATTAGTGACCAGGAAAAGGCAGATGAGCTAAATAGGTTCTTTTCTTCGGCATACACAAGGGAGGTACAAGTGGTTGGGACACTGCAACATAATGGGGCTACACTACCTTTGCCAAATAATTGGTTAACACAGGAAGTAATCCAAAAGAGGTTGGAAAAAATAAATGTTAATAAAGCCCCGGGTCCTGATGGATTACATCCAAGGGTACTAAGGGAACTGGGTTCTGTAATAGCCAAACCATTATATTTAATTTTTCAAAATTCACTCAACACAGGGTCTCTACCAGATGACTGGAGAAAAGCTGATGTGATACCTATATTTAAGAAGGGAGCAAGAGCAAATCCGGGGAATTATAGACCAGTGAGCCTCACTTCTGTAGTGGGGAATCTTTTAGAAGGGTTAATAAGGGATAATATACAAGAATATGTCTATTTGAACAGGATTATAAGTAGAAGTCAACATGGATTTATGAGGGATAGGTCATGTCAAACAAATCTAATTAATTTCTATGAGGAGGTTAGTAGGAACCTGGATCAAGACAACTCAGTGGATGTAGTCTTTTTGGATTTTGCAAAGGCTTTTGATACAGTGCCACATGGGAGACTATTGGGCAAACTAAGGGATACAGGAATTGCGGTAAATATCTGCTCATGGATTGAGAGCTGGCTAAAAGACACGAAGCAAAGGGTTGTTGTAAATGGAACATACTCCGATTGGACTAATGAGGTAAGTGGGGTTCCTCAGGGTTCAGTATTAGGTCCTCTCCTTTTTAACATATTTATTAATGACTTAGAGGTAGGATTGGAGTGTGGGGTCTCCATTTTCGCTGATGACACAAAGTTGTGCAAGGTAATTAAATCAGATAATGATGTGCTTTCACTCCAAGGGGATTTACATAAAATTGAGGAATGGGCATCTAAATGGCAGATGAGATTTAATACAAATAAATGTAAGGTTATGCATCTGGGAAGGAAAAATAGCCATGCAATTTATAATCTTAATGGAGCAAATCTAGGTGTATCAGATATTGAAAGGGATTTGGGAGTGCTTGTGGACAACCACCTAGGTAACAGTGCTCAAAGCCAAGCAGCAGCTGCAAAGGCCAATAAAATATTAGCATGTATTAAGAAGGGTATAGAAGCCAGGGAAGCAAATATAATTCTGCCACTATACAATTCTCTAGTATGCCCTCATTTGGAATATGGAGTACAATTTTGGGCACCACTTCATAAAAAGGACATTTTAGAGCTGGAAAAAGTACAGAGAAGGGCAACAAAACTAATAAGGGGAATGGAGGGGCTAAGTTATGAAGAAAGACTAACCAAATTAAACTTATTTTCTCTAGAAAAAAGGTGTCTAAGAGGAGATATGATTACCTTATATAAATACATCCAGGGTCAGTATAAAGATTTGTCAGGGGAGCTTTTTGTGCCAAGAGGTTTTCAACTGACAAGAGGACATCCCTTGAGGTTAGAAGTAAAAAGATTCCACCTCAAAGAAAGAAAAGGGTTCTTCACAGTAAGAGTGGTTAATCTGTGGAATTCTCTACCAGAGGAGGTGGTGACAGCGGATTCGATAGATAACTTTAAAAGGGGACTAGATTTATTTCTAATTAAAAAGGGAATTCAGGGTTATCATGGATAATTAGAGAGACAGTATTGATCCAAATTTTTTACATTTCCCTTTGAGACAAATGGCTAAGTCTCGCTTGTTGTTTTGCTTTTTCTATTTTCCTTCCTCTGGACTAATTAATAATAAAAAATAAAAAAAACATTAAATAATTGATATTAATTAACAACTAATAAATTAATAGTTAATCCTCATATTGCAGATCAGAGGAGATCTGGAGAGGTTGAACTTGATGGACTGAAAGTCTTTTTTCAACCTTAAATACTATGGGCCCTATTAAATTATCCCTCATAGTTCTCTCGGTGCTCGCAAAAGGCAGTTTTCCTGCTGTTTGCGAGTACCGAATCTCTTGCAGCCTGCTTTGCGATATGACTGCGAGAAAATGGCGGGGAATAGGCTCCGAGAGAGCTACGTAGCCTTAAATCTACGCATGATTCTCGCATATCGTAAGAATCCCTACGTGCACAAAAAGTGCACGAAAGGTATCCGAAAGCCTCTACGTGCTGCCTCGGAACAGCACGTAGAGGCTTTTTTTTTTTAGAGCGCGGATGGTTCCGCGGCCCAGCCGGGGCTGAAGGAGAGAAGGCCGGGGACATCGCAGGGAGGTAAGTTAAATGTATATTTAGATGTTTATATGTTTATTTTATTTATTGTTTTTATTTTGTATTAATGTATTAATGTATTGTGCTTTTTTTTTTAACAGGGCCGCGCCGGAAGAGCTAAACAATGACGGGACATGATGGAAAGGTGAGTTGAATATTTAGAATGTATATAATGTTTATTTATTTCATGTTAATGTTTTGTAATAATTATTTTGTTTTGTTTGACCCATTGGTTAGTGATCTGAAGCAACATCTTAAAGGTAAGTGGTCTTAATTATTTTATTTTAGCTTAGAATTAGGGTCTATGTAGTTAGGACTGTAATTATTTTATTTTAGAATAAGGGTCTGTGTATGTAGTTAGGATTTATTGTATATTAGATAGATAGGGGGATGTATTTGATATAGTTAGGATTTATTTTAAATTAAATAGATTGTATGTTAGATAAATAGGGGGTATTTGATTTGGACTATATGTAATATGTTATATGTAATATATTATATGTAATGTATTATATGTAATATATTATATGTAATGTATGTAATGTCATGTATTGTATGTATTGTATTATATGTATGTATTGTATTGTGTTTATGTGTCTTTCCTTTTCAGGTGTGTATTTTTTTTATTTTCTGTAGTGGGGAGTGGGGTTGTAATGTATTTTTTTGTTTTCTCTACTGTATGTTTTTTTTGTTTTCTGTACTGTAGGTTTTTTTGTTTTCTGTAAGGTAGTTTTTTTTGTTTTCTGTAAGGTAGGTTTTTTTGTTTTCTGTAAGGTAGGTTTTTTTGTTGTCTGTAAGGTAGTTTTTTTTGTAATTAGAGTGTTGGGGAGGTTTATTAGAGGGTAGGTAGTGTAAGTGTTAATAGATTAGTGAAGAGGGGGGTTAGTTTAGATTAAATGGTTTATTGGGGGTTATAGTGTAGTGTTTGTAGTTAGTGTCATGATGGTCCTTGAGGACCGTCATGGCACTTATGTGGTTAATGTTGGGTTGTAACAGGCCCATAATGGTAATAATATACCCTTATGGGACTGATGGGGTTAAATAGAACCTTATGGTGGTCTGTTAATGGGTTAATTAAGGCCTTATGGTGGTCTGGATTGACCACCATGAGTTAATGAGTTAATTTAGGCCTTATGGTGGTCTGTATTGACCACCATGAGTTAATAGGTTAATTTAGGCCTTATGGTGGTCTGAATTGACCACCATGAGTTAATGGGTTAATTTAGGCCTTATGGTGGTCTGGATTGACCACCATGAGTTAATGGGTTAATTTAGGCCTTATGGTGGTCTGGATTGACCACCATGAGTTAATGGGGTAATTTAGGCCTTATGGTGGTCTGGATTGACCACCATGAGTTAATGGGTTAATTTAGGCCTTATGGTGGTCTGGATTGACCACCATGAGTTAATGGGTTAATTTAGGCCTTACGGTGGTCTGGATTGACCACCATGAGTTAATGGGTTAATTTAGGCCTTATGGTGGTCTGGATTGACCACCATGAGTTAATGGGGTAATTTAGGCCTTATGGTGGTCTGGATTGACCACCATGAGTTAATTGGTTAATTTAGGCCTTATGGTGGTCTGGATTGACCACCATGAGTTAATGGGTTAATTTAGGCCTTATGGTGGTCTGGATTGACCACCATGAGTTAATGGGTTAATTTAGGCCTTATGGTGGTCTGTATTGACCACCATGAGTTAATGGGTTAATTAAGGCCTTATGGTGGTCTGGATTGACCACCATGAGTTAATGGGTTAATTTAGGCCTTATGGTGGTCTGTATTGACCACCATGAGTTAATGGGGTAATTATAGTTGTCTGGGGTTAATATTTTTAGTGAGAGTCCTTTCAGGACCTTTACGGTCCTTTAAGGACCCGCGAGGCGGGAAATTTAAAATTGAATTGCAGCAGGGTCACGATTGGTGCCGATCGGGGACCCCTGCTGCAGGGGGTTTATGTGGGGACACTTCGGGGGTCCCGATGGGGACCCCCAGCATAGAGGCTGGTTAATTTTAGGTGCCCGTCCGGGATTGGCAATTAGTGTGCCGCGGGCCCTTTCAGGAGCCGCGGCGGGGAATTTAAAAGTTTTAAATGCAGCGGGGGGCCTGATCTATGCAGATCGGGGACCCCCCCTGCAAGGGGTTAATGTGGGGACACTTCGGGGGTCCCGATGGGGACCCCCAGCATAGAGGGGGGTTCATTTGTTGGGCCACGGCCAGGATTGGCAATTAGTGTGCCGCGGGCCCTTTAAGGAGCCGCGGCGGGGAATTTAAAAGTTTGAAATGCAGCGGGGGCCTAATCGGTGCCAATCGGGGACCCCCGCTGCAAGGGGTTAATGTGTGGGGGCTGTGGGGGTTCCTATGGACCCCTGCAGCAAGGTGTTCATGTTAGGACACTTCGGGGGTCCCGACGGGGACCCCCGCATTGGGGGGGGTTAATTTTAGGTGCCGGGGGGGGGGGTATTTGGAGTACCCCCATGGCAGGGCTTATGTGGGGGACTGCCGCGGAGGTCCCTTTTAGGGCCCCCGCAGCAATTGATGAGGAGTGGGAGCCTGCGATATCATCTCGCAGGCTGTCACTCCTCATGTACATTTACGCAGTGTAGATACGTACGGCCCTGCTGTGTAGCTCATACGTTGCTCGCAGCAGGGCTAATTTAATAGCATTGTAAGTTAGAGAAACTTTGCAGTACGTAGGGCTTAAGTAGAAGCCTCTTATTTACGAGGCTGGAATTTAATAGGGCCCTATGTAACTATGTAACTGCTGTCAGAAAATGGAAACTCCCCTCTCTCACACACACATACTTTCACCAAAGTATCATGGATACCTACAGGGTTCAGTAGAGGCAATAAACTTTTTTTTTTCTATTTTAAAACTGACTTTTTCCCTTCTCAATTGTATTCATAGACAGACTAAAAGTTTTCAGATGTATATATATTTTTAATTATACAGTGGTCCTTACCACTTCAAAACAACACAAAAGTAAGAAAGGGTGGCTCTAGGTTCTGTCACTTACACCCTTATTAAATTGCGATTCAGCAAATTTAAAAGGGCTCTATTTAAGCACATAGCATATTTTTTTTACAGAAGTTTTTAGTTAGTGAAGACCTTGCTTTTGTATAGAAGTTCGCTAACTAAAAACTTTTGTAAAAAAATATGCAGTGTGCTTAAATAGAGCATTTTTAAATTTACTGAATCACAATTTAATAAGGCTGTTAGATTTTTTAGAGATCAGGGTGCTACTAGAGATAAAGAACTCAGAATAAACGTAAACAGATCTCTATTATTGTGCACACGTCTTTTATTTAATAATCTCAGATAAGAAACAAATCCATGGTTAAAACTTAACTTTTATTCTGTTTTCCTTAAAAAAATATATTTGAAAAGACACAGATGCTGCTGACATATGAGGACAACTTTAAATTTTTATAGTTTGGGTTTAATGAAGGGTTTATTCAGTATACGTTAGACACTAATATTTCACTAAAATGTGACTTACAGCCCTATTAAATTCCCATAACGTGTAAAACTGTAGCCCGTAATGTTGCCTGCAAAACTCGCGGCTATTAAATTTGTCCCGTAAAGCAAGCTGCTGCCGATCTGCTGGTTACAAGTGAAAACAGCCTACGGGACGTGGAACGTGGAAATCCTTTGTTCTGTCAGGCCTGTAACTGCTACGTTTCCAATCATACTATTAAATTGCATCAAATTCACTTGCGTTCAATCCCGTAAATGGATCCAAGAATCCAACGGGCACAAGAGAGGACCCGCAAGGGGGCTAAAGTCCTATCCGTAGCAATGTAAATGCAAATATACACACACTACTGTAAATATAATAAAAGGGAAAGTGATGTTAGGTATTAGAATTAATAGCACAACATTCTCAAGCTCTCAAATCTGCAATATAAAATACTTTTATTTCTGTTTAATTTTTGTGTTATATCCATCCCGGCAACCCATGTGTTAATACATATACATGTGTTAATACATATAATGGAACTCGCAAATTGATCACGTTCACGGCCTCGCATCCAATGTTCAACAAACGGTTTACGAGTTTTACGTTTCAAGCCCGTAACTCACACCCTGCTCAAATTTAATAGCTCTGTAACTCAGCCAAATTTTTAGCCCACAGCCGTTGTAGGTCTCAAGGTGGTCTTACAGGCTTGGAATTTAATAGGGCTGTTAGTGCTTTGTGCTTTAAAGTGCAAAGTGCTCATAAATAAAATGCTTTATTATTGTCTAAATTAGCTATGTTTATTTATGATTGAATACAGTATATAGTGACATACATTTCTTGTGATATTTAGTCAGTGTCTTTTTCTACCTTTATCCCCTATTATTATTTTGCTTCTCAATGCTCTTAATCCTCATATTGTATAATGACCTTATGATATTAGTAAGTATTCATTGCTACCTAATCTCTGGGAAAACATCTAGGGCCAAGTATCTTTCTCCTATTATTGTTTGGTGGAAGCAGCACTAACTAGCATGTATCGCGGTTGAGACACTTCATGATGACATCATCAATCCGCGTACATCGTGTGCAGCATCTGACCCGACGCACGTTTCTAATATTTTATCAGGGGTCACCTCCTGCGTAACGGGGCTTGCTTTTATAGATTTCCTATTGTCAAGGTGACGTTAAGTCATGTTAACATCAATTCAAACTTCTAGATATTTAAAATTGAGTCTCATTCAATTGTTTGAGTATGTCAGATCTACCTATAAGTTTTTATATAACAGCTAGGCAATCTTATTCTATTTAAATTTTACATAATTACAAAGAAGATTGCCATCCTAGAGTATATAATATTGTAATAAACATTATGAAATATAACTGTTGTGCTTTCCAATCAGATACTGTCAAATAATAGTAATAATTATATTAAATACATTATTTACACTGTAGGAAACAATTAATTAATAATCATTTGGCCCTCATTCAATTGCGATTTGGCCAATTGAATAGGGGTCTAAATAAGCACATAGCATATTTTTTTAAAGAAGTTTTTAGTTAGTGAAAACCTTGCTTTTGGATAGATGCTTACTAACTAAAAACTTCTTTAAAAAAAATATGCTATGTGCTTATTTAGACCCCTATCCAATTGTCCAAATCGCAATTGAATGAGGCCCATAGTCAATATTTATATTCAATATATCCACATTCAAAATTTGAAAGACCAATAATATAGGTAATCCAATAATGGACAAATAAAGATCCATTTTTATACTGTAATTCAGATAACAATATTCCTAATTAATGTTTCTTAATGTACATTCTTACTGTATAATTTATTTTTTTAATATAAAGAATTACTGTTTGTTATGTGTCCTTACCACCTCCACTGAAAGACTGTTCCGCTTATATACTATCCTCCCTGTAATATATGATTATATGTGTGTGTTATTATTCATAAAGCCGTAAATATACCCTATCACATCCGAGTTACAGTGTATGTATTAACACATTGATTGCCGGGATCTATATAACACAAACATTTAAGTAAAAAATATAGTATTTTTCGGGGCTGATTTCCTTTGGGGTTGAAGGCAATTGAAATTGTTGCAATTTAATAGCATGATTGGAATTGTAGCGGTTACGGGCTCGAGAGAACAAAGGATTTGCGGCCGCAAAGTTCTACGTTCCACGTCCCATAGGCTTTTTCTCTGCCTTTTTCACACCTAACCCGCAAGTCATCTGCGGGTAGTGTGGTAACTTGTCTTCCTTGAATGGTAATTCAGGACTTCCTAAAACAGGCCTTTGTAGGAGGGCTGAGAATCTTTACTTCCCTCCCACAATGGCTTAAGGAAGTCATGGACAGGATGTGATGTAAATTACATCATCTTAACTAAGGATATATCCAGGCAGGAAACTGGTGCTGCTTCCTGTTTTCTTCCTTGATGGTGAGGGTGAGGAGGTGATTTCAATGGTCTGACCGTGGGTAAGATCAAGCGTTTGGGGAAGGGAATTACTATATATATATATAGGTAGATAGATTTAAAAGGGGGTGTTGCTCCGTGGGTCTGGGCTGTTGTGTTTGTAATACATTTATAGTATTGTGTTATCTGCCTTTTAATAAATACCTTTTAATGTAGACGAACCTTGTGTAATATTAATTTGGTGATACACCACAGGTAGCGTTAAGAGTCCAATTTAATAGCCGTAAGTCTTGCGGGCTACATTATGGACTACGTTGTAACACGTAGTGGGAATTTAATGGGGCTGTAAGGCAGGGCACAATCTTTAGAGTCAGGTCTTAAGCAATTGACCACAGCAGGCAGTAATCATTAAGCAGGATCATAGGAGCTATGGTGATCTACAAAGTATTGTCAGCATCAAGCAGGAAATTATACACAACTAGCTACTTGCCCATCAAAAATGACGGAAGTCAAATTGTAAAGCAGGCAATGCTGTTTGCCACACATTGCTCATCAGAAATTACAGGTATAAGTTTTCCCCACCTCGCCCTCCCCTGTGTCTCCTTCCCCCCTCCCCTGTGTCTCCTTCCCCCCTCTCTCCCCTGTGTCTCCTTCACCCGCCGTCTGTCCCCTGTGTTTCCTTTTCCCCTCTCCCTCACTTGTGCCTCCTTTCCCCCTCTCCCTTTCCCCCTCTCCCTCCCCTGTACCTCCTTTCCCCCTCTCCCTCCCCTGTGTCTCCTTTCCCCATCTCCCTCCCCTGTGTCTCCTTTTCCCCATCTCCCTCCCCTGTCTCTCCTTTCTCCCATTTCTCTCCCCTGCCTCCTTTCCCCCTCTCTCCTTCTCCTCTTTCTCCTTTGCCCCTTGTGTCTCCTTCCACCCTCTCCCTTCCCTGTATCTCATTTCCCCACCTCTCCCTCTCCTGTTCCTCCTTTCCCCAGTGTCTCCTTTCCCACTCTCCCCTATGTTTCCTTCTCCCCCTCTCCCTGCCTTGTGTCTCCGTTTCACCTCCTCTCCCTCCCTATTGTCTCCTTTCCCCCTCCCTCTGTGTCTCCTTTCCCCCCTCCTCTTCCTTCCTTGTGTCCTTTCCCTCCCTTGTCTCCATTCCCCCGTGCCTCCTTTCCCTTCTCCTCTTCCTCCCTTTTGTCCTTTCCCTCCCTTGTGTCCTTTCCCTCCCTTGTCTCCTTTTCCCCCCTTGTCTCCTTTTCCCCCCTTTCCCCCACGAGTCTGGTACCTGGATGGAATCCTGCCAGTAGTGCTGCACTCATCTGCTCTGCTGTTCCCGTGCTCCAGGCGGAACTACTTTCTGGACCAAGCCACTTTACAATCGCCAAAAACACCAAATATGTCTCAAATTAGCTTGCAACCTCACTCACAGGCTTAATGACTCTCTCCCTGTGCTGTGTGTGAATGTGTTAGTATTTTTTTTTGTATTATTTGGCTGGTTTTGAGGGTCTTTTAAGTTACACGGTTGAGATCTTTTCGGCCGTTAAATTCGTAAACTGTTGCGTGCCTCGCGATCAGTGGAAAATTGCTACGCGTTTCGTCGGTGATCGCAGCCATTGACATAAGCACCTTTTGTGCTCATGTGTAGGCTGTTTTAAAATCTTGCGGGGTTCATAAAGTCTTTGGTGCTCATTGCAGCCGATTCTAAGTCCTGCGGTGGTTATTGCAGCCTCAGTCATATATGCCTCACGATAAGCGCCTGCATGCGCAAGGTTGTAACATTCCAGAGCGTTACCAACAAACTCGCAAGATCCACAACTATTATATGTGATTACACTAGGTGCATTACCTTTCAGGAGAATAAAAAGGTAAAGAAGCAGCACTTATCTCCTTAATAGCTCTAACTTTCCTCATAGGCTGCATGCTCCAGTTTGCAGGAGAAGAGATTGTTGCAGTGTGCTGAAGGCTTTCATTAACTCTTTTTTTTATATATATATATATATTTATTGAAGGCATATGATAATACATCATTGCATTTCACATACATGAGTTACATAGGCATCTGTCAATGGAACAGTGCACATTTTAAAAGTACTTGCTAAGTCATATTGTACTATATAAATAAAACATTATGTATATGTATACTTTCTATGCCTTGTGTTTTTTCACATTTTTGATTATAACAATAATTGTAACTATAAAGAATAAAAGCAATAAATCAGAGTATAATACTGAGAGAGTTATGAGTGCAAAATATCAAACTCATTGTAATATATAAGTGAAATACAACCTCCCAGTAGATGAAAAGAAACAAGGAGGATAATGGAGAAAAAAGATAAAGAAAAATATTAATTTAAAGAAATAAAAAAGAAAAGAAAAATCTGTTATCTTTTTACCTTAACTTTTCTTTCCGTACCTCCGGGTAATGTCCTGACTCGGTTCTGTCATGAATCAGCCAGTGGCCATATTGGATTTGGTGTGAACTATGCTGGGGCCATTTTGTGACTGGCAGCAGTGGTCATTTTGGGCTGGGTTATCTTCCACATGCTGTTGCCATGTGGAAGAACAAAAGGTTTGGGGCCCACTTGTTAAGGTTATATTGTTATTTTGTGGTTTAGGGGATAAAGTATTATAAGTTTACCCCTTAGCATATCCCCATCCCTTCCATGTTTAGGCTCATTGTAATGGGTGTGATGTGAGGGAGCTGGTGGGATGTGTTGGTTCTATGTGTGTGAAACATTGTGTGTTGTATTTGTAAATATGAATGTATGTTATTATATTAGTAGGTTATTATATTGTAGAGGGGAAGCCGTTGAATACAGGCAAGCCTCCTTTGTTCCCAAAGGCCTGTTAATCCCATTAGCTAAGTATCCAGCATAGAACTAACAATGGGAAGCTCACAGCTGGAGAGCAGACAGGCAGGCACCCAGAAACAATGGGATGGCCTGAAGGCTTCTCAGCCTTCATAGTATGGGCACAGGAGAGTAAAAGACATGCTTTCCCCTGGACATTCAAAGCCCAAATTAATTAGTTGGCCTCGCCTAGTGGGCGGACCTGGGAGGGGACTATTGGTTCACGCACAGTTCCCCTTTATGATTGGCCAGACGTCATTTGGGGCTGGCTAACGGTAGCCACTTCCCCCATTCTTGTGTGATGTGGTTAAATATGCTGTTCTAAAATAAAACATGGTTCATAATTTTCATCAAGACTTTGTGTGCAGGTGTATTATTGACCCAAGGGCATATGCTGGCAGAGGAGATCGTTTCTGACTTCCTTCCAGGGTTCCCAGCGCACACTACCTTAAGCTGGGACTTATGCTCTTGCATCCGCAAAGAAGGTCCATTGGTCTGAGTCACCCAAATCTTAGGTCTAAAACCTACAGGAGATAAGAAGACTAGGATCCTCTATACTCCCTCATCATTGTAGGTTGTGACAATTGGCTGACAGAGGTGGGACGACTCTACAGAAAGACCAAGAATGGAACAGACGGATATCACCAAAGAAGCAACAAGACGGTTTAAAGCAGCCAGGCACTTATACCCCAGTAAGATGACCGCACAAGAGGTGTCCAACGTACTAGACCAGTATTGCCAGAGGATCTGGCAGGAGCGCAATGGAGCGAGAACTCCAGCTCAGCAAAGACTTGGCTACAGAGAGACACTGCGTCTAGAGAAATGGATGGCGATTCTGAATCTGTGGCAGGACGATGAGCTAATGGGCTGGCTGGAAGTACTAGTAAGAGGTTGCCTTGGAGAACCAATATCACGTTTTTCACGCCAGAATAGTTGGTGGCCCTGGAGAGGAGTTTGATTTCCGCTTGGAGATAGATTCTGGCCTCCAAGACATTGTGTATGGTGATCCTGAAGGGGGCAAAGGAACCTTTAAAAGGCACAACAACTTGTTTGTGGAACGCAGTCGTGGTCTGGGACTGGAACCATGGTCCATGGAGGCTAATTTAATGGTACACCTGATTGAGCAGGAACTGCAGCTGGAGGAGGAGTATTTTGAGTTGTGGGACGAGATCTATGGGGGACATTTTGCCCATCAAGAGGGGAACAACCCAGTCAAGAGGACTGGTCGCCAGATCGTTACAACACAGATGGTATGTACCGAAGTAATTGTGTGCAAGGGGTCTGGGGAGAACAGAGTGATGGAGAATGCGTTCCTTTAAAAAATATAGAGACTGTGTCAGAGCCTAGAAGAGATGGTAAAGTCAGCTTGGGACCAAATCACCAGCTCCAAGAGCCAGAGACCCAGGGGAATGTTCCCTGGGTGGGGTCAGATAACCCATGTTTGTCCCCTGATACCCCAAGAGACTTAATCCCAGAGGAAATGCTAGCAGAGCACAGTTTCTCCAAACAGGTCTCACCTGAGGACTACCTTCCAGCACAAATCCTGGCAGAAACCCCAGTAACTGCTCAACAGGTAGGGCCAGATGAACGAAGTCTGCCCTCAGAAGTTCTAGGCAATGTGTATGGGCCAGAACTGCTAATGGAGCCAGGGGCTCAGGATAGCCACCCAAGAGACTGTGGGGAGGGCTATGTAATGCACTCTGGGGAAAAGGCCGTAGAGGTCAGGTTGGGTGGGAAGGATAAGATTCCCCAGCCTACAACAGATAACCAAAATCTGTACTCTGACACCCCAGGAGAGTTGCTACAAAAGGTGCTAGGGAAGCACAGAGCCCAGGTGGGCTATGTAATGGACTGTGGGGAGGGAAAGGAACTAGTTCTTAGCTACAGGGAACCAGGCCTCACACAGCAAGAGTGCCAGGGGCACCAAGAGAGTGCCAGGGGCACCAAGAGCCCGACAGGGGCAGCAAGCTTGCCAGACTTGGCAAAGGAGCCGTGGGTGCAGTGTGGCTCCATAGTAGAGAGTGAACCAAGTGGGGAGATACCCTGGATAACCAATGTCCAGAGGCCCACTGGAACAGACACCGCTCCAAAGGCCCAGTTAAACCTGGAGGACTGGGATAAGGGTACCAAGCAAAAGGCCATAGAAGAAGAGGGTCAGCTGAGGGCCCCAAAGCACAGCCTGGGTGGGAACAGCGTAGTTCTCCAGGCTGCAACACAGACAGACCAAGGGGAAGAAAACCAGGGGGGTCTGTCCAAAGATACAGATCTCCAGGAGCCAGAGCAAACAGAGCATCCAAGTCTGGACTCCATCAGGGACGCTGGAGTCAAGCGCAGACCGGTATGTACTTTACTGCAGTTATTGTGTTATTGGGCTACCAACAATAATGATTTTGCTGAGGGAAGTACTGGACTGCCCCCTTGCAATCCCATAGGCCCAGAGACTGTTTTAGAGACCCTAGCCCAGCTGTGGGGACTGGCTGGAGGGAAAGGGGTTGCTATGGGACAGGGGTTGTTTTATGGGGCTCCCAAAAATACGGTTTTGCCTCAGAAGAATGTATGGGTGCAACCCACTGTGTCCCCAGAGACTTCCATGCTGCTACCAAAAACAGAGAGATGGGATCCTGGACTGTTTTGGGTGGGGGTTGCATGGGAGGAGCAATTTGCTCTATACAGTGGGAGCAAGGCCAAGGGCTGGCGGAGGTCTTTACTCTGCACCTTGGGACTGTGTGCGCACCGACATGAACTTGCCTAGCATGCAGCGGGCCGGGCCAAACCAGCAGATTCATGACTATCAGCGTAGCTGGGAAAATCTTGGATGTTCTCCGCCCGCTTGGGGAAGGATTGTCATGAATCAGCCAGTGGCCATATTGGATTTGGTGTGAACTATGCTGGGGCCATTTTGTGACTGGCAGCAGTGGCCATTTTGGGCTGGGTTATCTTCCACATGCTGTTGCCATGTGGAAGAACAAAAGGTTTGGGGCCCACTTGTTAAGGTTATATTGTTATTTTGTGGTTTAGGGGATAAAGTATTATAAGTTTACCCCTTAGCATATCCCCAACCCTTCCATGTTTAGGCTCATTGTAATGGGTGTCATGTGAGGGAGCTGGTGGGATGTGTTGGTTCTATGTGTGTGAAACATTGTGTGTTGTATTTGTAAATATGAATGGTGTTATTATATTAGTAGGTTATTATATTGTAGAGGGGAAGCCGTTGAATACAGGCAAGCCTCCTTTGTTCCCAAAGGCCTGTTAATCCCATTAGCTAAGTATCCAGCATAGAACTAACAATGGGAAGCTCACAGCTGGAGAGCAGACAGGCAGGCACCCAGAAACAATGGGATGGCCTGAAGGCTTCTCAGCCTTCATAGCATGGGCACAGGAGAGTAAAAGACATGCTTTCCCCTGGACATTCAAAGCCCAAATTAATTAGTTGGCCTCGCCTAGTGGGCGGACCTGGGAGGGGACTATTGGTTCACGCACAGTTCCCCTTCATGATTGGCCAGACGTCATTTGGGGCTGGCTAACGGTAGCCACTTCCCCCATTCTTGTGTGATGTGGTTAAATATGCTGTTCTAAAATAAAACATGGTTCATAATTTTCATCAAGACTTTGTGTGCAGGTGTATTATTGACCCAAGGGCATATGCTGGCAGAGGAGATCGTTTCTGACTTCCTTCCAGGGTTCCCAGCGCACACTACCTTAAGCTGGGACTTATGCTCTTGCATCCGCAAAGAAGGTCCATTGGTCTGAGTCACCCAAATCTTAGGTCTAAAACCTACAGGAGATAAGAGGACTAGGATCCTCTATACTCCATCATCATTGTAGGTTGTGACAGGTTCCTCTCTGCCTCACATGCCATATTATGAATATGGATATTAGCAAGTAAAAGTTACATGAGGGATATACTAATTGGATTGATTATCCAGGGTAATTACCTGATATACTATGGGTTAAGCGTTTAATTATTAGTATATAGTAAATTTTTCGTACAATTTCTGAAAAGTTTAAGGTTGGTAGCCTCCAGCTACCAGCTATATGACTTTTGGTCGCCAATGCCATAAATTGGAGTAACTTGTTTTGGGAAGCGGTTAAGCTAGTAAGCTATCAATGTGTATCCCCAATAGACATGAGTCCATTATCCATGAAATCTGGGATTTAAAAAGTGTAGAAGCGAGTTGAATTAATTGTCCCCAAGTATTTTGAACTACTGGGCAAAACCACCATGTATGTATATGATCCCCTATGGTTTGACAACCCCTAAAACACAGGTTACTCTCTAGGGGATTCATTTTGTGTTGTTTATCCAGCATACAATAGGATCTATGTAAGACTTTGATCAAAGTCTCCAACATGCTATAATGCAATGATCCTCTATTTAAGTTTGAGCTAGTTATTTCTGACCACCTAGTTATTTCCCATTCACGTCCCAGGTCTTCCTCCCATTGCATCATTAATTTGGGTTTTTCAATCATCTTAGACCTATTGAAAATATCATAGAGTGACTGACCCTATAAACCCTTTTGTTAATGGGGCTTTTTGGCATATGAGGGAGAACTAGGATCTCTTTGGAACGCCCATATCTCTAGACGTTTTAGTTCCTGATTTCTAGAAAATTACAAAATTCTGAGCTTGGAATATTATGCATAGCGTGAATATGATCATATGTCAAAAGAGTTCCATTAAGATACCAAGATCCTATTTCATCTAAGTTCCTAGAGAGCCAGCAATGCCTCGAGACTACACTTGAGTCTCCTAATATATGTGGAAAAGATAATACCGATGATAGGGGCAAGTTGACAACTGGATTTAGCCCAATTATTGGAAGATAACTTTAGCTGAATCATCGGGATAGAGTAAGTTGAAGTGGGTATTAATCCTTTAGTTTATCCCAAGAATGTAGTTTCAGTTGTTGGTCCTCTAATAAGACCCAAGCTGGTTGATGTTTGGGAGAATGCACTAAAGGTAATACTGCCACTCGGACTGCTTTAAAGTAGAGTCTCAAATTTGGGCTAGAAAGTCCTCCTATGTCATTGTGCCTATAGATCATTTTTTTAGCTATATGGGGGCGTTTACTATTCCATATAAATCTGGAAATATTATTTTGAAATCTCTCTAGTTTTTTTAAGTTAAGTGGTATAGGTAAGGATCGGAATAAATACATTAACTTTGGTAATAAGTTAATTTTAATAGCTACTATACGGCCTGTCCATGAAATACAATATCTGTCCATTTCCACATATCAGCTGTCAGCGATTTATAAATGGGGGATGGGCGGGGTAGTAATTAGCTTTATACAGGTCTGATATTTTCGCAGTGATATTGACTCCTAAATATTTGATGTGATGTTTGGATCAAATACATTTATAAGTGGATTTTAAATCCTCTAAGTCATTTTGAGGAATACCTACTCCTAGAGCCTAAGCTTTTTCTAAATTTAGTCTAAGACCAGAAATTTTACTAAAACGATCAATTGCGTTCATGAGTGCAGGTATAGAACAACGGGGTTGGATAAAGTACATAGTAGATTGTCGGCAAAAAGTGAGAATTTGATCTGTTGCAAACCCAATCTAAGGCCCTAATAGCCTGTGTCAGTGGTTCTATTGCAAGTGCAAAGAGAAGGGGCGATAGCGGGCAACCCTCTCTGGATAGAGATCGGGGCCCTATGTTCTCCAGCCAGTTTGATACTGACAGTCTAAGCTTCATAGTAGCATTTAAGAAGATTAATAAAATGCCCTTTGAAGCCAAACTTTAGTAATGTCTTGTAGAGATAGGACCACTCAACTGTTTAGTTAAACTACAACTATGAAAAAGCCTATCATTAAAAGAAATTCAACAGAATGAACTTATAAGGTTGTGGTTAGTTTTTCAGAAGACACTACATTTTTCTAATGAAGTGGAATAATAAAAATAGATACTACAGCAGTACTAAATTAAAATAAAATACAAATAATTATTTAAAATATCATTACATATTGAGCTGGTTTAGTATGCACGCAAGTTGTTATATTCAGGGGCAGATTTCCTAGGAACAACCTGCCTTTAGGTAGTGCCATGTGCTGCTTACACAGTGTTCCACCCAGGAGGTCTTGAACTAATTTGGGGTGGGAATAACAAAACTCCATGTCATCCCTAACTTTCTTTTGGGGAGTGTCACACATTGGAGGTTCTTCATGAGGCACAGTGCGATCCAGTGAAATTTTCAGTTTCTATGTGAAGTAGTTAGTTAGTAGTTAGTAGCATTGTACTGTAGGGATGTTGGTAAAAGATTAGAGGAAAGTTGTTGAAACCTAATAAGATATTTACAAGGGGCCTCATTCTATTATCGGCCGTAGGAGATGCGGGGCCGCAAGGACCGGCCGCAAGCTATTTGCCTATTCTACTCCCTTCCGGCCGGGGACTCCGGCAGGCTTGCGGCAGGCGCCTTGTTATCCCTTGCGGCCGCACGCGCCGGAGGAAAGCCTTTGATCTTAAACGGCCGCAAGAGTTTCGGCCGCAAGAAAATCCTGGTTGCTATTCAATTGCTCCGGGAACCCTCTCTGCAAGGCTAAAACCGAGCCGCAGCTTACTTGCAGCAAAAAGGTCCCGCAGAGACACAATTAAGCACATAATAAAGCCATAATAAAGCCATCCTGCACTCTGAGGAGACTATAAAGTGATTGTAGGTGTTAGCATTCATAGCACAACATTCCCCTACACTCAAATCCGTAAATAATTTTTATTTTATTTTATGTCAAATATCCATGGAAAAAGTCCAAAGGGCTTGGAGCACCTCAGACCCGCCCACGCTGAGGCCGGAAAATAAACCGTTAATGAAATATCGGATTTGGGCTGATGTGCAAGCTTGAGAGGGGGTTGCTATTAATCCTCGTGTTCCCCATTATGATCCCTAGCATTTACAGAGCTTTACAGTGCGGTCTTGAATTTATTTTTGCTTTTAAATATTTCTGAGCTTACGGCCGGTTGCAAGATATGCGGCCGGCCGTAAGGGGATATCCTTGCGGCGCCGTCTATTTGAATTGCAAGGTATCGGGAGCCCCGCAAGGAATCGCAGCTTTGCGGCCAATTTACGGCCGATAATAGAATGAGGGCCAAGGTATTTACTACCCCTAAACAACATCTTTGACATTCCCAATCACATAGGAGCTTTTGGTTCTCTGGTACTAAAAGTTGAATTAAACAACATATTTAATTACATTTCTATTCTTGCCCACTTAAAGGACCACTGACCTGATTTTTTTTACATTGAAGCAAAATGAATCCCTTGTATACTTTTTATAAACATTTTAGGGAAATATATTCAATATTTTGGGCTTAATACAGTAAACTCTCGATTATCCGGCACTCAAACATCCGGGACTCTCAAGCAACCAGCACCTATCTTTATTTCCCACTCTCAATTATCCAGAACTATCCAGCACATTTTTGCTCAAAATAGCTTAGTTTAGTTGTTAGTAGTTATTTAATCAGTTTTTGAGGAGTTTTGAGGGGATTAAGGGTTGTTTAGACCATTGTTTTTGTGACTCTCGATTATCCGGAAACTACACTTATAGGCAATCCCCAAGTGTGCCGGATAACAGGAAGTTTACTGTAGCTTGAACTTGCAACAGGATATGCAAAAAAGTTTTTCCAGAGTTTAGTAGTTTGGCCACATAATATGTATATAGAATAATTATTGAATGATAACAGATAAAGTAGCATTTGTACTCAAATATTGTTAATTTTAAAATGCCACATTATTGTTTATATTAAACATTTGTATCCAGTGTAGCATTCTTTTCTATCCACAATTAACTGATTAATTACATAGTTTTGTAGCCATCAGTAATATATGGCAAGTAAGGTAGCTCCCTAACAATAATAATAATAATAATAATAATAATAATAATTGAAGTGAAAGGGCATTGATTTTCTGTGAATACATTTAATTATTTTTCTCTACTTCATTAAAAGCTTCAAAGCACATTGTTCACCAGATATCCCCCAGAGCCATTAGAAAAGTATGAAATATAATTTTCACAATGTGACTAAAAGTGTTCACTATACTTTCCTAATGCCATTAAATATGTTTGAAACTATCTGTGTATGTTTATGTACATATACACAAATATCATTTTTACTGAAACATTACGTATTCCATTCAAGGCCTTGAGGTATGAAGCAGTTAATTATACCTTTTACTTTTAACTTCATTGTTTTATATTCCATAACTGCAAAACAAGTCCTTCTTCCCATAATAAAAATTTGTTCTGGAGACAGTCAACATATTTTAGTCTAAATAATATGTATTTCAGTAGTCCACAAGGCAAACATTTGACCTATGTGCAGAGTTAACAAGTAAGAGTTTTTTTGCTCATTTAGTACCAGGCATGCTTGATGATTGCTAACCACATGTTTTATATTTTATTGGTTCATTAGCACCAGATATTAATAACTTTTGTTTACAATGTCTGTCTATCAAGCATATAATGAAATAATTAAATTGAGTACAAATTAAATTTAGAAGGGTGATATTGTATGTACCATGTTCTTTATGTAAAAGCTGTGTTTTGTTTATATTTGTGTTCAGTCAGTCAGCAGCAGCCATTTTGGATACTTTCTGTTACTGATCAACGTTTTGTATAAATAAAACTCTGATAATAAGAAAATTTTCTGAGGACTCTATTTTTTGGTATCGGACGGATCGTTTCGGAGTAAAATATGGTTTGTGGGTATGATTTTTGCTACAACAACACCTTCACATTTCATTACATATACCCATATACATATATAAATTGCAGTATTTTCAGCCAACACTCAATCAGTGTTTTGTGGGCTAGTTACCTTTAATATTAAATTGCATGTATGTGTGTAGTGTGGGTACATCAGGAATATTTGCTTAGCAGCACCTTAGATGTGAATCCAGCTATGAAATTGTGTTTTCTCATTACCAGTTTTATCCATTTACCCACTTGCTGAATCACTGTCCATGTTTGGACTTCATGACCAGTGCATAGTCAATACAGGATAAACAGGAATCAGACAAAATATACGCAGACACCAAATATGGGGTAAAAAAGGCAGCAGATCCTTTATTAATGAAATGTAAATACTAAACACCTAATAACTAAGAGAGGTGCGTTGCCCACTGCCACTCATAAACTGTAGGGGACCCGTGCCCCTTACTTATAGCCATACTTGATATTTTCACATAACCAACTATATGTGGGCAAGTACCCCCCACCATTCAGGAGCTGTAACGCATCTTGAAGACCTAGTTCTGCATTTTTTACCATCTTAGAAGCTATAAAGAGAAAAAAGGGGTTGGGGGAGGGAGGTCAGAACAGAATGACTAACTGGTATAAAGTTACAAAAGACAGCCCACTAAGAGGAAGAAAGTAAAAGGCAAACCCCACCCCCAAAGGCCCATCCCTTTTACCCATACTTATCCCAAAACCTATTACCCCCATTCCTAGCCCTGACAACTGCCCACTATCTATAACTGCGTTCAGCCATGGGCATACAAAACACAGGTTGCTGTAGAAATTAATTGATATTATTTAACCAATGCATAATTTTGCCACACTAAGAGACAGGTTCTAATTAGAACCCAATTAAAAAGCGATTTTAGACAAACCTTTTTAGAAAATAATTGTGTATTGATCTAATAAAATTGACAATTTCAGAATGATGTGGATTATTACTTGTTCTGTTGGGACCTATTCTGAAAATGTATATTGATTGTACATTGTTTAAATATTGACTCAGGTATTACAGATCTATAGAACATAAAGATTTTTGCAGATCCTGAGTTGTATGAAGATACAACTATACAATGAGGATGCTTTAATATTGATGTGTATTGATGTAGTACTATCATATGTTGAAATAAAATTATTGTTGGAATTTGAAGATTTTGCACATCCATTTCAATATATTTTTAACGCAGTGATTTGTAAAACTATTTCAGCTAACAGTAACAATCAGATTAGAATATATTTTAAAAATTCTGTATATTAATACTTTTCTTACACATACCATTCAAGCACAATAATTGTGTAGTGGGAATGGCAGAGCAATGAACAGAGCAATGTTTTTTTTAATTAATTTTCTTCATTAAGAACACTTTTTCTTACCTAAATTGACAGTCATTCTCTTCTGCTAAGACGTATGTCTATACATAAATATAAAAAAATATATATACATATATATATAATATAAAAAGTGGATATAAAAAGTCTACACACCCCTGTTAAAATGTCAGGTTTCTGTGCTGTAAAAAAATGTCCACCTTTAATGTGACCTATAAACTGTACAACTCAATTGAAAAACAAACTGAAATCTTTTAGGTAGAGGGAAGAAAAAATATAAAAATAAAATAATATGGTTGCATAAGTATGCACACCCTTAAACTAATACTTTGTTGAAGCACCTTTTGATTTTATTACAGCACTCAGTCTTTTTGGGTATGAGTCTATCAGCATGGCACATTTTGACTTGACAAGATTTGCCCACTCTTCTTTGCAAAAACACTCCAAATCTGTCAGATTGCGAGAGCATCTCCTGTGCACAGCCCTCTTCAGATCACCCCACAGACTTCAATCGGATTCAGGTCTGGGCTCTGGCTGGGCCATTCTAAAACTTTAATCTTCTTCTGGTGAAGCCATTCCTTTGTTGATTTGGATGTATGCTTTGGGTCGTTGTCATGCTGAAAGATGAAGTTCCTCCTAATGTTCAGCTTTCTAGCAGAAGCCTGAAGGTTTTGTGCAAAATATTGACTGGTATTTGGAACTGTTCATAATTCCCTCTATCTTAACTAAGGCCCCAGTTCCAGCTGAAGAAAAACAGCTCTAAAGCATGATGCAGTCACCACCATGCTTCACTGTGGGTATGGTGTTCTTTTGGTGATGCACAGTGTTGTTTTTGCCCCAAACATATCTTTTGGAATTATGGCCAAAAAGTTCAACGTTGGTTTCATCAGACCATAACACCTTTTCCCACATACTTTTGGGAGACTACGGATGTGTTTTTGCAAAATGTAGCCTAACTTGGATGTTTTTCTTTGTAAGAAAAGGCTTTCGTCTTGCCACTCTACCCCATAGCCCAGACATATGAAGAATACGGGAGATTGTTGTCACATGTACCACACAGCCAGTACTTGCCAGATATTCCTGCAGCTTCTTTAATGTTGCTGTAGGCCTCTTGGTAGCCTACCAGACAAGTTTTCTTCTCGTCTTTTCATCAATTTTGGAGGGAGCTGCAGTTCTTGGTAATGTCACTGTTGTGCCATAGTTTCTCCATTTGATTCACTGTGTTCCATGGTATATCTAATGCCTTGGAAATTATTTTGTACCCTTCTCCTGACTGATACCTTTTAATCATGCGATCCCTCTGATGCTTTGGAAGCTCTCTGTGGACCATGGCTTTTGCTGTGGGATGCGACTAAGAACATTTCAGGAAAGACCAACTAGAGCAGCTGAACTTTATTTGGGGTTCATCAGAGGCACTTTAAATGATGGCAGGTGTATGCTGACTCATATTTAACACGATTTGGAAGTTATAAGAGGGTGAGCAGACTTATGCAACCATATTATTTTATTTTTATATTTTTTATTCCCTCTACCTAAAAGATTTCAGTTTGTTTTTCAATTGAGTTGTACAGTTTATAGGTCACATTAAAGGTGGAAAAAGTTCTGAAATTATTTATCTTTGTCTCATTTTTTTACAGCACAGAAACCTGACATTTTAACAGGGGCGTGTAGACTTTTTATATCCACTGTATATATATATATATATATATATATATATATATATATATATAATTTATTATGCTTTCTTGTAGATCTTATACGTTTAACAGTTAAAGGGACTATCTACTAGCAAAACAAGTTATGGGGCCTTCAGAACTATTTGCAGCATAATGAAAGCTCTTCTACCCAAATTATCTAATGTTATAAACTATTACTGTTTGAAATTTACCTTTGCCACTTCTAAGGGGCTGCCATGCTGTCTCTCATACCATCCCTCAAAACATGTCACTGTCGAGAGTGGGCATGAAACAAGCTGTGGATGTCCATATTGTAGCTTCCATTGCTGCCAGTGGCTTACTTTTTGCTGTAAAAACTACACCACATAACTGTGTTGCCCAATAAACTAAAACATAAGGGGGGCATTTACTAAGAGGGTGCACATTAATATGTGATCTACTGTGGCACATCCAACATTAGCTCTACTAAAGTCTAAATGTGATTTACTAGTAATGCCTGATGAACAATGGCGAAGCTAGAGCTTTTGCCGCCCGGGGCAACCCCTGAGTTTGACGCTCTGACAGCCCCAGACTGCAAAAGCAAACTCACAGACACACACACTCACAGACACAGGCTTACACACAGAGACACATACTCACACACACACAGACTTAGACACACAGACTCACTCACAGACACTCACACAGACACACACTCACTCACTCACATACACACTCACTCACAGTCACACACAGAGGCACACACTCACACAGACACATGCACTCACAGACACATACTCACAGACTTCCTCACACACAGAGACACACTGACTCACACAGGCACACACTCGCAAAGGGGCGCACAGGACGGCATCAGCAGCAACTGACCGGCGTTCTCGCTGCTGCCCCCGAGGAGTTTAAGCCGGGGGCGGTCCGCCACTCTCACCCCCCTTCCTACAAACGATGTAGTATTATGAATCCACCCCCTATCAAACTCTTTGCACATCACAATGAGAGTAGCAATCAAGCATGTGCAGTTTAACAGCTGTTCCAATTGTCACAGGAGCAAATTACATTTAGAAAACATGAGGCTAAAATCACATGTGTTTAAATTCCGAACATGCACCATTAAAGGCTCAATAATGGTTATATATATATTGATAAAGAAGTTATTTCTCGAAAGCTTGCCATAATAAATGAATATGTTGGACCAATAAAAAGGGTAGTCACATAGTTACATAGTATTTGAGGTTGAATAAAGACTGTTAGTCCATCAAGTTCAACCTTTTTAGATCTCTTCTGATCCTTTTAATAAGTGAACTATTTGTTAATAATTGTTAATTGATCCAGAGGAAGGCAAACAGAAAAAAATAAAAACATGGAAACTTTGCCAATTGTCTCATAAGGGGAAATAAAAGCAAAATTCCTTCCTGACCCCAGAGACTGTCGATCAAATTTCTCCCTGGATCAATATTCCTTCGCTAGTTATCTATGATAACCTTGAATGCCCTCTTTATTCAAAAATATATCTAACCCCTTTTTAAAGTTATCTATCGAGTTTGCTGTAAACATACTGTAATACTCTGACTATCCAACTATATATATAATTTTATATATATATATATATATATACAAATAAAAATATATAATTCATAATTTGCATTAGCAAATATTCCCTAATTTATGCTACTTTAAGTCTGACTTTTGTCGACAGAATTTTCAGTATATTTAGCAGCTTATGTTCTATGTTAATGAATATTGGTAATATAATTTTATTTAACTATAAAATATACTGCTTTTAGCAGGGTTGAAACACACTGTGCTGAATATCAGCATCGCGGGTAATGCTAATTACTGAATATTGGTAATATAATTTAATTTAACTATAAAATATACTACTTTTGAAACATGCAATGCTGAATATCAGCAAGATTAAGGTTCAGTAAATTCAAAGAACTTGGATTTTCATGATATGCCGCATATAACACCTCCATAACACGCCTTTCACACTCACATTAAACACCCCATTCATATAATATAATACATATAATGGCACTCGCATGTACTAGAATATCATATTTACTGATTTATTAATATTGCATTATTTCTGGAATGCGGGTTCGATCATAACTCAAACCCGTAAGGGATTAACCTCCATTTTTCAGTAACGTAATGATGACGATCTCTTTTACTATTGGCTCCGTCTAAACCCGTAACTATGGGTTTGACTAATTGATCATGTTCCCTGCCGCAGATGCAATGTGCGCAAGGACGGTTTACGGATTTGGATGTTGGCCACGTCTGTTGCAGGCTTGGCTAATTTAATAGCTCTGTAACTCCACAGAATTTCAAGCTTTGCTGGTGTACCAGTGCCGCTACGGGCTTGGAATTCAATATGTCCCTACCACCCACTAGTAGGCATATCAAGTTTTTATGGTGGGCGGAGGGGTAATCACTAGGTAGTGTCTCTGATGAGTGACGTCATACGCCGGAGACACACAGCACCACGTTTGGCTGGTTGGAAAGCTGGTGAGAGAGCCTAGGGACAGCAGTCAGGACCGGATCACTATGTAGTAAGTACAGGGCGATACATAGCTAGGGACAGCAGTCAGGACTGGGTCACTATCTAGTAAGTACAGGGTGGTATATAGCTAGGAACAGCAGTCAGGACCGGATCACTATCTAGTAAGGACAGGGCTTGGAATTCAATATGGCCCCTGGTCCCTACCGCCCACTAGTAGGCAATTCAAGCTTTAATGGTGGGCGGAGGGGTAATCACTAGGTCGTGTCGCTGATGAGTGACGTCATACGCCGGAGACACACAGCACCATGTTTGGCTGGTTGGAAAGCTGGTGAGAGAGCCTAGGGACAGCAGTCAGGACCGGATCACTATCTAGTAAGTACAGGGTGGTATATAGCTAGGGACAGCAGTCAGGGCTGAATCAGTATCTAGTAAGTACAGGGCGATACATAGCTAGGGATAGCAGTCAGGACCGGATCACTATCTAGTAAGTACAGGGCGATACATAGCTAGGGTCAGTAGTTAGGATTGGGTCACTAATAAGTAAAGGATGATACACACCTAGGGTCATATGATTTATGGAACCAGAAATTAGTTAGGGTAAATTAGTTAATACGGTACAGGTGGGCGGTAAGGATATTTTCCTATCAAAAGTGGGCCGTATGTATTAAAAGGTTGACAACCCCTGGTTTAGAGGGAAAGAAAAAGATTACATATTAGTTTAGAACAAAATAACACTAACATTTTAAAATGTATATTTAGAACCCTGTAGGTATTTTTTTGCAATTGATGAAAAATAATATGGCTGTTTGAATGCTCTACAAAGGATTTTTTTCCGTTTATTGATTACTAGGTGTCAGCCAAATAGCCTATCTCAATGACCAATACTACAGTCTCTATTTTACACTACATTACAAACAACAAAATTGTAGTTAGATATATTAAATTAAGAAATCACCACGCACATGGGATTTATTTTCTTTCAAATTCTATGTGTACTTGAACTATTACACTGCTGTATGTTTATCTTTTGTACATATTGTGGTGTGTAGCGCGCCATCCGTTCTTTTTATATTCTGTGTGTTATATTATTGACTTCATAAACATCTGCTACTGCGGTGTTATCACAAGCTCAGTTATCCCTTCGGGAACATCTGTCAGAGACAAAGTGATTTCCTTTTTGTAACTAAACAGTTGATTTGGAGTAAAAAGAAATAAGATGGTAAAAGTAAATATACAGTGCATGGGAAAATAATGACAGAAACCTTGCAAAGGCCTGTACTGCACAGAGCTATTGGGAATAGAAAAGAACTTGTATCTAAATGGAAACTTTCACTAAGGGCCTCAGTGGAATATCACATATATTACACATTTACATAATTTGGCTTATGGTTACCAAGTTTTAAGAATTCATCAAAGCTTAAATACACTTCAGAGTCAATTTATATCCCTTGTCTGCTCTAGACATATTGTTGAACCTAAAAATTAAATAAGCAAAGAAGAAGCAAATGGTGTGGGGATTTTCAGTTGGGTTGTGCATTGGGGAATATTAAATTTTCTATGAAGCTGCTATTTTTGGCAGTGGCAGTCAAAAAAATATTTTTTTTTATTCTTTATTATTTTGTGAATTGTATTTAATATAAAGGTTTCTTGTTTCTTTATTATTTTATACATTATAGTTAAAGGCAAAATGTAAGATTATTGGATTTCGTTATTAATATAATTTACATATGTATTGCTTTACTTTTGAGTACTTTATTTTATTAAAAATACTCTGGGTTTTTTCTGCCTAAAATCATACAGATAGGTCCCAACTGCTTTCTCCCCTCTGCAGCTCATGAAGATAGTATATTTCTAAGTACAAAGGTTGCAGTGTCTCAAAGCAATCAATCAGTGCCAACATTCTGCAACAAGCAGCTTGAGAAGGCTCACTGACAGGCTAATTTACAACAATGTACTTCATTTGAAACAGTGCACTTCACAGTCTGTGTACTCATGAGCTACATACAGAGAGCTGACACAAAAAGGTAATAATTGTATGATTTTAGGCAGAAAAAAAAAGCAGAGTCTTTACGTACTTGTTAATAAGATAAAGTACACAAATGTAAATAGTCTCATATGTATTATATCCCTAGTGAAATCCAGCAAGTGTCCTTGTCCCTTTAAGGAAGCACAGTGTTATAATAAATAACTTATTACCATTCCTTTACAGTTTTCTTTTTTCTTTATTCATATGAATTGCAGTTAATATTCCTGTTTACTTTGTTTTTCCATTTTATACATTGTTGCTTATACACAAGTTTGATTTTTTCTTCTTTATTATTTTATACTTTGTATTTAATAAACCTTTTTCATTTATTTTCTTATTATTTTGTGCATCCTAGTCAATATTCCAGTTTTCTTTTTTCTTTATTATTTTATACATTAAAGTCAATATACAAGTTTTCATTTTTTTCTTACTTATTATTTTATCACAATTTTGTTATAAAAAAACATCAAAGATTTTCGCAAATTGCATTTTAAATATAATATATATATATTTTTGTAATATCAAAACTCACATTACTCAGCTTTTAGCACGTACACAAAACAAAAAATTATGACTTCCATGGACACAATGACTTTTTAAATTTATACTTTTAGAGAAAAATGTATATTACCATAATGCCCTCTGTGATGATATGTGTTACACGTAGTCAAACTAAATTCCATACCCTGTCAAATGAGTCACCATTTTAGGTCATATAGACTGATTCGCCTATTTATGTCTGTTTTCTATCTATATTCTATAGAATATAATCAACATGACAATTTATAAGCCAATCTAAAATGTAACATTATGTTGTTTTAAAGAAGTTCGAAGTTGTGTAATTTAATATTCTGTTTTAGATCTTACAATGGGAAAGAAACATTGAGCCCGATTCAATTGCAAGGCTGCAACTCAATCGGAGTAGTCCGTATGTCTGCTGGCCTGCTGCGATCACGCAGCGCCCGCAACCTATGGTTCTATTCAATTGGCCGCAAGACCCAGCCTGATAGCTCACATTGAAAAA
This sequence comes from Discoglossus pictus, assembly GCA_027410445.1. Classification (NCBI taxonomy): domain Eukaryota; kingdom Metazoa; phylum Chordata; class Amphibia; order Anura; family Alytidae; genus Discoglossus; species Discoglossus pictus. Next base: position 335,863,390 of record CM050166.1, read on the forward strand.
CCATGCTATTGAAAGTAGCTTTTGCGACCTTGAACACGATCGTTGACGCAAGGCCGTAACTCGCTGTTAGAAACAGCCAATGGAATGTGGGTCCGATCGTGACTCGTGGTTCAAGCCTGTAGCACTTCAATGAAAAATGGAGGTTGGATTTCAAAGTCCTATGGGCTTGAACCACAAGTCACTATTGGACCCACATTCCATTGGTTGTTTCTAACATCAAGTTACGGCCTTGTGTCAGCGATCATGTTCAAGCCCGTATCAATATTGATAAAGCCGTAAATATGATATTCTATTACATGCAAGTTCGATTATATGTATTAACACATTGATTGCCAGGATCAATATAACACGAAAAATAAAAATGAAATCAAGTATTTTGTTTGGCCGATTTGTGAGCTTGAGAATGTAGTGCTATTAATTCTAGACCTAACACCACTTTCACTTTTAAAAAGAAAAGTGCAGTATTGATTTTTTGTTTGCTTTTAAGGTGCTCCGAACATGTCATTAAGCCCTTTGCAAGACTTCCTTAGTACCAGGAACTTGCGGTTTCGACTTTTGACATTTGCGGGCTTGATGGAGTGGTTAGCGAGGGGGAATCGGAATCAGAGCAATTGAATAGAGATTTGCGATTTTAGCGTTCGCAAGTCTTGTGAAAGTGAAAGATCAAAGGCTTGGAGAGACATTAACTTGCGACCATCACAATGAATCGCAGCCAATTGAATAGCAAAATAACTTACGGACTCCATTTCCGAGCCCGGATCTCCCAAAAGCCTCAATTGAATGAGGCTCATTGTTTATAATTGCAGTGATAGAAGATGAGACGACGACAGCCAGTATGCTTTAGAGGTTGCAAGATGGTTTGCTGATAATGTGGTAACAGTTGTCTTTGCCACTAATTGGCAACATATCCTGAATATCGCAAACTTTATGTAGGTTGTTACGATCTGCTTCTTCAGTGGGCTTAATAAGGACCTAGTCCAAACCAAGCCAACATAATTATAAGGTCCTTTTGCACCCCTGTTAGCAGGTGATGGGACAGTACAAGGATAATCACATCAGTAGCTCCACCAGCAAGACAGGATACCAGGCAGTAGTAGTTACCAAATGTAACTATATTCCACAGCTGGATCAATAGCAATAATCACAATGAAAGTTTAGGCTTAATACACAGAATGAGACTTGCAGATAAGTTCAAACTGTAACACCTTTATTTTTGTTCAACATACATATTTTACATTTCTCTGAACAGCTGCTGGCCAGTTACAGCTGGCTCCATCCCTTGGTACACATGATGTGCAATCAGCAAGGATCTGCCCTAGGTTCAAGTGGGGCATCTGTCCATCAAGATGGCAGGCCTCCAATCTACCCCTGTGGTGCAGTAACCTAATTATCAGGGTAAATTAGCTTATTCTTGGTTGTTAATCTTCCAGCTGACCTTCTGTTTACATGACCTGCTGATTTCCCCCTTCCTTAGGCCCCTGACCATTTAATCTGATCTCCTAGGGATATACTCATGTCTTGCAACTTCTTTCTGCTCTGAGTGAGCCCCTTATGCCAGTATCTCTCGCTCTCGTTCCCCTTGTCCCTGGGGCTCCATCCCTATACTTGATTAGCTTCCCCAGCAACAGACCAGCAGTTTGATACCAAACATGGATATGGCTCCCTCCCACCACATAAGTGCAATAATCAACATTGCACCCAAAATAGCAATATATAAAGTAACCAAGTAACCATTTGTTAGACCATGCTTCTCTGTATTAGATTGTTTGGCTACTTCCTGGTTGTGACATCATCAGTATGCGCCCAACACACATTTCATGAGACTGTTACATCTCAATTATCAGGGTCTAAAAGAGATAGCTAAAAGCAGGCAGAGATAACGAAAGATCACTATAAGTATAAGGGATTGTCAGAATTAAGAGAAACTCCCCACTAAGACTGCATTTATAAATATAAATGTTATAACTAATGGTATAGTAATATCAGAGTAAGAGACGTCATCACAATTGAGTTAAAAACGAATTCTTAAACTTCCGAATTTTAAAGGAAAATAGTTTTTAAAGAAGTTATAATAAAAGTTACATTTTAAACAAATTAGTTGTGGCATATAACAAATATGATAACCACAAAAGGTGTTCTAATTTTTTAGAGATGACTGTATCAACCTAAAAGAATATCAGAATTTAAATCATAGAACCAGAACCATAACGCATAGGGGACCTAAATCATGGGCCCCAAATCAGGGATACAATCAGAAAATTGAATACTGGAGAGACCATATTAATCCTTGCCATCCCTGATGAGTCTGTTTTATAGTCCACAACAGTCCAGTGGCCCCACTGTGCATGACATAGGTTATTGAAAATGGTTAGCAGAATGTATGTTTGAGGATGCTTTAAAAAAACACCAGATATCAAATGTGAATGTTCCACTTTAAACCTTGTTACTTACCAGACCCCATCGTATTGGTAAATGTGATGAGGCCACCTCAACCTGCATGGCTCAAGAACCGTGCCCTCTAGACAGCATCTAGGTTATTTACTGAACATTTGTCACTGACACTTTATTTAGGAAAACATATATTTGTGAGATATATAACAACCTTATCTACTTTGTAAATTATTCTTAGAGATTAATCTTAATTTTTAAAGACATATATGGCATCTAGAAAGTTTCCATCTGCTCTGACTTGAGACTTTCTTATAGCTTGGAGCCTGAGAGTGTATGCTTATCTTATCTAATAATATAGGAAGAGTTAGGGGTGTAGAATGGGGGTGGGTGAAATGTAGAGGGAAAAGAATGAGGGCATTTATTAAATCACTGGATCTTTTAGAATTTGATAAATTCCCTTCCACATGCACAGAAGCACCCATCTTGCGAGGATAACTGCAAGGCTGCTCCTGCAGAAATGTAAACTCCCTCTCATATACACAACTTTCACCAATTATAATAAATGCTTACAGAAACAGTCACCATGTTTTTGTAACTAAAAACAAGCACTTTTGCTGTCTGATTATGCAGATTCAGCTGCTATATATTATTTTTCAGTAATCCTTTAATGCTAAAAAGTAAAATCCACAACATTTGCTTAAAACTGCAGAGAAATATACTAGGTTCTTTGCTTCTCCCCCTTTAATAGACACAGGAATGGATTATTAAACTACACCCAGGCTGTAACTATGTTTGTCAGCTTTAATATTGCTACTACAACTACAGTAATGATTTAGAGCTAGCAAAGCATCCCCTTAAGGAGGACATGTGAACCATGAAATTCCAATTAACTCTATTGTTACATTTTGTTTTGAACATCAAATGTCCTTTGGGGCCAGACTAGCTCTCTCCTGTCTCCTCCTTGTGTGTTATAGAAAGTATTAAATCAGCAGTTTTAATCATGAGCCACGCACATGGGATAATGATTATATGTAGTGGGAGAGTCAGGGTACAGGGTCACATTTAATGGATCATTGTAGTTCTGTATTTAAAATAAGCTGTTTCAATAACAAACACTGATAACGAACAAAATGTTTCAAAAAGTAAATACTGTTAATTTATTATCAATTATATGCAATAATACTACAATGGGAGGCACCATAGCATTGATTAACTGCTTGTTTGAGCTGCTTTCTCAGCAGCGTATGCCCTTGTAAACTAATGTGATTTGTGCAGAGGATTGATAAAGAGGGGTGTTATAATATTTTTTTCTTTTGCCTAAATGTATATATTGAAGCAATGTTGTGTAATGAAATTGAGATATGAGAAGGTGCAGCCCTTATTGGTGTCACTTTTGATTTACTACTGCCCTAGGCTCAGGCCTTTTTGGTCTTTTCATTACAAATACAGAACTATAAGTATGTTTGTAAGTTTTCAATCTTGATTATTTGTTTTAGGGAAAGCACTATGTGTGTTTGATTTTAAGCTCAAATACAGGTCCCTCTATGCCTTTGTTTTTGACTTGAAATTACCCCTCTATGGCTCTGTGGAATATGTTGGCTTGTTACAAATAAATGAAAGAATAGCTAGCAGCATATGTTGTATCCTCTTTTCCAAGTAAAACAGATTATTTACATAATTAAATTAACGCTGTAATGTCCTAAAACCAGCTAGATGTTTTAATTAATAAAATTCATATTCTGTGACTTAAAAAAATATCTAATATTAAACTTACTTTTCCACCCACTATATGAAAGGTCAAAGGGGGAGAGGCTTTGACTAGCAGGCAGTGCTAAATTCTCAGGAACAAAGTAATAAAACAGTGCTCTTCACTGGAGATTTGCTGTGTTAAAGTGATTTGCCTTAGTTGTTTGGCCTCTTATTTAATCAGATTGTTGTTAAACTATTGTCTCTCAGCAAAACCCCTTTCCCCCATTGATAACCTGGTGAAGACAATAGGCTCAACAGTAAGCTTTGAAAGTGAATTTAATCTTAATATTATAAATCATTAAATAAGCAGGAGGACAAGGGATGTTATTAAAAAAAATAAACTTACTTACCGTAATTACATTACCCCCCCCCCCCCCCCATAATTTATAGAGTGACTCCGTAGCAAAGGAGGAATGCCATGCTTGATCAGAGCTGCAAACTGAGTCACTGGGAAGTAATATTGTGCAATGAAATTGAGATATGAAAAGGTGCAGCCCTTATTGGTGTCACTTTTGATTTTCCACTGTCCTAGGCTCAGGCCTTTTTGGTCTTTTCACTACAAATACAGAACTATAAGTATGTTTGTAAGTTTTCAATCTTGCTTATTTGTTTTAGAGGAAGCACTATGTGTGTTTGTTTTTAAGCTCAAATACAGGTCCCTCCATGCCTTTGCGTTGTGTTAATGTTGTTTTTGGCTTGAACTTACCCCTCCATGGCTCTGTGGAATAAGTTGGCGCGTTACAAATAAAGGAAACAATAGCTAGCAGCATATGGTGTATCCTCTTTTCCAAGTAAAAAAGATTATTTACATAATTAAATTGACACTGTAATGTCCTAAAACCAGCTAAATGTTTTAATTAATAAAAGTCATATACTGTGACTTAAAAAAAAGATCTAATATTAAACTTACTTTTCCACCCACTTTATGGTCAAAGGGGGCGAGGCTTTGACTAGAAGGCAGTGCTAAATTCTCAGGAACAAAGTTATAAAACAGTGCTCTCCACTGGCGATTTGCTGTGTTAAAGTGATTTCCCTTAGTTGTTTGGCCTCTTATTTAATCAGATTGTTATTAAACCATTGTCTCTCAGCAAAACCCCTTTCCTCCATTGATAACCTGGTGAAGACAATGAGCTCAACAGTAAGCTTTGAAAGTGAATTTAATCTTAATATTATAAATCATTAAATAAGCAGTAGGACAAAGGATGAGAACTAGGTATGTTATTTAAAAAAAATAAACTTACTTAATTTAATATTTGTATCCACTTGACTTTATTTGCAACTCTGATCAAGCACGGCATTCCTCCCTTGCTGCTGAATCAGTCTAGAAGGATTACATGCAAATTATGGGGGTGTGTATTAGTGCACAAAGTTCCTCCAGGCATCCCCCCCCCCCATTAATTTACACAGAGTGACTTTGTAGCAAAAGAGGAATGCTGTGCTTGATCAGAGCTGCAAACTGAGTCACAGGGAATACATTTATTTTACAATATGTAAGTTTATGTTTGTTTTTTAACAATATGCTAAATTATGATTCTTAGGCAGTATGCCTAAAAAAAGCAATCTTTCATACAATGTCCCTGTTTGTCAATCCCATGAAGTTATAAACTTTAGAAGGGTTGTGAATTGCTTTGCTGAGTATGCCCCATCAATGTTCCCTAAAGAAAATAGACACCACAGCCTACTTAAAGGGCCAGTTAATTCAGTACATCTTAGGGCACACCAATGTACCCTAATAAACTTGGTATCCTAATAAACTCTTTTTGGTTTCAGTATCACCCCTATGCAGATGACACACAAATCTACCTCTCAGCACCAGATCTATCCCTCTCTTCTAGCACATGTCTCCGACTGCCTCTCTAGTATATCTTCTTGGATGTCCATCCACCATCTAAAACTCAGCATGTCTAAGACTGAACTATTAATCTTCCCACCCTCTACTACAGCTTTAATTCCTCACATCTCTCTCTCTGTCAACAACATCATCATCACTCCCACATCCCAAGCCCATTGTCTCGGGGTTCTACTGGACCCTGCCCTCTCTTTCTTCCCCCACATACAGTCACTAACAAAATCTTGCCTTTTCTATCTAAAAAAAAATTCCAAAATGCGTCACTACCTTACACAAGACACAACTGAGTTTCTAATACACTCTCTCATCATATCTCGCCCTCGACTATTGCAACTCGCTCCTTGTTGGCCTTCCTATCACCCGTCTTTCCCCACTTTAATCCATAATGAATGCCTCTGCCAGACTCATCTTCAGTACACATCGTTCAGTGTCGGCAGCACCTCTTTGTCAATCACTCCACTGGCTTCCTAAGCCTCCAGAATAAAATTTAAAATCATGACCCTAACTTACAAAGCCCTCAACAACAGCGCACCCCTGTACATCTCTGCTCTTCCCCATATGCCCTCTTTGTTTTGCTAACGACCTTCTTCTCTCTACCACTCTTGTCACCTCCTCTCACTCTCGCCTTCAGGACTTTTCTCATGCTGCCCCTATTCTCTGGAACTCCTTGCCTCACTCCACCAGACTATCCCCCTGCCTTAAATCCTTCAAAACCTCACTAAAAATACATCTCTTTAAAGAAGCCTATCACCTTCCTCCCTAACATGCTTAGCACTACTCTCTCCCTACTGTACCACATAAAAACTTTAACCTTTAGATTGTAAGTCTGCGAGTTTCAATCCTGCAAGGTGCTTTAGGGAAAGCGCTATGGACACCGGATTCCAAGCTCAAAGACAGGGCCATCGATTCATTACAATGTGTTGATTTTGAGTTTGTTGTTGCCTGGAACGTAACTTATGTATAGCGCTACGGAATATGTTGGCGCATTAGAAATAAACAAAAATAATAATAATAATAATAATAATAGAATCTTGTGTTCTTTCACACCATGAAGATCACTTATAGTGAGGTAAATGGCCCTTTAACTACTGTGAAACTTAGTGGATATAGGGGAATGTTTGACTCTTTAACTAGTTCAAAGAAATAAAAAAAAACAGCAGCAACATTCCCCTTTCATCATCCTTAGTATATTTAAACCACTTCCTACTGTGCAGTCCCAGCCTTCATTGTAATGTTTATGTTTCTGGGAAATGATTTAGGTTAATATAAAAAAGAGAATCACTGGGAGTCGTAGCAGAGCTGAAATTCTGGTTTAGTGACTCATTCTGAAAACACGAGTGTAGATGTTTCAACCTGGCAAAAAATAAAAGAAACAAATACATTTGATCTCAGGGGAATTATGTTAAGGAAGTGCTACAATTTTTGTGGTTATTATTTGATAGTTCCCCCGCCTCCACAAAAAATCTTGTGAAAAAGCAGACTATTGTATAAAAAATATTAAATATTATTTGTATGTTATAATGAAGTTTTACATGGTGAAAAAAGAGGTTTTGTTGAAATCTTTACACTAAAAATGTAGCTTCCTGAATTTAACGATACTGCTAATAATGATGGGTTGGATTTTTATCAATGAAAATAAAGTTTAAATGTAAGTAGCTCTTGTAAAGAGCTTCTCACAACATCAATTAGGCATCAAAGGGATGAGCAATGGTACTCTGCATCATCACACAGACCACTGAAACAAAAGTGAAAATACAGTACATATTTCACTGTTTTATATGAGTTTTTAATACACTTTGGTAAACCCTTCAGCTGCCCTCCCTCTTTGACACTGCAAGTTCTGAAGGGGCCAAAAATAACATGCTCCCACAGATATCAAAAAGGATATAAAGCATTTTAAAGCAATTTATAAACTATGGTCCTTTCAGGACCTGAGAGATTATACCCCAAAGTTCAATATATCCGCCTGTGCAGCTGAACTACAGATAACACTTTGAGGATGTTAAAAGCTAACATTACATATAAAGCAGTAACAATAGCTTCAAATTCAATGTTTTTTTTACAACTATCTCATCAGATTTTGACTGCTATTCTTGATGGTTCAGTGGCCTTTTTATTCTTTTCTCTCTGTGATCTCACAGACTGTAACAAACCAGAACATATTAATGTCCATGGTCATGCTGATCCACTTAGTATTCATGGCAGACATACTTGAGTGGGTTGCCAGTTCCCATATACAGTAGTTTCTGATATTACTAGATGGTCTCCCATCCAAGTACTGACCAGGCCCAACCCTGCTTGGCTTCAGGGTGATGTGACCTCTTGGTTCCCTGACTGGAATCAAACCTAGGGTGCAGGGGAGAAATCACTAAATCCTAACCTCTGAACCAGGAAATACAGTGAGTACTGTGTGCATAAATTCAGTGTCCTTGAAGGTTTAGCTGTGTTGGGGAGCAGTATTCAGTGGCACATCCTTCGCGCGCTGGAGAACAGTGCGTCGTCATCAGGGCGCCAAGAACTGTGCTCTGATAACGCCCTGCGCTCCAGCCTGCATCGCATCTGTCCCATCTCATATTTACTAGATCTGCTTGCTGGAGCCTGCCAAGGCTCAGGTAAGGGGTTGTCAGTGTGCCATGTGGGACTGGCATGTGTCACTAGGAGCATGTTGCATTGCATGTTTATCACTACATTTCACTGTCATTATTTGCATGTGTGATAAACATGCAATGCAACATGCTCCTAGTGACACAATGTCTGGCCCATATTGCACACTGTCAGACCCTTACCTTGCCAAGCAGGTCCAGTAAATATGAGATGGGGGCGCTCGCCCATGAAAAGCCTTTGTTGCAGATGGGATGCAGGCTGGAGCGCAGAGCGTCATCCGGGCGCAGTTCTCAGCGCCCTGATGACAGGCATGCTATTCTGCAGCACGCAAAGGTCTGGCTGCAACAGTACACTCCTACAAATCATGGTCTACTGGAGAAGGAACTGGCAACCAACTTAGCACAACCAGACACAAGATGTGCCTTGCGAGCTGAGGTCCAAACTAAACCGAAGGAGATTACTATACTGTACTTGGTAAGAAAATTAAATAAAAAAATGTACCATTTAATATTTAACTATTCAGTTTTGTTTTAATGGCAGCAGACATTTTGGCCTAACAGTATTATAAACAACGGAGGAAAGGGAGATTATATATCTATTCAGAAACAGAACAGAAGAGTAAGCCCAATCATGATAACCCTCACCAACAAGCTGCAGGCAGACTAGCAGTCCAAGATGGATTCCCCTATGATACCAGAATGAGCTAAATTTTAGATCTTGTTTAAAAATGCTTATATGCTCATGGTTTTCATATTAGGGTTAGGGGCCACTATGTTACTATGTAAAGCAAATCATCTGCCACTACCCCAACCCTAACCTCTAACCCTAACCCTAGGAAACTGAACAAAGTTTTGGCTGCAACACCTAGTGGCCACTGGCCACCTCTGTTGTTGGGCAGATAACAGGAACTGTCTTCACAATGGGGATGTGGCTGTTAAATTTGCCAGTGCTGTGAGTAGGACTACATAGAAGTTCATTAATTTACAAGGACACACTCACCTAAAAAAAATAGCAGGAAGCAGCAGGGAAGAAAACAAAATGGAGCCATACAGGGAAACATAATTTCTACTAAAAGCGTCAAAATATAAAGGTTGTCTTTATTTATTTATTTTTGCTTTCTAAAAATGTTTTGCACCATTATCAGATTTAGTTATCAAAAAAACAGTTCAGAAGAAAGTGCACAGAGTTGTTATTTAAGCTGCTTGCTCCTACTGAGCTCATATATATGCATATTCACATGTTATTACTGCTGCAACTTTAAATTAAGTAAATTAAAATATATTTTTTGCTTACATGTATTGACTGATTATAGATGTATTGTCGATTATAGGTAGCTGTTTAAACAATTTTAAGCCCAGGCAAAGGTCTGTGAGTATCTACTTTGCAACTTGTTAGTTCAAGAAATATGTTTTTATAAAGGAAACAATAAAGCAATCTGTATATAAATGGTTTACAAATGAATGTTAACCTGTCAGAGCTGCTGAGGCTGTCTCCTTCTTGCTCCTATCCCATCTTAGATTGTTTCTCCGGTAGCCATTGAAGTTATCAAGTCTCTGTTTTATCATTTAGGAGTTCTAAAATATCCAGTTAATCTGGCTCTAAATTAGCCATTGTTTGGAGAATCAGACAAGAAAATAAAAACATTGATATCACTAATGGCATCAAGTGGGTCATGGTTACACATGTATAAAGCACAGTGATAGGGGAAGATAAGTGAAAACTACGAAATCCCCCCTTCTGGGTCGCTACCTTATTGTGGTGAAGAGGCTTGTGTACCTCAATGAAGCTGTGAGCTATACATGTTGGGTCATTCAAGATGGGCAGGTCATTTCAGAGAGCTCAGACAGATCACATCCACTGGAGAAGTTACTCGAAACCCACTCCAGTATATTTGCCAAGAAAATCTTATGGATAAGTACAAACAAATACATAATGATGACAGATGTTTCTGGCATGCTGCTGTCCATAGGGTCACAGAGAGTTGGAAAAGACTGAACAACAGCAACTGAATAAACAGGTGCCAAGTGATTCCAATGGCATCCACATATTTAGTCATGGGATAGGAGGGAGTGGGGACAGACCCAGCATGCCAGGCTAGTAGCATTAGTTTTAAAACCAAATTACTTACAGATGTCTTTATTGTTTAATTTATAAACATATGTGTCATGATTTAATTGTTTAAGGACTCATATTGCCAGTAATTTATAAATATGGCCATGGGAGCATGACATTGTTGCATTGGGATTATGTGTTATTGTGTGGTTATATGTTGCCTGTACATGGTTATTATGTATCCTAGTTAGAATCATCACATATTATAATTGTCTAACTACGTTGCGTAATGCGTTCGACTAAGCGATTGGCGTCGCAGGTGCTCATCGCCTGGCAAGCCTCGCGCAGCGAGGCGAGCCGTTAAACCGTAGCACATTGCCGATCGTACGACTTTGCGCTGATCGCTGCGTAGTAAGATGAGTAAGAAAGCCGCAAGTGAGTGTGTTGGGGCTTCCAAGAAACGTAAAAGTAAACAAAAACATCTCTGTGAACCATTGTCCAATGATTCTATTTTGCAGAATGACTTAAATGTAGACACACAAGAAAAAAATGTACATATAGAAAGTGGGTCTGATATCTAGGTTGAAGAAATGCATGACAATGTGTTTACTACTGCAGTAGAAGTAGATACTCATTATTGTGGGTTACTTAATGTGGTTTGTCAGTTTTGTGGGGCCTATCATTTTATAAAGGAAAGACCTACTGACGGAAATTTCATTAGTTGCTGTCAGAAAGGAAAGGTAAAACTTCCACTAAGACACCCATTTCCATATTATTTAGAATGCATAATGAGCGATCCAAGATTTCCAAATTATAATAATTTCAAACAAAACATAAGGTCTTATAACAGTGCAATTTCATTTCCTTCAATGGGTGCAACATTAGCAGAAAATGTACCAGGACATGGTCCTTACTGTTTCAGAGTTCAAGGTCAAATATACCACCGAACTTCACATTTACACCCACAAGAAGGAGAGCAAAGGAAATTTGCACAGTTATATGTCTTAGATACAATGGAAGCTGTGGAACAAAGAATGACACTTCCAGAAAATAGACAGTGTTTGTGCATAGTCTTTGAACAGCTGGATAAAATTATGCAAAAAAAACCATATAGTCAAGCATACAAACAATTAGCACAGCTTGAAAAAGAACAACAGGAACATGCTGAAAGACATCAATTGCCTACACCAAGAGTAAATATGGTGTTAAAAAGAGATCGCAACACTGATCAAAGAAGATATAATTTACCTACTGTAAATGAGGTTGCCATGGTGTTTAAAAATGAAGATGGTGAACCACCTTTTTCAGGGGGATATTAGAATATATCCACGCAATGAAGAACAACCATTTATCAACATCAATATATTAAGCTGTAATTTAGATCCAATGACATATCCCATTTTCTTTCCAAATGGGGAACCAGGATGGGAACCAAAATTACAATTGGAAAGTTATCCCAATACTAAACTTCGTATTAGATCTAATATTTCCATGCTGGAATATAAAGTGGCACAAACTGCTATCCGTGATTGTTTTAATCCAATTTTACATGGAGGCAAACTCACTCAACAATGGATTATTGATTCATATTTACAAGTTGAAGCCAATAATCTAAATTTCATTAAATATCAACAAAATAAAATACGAGTAGAACAGTATTGTGGATTAATGGATTATGTGGCAGATTTAGCTTCCAACAGAGACATTCCAGTTGGAAGAGCAATTATTTTGCCATCCTCTTTCCAAGGATCTCCTCGCAATATGTGAGAAAGGTATAATGATGCCATGGCTATTGTTACAAAATTTGGAAAACCAGATTTATTTATTACATTCACATGTAATCCACAATGGCCAGAGATCAAGGAAAATTTGAATCTGGGACAAACTACTTCTGACCGACCAGATTTAGTGGCAAGAGTATTCAAAATCAAACTCATATCATTAATACATGATATCACTAAAGCACACTTATTTGGACAATGTGTGGCTTTTGTTTACACCATTGAATTTAAAAAAAGAGGATTGCCACATGCTCACATACTTTTAATACTGCAGGAAAAAGATAAGTTGAACACTACAGAGAGAGTGGATTCAGTAATTTCTGCACAATTGCCAGACCAAGAAAAATATACAAAGCTTTGGGAGATTGTTACACATAGAATGATTCATGGCCCATGTGGAGAGATGGATCCGAATTCACCATGTATGGAAAATAAAAAATGTACTAAAGAATTTCCAAAACAATTTCAAATGCAAACTTATGCAAATTGTGATGGATAAAAGAACACAAGGACCAACAGCTATTATCCGTGGCCAAAAGGTTGATAATAGATTTGTCGTTCCATACAATCCACATTTGCTCATCAAGTACAATGCACACATCAATGTGGAAGCTTGCACTTCGATTAAATCAGTTAAGTATGTGTATAAATATATATACAAAGGATATGACGCACCTACTGTTGTTGTACAAGGTGCTGCAAATGAAAACGAAAATCCAATTTTACATGATGAACTATCGAATTATTTAGATGCTCGGAATGTGAGTGCTCCTGAAGCAATGTGGCGCCTTTTGAAATTTGAGATGCATGATCGGTCACATGCTATCTATCGTTTAGCTGTACATTTGCCTCAAAGTCAGTTGGTTTGCTTTACTCAAGGAAATGAAAGAACTGCATTATATCAAAGGGAAGACAGAGATACCACACTTACTGCATGGTTTAAATTAAACTGTCAAGATACGCAGGCCAGACAATTTTTATACATTGAGATACCATATCACTATGTATTTGTAAATGGTCTATGGCGACAACGAAGAAGAGATGCACATAAAATCATACCACGCATTTATACCGTCAGTCCAAGGGACATTGAACGTTTCAGCTTAAGATTACTTTTGCTACATGTTCCCGGTGCACAGAGTTTTGAGCATTTACGTACAGTGAATGACATAGTTTATGATACATTCCTATTAGCTGCAAGACATCAAAATTTCATAGCTGATGATACAGAATGGGAGAGGTGTCTGGAAGAAGCAGCACTATGTCAAATGCCTAAGCAAATGAGACAACAATTTGCATTCATTTGTATATTTTGCAATGTACCTGATGCTTTCACTTTGTGGGAAACATTTAAATTAAACATGTCAGAAGATTTCTTGAAATGATACAGAGAACCAATAGCTCTGTTAAAAACATTGATGGAAATCCAAGAAATATTGTTGGCTCATGGATTAAATTGTGCAAGTTTTAATTTACCTGATCCAGGACTTATAGATGACATCAATTATGATGATTATGACACTGAGCTTCAAAAACAAAAAAAACAAGAAAAACTGGCAACTTTAAATATTTTACAGTTAGAAGCATTTCATGCCATCAAAAATGCTACAGATGATGAAATGGTCAAAGACCGGTATTTCTATCTAGACGGACCAGGTGGATCAGGAAAAACGTATCTGTACAATTGTTTGATGAGTTACATTCGATCACAGGGTCAGATAGCTATGCCATTTGCAACAACTGGAATTGCTGCACTTTTGTTAGATGGTGGGAGAACTGTGCATAGTGGATTTAAGCTGCCAGTTCCCATTTTGGAAACATCAGTGTCAGATATTCAATTGAATTCCTTACAAGCAAAAAAAATTTAAACTAACTAAACTAATTATCATAGACGAGGCAACAATGATGTCATGTCATGCATTGCAATGTATTGACAGATTTTTAAAAGAAGTAATGGATAATAAGTTGCCATTTGGTGGAAAGGTGATGCTGTTAGGAGGAGATTTTAGGCAAACATTACCTGTTGTGCCACACGGAAATAGAACGGAGATCATTGAATCATGTATCAAGACCAGTAAACTGTGGCAAATATTTACACATCTCAAATTAGAATTAAATATGAGATCTGAAGGCCAAAATTAATTCAATGACTGGCTCATTAAAATCGGAGATGGAAAACATCCAGAAATACAGCATTTACCAAATGATACCATTGAAATTCCATCAGAAATGGTTTGCAATGAATCTCTCATATCAGCCATATTTCTAAACACTCTTAATAATGAGGATTACTCAGACATTGCAAACAAAGTGATATTAACATCAAAAAATATTGATGCCTTGAATGTAAATAACGAAATTTTAAAATACATCAATGCACCACAAAAGAATTATTACAGTGCAGATTCTATTCTGTCAGATGATAAAGACAGTGAATTGAATTTTAGTATCAAATTTATTAATTCGTTAACACCATCTGGAATGCCCCCACATATTTTACAATTGAAAAAATGCGCAATTGTTATGTTATTGCGAAATATGAATCCAAAAAAAGGACTTTGTAATGGGACCAGATTAATTGTGCATGAGTTAAAAGATCATTTTATACATGCAGAAATTATAACGGGGACCCATAAAGGTGAACGAGTTTTTATACCAAGAATTGATTTAGCTCCAAGTGAGAGTGGTTTGCCCTTTGTCCTTCAACTGAGACAATTTCCAGTTATCATGGCATTTACCATGACCATCAATAAATCCCAAGGACAAACTTTTAAGTCAGTTGGGATTTTTTTTAAAGGAACCAGTTTTTGCACATGGACAACTCTATGTGGCTTTTTCATGGTGCACTAATCCAAAAAAAATTAAAGTGCATGTTGAAGAAAATGAAACTCAAGGTCATTTATTGGATGATGGATGTGTTTACACCAAAAACATTGTCTACTATGGGGTGTTGGAAAGATAGAGGACAATGGTTTCATTTTATGGTATTCAATATGATTGCACAAAAACAATATTTCAAGTAAAACATCTAAAGAATGGACAAAAAAACATAGAGAACAGTGGTTTGACTTCCAGTACAAAATTAAAGTACTCTGGGACTCTTTAAATAGGGGACCACTATTTCACTTATGAAAATCTATGTGATATTTGCAGAATGGACAAACTGAAAAAAAAAACTACAGTAAAATATCTTTAAACAGATTTGAATGGGTTCAAAGTTTAATATTTACATGATTGGCCCCACAAAACAATTAACTGAATTTTTCAGGATTTACAAGAGTTAAATGTTATTGTTTGATGTTACAATTTCAGATGTTAAATATGTGTTTTTTGAATTTTTAAAAAAGTTTGTTAAATATATATGTGGTATAGTCAAATATGTATTGGTAGTATAAAGTTGAAGTATTTAATAATAATTGGAAATGTATTATTTAAAGACAAAGTATTGATTCAGGGAGAAATCCGATCTCCAGTTAATGGGGTCAGGAAGGAATTAATTTTTTTCCCTCTTTGATACAATTGGACAAGTTTCAATAGGGGGTTTTCATTGTTTGCCTTCCTCTGGATTCAATGCTAATTTAGTTTAACAAGAGTTTAACAAATATGTTACAAATGATAAAAAGCATGTTATTGTTAAAACAATTTACTTACTCGAAGTTAATATAGTCTGCAGTTACTCAGTGATAAATATGTATTGAAAAGTGTTAGTATTGTTAACAAAATGTTGAACGAATGTTTCATATACAAGTTGCATGTTACAAAGTTTAATGTTTGTGAAATATAAGTTGACTGTTAAAAAAATAAAAAGTTAAAAAAATTAATGTGTTTTTTTTTTAGAAAAAAAAAAAAGTGACAAATGTAGCTGACTCATTTTGTGTTACAAACAAATTTCACAACATTTAATTTTTATTGACTGTCATTTTTTGACGGGCAAGTCGCTAGTATATTATAAGAGGGAAAATGTTATATAGAACATATGTGGTAAATTGGTAAAAATGCTCTGCATAGAAGTTAGCTGCAGATCATTGCATACTCACACATACAGACCTTGGGTTAAGACAGATGTATGTACAAGTAGTCCTAAGCAAACATAAAGGTTTTTTTTCCACTAGCCAGTTATAGA
Source organism: Discoglossus pictus (assembly GCA_027410445.1). NCBI lineage: Eukaryota > Metazoa > Chordata > Amphibia > Anura > Alytidae > Discoglossus > Discoglossus pictus. The sequence goes on from CM050166.1 coordinate 335,879,939, forward strand.
TATCTGGTGAATATGATCTCAAGAGCTTTGATAGCCCATGGTTGCAAGCCAGATGGGCTGACATCACACATACACAAATGTACACAAGGGTGTGGTATTGGAGAGTATAAATATGTTGTTTTGATCATTCAATAAAGGTTGAGAGATAGTTTTCACATATACAAAGTGTGAGACTATTTCTGTGTGTTGTATCCTGACTTGGGGAGTGTCTTGCCATGGGTCACTTGTAACCTGTATGCAGTATTATCTTCTTGTACCTTTTGGGCTTTGCCCTCTTCAGAAGCCATCGGTCCTTTCCCTCTTCACCATTGCAAAATCTGACAGCTGCAGTTCCGCCTCCGGCCGACAGATGGCACTGCTGATTTTATTATACAGTATAAGGTGTGCCGACAGAAGAGGCCTTGAGCTATGAGAGGTGCGCCCGAGGCCCTGGAGGGCCGAGTGCTTGCACCAAACATAGTGATGGCCTCGCTGTCGATTCGGCGACGTCGAGTTGCGCCAAGTTGGAGGGGAGAATAGTTTTTTTGCCTTCCCTGAAACTTGATGGTGCCCGAAAACTCACAGTGCCCTCTGGCAGAGGGCATCTGTAACTGCAGCTGTCAGTGCTGCAGAAGAAATGCGCAGGCAAAGACGGTTAGATCCAAGCCATCTTTTGTGCCACAGAGAACAGGAACTACATGATTCTGCTGGGGTAGGTTTGAACTAGGTTCATATCAAGCCCCCTTGAAGAAGCAGATCGTGATAATATGTTTTTTTAAACAAGTGGTGAACTAGATACAGCCCTTTATCTGACACTGGCCCTTTAAGTCACATTCCTCATGGATGTGTAACTTGTAGAGTATTTGCTCATCATATCTCATTATAGATGGCTAATAAAGATAAGCACTGAGTAAGAGTGGTAATACTGGTTGTGTAAGCACTTTCTGAGCTCTCCGTGACATCAGCCAGGGGAGTAAGTCAGAATAAATCAGACCTCAGCTCACTCACTGTGCTGGCCAACAAGTATTAGAATCTGGATGCTACCAATTAAACATTGTCATTGTTATTAGAATACTTTGACCTGTGATTTTGTAATCTAAGTGAGCCTTATGATGAAAGGCTGTAATAAACAAAAGCCTGCAGCCGGAGACTGACTCTTTGCCCCAGATTCACTACCAAGTGAAGTGTGAGGGCCTCAGGCCTCCACTGCAGGGTCATCATATTCCATAGAGTTAAAGGGATATGGTAAAGGGTCATCTTTCATAACTTTTAAGGAGCCAAATCAGTATTTACATTGTTTCAATATATTGTGATTAGCAGCCTTATTAAATTGCAATTTCTCCAATTGAATAGGGCTCCATATAAGCCCAGAGCATATTTTATTACAGACATTTTTAGTTAGTGAAGACTTTGCTCTTGGATAGAAGTTCACTGACTAAAAACTTCTGTAAAAAAATTTGCTTATATAGAGCCCTATTCATTTGTCTGAATCACAATTTAATAAGGCTGTATGTCTTTAGGCTGAAGCTTGCTAATTTTTTTAGACTTGTTATACAACTGGGGGATTCCTATTTATTGCACAGCTTTACTGGCACAGTTTGGATAAATGTGTTGAAATTCATGCTGAAGATAAGAGGAGAAACAGCAGTTTTCAGAAATGTCATCATTGCTTATAGTGATCATTTACATAAACAGAATAAATGCTGGACCATTACAGTGGCCCTTAAAAAAAAAAAAAAATTGAATAATCTTAGCTAATTATCAGTTTCTATTGTGGTAAAAAGCACAGGCTGAAAGACATTCAGAAAATAAGGATTGTTCCCATGCTTAACATTATAATGAATTGCTTACACTAAGATCATTCATATATAAACACTAGGAAATTGCCTGTCAAAAATGACGGGAGTAAAATCGTAAGCCTGGTAATGCTGTTTGCCAGACAATGTGAGGCTTATGGGCCCTCTGAGCACCTTTGGCGCTCATTGCGAGCCGCAACTTTCCTGCTTTGCAATGATCACCTTTGGCACTCCGTACGAGCCCCACGATAAGCGCCTTTGGCACTCACAGCGTGGCTTGCAATGAGCGCCTTCGTTGCTCATCTCGAGGCCTGCATTGAGCGCCTTCGGTGCTCATTGAAGCCTAAGTCTGGCGCCGCTGGCAATGAGAGCCTGCGGCACTCATTGCGAGGCCTGCAATGAGCGCCTTTGGCGTTCATTGCAGCCTAAGTCCTGTGGGCCTCGCAGTTGCAGCCCATAATAGCTCATTTTGCAAGGCTCACAGCAAACATGACCAACATCATAAACGTTCGCCACACTGACAAATATATATATGATATTGCTGTCATTTAGACACCATCCAGTGTGTGCTCCCCAAGTGCCATTTACACATCTTCCTTTTCCCTTGCTAAATCATAGGTGTAATTGTGTTTATGTACAGTGTGTCAGAAAGGACCAGGTACACTTACAGACAGAAATATCACAGTACACATACAGAGCATTTCTCTGCATATGCACACACTATTTCCTACCTTTACACTGACATATTCAGGCAGCCTTCTACCTCTTAGGACTGGACCTTGTGGGTCTAAGCAACTGGTAACCCACTCCAGTATCTTTGCCAAGAAAACCATACGTATAAGCACAACCAGAAACATAGACAGATGTACCTGGTGTGCTGCATCAATATAGTCACTGAGAGTCTGACACGAGTGAAGGACTGAACAGCAACAGTACCACATTAATGGGGAACAGCTGAGTATGAGTAGCACCAGATGGTTGTGTGTTGAGAGGACTCCCGGCTTTAGATGTGTCTGGAGCGGAAAGGAAAGGCCACTGCTGCAAAGAGTAATTCAGCCTAGGAACCTGAAATGTTAAAACTATGAACCAAGTTAAAATGGATATGGCCACACATGAGATGACCAGGTTAAATATTGATATTGCATGATTTTTTTAACTCAAATGGACTGGAATTGGACATTTCATATCAGACAACCACCAGATCTTCTATTGTGGTCAAGACTCCTACATAAAAATCGAGTTGCCCTCATAATCAATCACAGGCTGGCCAAAGCAGTGCTCGGTTACAACACAGAAAATTATGCAATGATTTAAATTTGAATGCAAGGCAATATAATTTAATATCAAAGTGATCCAAGTCTATGCTCCAACCATGGATGCTGAAGAGGCTAAAGTGGGTCAATTCTACCAAGAAAAGATGTCACTATTATCACAGTATTGGAATGCTAAAGAAGGGAACCAAAAAATACCTAGAATTACTGGCAAGTTTGGCAATGGAGTACAAAATTAAGTAGGTCAGAGATTAGTAGAATTCTGTCAAGTTAATTCCCTGTCATAACAAACACCCTCTACCAACAGCCTCCGAGACGACTCTTCACATGGACATCACCAGAGGGACAATATAGAAATCACATTGACTATATACTTTGTAGCCAAATATGGAAGAGCTGGAGCTGACTGTGCCTCACATCATGAGCTTCTTATAGCAAAGTTCAGAAATAAAGTGAGGTAAAGATAGTAAATAATCATAGAAACGCTCTGTTGTAATGAATGTTACAAGCTATTAAAAAGTAAAGATATTACACTATCAACAAAAGTCCCCACATAGTTAAAACTATGGTATACCCAGTAGTAACATACGGGTGGGGGAGGTGGACCATAAAGAAGGCTTGGGCTGCACACAGTCAATTCTACAGGAATAATATCAAGACAAACTGTTAACTGGAAGGTTTGATCAGAAAACTAAAGCTAAAATATCATGAGAAGACATCATTTCCTAGAGAAGATTTGATGCTGGGAAAAATTGAAGGCACCCTGTGGAAGGGCACGGTAGAGGCGGGGATGGATTGATGAGGTCATTGATGCAATGAACATGAGCTTGAGGAAGCACAGAGCAGCAGTTGCTGACATATTTGCCTGGTGTGCTACGGTCCATAGGGTCGTGGAGAGTAGTATATGACTGAACAAAAAAAAACTTATGGTGAAAAATTGCCATCTATTCTCACCTTGTGATACTTAGTAAATATCCCACAGTGTGTATTGCTTTTTCTGTGAAGTGACTGTTTTTATACTTTAAAATTGTATTTACCTTGGTATTAAAAAACAAACAAAAAAAAAAACAGATCAATTCACACGCACAACACTGTGTAAAATATAGTTTTGTTTCCCTGCAGTGCAGCAAAGCAATACTGCTGATTTTCTTTAGCAGTGTTAGAGCAATTTAGACAAAATGAAAGTATTCATTGGTAAATATGTATAAAATATTCTAAACATTATACTGACAATACAAAATAAGTAATTTTCTGTATTTAACTTTGCTTTAAAGGACAACTGTAGTTCAGCAAAACATATTACATGTACATAACAACCGTACAATATTATAAGCAGTGTCTATGAGCATGAAAAAATGTGTTTGAGAAAAAAAAAATTAAGCCTCTGTTGTAATGAATGTTACAGCTTGTGTGGCATCAACACGTCATGATAGCTTGAAGCCTAAGGAAATGTTGGTGTTTATCAGGCGGCAGGGGTGGATCGGAGCGAAGTAGAAAATGGAGGGTGATTTGTCATATATTTAGAGCGTATAGGATTTGACAACTTTGTAAGAAAAACTACAATCCCTGCTCATGCAGAAATGTAAACACCCCTTTCGTATTTCATTATATTAATAAACTCTGTGTACTAATGTAAAACAACACAACTGTATGGTTCAAAACAGTTAAATAATATAACATCTTTCTTCAAAATCTAAAATACTTAGTTATCATAATTCCTAGTGAATGGAAAACATAACTCTTCCTATTCAAATACTGTACACAAAAAGATTGAAATCATTTCAGTCATAATCCCACAAAGAGAAGACTGTCTGTATAGCAACAATATGTTTCTTTGCACATAGTAATTTTTACATTAAGCTACTTAACATAAAGCTTTCTTCACAATATCCCAGGCGTAATTTATTTGGTATTCTTTTAAATCTCTCTTGTTTTTGGCTTGTGGTCCTTTGATTCTCTGTCTAAGAGCTGCCAAAAGGAGTCATTCGAGAATATAAAGCAAATTATATTTATGTAAGAAGATAATTTAATCACAGCTTTCGTTAAGTCTTTGTGGCCACAAAAATAGGTGAGGCATTTCTAGAAATATCCAGATGTCGGAGGGCCCGGTTATACTAGGCCTTGGAAGGCATGCTTCTCAATTACTGCTTAAACAAACACTATTATGAAGAAAATGTGTTTCTTTCAGTTTAACAATGGACAAAAATAAAAAAGAAACACTTTATATTTTAACTATTATTCTTTACTACTGGGTTCTATTTCTGTTTGTTTCGAACTGCTATTTTCTCAGAAGACAGTGTTCTTGTAAAGTGAGTTTTCCTAATAAAAGCACTGTCAGTTTTAGCTACCATATTCCATTGTGCAGAGAGACACTACAAAGTCTCTTACCACCTCAAGAAAATTATCATTAGAAACAAAATTGTAAATTCCACTGCAGCATATGGCAGGTAATATGATAGAACCCATATTTATTTATTTATTTGTAACATTTGAAAAAAAAATGTAAGTGTGTTCAAAAGAGTATATTTTAAATATATTATTATAGTGTTAATTTTGCAAAATAATTTATTCTGTCTGCTGTTAGATATTATTATCTGTCTCCAGCATTAGTGAAACAAACTTCTGTTTTCAGTTACACTCCCTGACCTGGATGACTAGGATTGGTGTGTCTGTATTGTAGCCAAATGCTCTAATTAATATGTTTTTTTTTAGGGAAAGTAAAATTCTGTCATGGAAATAAAAGAGCATGTTTTAAACATAAGAAAAAAACATCATGCAAGAAAAGCAAGTATCTAAAGTACTTCTCCACCCAATGTACATAAAAAAAAAAGATGGTAGGTTATTTTTTTATTTGAGCAGTCAGTCAGCCATTTTTGTCAGTGAGCCATTTTTTGTACAGATGGAGTTTTCATTGCTCATGATAATTTCAAGAAAGCTGCACGATTTCTGGGCTTTTTTATTCCAATAGAAATCATTCCTAATGTTACATATTTTAAATATATTGTAGAATAAAAACGTCTTTAAGTTTATTTAAAGTAAACTAAATGTAGCCATTCATTTATCATGTCTGACGCAATATTGACCTGCTAAATGAGTTAATCATTCAACAACTGTAGATGAGTTAAACAAACATTATATCATAATGAACATGTATCTGGGTAGTGAAGAAGAAATAGAGTAGGGATGGGAAGAGTTAAATGATGCAACACAACTAATTTACTTGTAAGAGTGGTGTACTCAACTGTCTACTAGGGGGAGATAAGATGAAATAGGGCCATGTTTCTACCATATTTTATTATATTCATTATATTTTAGTCCGCATGACTCCAGCAGACCATGTACTTTATGCATTTTTGTATCTCTATTCTTATCAGCAAGGGGATGGGTTATGTTGAAAACCAGCAGCCTTATTAAATTGCGATTTAGCCAATTGAATAGGGCTCTATATAGGCACATAGCATATTTTTTTTACAGAAGTTTTTAGTTAGTGAACTTCTATACAAAAGCAAGGTCTTCACTAACTAAAATATTCTGTAAATAAAATATGCTGTGTGCTTATATAGAGCCCTATTCAATTGGCCAAATCGCAATTTAATAAGGCTGCAAGCATCCAAATATAAGAACCAGAAGGTGTTGTATTTTAAGTGTGGTTCACACCCAGTTGGTCATGGATGAGGTTAGTATCCAGTAGTAGTGGCTAATAGTACAAACACCATAATAACAGGTACAATAGCAATCATTTTAATGGGACCTATGATCAGGCAATGGCCTCCCTTTAATATATTAATGAAGTGTATTGTGACACGGAGAGTATACAAACATGTCAGTATCCATTACATTTTTCAGCTTTAGTCATACTAATGTAATGAAGGTCTTTTATTATTATTATTATTATTATTATTATTATTATCCTTTATTTATAACACGCCAACATATTCCGCAGCGCAATACAGGGGTTAGGTACAAGTATAAACAATAACCCCACAATGAAAAATAATGGAAGACCTTGTTATTGAGCTTTTAGATATACACAGTGCTTTCCCTAAAGCACTTCTCAAGATTGAAACTCGCAAACTTACATTCTAAAGGGTGTGGGTGAGGTACAGGAGAGGAAATAGATTCAGAACTTAATAACACTACTCTGCACCATTATGTGGAGCAGTCGACATCAAATGGAAACATTTCTTTTTTTTTAATACTGCAGTGTAAGCTTTTAAAGTCTTTGAATAGTTTTCCTACATTGACTGTTATTTCTAGCTCAACCACAACCGACAGTATATTGTGGACAAGCTCTCAGGTCTTGAAGGACCTTAAATTCTCTTTGCAATTACAAGGATTTTATTTCCTTTTAGCAAAGTATATCTAAAGGACCAAGGGAAAAAAGGCTGACATTTGTTGCTGTGGGAGTGCATTAACCGGGAGCTTTTGAATTTTGGTCCTTTCAGATACTACAGAGCTATGCAAACTCCAGACATCAGTGAAGGAAGATAGTGGGAGGATTACAAAAAAACTCTGATAAGCAGTGAAATATGCACCAGTTGTATAAATGCTATAAAAAAAATATCTTGCTTTTCAGTTCACACAATTCACACTTTCATGATCACACAATTCAGTTCACACAATTCACACTTTCATGATCAAAGCTGCATGGACCTTCCGAGGCATCATAATAATGTAAACACAAACATGATTACTTTATACACCAGGCCTCAAGAGGTTAAATATTAATTAATGAGTCAACCTGATGCTGTTATATTGTGTGTGTTTTTGAATTTGCTATTTTTCTTTTTGATTTGGTTCAAAACATTTGAATTAAAGTCAGCAAGGATTTCCTTTTTAGTCATATCCTTCACAACCCACATAAACCATCTACTTTCTTTCTCTAGCCAGACAGATATATTTCTGCAAGTAGTAGTAGTTATTATTATAGCAGTCTATCAATCAATTCAGTTACCAGGAAGCTTGCTTATACAGGGGATGGATAACCATTATATAAAGCACACATCTCAACCTTTCTCAATGTTACTTTTTTTGTGTGAGTGATATATTCATAGACATTATTATCTAAAAAATCTTAAAAGATCCCTACAGAATAAAACAATATATTATATATATATATATATATATATATATATATATATATATATATATATTCAGACTGTCCAAGTGCATAATTAGACAGGACAAAGTCATAGAGCTTGTTTTTAATTAGCTAAGAAATACATTGTGATGCATCCGCTGGTCTCTGCATGCATCCATTATACTTTGGTGAAGGTTGTGTATGTGAGAGGGGAGTTTACATTTCTGAAGTGTATCTAATAATGCAGGCTGCCTGCTTCTGGGCCTATGTGGGGATGGGGTGTTGTTAATTTCATTCAGATCGAATTATCACATATAATAGTTGTCAAACTACGAAACATCGTCACGCTTTGCGAGCTCGCAAGAACCGCGTCCCTCGCAAAAGGAAACAGTTCTGGCCACAAACTTGCGGAAGGTGGAGGCTTCTACGTTGGCTGCAATGAGCCTTAACGGCCGAACCGCATGCAGCGGAAAACATTAAAAACACACTAAATACACACAAAAAATAAATAAAAACCTTACCCACAGCAAGGTAGGACAACCAGGACGTCTGGAAGTGAGGTTACACCTCAATTTAAGTCCAATTTACTGAGTTTAGACACTCAAAAATCCCCTAAGCAAGAGAAAAAATGGTGGCCAAAAAAAATGAAAACGAGGCTATACGACCCCTAAAGCTGCAAAACGCTACCAAACACACACAACTTTTACAAAAACTTGTATGAGGTACAATATACACTATTAGCAAGGACGCTAAATCATCCACACTCGAGCACCACATGCACAATCGCCGCCATTTTACAACACTAACTTACAGAATGCGTAAGTACACAACTACACAAACGCTTTCCCCTCGCGCGCGCAGCCTATTTACACTACACACTGCACACATTGCTGACACTTACACCTCAACAACATTGCAAATCTACATTGTATGCTGCAGGAACATCAAATCAGATTGTTAGCTCTTCAGCACATTGCTTGCTGCCTATATTAATTACAAATAGGTGAAGTATATTAATTTATCATTTCATTAATTAATTAATTATCAAGAAAAATACATATACACAAAAAAAAACACCACAGTATCGCAATAAACCACAAAGCCCTTCACCGCGCGCCTTTACAAGGAGCGCCAACCCTGCTCATAGGACACAAACTACACCAGGGGAGAGACTTGCAATAAGCGCAAAAAGGACATCAGCACGGACCTTACAATGACAGAAAAAGCGCCTCTGATAACAAAAAATACACCAACCGAGAGGCTGCTCAGTGCGAGGATCACAATAAGCGCTGAGGGATCCCACACAACCAAAACACTTACTGTCTGTGGCAAACAGCATTACCTGCCTTACAATTTTATTGCCCCGTCATTTTTGACGGGCAAGTTGCTAGTCTTATAAATAGTCCTGACCTCTCCCATACCCCTCCCTTCACTAATAGATTAAATAAACATACCCCTCATGATCAAGCTCTCAAAGACAAGACAGAATTCTTTATTCACAAATAAAGTGTTCAATTTCTTCAAATTTTTCTAAAAAAAATGTATTTGTTTTATATTTGTCAAGTCTTACACAGCTGTTAACACTGTTTGTTTGTCACAGGCTTTACAAACAAGTGTCTTTATTCTTGATCTACAGTGGTCCTGTAAGTCCCAAACACAGTCGTCCAATTACAATGCTCATAAATGTTTACAAACTAATAGTTGCTGCTTGTTATTAGCGCCACGTCCTTCAAGATCCCATCAAAATGACACTAAACTAAGTTAACTAAATTAACTGATGTTAACATAACTAACAGTACACTAGATCCCTAAACCTAATTAATCAATCAATACACTCAAACTCACTATCAGGAGATACAATATTAAACACCAAAAAGTTAATAGCCAACAATGTTTATACACATCAATAAAAATATAGATAAATCACAGTCACAAGCAGTATATCTACTATTGGGGAATCAATGGATCCCGCCACAAAATCATTGTCGTGTAAGAAAATTTTGATTGTTCAGATAGAAGCTCTGTATTCAGTTACCTCCCATCTCAGGAAGTAGAGGAGTAGAGAGAGCAGAAACTAAAATGGCAGCTTCCACTGCAGCAACATTGCATATAAAATTAATACATAAAAAGTTTTACTTTTTTTTACATGCTAAAAGCATTTTCGAAAATATTCAAGTGTGATTCTTTTAAAGTGTGTACTTTAAATACATGACTAGTGTGATACTTAATAAGTTAGGTAAAAAGCCTAAATTAGCAGTGGTGACAATAATCTTCTAAATGACAGTCCAGGTTAATGGTTCTCTTGTTTACCATTGTTATCTATGAGTAGTTGATGTAAAAGTTACATTAAAAAAATTGGCCATTATAATCCACTTGTATTTTGGCCTGTACGCTGCTATTGGCCATCAAAGCAGTGCGACAGCTGTCATAATACACTAACAGGAAGTGATCCAGCCCGAAGGTGATCTGACTTGCGTGCGTATATGAAGTGTACGGGCTTGCCTTACTTCCTGTTTAGGTACTACTAAGAGTGATTGCATTGGTTTAATGCCAAGATAAACAGTATTCTGGCATAGGTAGATGTCATAGGACATACTATGTAATTCTTTTAAAGTGTCAGCCTGTACTCCTATGTTTACAGTATGTTAATTAAAAGATCTAGAATTGATGACGGGTAAACTCCTTTTAGAAAATTAATATAACTTTTCTTTATTAACTATTATATACGCAGTTTTGTCAAGCTCCTTTGTTGTCTGATAATACCCTCCCAGCAGGGGCATAGGAACTGGGGGGATTAAATGAATAGGGGACAAAAAATATCAAAATTAAACTTGATCATGCATTACCAGATTTTGCCTGAAAGCTTTGACCCATAACTTATATAATATATACATACATAATAAGTTGGCATATTGACATCACATATATAGTTGTGAGCAGGAGAGCCAGCCAGAGCCGTTGCTCACGCTTGCGGGCTCGCGTAGCAAACGACCTACGGATATTCCGTTAAGACGCATACCACACATTACCCGCCATTTTACGCCAATGCGGAAGTACACAACTACGCTAACGGTTTGGTCTCGCGCACGCACACTATTACACTGCAAACATTCAGCACGCTTACACAGCAGCTCCACACCACTAATGCTGCAGCAACATCAAAACAGATTGCAGCTCTTCAACACAATGCTTCAAAATAGCTAAAGTATATTCATTTATTAATGTATTATATATTTCAGTAGTAAACACCAAACAGCATTAGCTACCTTACAAATTCATTGCCGTAATTTTTTGACGGGCAATTCGCTAGTCACATATATAGTTGTGAGCATACGAGTTGTTGCTAACGCTTGCGGGCTCAAGTAGCAAGGGCCGCGGCTCGTGCAGCGAACTGCGACCCACGCAAACTTTACGTCGTAACGCAAAGAAAATACGAGACGCACGTTACCACCCATTACGACCTCGCAAAAAACGTCCGCAATACGCGCACATCAAAACATCAAAAATCGAACAAATACACACAACAAATACATAAAAAGCTTACCTACAGCAAGAGGGAGCATCCAGGACCTCGAAAACTAAAGTTACACATCAATTTAACTGAAATTAAAGCAGTTTAGACACTAAAAAATTCTCGAAGCGAGAGAAAAAATGACAGCCGAAAAAAATGAAAACGAGGCTACAGCAGTCTAAAGACGCAAAACCCCACCAAACACCTACGTATTTGCCGAAAAAAACACCTACGAGATTAGAAAACAAGGATGCAACCCGTGCAACCCCAAAAACATTACAAACACAACAAATACAAACAACAAACACATAAAAAGCTTACTCACAGCAAGGGGGGCACCGAGGACCTCTGCAAGTGAAATTACACCTCCATTTAAGCACAAATTTCGGAGTTTAGAGACCCGAAATTCACCTAAGCGAGAGAAAAAATGGCCGCCAAACAAAACGAAAACGAGGCTAAAGGTCCCTAAACACGCAAAACACTACCATAAACACGCAAAACACCACCAAACAGCTACAGATATTCCCGAAACACTCCCACGACATAGAAAACTAATATTATGAAAAACTCGAACAACGCTACATCAGCCATATTATATACACCAAACACCCTTAGCTCACTTACACTTTCATTGCCTTCATTTTTTGACGGGCAATATTCGAGTACAATATATATAGTTTATATATATATATATAGAGAGAGTTGTAGTTGTAACCCCCCCCCCCCAGATTTTTTTGGGCTCCTACACTCATGCCTCCCAGGGACCAATTTTATAAGAAATGTATTGAGATTGTGACTACAATTATGTATATCAGATAATAAATTAAATCTTTTATTTATTTTTTTATTTTGTGTATTTACATTCTTAAAGTAACATTTCATTTAAAATAAGATACTTGTTTGTCAAGTATGTACCAAGATAACAACATTAGAGGCTGTATAAATCATGGGTGTAAAACTTTTTTTTTTTAGAAAATCTGAATTTTTGGAAACACTTTATGAGTGCAGGAATCCCTTTTGTGCTGGAGGATGAGGGTGCATGTTTGTAGTTTTCAGTGGAAGGGGAGAATACAGGCAGAAGTTCAGAGTCATTTTTAATCACTGGATAATATTGAACTTTACACCACACCCCTCCCCTCTCACTGGCCCAGTAACAGAACCTTGCATCAAGGTATGGAACCACGGCTCTCCAGAAATGTAAGCACCCTTCTCACACACATAACTTACACTATTGCATCACTTATCTCTCCTGGCCAGCGCGGAGGCAGCCCAGGCACGCCGGGTCTGACGCAGCGCTGCGTGATCCGGCGGAGCCTGGGCGATGCTGATTGGCCGGGAGGAGGAGGAGGGACTTAAGCTCGTTTCGCGGGCTTCCTCCTCACTCCGCGCCTGCCATTGATCTGATCTGAGGTCTGCACGCTGCGCTCTCAGCAAAAAAACATAAAAGCAAGTAATATAAGGGGCACTCAGCTAATACAGTGACCCCCGATCCCTCTCCCAGCATTAGCCTACCCTCTACCCCTTCTAGTTACCCTGAGCACCCCACAAGTAGAGCCCCCCTGTCACTTGGTCCTGGCAATAGGGACCCAGGCTCCCAGCATTAGCCCTCTAATTCCCCATAGCATCATTCCCTGCTCTGTAGGTTCCTGGGTAAGGGTGTCACATTTGTCACAAGTGGGGTGGCAGCTTAATATGGACCCTGGGGAGATAGAGGCCTTAGATTGCAGCCGCTCGTCGATGACCACCATGCTGTCGTCTAACGAGGGATAGACGCAGGAGAGCTAGTGATTGTTCTTCATGCTTCCCCAGAGCCAGAAGGAGATCCAGGTCTCGGAGCAGACAGTCTTGCGGCTGCAGCTGTGCGAAAGGAGCCCACAGCGGTCGAGATGTGCAGGGATGCCCGCTCGTCCAGACCGGCAGGTTACCCCCAGGATGGCAGCTGCCCCGGGGCAAGGAGAAGCAGGTGAGAAACTGGCAAATTGTCCGGGGGGCGCATTTAGCCTTGGAAGTCAAAGAAAAAATCTGGCGACGGGAGTACATAGATATATTTTCCTTGTTGCCAATGTCACGGATGAACGACAATCCAGAGAGGTTTCAGAGGGAAGGAGATGACCAGAGGCACACTTTCAGGCGCGTCCCAAGAACATTCGACAACTGGTTACAGGCATTTGCCATCATGGCCTGTGTCATGGGAACAATGCTCCGGGCTGTTCGTGTATATGGAGGAAATCAGGAACGCATACCGGACGTATGGTGGAATGGCATGGTGGCGATATGACTAGGAATTCCGGCAATACATGTCCTCCCGTCCGGAGATGGCATGGAGCGATTGGGCGGTAGCCTATTGGCTGAACATAATGACACCAATGCGGGCAGTGCCGCCCTTTCGCGGGATCCCAGGCGGGGCTAGAGGCCCTGCCACTGCGAGCACAGCCGGTCGAGGCGTCTGTCACTCATTCAACGAGGGCAACTGCAAGTGGGCACCAAACTGCTGTTTCAAGCAAGTCTGTGCGAGTTGTGGAGGGGGCCACGCGGCCTCAAGATGCACCAGACAAAAGGACGGATCCAGGGCTAGGGACGGACCCCTATTCAGCTGGGCGCAATGCTGCTGTGGCTAGAACGCGACGGTAGGATGGCAACAAAAGCCGGGGCGGCCGCCCTACTACGCAAGGGTTTCCAGGAAGGGTTCAAGATTCCATGCTCTCTCGCCCAGCTCGAGTCACGTCTAAGAAACCTGAAATCGGTAAAGGAGTTTCCCGGGGTAGCGGTGGAAAAAATCCGAACTGAGGTAGAACTGGGTAGGATGGCGGGGCCTTTTCCCTCCATCCCCTTTCAGGGACTGGTAATTTCCCCTCTGGGCGTAGTGCCGAACAAGGAAGCAGGAAAATTCTGCCTCATCCAGCATTTATCCTATCCTCCAGGTGGTTCGGTCAACAACGGGATTGACAAACAGTACTCGTCCAGTACGCTCCTTTCGATTGGGCCACAGACCTGGTCAGGCGGGCAGGCGTCGGGGCTAAGATGGCGAAGGGGGATATCGAATCTGCGTTCCGTTTGTTCCCGGTGCATCCTCAAGAGTCATTGGTTCCTTGGTTGCTTTGTAGACGGTCAGTACTTTGTGGATCTGTGTCTCCCCATGGGATGTCCTATTTCTTGTTCCTATTTCAAAGCCTTCAGTATGTTCTTACAATGGGTAGCACACACTGAGTCGGGCTGCCAAGTGATTACCCATTACCTTGATGATTTCCTTTTTGTGGGACCGGCGTGGTTAGCCACATGCGACTTCATACTGCAGACCTTCTCAAGGATATGTCAAGATTTCGGGGTTCCACTGGCAGAAAAGAAGACAGAACAGGACAAGATGGAATGCAGCTTGCCGATGGAGAAGGTGTTGGACCTGTCCACAGAACTGGCGGCCCTGGAAGGCGCAAAGCAATCCATCTTGGGAAAGCTGAATTTTGCGTGCAGGATCGTTCCCATGGGCCGTATATTCAGCAGAAGAATGTCGTTGGCTACAGTCGAGAAATCTCAGCCGCATCATTTTATAAAGGTGTCCGGGGCCATGAGGGAAGATGCACGAGTGTGGACGGCGTTTCTACGGAACTTCAACGGGAGCACCTTGATCCAGCCGAGCAGGGTGACGAACCCGCATAGAGGTCTAGCTTCCCATTCAGGTGTGGTCGGAATGGGAGCCTATTTTAGAGGCGCATGGTGCGCAGCACCATGGCCCGAATCATGGGTCAAAGGAAGGCTTACAGAAGATCCTACGGTTCTGGAGACATTCGCCATCACCACGGCGGTCCATCTGTGGGGCAGGGGCTTCAGGAACCAGCAGGTCCTTTTTCAATCAGGCAGCTCGAAAACGGTCCTGGTAGTCAATAGCTTGATGGCTGCATCTGGGCCGTTGATACGTGTCATACGGCACTTGGTTCTTTGTTGCCTGCGGGCAAATATCTGGGTGAGGGCGGAGTGTATTCCCAGCCTTAACGTAGGGGTGGTTGATGCCCTTTCTCGGTTACAGGGAACCCGGTTTCGCACACTGGCAGCGGCGGCGAAGGATCAAGAAGAGGACATACCTTCAGAACTCTGGGAGCTTGGAGTGGTGCGGTAGCTGGTTACATCAGGCAGTCGGTAGCGCCAAAGACGTAGGTGGTCTACAGGAAGGTGTGGAACATGTGGAGCGATATGGTTGAGGAGGCCGGTGGCGAGGGTTCAGAAGAGAAAGCCATAAGAATTCTGCTGTGGTTTTTGCTTCGGAGCTCAGAGAGAGGTGCTTCCAGGGCAACGGTGGCTCGGCAGTTGACAGCCCTAGCAATTATATTCAGGTTGGCAGGACGGAAGGACCTAACATAGGAATTTGTGGTTTGCCGGGTGGTAAAAGGTATGTTCAAAGGGAAGCACTGGACGGACAGGAGGCGCCCGATCACTTTCTCTCTGTTACTACGCCTGGGGGAGGCGTTGGGTGTGCTATGCAGGGACTCCTTTGAATCCCTGCTTTTCCGTTCAGCCTTTTCCTCAGCGTTCTTTGGTGCATTCAGGATTGGGGAACTGGTCTCGGAAAACAGGCACGGTTCAATTGTTGAAATGGCTGAGGAGGTCAAAAACGGATCAGGCCGTAAAAGGAAGGGAAGTGGTCATATACAAAACTGTAACGGAGTGTTGCCCCAACGGGGCCAGGCACACTGCTATTGCATGCCAATGGCCAGGCCTTGTCACGGTTTCAATTCGAAAGGATGCTGAAGAAGTCCTTACGGCAGTTAGGCTTGGACCCGGCGGATTTCGGCACACATTCGTTTCAGATCGGAGCCGCTACGGAGGCGGCAAGGCTAGGTCTCCCAGAGAGTATGGTTAAAAGGATTGGGAGATAAGAGTCGCATCGCTTTAGGTCATACATACGGACAGAAAAAGTTGTCTAATTGGAATTTGTTTTATGTGTTGCAGAAGTTAAACAGCTGTGGATTCGGCCATTCTTACATGTATTGGGCTCACCGGTTAGCCGCAGTCACTGACGACAAGGTCCAAATGGGCTTTCTGGAGACGAGCATGCAAGTAAGATGGTTCGGGTTCCGCGGCTTGAGATGGACACATGTGAATGGCCTGTTGGAGAGCAACGCTCAGCATCACGGTAGCCCACACATTTAATTATACACGCTGGGGTCAACGATTTGGGAGTAATACCTATGAGAAAAATGTTGAAAGAGATGAAGAGGGATGTGAAGTGTTGGCTAGAACGGTTCCCAGGCTTGTTCATAGTGTGGTCCGAAATGATCAAAAGGAGATCTTGGCGGAACGCAAGAGACCCGGTTTCGGTGGATAGAACAAGGCAAAAGATAAACAAACAGATGGCTAGTTTTGTAAGGAATTTGGTTTTCATTACCATTAGACACCAAGATTTCGAAGGTGTAGACGCCGATGACTTATTTCGCCCAGATAAGGTCCATCTAAAGGAGATAGGATTAGAGCTGTTTATCCTGGAGCTTAAAGATGGGGCTAGCCGGGCCATGGCTTTATTAAGAGAGCAAGAGGTGGGATCACAGCCTCAGGAGGTATCCATCGCCTGCTCTGTGGCGGGAGGTGAGGCACCCAGCCCACGGGCTTAAGTGGGCATTGCTCTGCCTCATGGGCGTGCTTAGGAAAGCACTGGGAGGCACTGGGCGCAGGCCCAGGGCGTCAGGTTACTGACCGAACCGGGCTCCTCCTCCGGGATGTTATTTGAGCTGTGATTTAACAATGTTAATTATGTTAATTGGTTATTGGTTTATGGTTGCTTTAATAAAGCTGTGGCCCGTGGTTTTCTCAAGAAACGCTGTTTCAGTGTGTTTATTTTTTTTCTAAAGCCCATTGGATCTTGCCAGGGTCATGGCCGGAGCGGAGGCAGCCCAGGCCCCCCGGGTCTGACGCAGCACTACGTGACCCGGCGGAGCCTAGGCGATGCTGATTGGCCGGGAGGAGGAGGAGGGACTTAAGCGCGTTTCGCGGGCTTCCTCCTCACTCCGCGCCGGCCATTGAGCTGATTCCCTCCCTCCATCCCCTTAAATGGTGGTCAGATAGGAGAGTAGCAGATAAGGAAGTAGGGTTCGTCTGGAGGGCGAGGCTGGTTGAGCAAAGTTCAGGAAGCTTAGGCTAGGTTTAAAAAAAAAAAAAAAAAAAGGGGGTGGAAAAGAGTTGAAGGGTTAGGATTCTGTGAATTCTAAGTTAGGATGTAAAATTGGAATGTTTTTGGTTGGCGAGAGGTGAGGCACCCGGCCCACGGGCTTAAGTGGGCGTTGCCCTGCCTCATGGGCGTGCTTAGGAAAGCACTGGGAGGCTCTGGGCGCGGGCCCAGGGCGTGAGGTTACTGACCGGGCCGGGCTCCTCCTCCGGGATGTTATTTGAGCTGTGATTTAACCAGTGGCGGCTGGTGAACTTTCAAGTTGGAGGGGCGCCAGAGCGAAACATAGCCCCTCCCCTTTTCAAACCACACCCATTTGTATAACTCCTCCCCCTGACATCATAATGACCTTTATCAGCCCCGCCCAAAGACCTTATAACGCCCATTGAAATACATGATCAGCAATGTCAAGAAGTAAAGTAACAATGTGTTAAATTCATTGGTATACAATATAGATTGAAAAAACTCATGTGACAAGACTACAGCAATATCATAATTGCACCTATACGCATTAACAAAAAAATTAAAGCAGTGACACTTACCATTAGTCGGCTCTTCTTCTCAGGGTATTCACGTTCAGTAAGTTGACCAACGAGTACAAACAAATCTGCTGCCACAGAGGGTTTGCACCTGGGGTTGAAAGAAAACAAGCAAATCAATCAGACCATTCAAGAACAAAACCATACTTTAAAAACCTTAAAAGACCAAGTGGAACCATATAGGCCCCAAACATACCGGTTCTTAGCCACTTCTTCATTGTGTTTTTGAATACTGACTTGGTATCCTTGGTCCAGTTGAACTGCAATGTTCGCCTGTCCAAGCATCTCAAACTTGATCCTGTTATGCAAGTGAGATTTAGAAGTTTTGTGTTTCGCCATTTTATCAGCTAGATGTTTGACGTCAGTCACTCCAGTTTTGGTCCAAGCAGCGTCACCACCAAATAGGATGCATGGAAAACAATATAAGGACTTCCTAGAAACGCTTCCACAAAGCCAGTTCTTCTTCTTGTACCATTCTATATTGAAAGTATGGATATATTGCTTCCCTCTATCTCTTGCGATTTGCTGCAGATTTATCTCTGTTTGGTCAGGTCCTAACCGTTTTTCTTCCACCTTCTCCTCATAGGTTAGGGTGCCGAAAGGCTTCACAAGTAGAGAGTCAATAGTATTCACTTCTGATACCAATAGAAGAAATAGATAACGGTATATTAATTTATATTATGTCACAAAATTACTTTAAAACAACAGTGTGTTGAATTCATTGGTATACATTACAGATTGCAAACCCTCATGTGACAACACTACATCAACATCAAATTTGTACCTATAAGCATGGACAGAAAATTCAAAGCAATGACACTCACCAACAGTTGACTCTCCTTCTCGGGGTATTCACGTTCAGTAAGTCAACCGAGTCCAAACAAATCTGCTTCCACAGAGGGTTTGCACCTGGGGGTGATAGAAAACAACAACAAAAAATAAATTAGAACGTTCAAGACCCAAACCGTAACTTTTAAAACCTTAAAAGACCAAGTGTGACCATATAGGCCCCAACTGCACCTTAAAAACATTAAATAAACAAGTGTGACCATATAGGCCCCAACCACACCTTAAAAACCTTAAAAGACCAAGTGTGACCATATAGGACCCAACCGCACCTTAAAAACCTTAAATAACTAAGTGTGACCAAATAGGCCCCAACCGCACCTTAAAAACCTTAAATAACCAAGTGTGACCAAATAGGCCCCAACCGCACCTTAAAAACCTTAAATAACAAGTGTGACCATATAGGCCCCAACCGCACCTTAAAAACATTAAATAACCAAGTGTGACCATATAGGCCCCAACCGCACTTTAAAAACCTTAAAAGACCAAGTGTGACCATATAGGCCCCAACCGCACCTTAAAAACATTAATTAACCAAGTGTGACCATATAGGCCCCAACCACACCTTAAAAACCTTAAAAGACCAAGTGTGACCAAATAGGCACAAATCGCACCTAAAAAACCTTAAACAACCAAGTGTGACACAATAGGCCCCAACCGCACCCTAAAAACCTTAAATAACCAAGTGTGACCAAATAGGCCCCAACCGCACCTTAAAAACATTACATAACCAAGTATGACCATATAGGCCCAACCCACACCTTAAAAACCTTAAAAGACCAATTGTGACCATATAGGCCCCAACCGCACCTTAAAAACCTTAAAAGACCAAGTGTGACCATATAGGCCCCAACTGCACCTTAAAAACCTTAAATAACCAATCAAAACAATATAGGCCCAAACTGTACATAAAAAAAATAAAAATAAAATACAAATATATATATATATATATATATATATATATATATATCAATATATATATATATATATATATGTATTTTAATATATATATATATATATATATATATATATATATATATCAATCAATATATCTATCAATCAATATATCTATCAATCAATATATATATATCAATCAATATAAAAATCAATCAATATATAAATCAATCAATATATATATCAATCAATATATAAAGCAATCAATATATATATATATATATATATATATATATATATATATACATATATACACACACATAAAGCAATATACATAAAACAAAAAAATATGTTAATTGATATTTATTAATTGATTAATTGATGTACTTTATTAATTATTTGATTATTGCTCATGTATTTTTATTAGACATTATTTATTATACATATTACAGTGCTATTTATTTGCTATACATGTTACAGGATATTATCCTGTAACATGTATATCACATATATAGCCCTGTAATATGTATAATACATACAGGGTCACACAAGTTCACACTAACCTTTTTTGCCCTTACAGGCTTCCATACCTGCTTTGCTAATTTTTTAAAGACTCTGATTGGTTGAAATCAATGTCAATCAAAATTTCAGCCAATCAGAGTCCTTCAAAAAATAGAATAAAAGGATGAGCGTGGGAAAAAATCAATTAGTCGCCAGGGGAGCTCCTTGTAGGAGGAGCTTCATTAGATTGTTTTTTTTTTTTTTTAGAGCGTCAGGTTTTTTAGGTGGAGGCCTTGCAACGGGCCAGAATGGATGGACAATGGCTTCAATCAAGATGAGGACAAGGGCTTCTATCAAGATTGAAGGACATGGGCTTCAATCAAAATTGATTGGAATGCCCGACTATCCAGGGCAGAAGACCACCGCTGGAGGGGTCAATTTGACAGGTAAGTATGTGCTGTTGTTTACTTTATTATTGTTTTTTTTTTTCCCCTTCCCTTATTTTTTTTTATCTTTAAAAGTGACAGGCAATGTATTATTTTTATTTTAACTGCAATGTTAAAGATACATTGCCTGTTACTTTTAAAAATGGAATAAAAATATGGGGGGGGGGGGGCTGTATCGTTGTTGTGTTTTTTTGTTGTGTTTTTTTTTTTTACTGTAAGGTAGGTGGGTTGCTAGTTGGGCAAGGGTGGGGTGTGGGTCACTGGGTCAGGGTTGTAGGTAGGTGGCTTGGCTTGGTACTACCAAGCCACCTACCTATCACCCTGACACAGTGACCACACACCACACCCTGGCCCAACTACCAAGCTGGTAGTTAGGTCAGGGTGGGGATCATTAGGTCCGGCTGGTAGGTGGGTTGCTAGTTGGGCCATGGTGGGGTGGGGTCACTGGGTCAGGGTTGTAGGTAGGTGGCTTGGCTTGGTACTACCAAGCCACCTACCTACCCCCAAGACCAAGTGACCTCAGCTGGTAGTAGCTGGGTGACACTTAGGTCAGGGTGGTTAGTGGGGTCACATCAGGGTTGACACGGGGTCCCATGGGCCTCCTGTCCTTAGGGGGAGTGATGACCGGGTCTGGGGGGGTAGGAGTGACCGGGTCCGTCAGGCTTATGCTGGGTGGGTGACCACATGGTCCGTCGGCGACTGAGGTGGCCAGATGGGCCTCCGGGGGGGGGAGGGGGTTACCGGGGTGACGGGGTCATCACGGGGCTTGTCACAAGGCCACATGGATAATTGTGTGGCAGGCAGGCAGGCATAGTGGGGTACTACTAGGGTAGCCCTAAGTTTATTAGGGGGACTAGGGGTTTGGCCAGGGCAGTTAGGACTTACTGTAGTAGGTTGGGTCAGTGACGTCAGTCTGAGTCGTTTCAGCCAGGGAGGTCTCAGTCTCAGCGGTAGCAGGAAACGAAAAGAGGGCGGCTGGCTTATGGTGGCTTATATTAACAGGGGAGCTGTCAATCAAAATTAAACTCGAGGCTCTATTAGCTGGTGGGCACCCTGGGCTAACGGTCTGGGTGGGCTTAGGTGGTTCTCCTGACAACTGTACAGCCTTCCATCATTGATTGGTCAATGATGGAAGACTGTCAGTCATTGAAATGGATACATTTTCACCTCCCATGCATAGCTTCTCCCTGGTTGGTGGGCGGAATCCATTAACGGTCATGACTCATTCATAGAGTCTAAAGGTTAGTGTAAATGCAGTGTAATCTGATCACACAGGGTGCAGGGGAAAGCTACACAGCAGTTAATGCATACACACAAGGGGTTATCTTAAAGTGACAGTGTCCCAGGGAATAGTTTGCTTCATTCCTTACTTTAAAACACTTGAATGCTGATGTACACATTATATTTAATTGTTATTTATGTTTTACTAATAAAATATTGTGTTTTTTTTATTGCAGGTCACGAAAATATTTGGGGGGGCGCTTGCCCTGACGCCCCTATGGACGAGCCGCTACTGGATTTAACAATGTTATTTATGTTAATTGGTTATTGGTTTATGGTTGCTTTAATAAAGCTGTGGCCCGTATTTTTCCCAAGAAACGCTGTTTCAGTGTGTTTATTTATTCTAAAGCCCATTGGATCTTGCCAGGGTCATGGGTCCAGCAGATACATATTAAAAAATGTAATTAAATATTAGCTGTATTACCTTTTTCTGCTTATTTATGCTCTGAGTCAGACTCAGAGTTTTAAAACATATATTTGTTTTTTTTACTGGTCCTTTTAAAAGATTTTGCTTATTATCAGCGTTAGGTCTTTAAATCAGAGTCTACCTATCCATATGTGCTTAGACATAGATCTGTATGACTTCTACTGGGATGAGACAATATCAAAAGCTACATACAGGTATAACCCGCTTAAAGCTACCCCTTTTAGAGCTGATTCTCTATAGAGCTGTTTTTCCTGCCAGACCCACTTTTAATGCTAAAACCCTGTTATAACGCGGTTTTTGTTTGCCGGGCCCCTTTTAATGAGCTCATTCACTATAACACTGTATTTTTTCTCCAAAGGATGACCCAGAAGCTCCAACATCAACCATTTACAGTTTATATTTCTTCTAATGTTCAGTTTGTGTTAGTGTTATGTTTGCTATTTCTTTGAAGTTCATATAAAACCCAAAAAGTTTAAATTTCAATTGAAATTGTGTTTTTTTCATTGGTTCCCCTATCCCTATCGTCCCCATGTTAAACTGCCACGTTTAGAAGCTGTTTCGCTTAGCACTCTACAGCATTAAATGAGGTATAGATATACAGTATATCTATTTCCTTTTATTGTAGTTTATTTAGCTATGCCAGGTATCCTTGGTGCTTTCACTGAGACGGCATGGAGTAATTATACTGGATAATTCTTATCTAAATCCTATTAAATTATAAATTGTTCTGTTTTATAATAATCCCATTAGTGTAGAAACTTGAATAATATATATAGATCAAAACTTAGGTCTTTATTGATGTAGATAAACACATTAAACTATTGCTGTATGCATTCTTTATTGAACATGTATACAATCTATTTTATATATATATAATATATAAATATACATATACTTACATTATACATACTTTATAGGCCATGCACTAGTGAATGCTCAAAAATATTGAAAGATAATAAAAGGTATTTTTGGTTTTATGCTTCTGTGAAATAATGGCAATATGTTTGAACACTGCAAATTATAAGCCATATTTACTAAACAGTCCCAGCTATGATACCCTCTGGCTCTGACAGACCGTTTCAGCAACAGATGGCAGGAGGCTGCATGAACAGTGCAATTGTTTGCAAAAACACATCGCTGATTGATCACGTAGCATGGAAATACTGATATTATTCTATGCAAGCAAAATAAAGCAAAGAAAAAGCAGAAATTTGATGTCATTAGGTCCAACGATTTCTTGTTGGGGAGCAGACTTAAAAATATATTCACTTCCATTTATTAGAAATGTAATTATGCTGCTGGGATGGTAATGAGTACTACTTTGCATCTTACAAGATTGCCGAGGGGCCTGTGTGAAACAGATTATGTGTTTATTTAGACAAGAGCTTTTAGTTGCAAAGATAAGGGCCCTTATTACGCTTAGTGTGAAATTGATTCTCGCTTCTGTGTCAGTTAAGAAATCAATATTCATAGCCAATAAATATTTTTATATGAACACTGCTTGACGATGATACTTTCTGAAGTAGGATATGGTGAAGTTTATATCTCATAATGTTAGAGGATTAAATACTACCAATAAATGCAAAATAGCCTTAGAATGCTTCATTCAACTGCAAGCTTATATTGCAGGGCTCCAAGAAACCCATTGGAGAAATGGGTATAATTATGTGTTTGGATATAACGCTTTCCAATCCATAACTGTATTTTCATATAAAGCAAAAAAAAAAAAAAGAAGAGAGGTGTCGTCCTGCTTTTTGGGAAGAATGCAAAAAGTATGAAACTATCCACATAAAAACAGATGCAGTAAGAAGAACAGTAATACATATTTGTAAGGGAAGGCATATGAAATAGTGGAACCATGTTTAAAATGGGTTTGGATTAAAGAGTGAAAATGCATTGTAGGCTCATTTGCATGTCAAATAAAATATTTATTTGCTAAAATCAACGAGGAAACACATACAAGAGTTAAATACACCGAATAAATACACAATAAGATTTTTGTCACATATACTTAAGGAAGTACGAAAGATAGAGCAAGTGTTTTTGTGTGGAGACTTTAATAATGTTTTCAGTATACAATTAGATACATAAAGTTCAAATGAAAAATCAACATTTCATAGTTTAACCAAAATGTTACAACAACTCTATTAAATAGTTTTTCAATATGGCTTATATGACATTTCTAAGAATCTGAAAAAACAAACAAACAATATTACACCTTCTATTTTAGGGTCACAAAAGCATATTCTAGAATTTCTTATGTTTTATGCAAGTAAATAAAATATATAGCGCTAAAATACGACAAAATAAACAAAATAAAATAAGTTGGGGCAGAAATTAACACAACTATGGGCCCCATGCTAATTCCTGATAAAGCATTTATGAGTGCCCTAACTGCAGAGTAAATCCTACCTAGCTATGTTAATCCCCCTCCCCTAAAACATTGCAAGCAAACTGCTCCAGGTCACTTCTACTTCATGACACAGACGAAAAGCAAAGAATAAATCTCCATTGAGTTTTGCACTGAAAATAAATTACGAGTTACTCCCTGACACCCAAACTCTTTGCTAATAAGATTTTACGCATCACTCGCAAATCAAGGCAGTGCCATAATTGAAAAAACAGAACAAAGATTTACAAGTACCAGAGACCACTAACAAGTGGTTTTAAAATCTTTGTTGGGCCTCCCAGAAACATTTAAAGTGACAGTATAGCACAAAAAGCACTACAAAATGATGACATTTCAACATTATTTGACACTTAACAATCCAATATCAACATATGTGTGATTAAAAAAATATGAAATGTTGGTATTAAGCCTGTTTTATGATACAAAATACAGGTTAACAAACAACCCAGTAATCAAGTGGTTAATACATGTCACAAAACCACGTTGCCTAGGAGCAAACACTCTAATGCATTGTGTCAAAATATATCATATTTTAACACAAAATAAACACATTGAAACTTATTGAACCTATAAATACAATCGTCATATCGGTTTTATATCAAAACTAGCGTATTGCCCGTCAAAAAATGACGGCAATCAGATGTGTATGTTTGGAAAGTTGTTTAGTTATTAATATACATATGGAATTGTAAGGTAGCTAATGTTGTTTTGTGTGTACTACTGAAATATAGAATTCAGATTAATAAATGAATATACTTTACCTATTTTTATGCATTGTGTTGAAGAGCTGGCAATCTGTGTTGATGTTGCTGCAGCATTAGTGGTGTGGAGGTGCTGTGTAAGCATGATGAACGTGTGCAGTGTAATAGTGTGCGTACAATAGTGTGTGTGCGCGAGACCAAACCGTTAACGTAGCTGTGTACTTCCGCATTATCGTAAAATGGTGGGTAATGTGTGGTATGCGTCTTAACGGATCATTCGTACGTCGTTTAATGGCGGGTAATGTGTGGTATGCGTTTTAGCGGATTATCCGTACGTGTTTTCCGTGGCTATAGTGCTGTAGCCTCGTTTTCGTTTTGTTCGGCCGCCATTTTTTCTCTCGCTTATTTTTTTTAAAGTGTCTAAACTCTTTTATTTTGCTTTAAATGAAGGCGATAGTTTTTGTTTTGAGGTCCAGGATGCTTCCTCTTGCTGTCGGTAACCTTTTTATTTATGTGTTCTGTGTATTTAGTGTGTTTTATCTTTTTTCTTGTCCGCGGGTTGCGTCCGATTTTTGCGATGTCGTAATGTGTCTTATACGCCGTCACAGATTATCCGTAATGTGTCTAACGCCTTCAGGGATTAACCGTAAGTCTTTTTCGTGCTCAGAGTGCTGTAGCCTCGTTTTCATTTTTTTCGGCCGCCATTTTTTCTGTCGCTTATTTTTTTTTTTAGTGTTTACATTTTTGTATTTTAATGTAAATCAATGTGTAACTCGCTTTCTGCAGGTCGTGGATACTCCCTCTTGCTATCGGTTAGGTTTGTTAATTTTTATTTTTATGATAGGCGGTTTGCGGCCGTATTTTTTTACTACGTTTTAACGGCTCGCCTCGCTACGCGAGGCTCGCCTGCAATGAGCGCCTGCGGCGCTCATTGTCAAAGTGCAACGGTTTAACGGCTCGCCTCGCTTCGCGAGGCTCGCCGGGTGAGGAGGCGGTTTGCGGCCGTATTTTTTTACTACGTTTTAACGGCTCGCCTCGCTACGCGAGGCTCGCCTGCAATGAGCGCCTGCGGCGCTCATTGCCAAAGTGCAATGGTTTAACGGCTCGCCTCGCTTCGCGAGGCGAGCCAGGCGATGAGCGCCGGCGGCGCTCATCGCTAAGCCCGCTATTCGTACGGACCACGCAAACAGCGTGACGACGACTCGTAGCAGGACAATTATAATATGTGATGTATTAATAAATACAAAACATTTACTTTATATATATACATATCTCCGTTCCCTTGCCATAGCTGTAACTGCACTTCCCCCTTTATAAGATTTATCACCATTATAAGATTTATGACGCTCACATTTCCTTTTGGCTCCTAGGTCCGTAATCCGTAAAGCTTGTTTTGGCTGCTCCCTGCACAGAAATTTTTTCCGGCTATATAGCCAGATTTACTGCTGTGCACTGAGTGCTGTAATCTGGGGAAGTGAAATATTTAATATAGAAGTTAGGAGAACAAAGCTCCTGCATACTTTTTACGGCAATGCCCTAATTTAGAGCATCTGATTTACAAAGTTTTATAACTTAATGACATAGATGGTTACCCTTTTCTATGAGTACTTTTTAATATACAATGTCATGACTGACTTTTGGGGTCAGGGTGGGACTCCTCTGATCCCCATAAGCCTTGTGAAGTCATGGACTCTCTTGGGACCCCAACACATGTGATTCTTCACTTCAAAAGGCTATCAAACTGGACATGAGATGTGTTCTAAGGACTGTGATGTTTTTTCTTTCATTTATGTGAATACCACATAATAATTATGGATCTTGAAAGACTGTTCACTGGGATATCACTGCATTTTAAGATACTTAAAAGTGTTTGAATGTATTGTAGATGTTTATTTTAATATGCTGTGTGATCTTGTATAGTGCAGTGTAATTTCCCTTTATTATAAAATATTGTGTCATGGCTATGGACAGGAGGATGTTAACTATCATGAACTATTTTGTTGTGACTGTAATAATCCATGTAATGTTAGGCCTCAGGCTCTCGTTATGTACGGGATTCCCAAGAGCCCTGTCTGGGAGTATTCGGGCCTACTCAGAATTATTTGTAAAGGTAGAGTTCGGGTTGTGGTCAGAACAGACTAGAACATGGCACTGTTATGGCAAGCCCCTTCAAAAAGTACCAATTATCTGGTAATGTTATAATGTTTACAAGAGTGACCTGATCTAGTAGTGACTGCTATCTTGGTATGAAGAGGCCATGAAATTCTATATAGACAGTGATTCAAAGAAGTAAATGACCATTAGAAAACCTATAAAACATGGTAAGAGAAGTGATCACTACCGAGTGATAATGGAATGGTTTTGACAGCATTGTAGTGATGGAGTGGAGTTGTCTGGTACCTTGATAATGGTGCAGGCTCAGTTATACCATAAAAAGTTAAATTTGAACTAATCAGTGAAAATTACACAAGGAAAGATCCAAACAAATGAAGCAACCACGTTTGGATGAAATGTTTAACAAGATTGCCAAGAAGACTGTTCTGTTGCTTCATCTTCAAGTAACCTAGATGTCACACCACCAGCATCAGAAATCCAAGATGAACTATGCAACTATGAAACAGACGGTAATCAGAACAACTATGAAATCGAAGAGCTAAGTGGTTAGCTTAACAGTTCCAGTTAATTTTTCAATTTATAAACTGTAAAGCCACTACAAAATGGGTTACTTGTATTTGGTTGAGATTTATATGTACAGTATACTCTGTAAGTAAACTGTTTGACTTGTCTTATGTATACAGGTATTACTCAATGTCCTTGTAAAGCATGTAGATCACTGCTCCTTTTCATTCAGTAAATACTTCTCCTACTACTCCTACTACTAACTTGTTGACAAGCCCTTTTGATGAACTATTACATCCAACTTCATCACATGGGCTTGTCAACAAGTTAGTGGCAAGAGAAGTATTTACTGAATGAAAAGGAGCACTGGAGCTTTAATGAATGCAAAGGAAAAGTGGAGCAACATACAATCCTGTGTTATTCAGTGTCACGGTCATGGACTTCTCATCAAGCTGGTAGAGAGAGGAGTATTTATTTTATAGAGGTAAACAAACAGCTCTCAGGGTAAAACCAAGATGGTTAAAAGCTCCATTGCTCCTATTCAATAAGGAAGGCTCCACTGGTCCTTTTCATTCTGTAAAGCTGCAGTGATCTTTTTGAGTCAGTAAATTGGTTTCTCTCAACATCTTGTGTTCTTGGTCTCATTCATTATTAAGTATTTCATGTAAAGTGTATCATAAATACATAAGTGTATCTTAAATACATATAACTTACTGTAATACATAATACAGCAGTATTCTTGCCAAAAAACAGTGACTTTGGAGAAACCACAGCTGGTCTGCCAAAATACATTTTCCAGCAAAACCCAGGAACAGGCGATTCCAGAAAATCTGTGCTCTACCTGTAGTGTCATACTAAGAGAGAGAGTATAACGTAGAATATAAATGTTGTGATCATGCACATAAAAGAGCATGTTTTAAACATTATAAAAGCGTATTTTTTTCATGATTGTGTTTATTTTCTGTAAACTAACAGGAAATACCCCTGTGTGAGCATAGAGTATGCACAACTCTAGATCTCCTTGGCAGACACTTATGACTCATACAGCTATATTGCTGCACATTGGCTGACAGGGACAGTCCCTTAAAGACAGTTATACATTCAAAGCATTATATTCTGCTCCAGGAGCCTAATTTTCAGAAACAAAACACACTGTTCAATATTATCAAATGCAGCAAAGAAAAAAATTACTTCAGTGGCCTTTAAGCATTTTGACAATATAGAAAACAACAACCCATAGAAGAAGCCCAGGGAGCACTATAAAACACAAGGAACAGAAGGGAATGTGTGACAAACATTGCTACGTTTATTAAAGGAACATTCAAAGGTGACCACAAAAACACATATTAATAGTAAACATATGTAGAGTAACAATCATAGCCATACATTTAATATAAGAAGACTGATGTTACCTTCAATCTTAGCACATTATATAGTCACTAGTTACATCCCTTAATGATGTATCTGCTGCAGTCTTACAGTTATTGAAGGCAGTTTCCTCCACATAGTACACATAATACAGTTCACCCAAAAAGTTATTTTTTTAAGTTATTCTTAAAGACCATAAAAATTGGCCAACATGTTTATTTTTTTCTAATATGAATAATTTCTGCGAAATTCCATATTGTTAGTATTTTTTGTAAACGAGTGGCTCCTGAATACTAATTAGCTGTATTAATTTACTCATTAGGATTACACTCTGCTTGTCTGCATCTTTAGTGGCCAATACAATGACCAATAGTGTTATCATGAAGTTAGATCCCCCCCCCACACTCTTATCAAATAGTCACCAATTAGTATAAAGTAGCCAAACAAACAATGGCAAATATCTCAGGTATGATTTACAGTTGAGAAAAATAGCTTGTATAAACATTTTATAATGTTCTTTAAGATGTAACCAACTTCATGTTGTGGTGACAATGTCCCTTTAATAATCAGGAACCAGGAAGAAGTTCCTTTAAAACTGAAAGCAAAAATGCTTTTTTCTATATGCACTATACATATTTTTCTTCTTCAACTACTACCGTTGTCATTTAGTCACCACAACTAGGTCACTGTTTTATCAGCTGTGACAATAGGCTCTATGGAAAAAAAAAAATAACTACATGGCCGTTAAGCAGTGTGCTACCCTGCTATGTCACAGACGGGATGAATTTTGATTAGATATAAAAAAGTACGGTAATTTTAAACATGTAAAAAAAACATAATTTATTAATGGGAAACAGAAATAATTATTTTCTGTATTCTATCAGAAAAAGGGTATTTGATTATGTGTTACATTTTTTTTCCAAACAAAGGTCTTGTATCATAATAAATAGATAGATAGATAGATAGATAGATAGATAGATAGATAGATAGATAGATAGATAGATCATTGTTCCAAGTGTAAGCAAGATAAAGATAAGGAAGAATTTTACTATTTTGTTGCTTTTTATTCCCTGTTGCCATCTCATTTTTATAGCTTTTATTCAGCCTGATGTGTGAATTCTCAGGAGCCGCCCTGTAGAGACAGCTGGACGTAACAGAGATATGTTGGGATTTACACTTGTGCACCTCCCGATAGGTGTTACATTAACTTGTCTTATAATTATTTCTGGTCACAAGTGTGCTACGCTGGTTAACCACAAACAGGTGTCACTTGCTTCCTAGCACGCTGCACAATCCTCACACAACATTGTATTTGTGTGATTATCTGGGCTCACTATTATTATAAGAGGATTAGCACATCAGTCTTGTTTATTGGACACCATCTCCCTGGGTCCTACTTAAAAAACACTGTTGTCAATTGTTTTCTATATGTTTTTTTGAACAACTAAATGTGCAAATCGACAAATGTTTTTAGAAATAAAAAAGTAAATACAGCCTTAGCAGTTATCTTTTTTTACACCAATTACTCATTAATGCGGGCATTCTTTTATCAATGTTTCTGTCTGTTACTCTCTCAGGAGGATGTGTCATTGTGAACTAATGCGGTTTCTATTACTGCTACTGAAAGTTCTGGCAATGTTTCACATTTTATTTTCCATTTTACAGCATTTTGCATATTTTCATTTGTTCTTTAAAAAAAGTGTATTTTAAATATTTGAATATTAAAATCTTGTAGATAAAGCTAACAAATAAAACTGAAAAAAAGATAAATAAATAAAAAGAATAAGGCAGCTTTCAGGTTGAACGTGACCCTTTAAAACATGCAAACAGTTTCAATGCTGTAACGGTGCTATCCCTTAAATTAATACTCATATAATCTTCTTAAATGTATTAAATATAGAATCAATAACAAAGCACTACACATAATAATGTCATTCAATAATATAGAAGCAAATGTCTCATATAGAGATAGATGATGTGGATGATTCCAGTCTCAAGGATTCTAGTTCCACTCCATTAAATCATTCATTGAAGAGAAAAAGGCAAGACAAATAATCTACTTGCAATAGCATTATGTTCCAATTTCTAACATGCTTAACAATACAATTTACTCACATACAAAGGGTCCTATTAAATTCACCAAATTGTAGTTCCTGAAGCCCGTAAAGGAGCGTGCAAAGTTACGGCTATTAAATTGACCTCTTTTAGCTACCCGCTAACGATCTGCGGGTTACAGGCTGGAAAATGCAGCATGTGCCAAAGTCGTAACTGCGACCCAGCTGAGCATTTGATCTTTCAAGCACGTAAATGTTACAATCGCAAATCGCTATTCAATTGCTACAAGTCCTTAAGCCCACAATTGTTTTCACACCCGTAAATGGCAAGGGGGTTAAACTCCTGTCCGTAGCAGTGTAAAAGCAAATATACACACACTACTGTATCTTAAATGACAGGGAATGCAATGGAGGTATTACAATTAATAGCACAACATTCTCCAGCTTGCAAACCCGCAATACATTTTTTTTTTTATGTTTAATTTCTGTGTTATATCGATCCCGGGAATCAATGTGTTTATACATATGATAGCACTTGCATGGACTAGAATATTATATTTATTGACTTTTTCATATTGCATTATTTATGGAATGCGTCCATTCACAATTTGGACTTTAACACTGTAATGATTGCAATGTAACCTCCATGTTTTAGTGACGTAATGATGACCGTCTCTTTTACTATTGGCTCTGTCTAAAAACATAACTATGGGTTTGAATAATTTATCATCTTCATGCCCGCAAATGCTACGTGCTGAAGCATGGTTTACAGGTTTGGATTCCGGCCATGTCCTTGCAGGCTTGTCTAATTGCTCTGTAACTCAAGCAAATTTAATAGGGCCCTTAATCCAGCACTGCATAATACATAAACATTTCAACAAAACAGTATATATATATATATATATATATATATATATATATATATATATATATATAAAAGCATCTACTCACTTACATACACATATAAATACAAACAATTACACATGAAAACTACCTCCTCACCAAATCTACTATAAAAGCTAGGAACCGGCCCCATGGTGATGAGAGGCAGTAACGTCAAAACAGCTTTCCGTGGGTGGGTTTCCTGGCTTGCACATAATCCATCCTGTGCTTTGCATGTCCCTGCCTATGCTCCCAGAATATAGTGTAATAACTGTATTTCACAGAATTCTGAGCAGGAAACCAGTTTTTTTATCTTGTTTTAGATGTTCAAATGTGAATACAAACGTACTATTTATTTACTATGTTTATGTGCTATGATTGTCTGTGCCATACCTTTGTAGTACCACCTTTCTAAAAGCTTTTGTGGTGGAAATGTGTAATTTTAGATAACATTTATGTTCACATGCACCAAAAAACAATGTAAATTGGTCATAACTCAAATTTAGCTTGCACACTATTATCGTTTATTTTTATTATCATTTATTTATAACGCGCCAACATATTCCGTAGCGCTGCACACTTTGATGTCTGGAAAATTAAAGGACTGCTTGTACTGGCCACACAATAGGGTTATTTAATAACTAATTAGAAATAATATGTATTTAAAGAATATATTCAATATAGCTTATCAAATTTGCATTTGCTTTCCACCACCTATTAGGTGTCAAGGGATTAACATTTTTGGCCGGGTGGCTGGCGTTCCTAAATAAAAAATGAATCCAAGCAGGTAGGCTATTTTCCATTGCTCATGGGTCTACCTCTGAGATCCAGAAACTTTTGAACATGGTGATACTAAATATGGCCCACTAAAATTTAATCTAGTTTTACAATAATTTGCATAGCATAATTAAAAAAATAAACAGATCATCATTTATGAAACCATATATACATCTGTAAAATGATCAATAAGCCACATTTTGTGCATGTATCGCAAATCATTTCAAATTGTCATTATTTACTACTTTATATGGATCCATTTATACATGTTGTACATAATCTTTCATTTTTCCCAGTATACTTAAAATTATTATATAGTATTTCATTACTTATCCTGCCAAGAAGTTCTGACTAGTTTATTTATGCAATGTGTATTTTGTACAACGCCATGTTTGTGCACAAATGATTGGATGATCAGTGTTTACATTTGCAATCAGTGCAGACATGGAGATATACACACTGGTTAGGGAGCAGATCACTATATAGTCATGACATCCTTGTTACAATGTATAAGAATATAAGGATGAATCTAATCAAGATATTTGTCACATATTATGAAAATGGATTGTAATTATTTTGTTGTTCAGTTGGTGGATTATGTCCGACTCTCCATGACCATATGGACTGCTAATCCATAAGGTTTTCATGGTATAGAGCCTGGAGTGTGTTGCCAGTTTCTTTTCCAATGGACCATGATTTGTCTGACCTCTCTGCTATGACCTGCCCATCTTGGGTGACCCTATATGGTAAAGCTCAAAGCTTCAATGAGGTACCTTTTACCACAACAAGGTAGCGATCCAGAAGGGGGGATGGTTTGTAATATCTGACAAAATAGGCTTATCGTTAAAAAGTATATAGAAAATGCAATACATGCCTTACTTTTATTAATACATTTATTATTATAGATTGTTTGCATTAATATGGTATATTATTATTATATATCAATAATTTATACTCCCTTTATCACACACATATAGGAGCTATAAGTAGTTATAAGTATAAATAGAGACATTTTTCACTCAGCGCAGTTCATTTGAAAATGCCTTCCAGGCAAAACGCGTCATGGCAGCACATACTATAAGTAGCAAATGTTATGTTACTAATAAGTTTATTCAGCAAGAATTATGCTGTAAAACTATTGATTTACACCTAGACAGTTTGACTATTTTATAAAATGTATATTTTGTCCACTGTACATGTGAAGTTTTTCCTAGTTTACAGTGTTCATTTACATTAAGTAAGATTGTTAAGCAACTGAACCAGTGATATCCCTACAAGTGTCATGAATGTATGATTCATGAAATAGCCAATTCTCATTTACAATTATTTTTATAAGATGCAAATATTCTATATAATTTACATGTTGAAGTTTGGATTCTCATAAAAAAAATTAGTATCAACTATGTATAATAACATATAGATGGAAGGCAGGCATGAATTGGATGAGTTAAGATTATATGACTTACGAATGGTGGTCCGCTTGGTGGTGTATAGAAAGATTTATAAATGTGTACATTTATTTTATTACATTTACTATTTTCTTTACAGACACAAAATCTCAGCGTAACATCTGGACTATCGTAAACCATTTGGAATTAAATGCTCACGCAAATATCGCTGAATATGCTATATCTCGGGCAGCCAAAGATAACATTACAACAGTTTTTGTAATGAGAGCAATCCCTTCACGGGTAAACGGAGGTGTGAAATCCTAAGATAAGATTTGCTATATTATCAAAAAAACACTGTGGCTGTGGTATACAATTATGTGTGAAATACACATGAAGGTGTTAAGCCCTTTGAATTATTTATCTTGACAGTTTTGTATCAGTGATACATATTAGAAATTTTTGGATCTTTTTCTTCTGTTTTATGTTTAACTGGGAATTATTATAATTTATTAATTTAAATTTTTGTAACTTGTATATGTTCTCATAATGATTCTTATTTCCTGATATATCACATACTTATTATAAAATAATGTGTTTGGGTAATCTCTCCAGCCTAACAGACATGAACAAGAAACCAACCTCATTTTCTTTACCTTAGCACAGTAAGGCCCAAGCAAGAAGAGCTAGTTCTTCTAATTATGCATTCATCCTTAATACTATTCATATTTAGTAATTTATAATAATAATATACAGTACTAAATACATTTTCAAAGATTAAAATATCTGCCCCCACCTAAGCATTTGACTCCTTCCTGATAAGGTCACTAAAGTGTGTGTGGGCTTTTAGCTGGCAAACAGATCTAAAATGTTAAGAAAAATCAGACTTGATAAGAGAATAAGCCATCATTGATAGTCTGACCCTACAGTAAAAGTTTGTTGCAAAGGGAAATCTCTAGCACAATAAGTCTTCAGCCAATGGAGATCATTATGTTGGTGGTAAACATTATTTCTGAAAACTTAGCAACTTCCTAGTAGACAAAGCCACCTTCCTTCATTGAACCTATAGCAGGTAGATACAAGCAGTGGCTGAGTATGAAGACTGACAGTAATTTGAATAATAAACATTGCTGTTTTAAATATGTATTTAAAAATGTATTTTATTAAGGGTCAATACCTAATTAAAACATCTAGCCCATGTTGTTAATACACTTTAGTGGTTCTTTAAAAGAAAACAAAGCATAGCTTATTCAAAAATGTTAATATATTAAAAATGAAATAAAGTCTTTGTACACATTTCACGGTCATTTGTAATTTTTTTTAAAAAAGATTAGAAACAGCAACATTCACACATCATTCTACAGGTACATAGCTGTGTATTTTAATATTTTAGGGATTGAATTCAAATGCAAAAGAACTCTTAGGGCCTCATTCAATTGTGATTTGGCCAATTGAATAGGGCTCTAAATAAGCACATAGCATTTTTTATTTTAAAGAAGTTTTTAGTTAGTAAATACCTTGCTTTTGGATAGATGCATACTAACTAAAAACTTCTTAAAAAAAATATGTTATGTGCTTAATTAGAGCACTATTAAATTGGCAAAATTGCAATTGAATGAGGGCCTTAATGTCTGGTATAAAGTGTCGATATAGTGCTAAGTCACAGTAAACACCCAGTTGAACTATGCATTTATCTGTAAACCATTGTACACATTATCAGCCTTATTAAATTGCAATTGAATAGGGCTCTATATAAGCACAAAGCATATTTAGTGAAGACCATTTTTAGTTAGTGAAGACCTTTCTTTTGGATAGAAGTTCACTAACTAAAAACTTCTGTAAAAAAATATGATATGTGCTTATATAGAGCCCTATTCAATTGGCTGAATTGCAATTTAATAAGGCTGTATATGACTGAACTGATCAATGTTACACAACCTGTTATATAGTGTAACTCTGTCATGTGCCCATAAGCAGTTAGTAGTGTCCAATCTTTTTAAGTGTTTTGATAAGTCATAATCAAAGCTTTCAAACCGAAAAAAAAACACATAACTCGTTTAAATGTAGTATCTAATCTGAGCTTCAGTGTTAGGGGGAG
Organism: Discoglossus pictus; assembly: GCA_027410445.1. Lineage (NCBI taxonomy): Eukaryota > Metazoa > Chordata > Amphibia > Anura > Alytidae > Discoglossus > Discoglossus pictus. Next base: position 335,916,958 of record CM050166.1, read on the forward strand.
ACTGAAAGGTAGGAACATGTTTTCAGGCTAGCTTCTCATCCATACGATAGTCCATACCTTCCCCAATTGAAGTCTCTACCCGTTTTATGTATCTTTGACCAACCACCACTTAACTGTTACATGTGTAGACCAATGCTCCAATGTTGGTCCAACCAGTAACTCCTATGCTGTTGTATAGCTTATTGTTGTACTTGTCTACTATATGTATACATGCAAACTGTCTGCTTTGTTTACAATGCACCAACCCATGTCTCGGAAGTTGACTTTGTCCAAGCGTCAAACGGGTCTCCTTATTGCACAAAATGTCTTTTCATTCCTTGCATTACAATGGAAGGCTTTGAACATCCTTTCTACACATCTTTGCCTACCAAATCCTGATGTACTAAATATGTTTCTCATCAACCAAATGGAGAATAAATGCTGTATAAATTGTATGTATATAATATTGTAGTTAAATGACATAGTAAGAAAGAAAGTTAATAATTAAAAAAAGAAACTGTTGAAGACATTTTTTACTGCTATAAGTAATTATCCAGCATAATTAGGGAAATAATAATTTAATAACTAACCCAAACTACCATACATTAGTGAGCTGGGTACCAGTGCATACAACTGGAACTACTGTAAAGTGTAGCATTCTAATGGGATGAGTCAGCTTCTATGCAATCCATACATTGAGATAAAAGATTTAACCATTTAAAGGGCCACCACAGTTCAAGAAAAAAGACACTTGTTTCTCAAGTATGTATCAAACTAACAATATTAATACCTGCGTAAGGCATGCAGCATGGACCTAAATCATATTTTGGGAAAACCAGAATTTTTGAATCTTTCTTTATATGTACAGGAACCTATTTTGTGGTGTTACATCACATCCTTAGAGCTGGTTGAGGAGTGTATGTTTGTAGTTTTCAAGGACGGAGGGTTTGGGAGAAGGGAACAGGCAGTAGTTCAGAGACATTGATTGATAAGTCGATATGTTTGAAATTGATACCACACCCTTCTGCCGCTAGCCAACCAGAAACAAACATCTTCATCATTCAATGCAACCATAGCTGTCCAGAGGTGGAAACACCCCTGTCATACACAATTTCAATCAATGTACCATGGATCCCTACAGACTCCTGCTGAATGAATTTTTCCTGCTTAATTATGTTCTTAGTCAGACTCAAAGTCTTTTTTTCCATTGTGCAATGGCCATATAATTCAGTGGTACTGAGTCCATACACTGCTAAATATATATTTGTGTTAATCTACTAGTGCAACCCTGCCTGAATAATTCTCAAAGGAAAACAAAGAAACCAGAATGGGAAGTTTAATTGTGCACTCAAATAGATGCCTTCATCTAAAAGAGGATAACTAGGGAAAATATATCCTAAAACTAAAATATAACTTTTATTTTGATGTTTTTAAAACATGAAGAATCTCTCATGTTTTAAATATTTCAGAATAAAAGGAATACTGCAATTAAATAATAGCAAGGAGAATAGTATATGGTGAATTTCATAAACAAGTCATTAAAAGAACAAAGGTGGAATATAAACATTAGTTTTCAACAACTTAAAATACCTCACAAATAATATGTTTAATGAGAGGGACCAAACAGTAGCAATTAGAAAACACAAAATAGGAGAAAAAACAAATAAACAAAAGCCTGTATCATCGTATAGTGTTGATGTCCAGTTTGTAGAAAAGGAACCCTAAAGCCCATTGATTTACTTTAAAGGGTCATTATAATAGCTGATTAGCAAAAAAAGTCAGTAGAAAATGAATACATAAAACCTGCCTATCTGCTATTATTTTAAATTGGGGAATGGGGTGGGGTAGGAGGCAGCTGTGCTGCAGGATAAAAAAGTAATATTGTAGACTGTAGTTCCCTCGGTCCTCGCAAAAGACAGTTTTTTTGCTGTTTGCGAGGACGATTCCCCAATACGTCCCTTGCAGCCTGCTTTGCGAGATGCCACAGAAAAATGGCCGAGAATAGGCTCAGAGAGGGCTACGTAGTAACACGCAGCCATAAATCTATGAGGTGAATCTCTTACCTCGGAAGAATCCCTATGGACACAAAAAATTGCCAGCAAGGGCTCCTAAAGCCTCTACGTGCTGCCTCGGAATCAGGGACCCCATAGGGACCCCAGCAGTCCCCCCACATTAACCCCTTGCAGCGGGGGGGTCCCTGATTGGCATCGATCAGGACCCTGCTGCATTTAAAAATTTAAAATTACCCTATGCGGGTCCTTAATGGGCCCGCGGCACACTATTAACCTATCTCGGCCGCGGCACATAAAATTAACCCCCCTCTATGCTGGCGGTCCCCTTCGGGACCCCAATGTGTCCCCACATTAACCCCGTGCTGCAGGGGTCCATAAGGACCCCCACATTAACCCCTTGCAGCGGTGGTCCTCGATGGGATCGTGACCCCGCAGGATTCCAAATTTCAAATTTTCCGCCTCGCGAATCCTTAGAGGACCTGAAAGTACCCGCGCTAAAAACAATTAACCCCTGCTGCGGGGGGTACTATATGTACCCCCCAGGCAACAAAAATTAACCCCTATTACACGTACAAGTGCCATGAGGTTCCTCCAGGACCCCCATGACAAAGTCTAAGCACTACACTACACTATTAACCCCAACTATACCCCATTAACCCATACTAATCCTTATCTAACCCTAACCGGGCCAATCTAACCCTAATTAGGCCTATTTTAACCTATCTGGACCTAATAACCCTAACTGGGCCTAATTAACCCCATCTAGCCCTATTTAATCCCATCACTTATGAGGGTCTATACAGACTCTCATAAGCCTCCATCTAACCCCATCCCTTATGGGGGTCTATACAGAGCCCCATAAGCCTCTTGTTAACCCAATCAGTCCCATAAGGGTCTATGAAGACCCTCATAGGACAATTAGAAGCCTAAAATGAACCCCATAAGTGCCATGAGGGTCCTCCGGGACCCTCATGACACTAAGTACAAACACTACATTACACTATTCCCCCCCAATAAACCACTAAAACTAAACAAACCCCACTCTCCCCTAACCTATTAACCCCTACCTACCTAACACTACCTACCTAACCCCCTATGAAACCGCCCACCCTACTAAATAGATATAATAAATAAACCTAAGGTACATAAAAAAAAAAAAACTAAGATACATAAAATAAAAAAACCTAAGGTACACAAAATAAAAAAACCCTATGGTACACAAAACAAAAAAGGACATTACAACACCCCTCACTACAAAAAATAAAACATCACAAACCTTTCCCTCACTAAAAACAAAAAAACATAACCCACCCCCGCCACTACATAAAATAAGAAACATTGCACACCTGCAAAGGAAAAGAGATACACAAATACACATAGCATTACAGTCATAAATATAATATAAATATATACCTAACTACAATACATTTCCCCCTATCTATACCTAACCCCCAATCTAAACATCACCCCCTATCTATACCTAACCCCCAATCTAAACATGACCCCCTATCTATACCTTATCCCCAATCTCAATATCACCCCCTATCTATACCTAACCCCCAATCTAAATATCACCCCCTATCTATACCTAACCCCCAATCTGAACATCACCCCCTATCTATACCTAACCCGCAATCTAAATATCACCCCCTATCTATACATAACTCCCAATCTAAATATCACCCCCCATCTATACCTAACCCTAAATCTAAGCTAAAATAGAATAAATAAAACCACTTACATTTGCAGATGTCCCTTCTGATCGCACCCCCTAGGAAATAAAGAAATATCAGATTATTAGAAAAATAAACATTACATAGAGTTAATAAACATTACAAATACAGTATTAAACTCACCTTTCCAGCATGTCCCCGTCCATCTTCTTCTGTTCTCCGGCTTGGCCCCTGGAAAAAAGATAGGTAACATTAGTCACACATTCATCAAACACAACAAAAAATAAAATATAAACATTATAAATTGAAAACTTACCTGTCCCCGATGTCCCTGGCCTTCTCCTCTACTGCCCCGGCTGGGCCCTTGCTAAATCCGCGTGGAGCTCCCCGACGCTAATGAGGCAAGTAGGCAGGAAATTTGAAATTGGAAATGCAGCAGGGTCACAATCGGTGCCGGTGCAAAGGGATAATGTGGGCAGGCTGCAGCGGTCCCTATGGACCCCTGCAGCAAGAGATTAATGTGTGGACACTTTGGGCATTAATTTTAGTTGCCGCGGCCTGTATTGGCTAATAGTGTGCCGCGGGCTCTTTAAGGAGCTGCGGCGGGTAATTTAAAATTTTGAAATGCAGCAGGGGCCTGACCTATGCAGATCGGGGACCCCCCACTACAAGGGGTTAATGTAGGGGGGCTGCGGGGGTCCCTATGGACCCCTGCAGCAATTGGTTAATGCGGGTCACTTTGAGGGTCCCAATGGGGACCCCCAGCATAGAGGGGGTTTAATTTTAGGTGTTGGGGGGTAGTTGGAGTACCCTCCACGACAGGGCTTATATGTAGGACTGCCGCAAAGGTCCCTTCAGGGCCCCTGCAGAAATTGATGAGGTGGGGGAGCCTGCAAGATCATCTCGCATGCTGTCACTCCTCATGTAGATTTTCTCTGCGTTGACACGGACGGCTGTGCTGTGTAGCTCACACGTTGCTTGTAGCAGTAAGTAGAAACCTTGTATGTACGTACGAGGCTGGAATTTAATAAGGCTGTGAGTTTGCAATCGAAATTACATAAGTAATAAGACAAGTATTTGTGAATGAGACCCTATAAATGTCCACCTAGAGTGAGTTTGTGGGTAAAAGAGTTTACCACAAAAAAGCTTATACAAGCTTTTAGTCTCAGGAAATAATTGTGAAAACTCCAGTAAAGTCATCAGCACACCAAAAGTGTTAATAAAACATGGAAGGGACATGGAAGGTTTCTGAATTTTACTAGGAAAAAACATATACACGTATATCTAGCTTAATGCTACCCCTTTTTGCTGTAATTCCCCACTTAGTGCTAACCCCGCTATAGTGCTGTTTTTGGCCGACGATCCTCATTTAGCACTCTGCCATTCTAGAATGCATTTTCTTCCTCACAGGGCCCCATTTAACACTCAGAACCATGCCACGGCATAAAGGACACAGAGCAGCAGACAGGTGATAGGAGGAGAAAAGGAGAAAAGTTACAGCCTGGAGGACCAGAAAGCCCCAGAAAGAGACCCATTCCTACCTCAACCATTTAGCAACAAGGCATAGAATATTTTTTATGTTCCCTTGTTTCTCATCATGTGGTTGCTAATTGTCCATTACAAACTATATTATTTTGTACTGTTTTACAGAACATGCAAAACATGAGCAAAGACGATCAGCCCAAATTGAAGTGCCAAAGCATTTATCTGGATGTGAGGATGCAAGTGCTAGAAGGCTTGGAAGAAGGAGAAGCTAAGTGGAAATTGGGGTGGATTTAAAGTCCCTAGGGCTGATAGCTAACCCTTTATCTACTTCATTACAATGGTCATGAGGTTCCCTATTTAGGGCCTCATTTATCTAGCTAATTAGCAATTGTTGAGGTTACAGCTTGTGATCATATTGTTTCAGTGGGATAACTATTGCACTGACACTTCAAATGTATTGTTTTATATAATTTTAATAGTGGAAGTTATTTTAGTGGATGCAGGAGAAATATATTAGTCATGTATGTAATTTCTGGGTATTTAGGATGCCATATGCTTCATATTGTGTGACTTTTCAGATTCTCTGATTTAGGGTACCGCTCTGTCACTTGGTTTATTGATAAGACTATTAGTAAGGTTTGGTGCTTTAGTTAATGAGCCTTCTAGGCAGGAGGACCCTTTGAAGTCACAGTTCTGCTCTTGCTACTATCCTTTTTGTCTGTTTATTGTTTGGAGAGGAATGCCATTTATTTCTAGGATAAGTGGTAACAATTGAAGGAGGTACATATACAAACAAGTGGGAGGCACATATACAAACTATTGTAATTCCTACACCGTTCACCTGATTTGGATGTAAATACCCTCAAATTAAAGCTGAAAGTGTGCAGTTAAAGCACATCTTGTTTGTTTAATTTCAAATCCATTGTGGTGGTGTATAGAGCCAAAAAGATTATAATTGTGTCGATGTCCCAATATTTATAGACCTAACTGTATATTAATCCTGTACAGACCACCTATAACTCCTTTTTAGAAGCGACGCCGTTGAGATGAATAAAGTTTAATTTTAGAAACTCATTCCTGTAATTATCTATTCACTGAATATTGCTGATGTACCATTCAAAAACACCTTGAGCAAAAGGTGAAAGATTTGTGTGTTCTGAAGAGAAACCAGAGCAGAGCAGGGATTTAGGAGTAAATTGGGAACCATAATAATGGTTTAAAGCGTGTGCAATTACGGAAAGGAATATAAAGTGCAGCTTCTTTAAGGAGACACTTTAAGATTATTAATAAATGGCACATTGTTATAAAGTTTTTGAACAAGATAGATCCTACAATTCATTTTGATAAATGTTGGAGAGGATCTCAGGTTCACATGGGGTGGTCGTGCTAAACATGGAACATGGGCGTCCCATATATATCATTGATAATAAAAAAATAATTATGTGCATTCCCAGCTCTAGTCCTTTCCCCCAATTTTCCAGATGAAATAGATAGATAGATAATAAAAGTAAAAGCATTGTGATACATATACTTTTGGTGGCAAAATGAATGAAAGCTACAAAATGGAAAACAGGAATCTTGCCTAATTGGAGTGAAATCAGTGCAATTACAGCATGTACTAGAAAACTGCCCGCAAATGTTACTGCTATTAAATTGGCCTCTTTTTGCTACGCTCAATCGATCTGCAGGTCTCAGGCTGAAAATACCTGCGGTTGTCAAAATAGTAACTCCAAACCAGCTAAGACTTTGATCTGTCAAGCCCGCAATCACGAAAATTGCAAATTGCTATTAAATTGCTACAATTCCCCAAGCCCACAATTGTTTTCACACCCGTAAATGTCAAATGTAGCCAAAAATCCTACGAGTATCACATAGGCTTCGCAAGGGGGTAAAACACCTGTTCGTAGCACTGTAAAAGCAAATAAAAAACCAATACTGAACTGTAAATAACAGGAAAAGCGATGAAAGGCATTAGAATTAATTGTACAACACTCTCAAACTCGCAAGTTGGCAATAAAAAAAAAAAAAATTATGTGTAATTTCCTTTCTATAGTGGTTAAAACATATCATTGAACTTGCATGGATTAGAATAGTAGATTTATTGATTTTTTTAGATTGCAACATTTCTGGATTGCGAGTCTGATCACAAATCAAACTTCTAAACACTAACTGATTGTGGTTTAACCTCTATGTTCTACTGATGTCATCATGGTGGTCTTGTTTACTATTGGCTGATTCTAAATCGGTAGTTCCGGGCCTGCTTAATTGATCATGATCATGCCCTAAAATGCTACTTATGCTTATATGGTTTACGGTTTTGGCTTTCGGCCATGTAGTTGCGGGCTTGTCAATTTAATCACTCTGCAACTGTTGCCGGTTTCAAGATTTTAAGCATGTGTTAATAAAATAAAGTACACAAAAGAAGATATATAGATATATTATACTGAAAGAGAAATCCCAAAACCTTCCATATCCCTTTAAGAGCACAGTGACAAAACTTAATAAATTAATATATTTATTATATCTATATAATTACATAGTATACTGTTAACAGTATACATGGATATCCAATGATATTTAGTAGAACTGATTATTATTAACATAAAATAGGAGTAAAAATGCAAGAAGCAGTATACATTAGTGATGTCCCGAACAGTTCGCCGGAGAACTATTCGCGGCGATTTTCGCATGTTCGCGTTCGCAACGAACGGCGAACACATGCGCTTTTCGGTCCGCTCCCTATTCTTTATCATTGAGGAAACTTTGACCCTGCACCTTACAGTCAGCAGACACATTCCAGCCAATCAGCAGCATACACTCCCTTCCAGGGCCTTCCATCTGAAGGACATCCTCCATTTTAGAATCATTCTGAAGCTACATTCGTTGAGAGAGGACATATATTCTACCTGCTGCTGATTTAATAGGGAAATAGATAGCCAGGCTGTGTATTTAGCTTTCACTACACACCTGAAGGACTCATTTGATATCTGCTGCAAGGACAGCAACCCAAAGAGCCCTTTTATAGCTAGAACATCATTTATTTTATTATTTTTTTCTAATTGCATATGCCTGCCTGCTAGCGTATGTGTGAGGCCTATTGCATCTACTCTGCCAACTTTTGCCAGTGCACAGTGACACTCATATCTGGTGCAACCGTAGTGTACAGTGACATAAAACAACCCTTTTTTTTCTGCAATCGATTGAATATCAGTTGCCTGCCTACAGGCGTGTGTGTGAGGCCTATTGCATCTACTCTGCCAACTTTTGCCAGTGCACAGTGACACTCATATCTGGTGGCACCTTAGATTGCACGCCCAGTGCTCCAAATTTGAAGTAGTAGGTCCGACCAAGCATCTTTTTCCATCTCCCTGTTCCAAAAATCCATGCCATATACACGTCCCCTGATAGGTGACGTAACAGGTATTAAACTGATAGGAATGAATAGTACAACTTAATACACCACTCCCATCTGGTGGCACATTACATTGCACGTGCAGTGCCCCAAATTTGAAGTAGTAGGTCCGACCAAGCATCTTTTTCCATCTCCCTGTTCCAAAAATCCATGCCATATACACGTCCCCTGATAGGGGACGTAATAGGTATTAAACTGATAGGAATGAATAGTACAACTTAATACACCACTCCTATCTGGTGGCACATTACATTGCACGCGCAGTGCCCCAAATTTGAAGTGGGAGGACCGACCAAGCATCTTTTTCCATCTCCCTGTTACAAAAATCCATGCCATATACACGTCCCCTGATAGGTGACGTAACAGGTATTAAACTGATAGGAATGAATAGTACAACTTAATACACCACTCCTATCTGGTGGCACCTTAGATTGCACGCGCAGTGCCCCAAATTTGAAGTGGGAGGACCGACCAAGCATCTTTTTCCATCTCCCTGTTCCAAAAATCCATGCCATATACACGTCCCCTGATAGGTGATGTAACAAGTATTAAACTGATAGGAATGAATAGTACAACCTAATACACCACTCCTATCTGGTGGCACATTACATTGCACGTGCAGTGCCCCAAATTCGAAGTAGGAGGTCCAACCAAGCATCTTTTTCCATCTCCCTGTTCCAAAAATCCATGCCATATACACGTCCCCTAATAGTGGACGTAACAGGGGTTAAACCGATAGGAATAGTACTACTTAACAGTACACACCTTATAATAACGCAGACAGAGGCAACGCAGAGAGAGCAGTCTGAAGAAGAGGAGTCAGAGGAGGAAGGTGGCTTTGAGGAGGTGGAAGACCAAACACAGCAGGCATCCCAGGGGGTTTGTTGTCACCTTTCGGGGACCCTTGGTGGCTGGGTGGAGGAAGAGACCTTCAATGACATCAGTGAGGACAAGGAACGGGACATGGCTAGCTTGGTATCCAACCTTGTGCAAATAGGGGGTGTTTGCGGTTGTGCAAAGGGACTGTTTGCGGTTGTTTGCGGTGCATTAAACGGGGAGATTGGTCTGTTACTGTGAAGCGGGTGTAACCCTTACACTACCTGATCAATACAACATCATACCTGATGTTTTAAAGCATGTTATTCCAAACAATTTAGGAATGTTAGGTGATTTATGCCCTTTATGGCTTAAAACCAGACTCTGCATGAACTATGTAATTTTCCGTGGGAGTTTTGCCATGGATCCCCCTTCCGGCATGCCACAGTCCAGGTGTTAGTCCCCTTGAAACAACTTTCCCATCACTATTGTGGCCAGAAAGAGTCCCTGTGGGTTTTGAAATTCGCCTGCCCATTGAAGTCTATGGTGGTTCGACGATGTTCGCCCGTTCGTGAACATTGGATGGAATTCGCGTCCGCGGTTCACGAACTGAAAATTTGATGTTCGCGACATCACTACTATACATTAGTTATAGTTACCAGGCTGTGGAATAGTTGGGTTTTTAGAAGAGTAACATGGTGTGATCTAGCATTCAGCACTCTAAAATATTCTGCCTCTCATTCCTCCCTCCCTTTCCATGATATCGCTTTCTTTCTTACTGTCTTTAGCAGACCTGTCAGTCTGCTGCACATCATATCACAGTGAAAGGTTGTCAGCAAGTCTGCGTATTAAATGTACCAGGTATCTAGTGGTATCATTCTAACATGTTATATTCACAGGATAGGAATGTGTAACTACTTAGCTACCTAACTGCATCAATGTTTTACCCTTTTCAGAATTTGCTAGAGACAGTATTTATAATTGCTAAATTAAAAAAAAAACACTTTTATTGCAATATAAAAATAAGATGTATATACTCAGTTAAGAATGGCATCTTCCACAGGTATCACTGAATTGTAGGTTATAAATAAGTGTAGGCTTAGCTATGATTATGTGTGCATCCATTCATTAAATAACCAGAAACACTTTCTATGGAGAGGGAGAATGCTCAAGCTCAACAATATATTTGATATTTTTCTCTCTTTATGTAGGCAACACACAGACAACAATATCCCTTAGAAGAACTCACCATCTGATACATGTATCCCCAACACGTGTTGGAATAAAGGTTAAGTTTTAAATTCCCCCTTTAAAAATATCATGCCTGATTTTGAGTCCAAATTATGAAAATAGGTTATATTGTTTAAATAATGGGTCTGTATTGTCTCTTTAAATATATCATTATGTAAAGACAGATTCTAGAATTCTAGAAACATATATTCAGTAGTAGTTAGGGCAATACATAAATTCAAAGAAAGGTTACTGCCTATACAATATCTTACACATTACTCACATTCATATTAAAATGTCACTTGAAGACAGGGAGGATGAATATTAAAACATATCACTTCCATAACAATAAACGGAGTTCCCATGTATTATATCAAGTGATTTGACCTAATATAATAATATGGAGAAATGGATTTCTGAGAAGAGGAAATAACTGGATATTCTGTGAACCATAAAGCCATTAGCAATAGATATGAATTAAAGAGAGATGCCTAAAATGAAACGGCAAATGAGGATCATGCTGAGGGATTCAGGCAAAACCTCAGCAGGCTTATTCTATAATGCCGAAATGAAAGGTTTGAAGCAGAAGGGAGAAATAGAAAGGTTTAATTTAATTAAAGTGCTTTATTAATAGTGGAATATTAGATAGCTTATTTACATAAAGGACCACTGTAGTTTAAGAAAAACTGCACATTTGTGAAATATGTAAGAAAACATCAACATTAACAGTTGTAAAGTGCATGAGCATACCAGTTTTTTTTCCTTTTTTAGAAAATCTTAATTTTTTAAAGCTTTGTGTATGGAAAATGTTATCTAGTCTGGCCTCAACACTTCCTGCTAGCTTGGAGCATGATGATGTGTGCTATTTTGCCTATTCTTGCACCCAAATTAAAATAGAAGCCCGTAGCGGCCTTGGCACACCCGCAAGGGCTGCGGGCTTGAAATTCGGCTGAGTTACATAGCTATTAAATTAGAACATGCCGCAAGTTATGGGCTTGAGACTCAAACCCGTAAAACATTTTGAGAACGTTCGATGCGTGTCCGTGAACATGATCAATTAGTCAAACCCGTGGTTACAGGTTTAGATAGAGAGATTGTCATTATTACGTCACTGAAAAATGGAGGTTGGATTTCAAAGTCTTGCAGGTTTCAATTACGATCGGACCCGCATTCCAGAAATAATGCAATATTAATAAAACAGTAAATATGATATTCTAGTCCATGTAAGTTTCATTATATGTAGTAACACATTGATTGACGGGTTTGATAAAAAACATTAAATAAATTATTTTTAATTGCCGATTTGCGAGCTTCAGAATGTTGTGCTATTTATTTTAATACCTAACATACCCTTTCATTATAGGTACAGTAGTGTGTGTATATTTGCATTTACTGTGCTACGGATTGGACTTTAGCCCCCTTGCGGGTCCTCACTAGTACCCGTGGGCTTTTTTGCTCCATTTGCTGGTTACAGGCTTGAACGCCAGTGAACTTTTTGCAATTGATTGGAAACGTAACAGTTACAGGCTTGACAGATCAAAGGATTTGCGGCCCCGCAGTTCAAATTTTTACGTCCCGTAGCCTTTCCCACACCCTTACCCCGCAAGTTGTTGACGGCTTGCTTGGCGGGGCTAATTTAATAGCGACAAGGCTTGCGGCCTACGTTACTTGCTATGGATTCCAACGTTGGGGGATTTTAAAAGGGCTGCTTATCTGTTACTCTTCGTCAGGTCTCTGCCCTTTAATCCCCTTTAGATTGCAAGTAGCGACTTTTCAGTCCTGTAGGGGGCTTAGGAAAAAAATCACTCTCTACAAAGATTCTAAACTCAAAACAGGGCCCCTCATTTTCTAATTTTGATAATATTGTATTTTCCATGTTCTTATCCCCTGTACAGCGCTACGGAATATGTTGGTGAGATACAAATAAAATGTAATAATAATAATAATAATATCCTTGTGGCATTTAGTTTTTGACACCTACCCCCTTCCAAGTACATGCTCAGAAGCAGAACGTTGCAATGTAAACTGCAAACCCTGCTCCTGCAGAGATGTAAACACTACTCTCATAAGTCAAAGAAACATCACTTTGACACACACATAATGGACACCTCCAGGAACTAGAAGAGACATTTTTTTCCTAGCTTCATCCTTCAGTATTCCTTTAAAGGAAAAGCCCATCCGATGGTCATAATGCATTCAGTGACAATTGAAAGATGTGTTACTTCTCACCAATCTTTCTAAAGAAGGACCTGCAGATAAGGTCTCAGATACCATCAATGATCTTCTAACCAGATGTTAAAGGACCACTATAGTTTAGTAAAAATCCTCACATGCTTGAGAAGTGAGTAACAAAACAACAACATTAGCAGGTGTGCAAGACAGTAGTATGAAAGCATTTCAGAGTAAACCTGTTATTTCGGAGTCTGAATGTGGATTTCCATCTACGACATCTAGTATGTCTGTAGTTTGAGGGGGTGGATTGTCCTATGGTGCTATACTAGAATTCTATTGTCAAGGGGCCATTTGAAGATTACATTTTAGCATACACAAATACAGATCTTATCTGCATCTCCAGTTCCTTCTATTCTTCCCAGGTTTTTAAACGTTTTACTAGCAAAGACCAAAACACATTTTGTTGATGAATAAATCAAGTACTTCAGAAAAGCAAACAATAAATATTATATCAGTGGCTCTTTAATAAACACTGTTCTAAAGTGTTTGCAAACTGAAAATGCAAAATATAAGAAATATTTTTATTAGCAAGAAAAACTTTAAATTGAAGGCTCAGTGTAACAATCATCCCAGTTTTGGTGGTGCTGACTGGATGGAGTCAGAAGCACCTTCTAACGTTCCTGCTACAAGTTTAAAAGTATGATTTTGTTTTGGCTTAAAAATATAGAGGTGCTTTACATTCTTCCTCAATTGCACTTGTTATTATTTGTAAAACACATGGCATGTTAAGCTTATTAAGCTTATATAAATTGTAAGAGACAGTAATAGACACCTTATAGGGTTATGTTACATACACATACATACAAATTTTATACGCATACAAATAATGTATAGCATAATAAACATGTTTAAATGACTGTATTTATGACTATTTATAACTAGATTTTTGTCTGTGTTGTTTAAAGATGTCATCAATTATTTACATTTAATCTACATGAATAATCAGCACAATGAAAGTATAAATTTAATCTACTTAACATACATGAATAGGGATAACTGAAACAGATATAAAGGATATAATCTGAATACAATTAAATTAACCTTTCAAGCGTAAGAGACATGCTACATTTCTTACACGCTTTATTATAAGCCTAATTCAGATGATAATTTAGAGGGATTTATGTAGACGGATAATAAGGATTATATGATTTCTGGGTCAAGATTTAAGTTTAGAAAACTGGACATGACATTGTATGAAAGGAAACAATAGGCTCTTATATTTAAAGGCTTAATTAAGATGGGTGTATAGCTATTAGGCCATATTCTATTAGCTACTTGGAAATGCCTTGAACTCATACATTTAGCTTCTGTTGTTTTTTTTAAATAAATGTTTATATGTATTCTATTGACTTAAGAATTCATTAGTGCCAATAAGTAATTTTGCCGATTATGTAGCAATATTAAGAGTGATTTTAAGTGTGTATAAATTTATGAATTGGGCAATAGAATAGGGCCCATTATGTCCAAGAAAGAACATAAACTGTTATAAAAAGAAACGTGTATGTCTTATTTTTGTAGTTGTCCAACAAAACCTACATATGTATCGCCAAGGGTTCACTTTCATAGTAGTCTAATGTATAACATTTTGAGACCATTGATATTATTATTATTGTTATTATTATTTATATTTTCAGCTAATTTGAAGAACTAATTTTGATAATGGGCCCAGTGTTTTTAGAATGTAAAAAAAGTAGGTGCAGTCTTTAATTAATTAATAAAACCGAGAGCACAAAAGAAGAGATGGTGAATATGATAAAGTTCCAGTACTTACAGTGCTTGGTGACAATATAATTTCAGTTTTTTAGTCAATCTTTTCTGGGGACAATTATTGCTTTGGGCATGCCATTATATCCACTGAGTTTTGTTAACCTTGGGTGCAGATAAGCATTACATTTAGTACTATAAAATAGCTTGCTCTTCACTGCAATATCTGATCTCAGCAAATAATTTTTCTTTACTTCAGAAAAGCTTTGTGACAAGCCTGTTTTTTTAAACAGTTCATACAAAAAAATGTAATTTAAACATTATTTTAAAATAATAAGAATAACAATAAGAATACAAATAAAGAATAAGAATAAGACATGTATGGCACTTTTCTCACAAAATGGACTTAAACAGTTAGAGACGTAATACTCTGGTAAAACTGCTATGGCAGGAGTCTACCTGTATCACAATGTATATGTGTGTGTATCTCTATGCCACAATGCAAACTACTGGATTATAGGTATGCAGAAACTGAAGAGAAAGTAAATCCCTGAATATCCTTGATAAATCAAGAGAGTTTATGAAGCAAAAATAGGTGAGGCAGTCATATTGGGTGCATCTTTTGAAATGTTACCATAAGTTCTTGAAAGGACCACTTTAATGGCCTGACAACATCAGCTGTATGTTAATTAGGCATTGATCATTATAGTATGATCAATTCATGCTGATCAATTCATATGAAGTGATTAAAAAAACAATATTCAGTATTCAATTTACATTCACAGATCAAACTCAGCTGCTGCTGGTATCTGGTATTTTGGTAAGGCCAAAAGGAGGAGAATGCTTTATCTTCCCATCAGTGCTACATGCAGAAAGTTGTATCAGCACAATGACCTCCATTGGATGGAGACTTGCTTTGTTAAAGTGGTTTCCCTAGGCAACAAGCTTTTGCTTTGGTGGCAGCCTATGAATTATTGTTTTTTTTTTTATCTTATTGTTAAAACATTTAGAGTTGTCACCCAAAACCCCCATCGATGACCTAACCAGGGTGGAGACAAACCTTAATTGGAGACTGATACTCATCTTTGAAAGTCTGTTTAATACTGAATATTGCTATTAAAACCTATTTGTTAGGAATTCTATTCATATTTTTTTTTTGCATAATAAAACTTCTAGATTCCCAAGTCCAGCATTACAGCAATGTGCTTTCTGCATTGCTGTAATGTGGGTTTTTTGGGGGGTAAAAAAGCCATTTCAACCCTTCACAACCCATTGTAAACCACGGCAGTTTCAATCTGTGACTTAAACAAGGTAATGACCATTGGGACAATTTGAATGCTCAATAACAGAACCCTACATTTTTTTAATTTTGTTCAAATTGTTTCCGCCTTGTACTTAATAATTTCTGTTCATAAAAGAACAGAGTCACTGATCGTGGTGTCAGCCTTGTCACTCTTCTTCTATTTGTCCACAGTTTCTGGGTAGTGTTTCAGGTTTGTTTTCTCCTCAGTTACAATTAGTCTGACATTGAAATGTGTTAACAATGGCATTATTCATTTTTTCATTTTATAAATGTATTCATTTTTAGTTTGTATTGAACATATTGTGTACGCTGGGATTACTGACATTGTTCAAAGAAAGTATATTTGTGTATGATGCATTTAGGATGTTTATCTCTCTCTCTAATTATCCACTATAATAATTATTAATCTGTGTATAATGCCTGCATTGGGCGGTCTGCGCAGGTGCACGCAGGGGTTACAATTGCTATTAAACACGGTAAATAGTTGAACAATGCGCAGTTTAACGACTCGCAGAGAGAGCACGGGCGCGCGCACAGAGGAAGGGAAGGAAAGAGGGAGGAAGAGCTGGAGGTAGCATGCACACGCACATAGAGACAGAGAGAGGGCACAGAGAGAAGGCACAGAGAGAAACAAAGGGCACACAGGGAGGACACAGAGAGACAAGGTCAGAGAGAGAGAGAGGACAGAAAAAGAGGGCAGAGAGAGAGAGACAAAGGGCAATGAGAGAGAGACAAAGGGCACCTAAAGAGAAAGAGCACACAAAGAGAGAGAGGTCACAGAGAGGGCACAAAGAGAGAGAGGACACAGAGAGGGAAAGAGGGGACACAGAGAGAAAGAGGGCATAGAGAGTTAGAGAGCACAGAGAGGGAGGGCACAGAGTGTGAGAGAGAGGGCACAGAGAGATGGCACAGGGCGAGAGAGCTCAGAGAGAGGGTGCACAGACAGAGTGAGGGCGCACAGACAGAGAGAGGGTGCACAGAAAGACAGAGAGAAAGCACACAGAGAGACAAACAAACAATTGAAGTGCTCATACAAGAAGTTTTATTTGATTAGTTAATAAATGATTATCCATAAAACAAGTTAAATTAAGCTTTTAAACCTCATACTTGATTATTGTGTTAAACAATTCAATAGTTGTCAAGTGTAGAGGGAAAGGGAGAGAGGAGGCTGTCCTAATAGATAAAGACTTGGGTGGATAAAGTAGCCACTGCAGAAAAACCTAGATAGGTCAGATACCATCCTGGGCACATCTCCTTGGATAACTAGTTGAGGGTGGAGAGAAGTAAGTCTCAGCCCCAGAAACACAAAATTTACAATGATTTTTTTTCAAATACTGATTTTATTACTAATCAATTGTATTGCTATTAAAATAAAACCCTATTGTATGAACACTATAGTGGTGCTTTCAATTCATTAAATTAGTGTT
Source organism: Discoglossus pictus (assembly GCA_027410445.1). Taxonomy (NCBI): domain Eukaryota; kingdom Metazoa; phylum Chordata; class Amphibia; order Anura; family Alytidae; genus Discoglossus; species Discoglossus pictus. The sequence goes on from CM050166.1 coordinate 335,934,231, forward strand.
CATACAACATTGTTGACAGCCTCCCTAAAATATGAATACACTCTGTGGAATTAAACCTCTAGAGCGTTCACTGCAGTTTAAAACAGTAATTTCTTATTTTCAAAAGGATTTGGAGTCCCGCATTATTATAATAAAGAGTGAGCTTCTTGTACTCTGGACATTTAGTTTGATCCTCGTGGGTCTATTAAAATAATGTTGACGATTAATTCAGGTACTATGTGACTTTCTTTCGTCTACCTTAGATACAGTTGAATGAAGAAGAATGCAAATTGTCTGCCAGTATTTCTGATAACATACTGCATTCATCTTGCCATCAATTTTCACAAGATTCCCCATGCCTTTAGAGCTCAAACCCCTCCAAAATATCAGTGAGCCACCACCATGCTTCACAGTGGGGATGGTATTCTTTTCACTATAGGCCTTGTTGACCCTTCTCCAAACATAGAGCTTATGGTTGTGACCATAAAACTCTACTTTGGTCTCGTCACACCAAATTACAGTATGCCAGAAGCTGTAAGGCGTGTCAAGGTGTTGTCGGGCATATTGTAACCTGGCTTTTTTGCGGCATTGGCGCAGCAAAGGCTTCTTTCGGGCAACTCGACCATGCAGCTCATTTTTGTTCAAGTATCATCGTATTGTGCTCCTTGAAACAATCACACCATCTTTTTCCAGAGTAGCCTGTATTTCTCCTGAGGTTACCTGTGGGTTTTTCTTTGTATTCTAAACAATTCTTCTGGCAGTTGTGGCTGAAATCTTTCTTGGTCTACCTAACCTTGTCTTGGTATTAAGAGATCCCCGAATCTTCCACTTCTTAATAAGTGATTGAACAGTACTGACTGGCATTTTCAAGGCTTTGGATATCTTTTTATATCCTTTTCCATCTTTATGAAGTTCCATTACCTTGTCATGCAGGTCTTTTGACAGTTATTTTCTGCTCCCCATGGCTCAGTATCTAACCTGCTCAGTGCATCCACATGAGCGCTAACAAACTCAATGCCTATTTATACACAGACACTAATTGCAATTAAAAAATCCACAGGTGTGGGAAATTAACCTTTTATTGCCATTTTAACCTATGTGTGTCTGTAACAAGGCCAAATGTATGTAAACTTTTGATCAAGGCCATTAGGGGGATTTCTGTTATCATTATGATTTAAGAAGGAGCCAATCAACTATGTGATAATACATGGCTTCATATGATCACTAGCCTTCAATAAAATACCTTTTTTTGCATGATCAGTCATTTTCAAAATAAATGCCAAAATTTCACAATTTATGCCAGTTTATGCAACCTTTTTAGCACAACTGTATGGCCATACAGAAACCTGTTAGGTTAAACTTGTCTATGTATATATATATCGTCTAATTACTTTTTTTACTGTATTTCAATGATAGTGCCAATATCTAAATATTGTGATAGCTAGTAATCATGCATTGCCTATTCTTTAGATGGCTTTCTCTGTATCTTGTATCTGTTTGAACATATTTTTATTCATTTTCAAATAATAAAGTGTTAAAAATTATGAAGTGAATTACTGTATCAGCATAGATTTATAGTTAATTAAAATGTGATTGCAAATGAATGGTTTAGGTTAGATTACTCTATTGGTGTGAATATGAAGCACTTGAGTATTGAGTATTTTATTAAGGTCATTAAAGCTATTAAAGAGATGAGATTGACCGTAATTATGTAGCAGAGTAAAATTAATGTTGTTGTTGCAGGGCTAATGTTAGTAGACATTAAAATCCTAAAAAAAGTAAAAGGAGCGTGGCTGTACAAAAAGAACATGTTCTATTTTAAATAACATATCATAATTTAATTTAACACATAGCCTTTGGAGATATGATTTTATATTATAAAGATAGCAAGGAGAGTAATAGCAAAATATAGAGAGAGCCATAGGAACAGTCAGCATCAGAATTGTTTAGAAATGTAATGTCTCCTAAAAAATGAGGATTGTACCCAAACATGGATGTAAGATTAATGGTTTACATTGCTCAACATAAGAAAAAAAGGCTGCACCAAAAATATTTTCCATCTACTACTAAGTGAGTATTGACACGCAGATAAGTGCCAGCTTGTTGTCATGAATTTGTCCATGCCTATGTTTAACAAAATAGAAGAAAGGGTAACTGTGTCAGTTTTTTAAGGTTCCAAAGGCATCTAAGGGGATACGATTACTTTATATAAAAATATTCACGGTTATCCTGGATAATCGAAGAGGGAGTATTGATCCAGGGAGGAATCCGATCGTGAGTATCTGGTCAAAAAGGATTTTTTTTCCTTTTGAGACAATTGGCAAGATTCACTGTTTTTCTTTCTGTTTGCCTTCCTCTGGATCAATAAACAATTAATTTGCATATTGCAGATCAGAGAAGTTCTAAAAAGGTTGAACATGATGGACTAAAAGTATTTTTTCAACCTCAATTACTATGTAACTATAATGTTCTATCAACATGAGCTTGATGTTAATTAGGCATTAAGCATTAATAAAATCCATATTGAATTATCAAGAAAATACTTAAACTTCACCAACTGTGAGCTGTTTTTTTATATTTGTATCCACAAATGGTACCAACACAATTTTCTCCATTGGATGGGGACTTGTGTTAAACGTATTTCTCTTGAAAACAAGCATTTGTTGTGAGTAGTCTATATAATGTTTGGCATGTTATCTAATTAAATTGTTCTTAAAGCCCATTGAAACTGTGTCTGAGAATATCACCCCACATCTCGCCTTTATAGCCTTATCAGGGTGGAGACATCCATGTCAATTGTAGCCTAATACTGTAATCTTTGAAAATTTGTTTAATATTGAATATTGATATTATAAATGGTTAAACAGGGTTTTATTAATAATCAACGAATAATTAAAATATAAAGCTTCTTTTGTTAATGCAATACAGTGACCCTTTAAAACTAATTGGCAAATATCCAGCACAGGTGAATTTTGCTCCATTTTATAGCTCCCAACTGTAACTGCTGGGAGTTAATAACAAAAAATGGATCCACAGGAGAGATGCAGAGACTGTGCCTTGGGCCGGGCCCAGATCTGGTATCATAAGAATATTCAAGTTTGGACCCAAGGGCAGAGTTCCTGGAAGATATTAGTGTCAACGTTTTGGTTAAAAGGTTAAGGCTGCATTAGCCCAAGAGAAATGTATTTCTACCAGCCAATTACACCTCATCTACGACAATTTATTGCCTACTCTCAGTGCCTCTTGTAAGTTTCTGTGAGTACTTTGCTCCTGTGTCTTACTGCTCTCTTTTACTTTCCTGTTCCTTTTTAGATAAATCATTGCTGTTGATCCGGATTGCTTCTGAACTTGTTGGATTTCTGCCGGCCCATGATCTTTTGCTTGCCTGACCACTCCTTTGCCTGTGCTCTTGGACTTGTTACTGGAGACTTGCCATCCTCTGGTACTTCGCTCCTGGAGGGTTTCACTCACACAACCTTGACATATTAATGGGGAAATATCCCACAATGATACTGGGTACATAATTGAATGAAAAGTATTGTGTCTGTGTGTTTTAAAAAAATCTTTTCTATTAAAGTCGTATTCCTTTAAGTAAAACTGGATGCGTAAAAACCACATCATATCAGTGGACCCTGTAAAATTGTATGCTGCCTTTACACATTTGACAAGAATGTTTAATGCATCTGTAATATGTGAAAACGTATGTATTTTCAGTTTATTAAATACACTGAAAGAGGGTGCACTGAGCTGTGATATCAGTACTGTTCATTAGTTAAAGCAATTGGCTCTTGTTTAATTGCTGTGCTTTGCAACCTTCATCGCTGTAAATGCTCACTTATCAATGTTACTTATATGCATTTACATTTCTCTAATTAGCACTGATGATTCATAGTCATGTTAGTTAACTCGTTCCTTTATTTTAAAACGTCTCTTTTCAACCATCAAGCTAGACTAATTTATTAATCAAATTTCTGAGGCAAATACTAATTTAGCCCTAAAATAATAATTTACACTCATTGCAGTTTTGAAATATTTAGATATGGAGTGTTTTTCTAGAAGTGCTTCTAGAGACTCTATTTTTTTAGACATATCCAGTGAATCTTGAGTTCCCTTTATATGAACCCTCAGAGTACAGAGCATGATATCTATTGCCTGCCTAGGCTTCCAGGACAAACATGTTAATTTAATATAATGTGCTGGCACCATGATCTCCCTACCATGAAGCACTGGGGGAGGGTTGATTATCAAGGTTTGCATACAGGATGGGGTGTGGGAGAATACTCACATTCCCCTAAAATATTGTTTATATTTTTTATTAATTATTAGTGCATTCCCATGTGCCGTGTGGGGGCGCAGCTGACTTTACCCCTGTCACCTTACAGATCCCTCCCATCTCTGCTTCCTCCTCAACACCCCAATTCTCCTTGTTACTCCTCCTCCTTGCCGTCGATACACCCTCCTCAACCCGATCTCCCTCATCTTCCAGGGAGATGAGATGGAGAGGGAAGAGATGAGATGGGAAGCGGAGAGGTAAGATGATGAAATGAGATATGCAAGTAATTCACTGTGGATATCCTGCCTGGGAAGATAATGCACAGGGCCAGGCAAGGAGTTCATCTGCACCACCCACCCAGAAACCCTCAGGAACACCAGAAGCAGGGTAACAATGAGAGGACGGCTGTTGAAGGGGTTCGAGTGGAATGGGGGGTGAGGGGAGATAGGAAGGAGGGGGTTGAAGGGAGGATGCAAAGGAGGGGGGTTAAAAAGGGTGGCAGGTTAAGAGAAGTGGGTGATTAGGGGTGGGTGAAAATAAGATGGAGAGGTAGGAAAAAAGTGTGGGAAAAAAAGATGAAAACAAAGGGAATGATGAGGAGTGGGGGAAAATAATATAGGGAGGCGAGAGGAGAGAGGGAGGGGAGATGAGGGGAGATATGACATGGGGAAGGAAAATATGTGATGGGGGAGATGACAGCATGTTATAGGAGTTGGGATGGGAGAATACTCAATCCCTTAAAATATTGTTTAATTGTTTTTATTTTAATTTTAAGTTAGTGCACCCCATGAAGAGGGGGGAGATGAGATGATATGGGAGGGATGAGAGGAGAGGGAAAGGTGGGGGGTGGGGTGGAAGGAGATAGGAGAAATGAAAGGGGAAGGGGAAATGGGAAGAGCATGGCATGGTGAGAGAGATTGGAGATAAAGGGGGGAGGGATCAGAGAAAATTGAGGGGATGAGGGAAATTGGGAGAGGTAGATGAGAGGGGATATGCAGAGTGGGTTTCAATAAGGGAGAGACAGGTATGAATGAGTGAGGGTGGATAATGGGAAAGAGAGGGAGATTGAGGTATATAAGAGGAGAGAGGGGAGGAAATTGGGAAAAGCTGGGTGAATGAGGATCTGGGAGAGAGAGTGGGTAGGGGTTGGACTAGAGTGAGAGGGCATGGGAAAGAGAGAGGGGAGGAGGTGAAGAGAGAGAAATCATCTTTTTTGCTGAAATGAAAAAAGAAATATGTAAGGAATAAAACATGGTGGGTACCTTTGAATTCTCTAGCATAGGGATGTTCAAATAATATTTACTTTTTATTATTATGTTGACATACATGGACACAGGGTATACATAAAATACTTAACAAGGCAAAAAAGCCTACTGTGCTGTTCCCAATTTAATGAACCTGTGTAGGTCAGAAATAAATAAAATATTGCATAAATGTACTGTTTGTGTATTCAGGAGATCTAGAGCTTTGATTATAAGCTAAATGGTCGCTGACCTTACTGATTGCAGTAAAAGTACCAAATAAATGAAACATTTTGTTTTTTTACTTTATTGCTAGCTTTAGAATTTCCCAACCCAAAAAAATAAAACAAAACAAATTTACCAATAAAAAAGCTGAACGTTCCCTAACAAAACAATATATAATCTTCCATATGTAAATATAAATACTATGTCAGGTACCTTGTCTAAACAGATGCAAAGCAACATGTTCCAAATGTGTCTGACCTCCTGGGTCGTGAAAACATCCTGACCCCAGGAACTGAAAGGATTAAAGGGTAAGTTCCACCTAAACGTAAAGGGACTCCATCATGCTTACAACTTAGTTTTAATAGAGAGGCAAATACCCACTTGCATGTAAAAGGCCATTTAAACATATTTGAATTGTAACTAATGTAAAACATATTGGTATTTATCTCAGCTTACCTGTTACGTTGCACTGCAACTCAATTTGCAAAAGAAGAAAGCATGGGCTATATGTACTGTATACACAGCTCCGCCCGACCAGCAACGTCACCAGTCAGGCTGAAGAGAAGGAACCTGAATGGCTGCTATAGCCTTTCAGACGTATGTGATCATTCCTCTCTCCTCTCTCTCTTTCTCTCTCTGCCTTCTTATATAGTCATTCAACTCTTGAGGAGGTCAACTTAAGATGTTCTTTCCTTGCCATCACAATTGACTAATGAACTATATTTTTCTGTCTGCTTGACTCATTTTAAATTTAAGATTCCAGAGATTTTTTAAAGGGATATCTAAGTTTCCTGGATTATGAATGCATCTGATGGAGGAGAATCAGAAGTGTATGGAAAAAAAAACTTTGCATGAAAAAATACCAAAATAAACATTTAAACACTTACCTTGAAGTTAACAAAATCTATTGTAATTTCTGACAGTTTAAAATGAAGGTTAACACCCTCTCCAATTTGTTTTGGCCAATCCGGTTAGAGAAAGATTTCAGACATAGCACTATGTTAGTTGCTATGGCAACGTCACACAGCATAGCCAGGAAGCAGGGATGAGTCATATACCTGCAGTGACAACACTGCTCTCCTATTGGCTGTCGTGCAAAGCAACATGGGCTATGTAGGCAAAGGAGCATGGGAAATGTAGTGAATCACTGACATGTTACAGGAAGCTGCAAAGAGGAAGCTTTAAGGAGATTGGCTGAGCAAGCAACAGCAGGTAAATAGTGGTTTAATATTGCTCCCCTTATGCTGCAAGCTGATTGGCGGGACACCAGGAAGTTGTGTAGACACCCCCTGGGGGTGTCAACATAATCATTAGAGGGATTTTTAGATATTAATAAAAATAAAATGTTTTATGACATGTGCTGAATACACATAGGCTGCTTTTTGCCTACAGAGTGAAGAACTGTATTAATCCAGCTCACTGATATATCCCTTTCAGTTAGAAGGTAGAAAATGTTGGGTTGCAATTATTGAACCGGTAGTAGAAAACGCAAAGTGGAACGCTAAAAAAATTGAGCGTGTGTCCTGACGATTTACTAGATAAAAGCTTTTTAGTTAGAGAATATATAAAACAAGAGAAAAAAAGGGCAGGGGGAGAGAAGTGCACCACTTCCTATTGTGGATAAACCAATGTGGAAATACAGGAATTTAAAAATGGATGGCAATCAACTCATATTTTCCACCTCAGGAAATGAGGTATTTGCAGGCTCGTCACAGGAGACCAATGTTCTTTTCCATGTATCTAGGACCCACGTTCTTCCGTTTGTAGGAGGCTGTGTAAGGTTACACCAATCCTTGATGTAGTGGTCCACAGAAATATATATATATGCGTGTAGGAACAAAGTAATAGTGTGTATGGCTACTTGGAGTGATGCTATATCTGATATATATCTCTACAGAGACATATTAGTGAGTACATTTACAAGTAGCCACAGTTAACACACACACTTACACTCATAAGTAGTATTAATAAATAATTTATTGGAGTGTAAGTATAAATAGAAATCATGATAGATATAACAGTTAATATAACATAAAAGGTCCAAAAGCTGGCCTCTAGATCACCAAATAATACTGTTAATATTACATAAAGGATATAAACATTGCTTAAAAATAGAATTAAAAAAGCAAAGTAAAAAACTCTAGCAATAAATGATAAAAAGCACATCAAATGTGTTTCGGCATGAAAAATATGGCTTCATCAGGGATAAAAGGCATAGATAATATGGTCAACTATATGGGCCCATTGGCTCTAACCTGATGTCAAAACATATAATTCTACTTTATCCATATCTTAGACTTAGAAATCTTGATCAACAACCCACAAGAGTACTTCTTCAAGGTGGCTTCTATGTAAATTCCACCTGCCAATGATGAGTAAAATGAAAAAAAAAACAGAAGAGTACAATGTACTTATGTTCCCTTGTGTTATATGTTCATAAGTTTGTTTGTGATTCTAATTTTTTTTCATCTGTAGAGGATTCCTTTTTGGCTCTGAGGCTCACAACAAAGGGCCAAATGTATGGTGGGGTGAAGTGATGGACAATTGCTGAATACAGTTTTATGTTACCCTATCATCCATAGGTACTAATAAAAACTGAAAACATTGAGAGTTCTGAATCATGTCAAAGGGAAGTATGTTTAGTATTGTAATGGGTTGATGAGCTATATCCGTGCACATGCACTGGCAAGGGAGTCTCCTAGAAAGCCTAGCATTATTAAAGAAAAAAAATACAAGACATATATAAATCCAACAAAATCTCCACCCCTACACCAAAGAAGCTGGACAGCACTGAGCTGGAGCATAATAATCGTACTATATGGCTTCTGATTGTTTCTCAGGAATATACCCACATGACAAATTGTGTACAATGAACTTTCTTTGGCATCTGAAGTGCCCATGCAGTGAAAAATCAGGCACATTATGTGTCTCTTAAAAGATAAAATATACTGCAAATATTTATGCCATATGCCACCTATTAACCTCATAAAACTTTGTAAGTTTACCCATATTATAAAAAACTGACCCCATTAAGTCTCAAGTATTAAATAAAAAAATGTTAAATAAAAAAATTAAAATGAAAATTGTTGTAATTTTTTTCTTTCTTGATGTAGAGCAAAAAGTGTCTTTTCCATCGTTTATACATATTTCCTTTTTAATATTTTCATAGTTATTAATAAATGTATTTTTTGTAATTTTAAATACAACACAATGTAATTTATATTTTCAAAGGATATGCTTTTTCTAATTTAATTCTTTACAAAATGATATGGCATCTTACAAAAAGAAAGATACTTCTAAAATTAAGATCTTTAAGAAAATATTTGGATAGTCATGACATTGAAAAAGATGATGCATGTTTTTACAATAAATATGCAGTATTATCCTTCTTTCCATGCCTTGAATATAAGGTAATAAAGTTTTAAGACAGCTTTGGGAGCAATTGTGCTTGAACAATATTTTTAATAAAGGAACTAAGAGCTCCGGATATTGATTTTCCTGGGGCTGAGTGGTACAACAAGGCACAAGAGAAAGTTGTTGTTGATAAAACAATCAGTAATACAGAAAAATTGCAGTTCTATAAGGTAATGCTTTAAACCACAGATAAAGTAGAAACTTTAATCTTATGAGAGTTATTTTCCTGTACGTATGGTACCTCTAGGATAAGGTCAAACAAAAGAAGACTCAATCATTGTGAGAAAATGTAGTAAAAAATAGAAAGAAGAACATTTCTGTGACATTATGGGATTTCTGCCATGAAGAGTGAATTAAGCAAGCTAAGTCTGCAGACATATAATTCTATGATTTTCTGAGAGTTTTATCCTGATCTAATGGAACGAAAACAAGAGCAAAATACCATATACAGTATGTTATTTCTCGATTTTTAAACAATCAAGTTTATTGTAATATATATCATCATTTATCCGTATTATTCCGGACATGCATAAAAATTATTTTCATAGTAAAATGATAAATAATTATTATTTGCATACAATATTTAAGTTAACGTTTTGAGGGAAATAAAAGGGAAAACGTCAAACTCTTGCTTATTGACATGACCAGGCGTTTGTTTGGGCCTACATTGGGCCTCGCCAGTGAGGTGTAGCTGAACAGTGAGCAAGGGGTCCACGTCTGGAATCCACTAAAGATCGTAGGGAGATTAATTCCTAAGGATCATTTGCATAAACAAAACAACAAAGTGAAAGGTGCTAAATCAGAGAACAAACTAACCTTAATAGGTTAGTTATATGGACATGATAACCCGCTCTGAGAGCAACTTCTTTAAGCTCACTTGTGCCCTTCACAAGGAGAAATATACTGTAGTATATCAGTCTGGTCCCACTCACTAGAGTAACCCAGCCCCAAAATACCAGGTAATTCTACCTGAACAGAAGAAACAGCAAACCTCAGACCTACGTTTCGGCCTTCATTGGGACTCGTCAGTGAGGTGTAGCTGAACTCACTGAGGCACAGTAAGCAAGGGGTCCACATCTGGAGTCCCCGAAACCACTTAGGGAGATTAATCCCAAAGGGTAATTTGCATAAACAAAACAACAAAGTGAGAGGTGCACAATCAGAGAACGAACTAGACTTAATAGGTCAGTTCTATGGACATGATAACACACTCTGAGAAAAATCTCTTTTAGCCCACTTGGGTCCTTCACAGGGAGAAATATCTTGTACTATATCAGTCTGTTCCAACTCACTAGAGTGACCCAGCCCCAAAATACCAGGCTATTCTACCCTGAACAGAAGAAACAGCAATCCCCAGACATACTTTTCATTGGGCCTCATCAGTGAGGTGTAGCTGGACTCCCTAAGGCACGGTGAGCAAGGTGTACACACCTGGAGTCCCATAAACCTCTTAGGGAGATTAATCCTGAAGGCCATGATTCAAGGATGATCATGATGTCAGATCTGACAAATGTGTTGTGCGCATCTAGGGGCATGTACTAACTGCATGATCTTCACATGCAGATTACCTATTGGATATTATATGTAAATAAATGTGACTGGTTGTTGGTGGGAAATGCCATGTTGGTAGATAGGGGACAAATATGGATTAGTTCATTGTTATGTAAACAATATAAAAGGCTATGTCTGCTGTAAGGACAGTCTCAATAATTATTGTCTGACAGTAAGCAGAAGCTACGAGCTTGCATTCACAAGCAATGCTCTACTTACGTTGGAAATCTGGGTCTCCGATTTCAGATCTGGGGCAGCGAGTCTTGGCCCACGGCAATTGAACAGCATCGGAAACTTAAGGGAACGGGAGCCTGCAACTCACTCGCAGACATGAGGCCATCAGCGAGTGAGTTGTGAGCTTGCAATTGAATGTGGCCCATATTGTCGTGATAAGGGTGAAGTGGTGCTGGTGTTGCTCACTTTTCTGATGCTTGGAAGTTCCTCCAATTTTTTGAAGAAGTGCAAAAATTAAATAGAACACATTTTAGATTAGGACATTTGTTAGTGGCAGCTCATAGAAATAGATAAAAGTGATCCCATTTACTTTAAATAAAATCCATTATATGAGGGATAGAGATAAATAGATACATAGATAAATAGGTAGATAGATAGAGATATAGAGGGGGATATATTCTTCTCTGTCTCCATCTTTCTATATATCCATCTCTTTATCCCTCTACCTCTCTATCCCTTTCCCTATCTCCCTCTCTATCCCTCTCCATCTTTCTATCACTCTCCCTATCTCTCTCTATTCCTATCCCTATATGTCTCCCTATCCCTCTCTCCCCATCCCTTTTGATCTCTCTCTCCCTTTCTCTACCCGTCTCCTTACCTATATCCCTCTCTCCCTATCTCTCTTTCGCTCCCTATCTCTCTCTCCCCCTTACATATATATATGTACTAGAATATTGCCCGTCAAAAAATGACGGCAATGAAATTGTAAGGTAGCTAATGCTGTTTGGTGTATAATACTGAAATATGTAATAGATTACTAAATGAATATACTTTACCTATTTTGAAGCATTGTGTTGAAGAGCTGGCAATCTGTTTTGATGTTGCTGGAGCATTAGTGGTGTGGAGCTGCTGTGTAAGCATACTGAATGTGTGCACTGTGTGGTATGAATATCTGTAGGTCGTTTGTGGCGTTTTGCGAGTTTCTTGTGGTGTTTTGCGAGTTTAGAGTGCTGTAGCCTCGTTTTCGTTTTGTTCGGCGGCCATTTTTTCTCTCGCTTACAGTTTTTTTTAGTCTCTAAACTCTTTTATTTCGAGTAAAATGAAGGTCTAAGTGGCATTTTTGAGGTCCTGGGTGCTCCCTCTTGGTGTAGGTAAGGTTTTTATGTATGTGCTGTGTGTATGTATTGTGTTTTACATTTTGTAATGTTCGCGAGTTGCGTCTGATGTGTTGCGAGGCCGTAATGTGTGTGAACGTGTGTCGTATGTTGTTTGCGAGTGTCGTAATGTGTGTGTCGTGCTCTTTGGGTTGCGACGTGAACTTTGCGAGGGTCGCAGTTGCTGGCATGGAGCGCCGTCGGCGCTCCATGCCAGCAACTGAGACCCTCGCCCAGTGCCCTCGCTTCGCGAGGGCCTTGGCTCGCGACGCGAGCCCGCAGCGTTAGCAACAACTCGTACGCTCACAACTATATATGTGATTACTATATAATGTGTAGATGTACCGGCTGGGCATGCTCTTGTGCATTATTATTATTATTACTATATAATGTGTAGATGTACCGGCTGGGCATGCTCTTGTGCATTATTATTATTATTATTACTATATAATGTGTAGATGTACCGGCTGGGCATGCTCTTGTGCATTATTATTATTATTATTACTATATAATGTGTAGATGTACCGGCTGGGCATGCTCTTGTGCATTATTATTATTATTATTACTATATAATGTGTAGATGTACCGGCTGGGCATGCTCTCTGCGTGTACGCTTTCTCTATCTGCACCCTATGTGCACTGCTGTCTGTGTGCAATCTCTGTCTCTGTACCCCTCACTCTCTTTGTCAATCTCTCTGCACTCTCTCTCTGTGCGCTCTATCTGTGAACTCTCTCTGCGCTGTCTTTGTGCTCCCTCACTGTCTGTGTGTGCTCTTGCTCTGTAATTCTCTTTATGTCTCCCTCTCTCTCTGTACCTGACTCCCTCTCTCTCTGTACCTGTCTCCCTCTCTCTCTGTACCTGTCTCCCTCTCTCTCTGTACCTGTCTCCCTCTCTCTCTGTACCTGTCTCTCTCCCTCTCTGTACCTGTCTCCATCTCTGTACCTGTCTCCCTCTCTCTCTGTACCTGTCTCCTTCTCTCTCTGTAGCTGTCTCCCTCTCTCTCTGTACCTGTCTCCCTCTCTCTCTGTACCTGTCTCCCTCTCTCTCTGTACCTGTCTCCCTCTCTCTCTGTACCTGTCTCTCTCCCTCTCTGTACCTGTCTCTCTCCCTCTCTGTACCTGTCTCCCTCTCTCTCTGTACCTGTCTCCTTCTCTCTCTGTAGCTGTCTCCCTCTCTCTCTGTACCTGTCTCCCTCTCTCTCTGTACCTGTCTCCTTCTCTCTCTGTACCTGTCTCCTTCTCTCTCTGTAGCTGTCTCCCTCTCTCTCTGTACCTGTCTCCCTCTCTCTCTGTACCTGTCTCCCTCTCTCTCTGTACCTGTCTCCCTCTCTCTCTGTACCTGTCTCTCTCCCTCTCTGTACCTGTCTCTCTCCCTCTCTGTACCTGTCTCCCTCTCTCTCTGTACCTGTCTCCTTCTCTCTCTGTAGCTGTCTCCCTCTCTCTCTGTACCTGTCTCCCTCTCTCTCTGTACCTGTCTCCTTCTCTCTCTGTACCTGTCTTCTTCTCTCTCTGTAGCTGTCTCCCTCTCTCTCTGTACCTGTCTCCCTCTCTCTCTGTACCTGTCTCCTTCTCTCTCTGTACCTGTCTCCTTCTCTCTCTGTAGCTGTCTCCCTCTCTCTCTGTACCTGTCTCCCTCTCTCTCTGTACCTGTCTCCCTCTCTCTCTGTACCTGTCTCCCTCTCTCTCTGTACCTGTCTCTCTCCCTCTCTGTACCTGTCTCTCTCCCTCTCTGTACCTGTCTCCCTCTCTCTCTGTACCTGTCTCCTTCTCTCTCTGTAGCTGTCTCCCTCTCTCTCTGTACCTGTCTCCCTCTCTCTCTGTACCTGTCTCCTTCTCTCTCTGTACCTGTCTTCTTCTCTCTCTGTAGCTGTCTCCCTCTCTCTCTGTAGCTGTCTCCCTCTCTCTCTGTACCTGTCTCCTTCTCTCTCTGTACCTGTCTCCCTCTCTCTCTGTACCTGTCTCCTTCTCTCTCTGTAGCTGTCTCCCTCTCTCTCTGTACCTGTCTCCCTCTCTCTCTGTACCTGTCTCCTTCTCTCTCTGTACCTGTCTCCTTCTCTCTCTGTAGCTGTCTCCCTCTCTCTCTGTAGCTGTCTCCCTCTCTCTCTGTACCTGTCTTCTTCTCTCTCTGTACCTGTCTTCTTCTCTCTGTGTAGCTGTCTCCCTCTCTCTCTGTACCTGTCTCCCTCTCTCACTTTGCTGTCTTTCTCTGAAATGCAAATGGCCGCCACGCTTCTGTTAAGATCAGGTGTTAGGCCCACCCCCACTTACATCATAGCCACGCCCCCTTTATGATGTCAGCGTTAGCAACATTTTCTGCTGCTCACAACTATATATGTGATATATATATATATATATATATATATATATGTGTGTGTGGTGTGTGTATATATGTGTGTATATATATATATATATATATATAAATATTTATATATATATATGTATATATATATATATATATATATATATATATATATATACACAGTGGCGTGGGGGGGGAGGGTATTTGATGCCCTGCTGATTTAGAACGTTTGTCCACTGACAAAAGAAATGATCAGTCTATAATTTTAATGGTAGGTATATTTTAACAGTGAGAGACAGAATAACAAAAAACCCTAGAAAAATGCACGTCAAAAAAGTTATAAATTGATTTGCAGGCCGATGAGGGAAATAAGTATTTGACCCCTTTGCCTTAGTACTTGGTGGCAAAACCCCTGTTGGTAATCACATAGGTCAGATGTTTCTTGTAGTTGGCCACCCGGTTTGCACACATCTCAGGAGGGATTTTGTCCCGCTCTTCTTTGTAGATCCTCTCCAAGTCATTAAGGTGTCAAGGCTGATGTTTGGCAACTCGAACCTTCAGCTCCCTCCACAGATTTTCTATGAGATTAAGGTCTGGAGAATGGCTAGACCACTCTAGGACCTTAATTTGCTTCTTCTTGAGCCACTCCTTTGTTGCCTTGGCTGTGTATTTTGGTTTATTGTCATGCTGGAATACCCATCCATGACCCATTATCAATGCCCTGACTGAGAGAAGGTGGTTCTCACCCAAGATTTGACGGTACATGGCCCCGTCCATTGTCCCTTTCATGCGGGGCAGTTGTCCTGTCCCCTTAGCAGAAAAACACCCCCAAAGCGAAATGTTTCCATCTCCATGTTGGATGGTGGGGATGTTCTTGAGGTTATATGCAGCATTCCTCCTCCTCCAAACAAGGCAAGTTGAGTTGATGCCAAAGAGCTTGATTTTGGTCTCATCTGACCACAACACTTTCACCCAGTTCTCCTCTGAATCATTCAGATGTTCGTTGGCAAACTTCAGTCGGGCCTTTACATGTGCTTTCTTGAGCAGAGGGACCTTGCAGACTCTGCAGGATTTCAGTCCTTCACGGCGTAGTGTGTTACCAATTGTTTGACTATGGTACCTGCTGCCTTGATATCATTAACAAGTTCCTCCCGTGTAGTTCTGGGCTGCTTCCTCACCGTCCTCATGATCATTGAAACTCCACAAGGTAAGATCTTGCATGGGGCATCAGACAGAGGGAGATGAACAGTTGTTTTGTGTTTCTTCCAATTGCGAATAATCGCACCAACTGTTGTCACCTTCTCACCAAGCTGCTTGGCGATGGTCTTGTAGCCCATTCCAGCCTTGTGTAGGTCTACAATCTTATCCCTGACATCCTTGGACAGCTCTTTGGTCTTGCCCATGGTGGAGAGTTTGGAATCTGATTGATTGATTGCTTTTGTGGACAGGTGTCTTTTATACAGGTAACGAGCGGAGATTAGGAGCACTCCCTTTAAGAGACTACTCCTAATATCAGCTTGTTACCTGTATAAAAGATACCCGGGAGCCAGAAATCTTGTTGATTGATAGGGAATCAAATCCTTATTTCCCTCACTGACCTACAAATCAATTTATAACTTTTTTGACATTAGATTTTTTTTGTTTTTTTTTTTGTTATTCTGTCTCTCACTGTTAAAAAACACCTACCATTAAAATTATAGACTGAGCATTTCTTTGTCAGTGGACAAATGTTCAAAATCAGCAGGGGATCAAATACTCCCCCCCCCCCCCCCCCCCCACTGTATATATACAGTAAACTACCCGTTATCCGATACCCACAGGACTGCCTATTGCCGGATAAGTGTAGTTGGCGGTTGCTTGAGAGTTACTAATATATTAGCCCTAATTAACCCTAAACCCCCCAAAACCCTTAAACTATCTATAAAACAGCTACTGATTACTAATCTGAGTCATTTTAAGCTAAAAAGAACAATGGGAAACAAGCTGATTTAAGAAATTGGATGCCGGTTGTCGGGGATAATGCCTATTAAGTGAGAGTTTTTGTTTAACGGGGAATAGAGGAAGGTGCCGGTTGCTTGAGAGTCCCGGGTGGTGGAGGGCCGGATAATCAGGAGTTTACTGTATATATATAGGGAATAGGATGGTAGAACGGCTGGGGGATTTTTTAAACTTGTAGGTGGGGGGGAGGGACTATATAGAAGTATTGGGGTAAATAGGGTAGAGAGGGAAAGGGATGAATTATTTACCCATGGGGGAGGAGAAGGGGGGAGGGTTACAATAGAAAGTAGGGAGATATCAATAGGGGCCTCAAATACAGTGGCAGGCACTTCACATCAGCAGAGCCATAGCAACATAAAGTGTATGATTGCAAACGCAAGAAGTTTGCCTGGGAAAATGGATGAGCTAGAAATATTAGCAGTACAAGAAAAATGGGGCTTAATAGGCATTACGGAAACATGGAGGGATGAATCTCATGACTGGACTGTTAATCTGGATGGTTATAACCTATTTAGGAAAGATAGGGGCAATGGTAAAAGAGGAGGAGGGATCTGTCTTTATGTTAAGCCTGAATTTAAGCCTATAGTTAGAGAAGATATTTATGCTGGCACTAACGGCATCATTGAATCCTTGTGGGTTGAGCTAAATAGTGGAGGAGCTAATTCTAAATGCATATTGGTGGGAGTATGCTATAAACCCCCAAATATAGCTGAAAGTGAGGAAATACAATTATTGTTACAGATTGGAAATGCAGCTAAGCATGGGCAAGTTCTAATAATGGGAGACTTTAATTACCCTGATATAAACTGGATAAACGAGACCAGCAGCTCAGCTAAGGGGAGCAGGTTCTTGAGTACACTCAGGGATCATTATCTAGCCCAGGTAATACAAGAACCTACTAGAAATGGGGCCATCTTGGATTTAGTCATCACAAGTAATATTGATATAATATCAAATGTAAAAATAGGGGAACCCTTGGGGAACAGTGATCACAACACAGTCTCATTTGAGATTGAATACAAAAAACAGAGTTGTAAGGGGCCAACAAAAACTCTAAATTTTAAAAGGGCTAACTTTAATGGGCTACGGGCAGCAATACAACATATAGACTGGGACAAAGAACTTACAGGGAAGAATACTGAAAATAAATGGACAACATTCAAATCCTTACTAAATATACATGCACATCGGCATGTACCATGTGGAAATAAAATGAATAGGGGTAAATCACATCCCATGTGGCTTAACAATGACTTAAAGATCATGATGAGGAAAAAGAAGTATGCATTTAAATTATACAAGAAGGAGGGAACAGAGGCATCTTTATGTGACTATAAGGAAATCAACAAGGCTTGCAAAAGGGCTATTAGACTGGCTAAAATAGAAAATGAGAAGTCAGTTGCAATGGAAAGTAAGACTAACCCTAAAATATTTTATAAATATATTAATGGGAAGAAGGCCAGGAAGGAATCGATAGGACCATTACAATGTGACACAGGCCATCTGATAATTAGTGACCAGGAAAAGGCAGATGAGCTAAATAGGTTCTTTTCTTCGGTTTACACAAGGGAGGTACCAGTGGTTGGGACACTGCAACATAATGGGGCTACACTACCTTCACTAAATAATTGGTTAACGCAGGAAGAAATACAAAAGAGGTTGGAGAAAATAAATGTTAATAAAGCCCCAGGTCCTGATGGAATACATCCAAGGGTACTGAGGGAGCTGGGTTCTGTAATAGCCAAACCATTATATCTAATCTTTAAAGACTCGCTCACTACAGGGTCTCTACCAGATGACTGGAGAAAAGCAGAGGTGATACCTATATTTAAGAAGGGATCTAGAGCAAATCCGGGGAATTATAGACCAGTGAGCCTCACTTCTGTAGTTGGGAAGCTTTTAGAAGGGTTAATAAGGGACAGAATACAAGAATATGTCTATTTGAACAGGATCATAGGTAGCAGTCAACATGGATTTATGAAGGAAAGGTCGTGTCAGACCAATCTAATTAGTTTTTATGAGGAGGTTAGTAGGAACTTGGATCAGGGCAACTCAGTGGATGTAGTCTTTTTAGATTTTTCAAAGGCATTTGATACAGTGCCACATGGAAGACTAGTGAGCAAACTAAGGGATACAGGAATTGCAGTAAATATCTGCTCATGGATCGAGAGCTGGCTAAAAGACAGGAAGCAAAGGGTTGTTGTAAATGGAACATACTCCGATTGGTCTAATGTGATAAGTGGGGTTCCTCAGGGCTCAGTATTGGGTCCTCTCCTTTTTAACATATTTATTAATGACATTGAAGTAGGACTCGAATGTAGTGTCTCCATTTTTGCTGATGACACTAAGTTGTGCAAGGTAATAAAATCAGATAATGATGTACTTTCCCTACAAAAGGATTTGCATAAATTAGAGAAATGGGCGGCTAAATGGCAGATGAGATTTAATACAAATAAATGTAAGGTTATGCATTTGGGAAGGAAAAATAGCCAAGCAATCTATAATCTTAATGGAGCAAATCTAGGGGTATCAGATATTGAAAGGGATTTGGGAGTACTAGTGGACAACCACCTAGGTAACAGCGCTCAAAGCCAAGCAGCGGCTGCAAAGGCAAATAAAATATTAGCATGTATTAGGAAGGGTATAGAAGCCAGGGAAGAAGATATAATTCTGCCACTATACAAATCTCTAGTACGCCCTCATTTGGAATATGGAGTACAATTTTGGGCACCACCTCACAAAAAAGACATCTTAGAGCTGGAAAAAGTACAGAGAAGGGCTACAAAACTAATAAGGGGAATGGAGGGGCTAAGTTATGAAGAAAGACTAGCAAAATTAAACTTATTTTCGCTAGAAAAAAGGCGTCTAAGAGGAGATATGATTACGTTATTTAAATACATCCAGGGTCCATATAAGGCTTTGTCAAGTGAGCTTTTTGTAGCAAGAGATTTTCAACTGACAAGAGGACATCCGTTGAGGTTAGAGGAAAAAAGATTTCACCTTAAACAAAGAAAAGGGTTCTTCACAGTTAGGGTGGTTAAACTGTGGAATTCTCTACCAAAGGAGGTGGTGACAGCGAATTCGATAGACAACTTCAAAAAGGGGTTAGATATATTTCTGAATAAAGAGGGCATTCAAGGCTATCCTAGATAACTAGCGAAGGAATATTGATCCAGGGAGAAATTTGATCGCCAGTTTCTGGGGTCAGGAAGGAATTTTGCTTTTTTTCCCCCTTATGAGACAATTGGCAAAGTTTCAATGGGGTTTTTTTTTATGTTTGCCTTCCTCTGGATCAATTAACAATAATTAACAATTAACAATAATAATAAATAGTCCAAATTAAAAAGATCAATAGAGATCTAAAAAGGTTGAACTTGATGGACTAACTCTTTATTCATTCTCCAATACTATACTATTAATAATTATTTAATCAATAATTTAATTAATAACTAATCCGCATATTGCAGATCAGAGGAGATCTTAACAGGTTGAACTTGATGGACTGAAAGTCTTTTTTCAACCTTAATTACTATGTAACTATGTAACTATGTAACTATGTGTGTGTGTGTGGTGTGTATATGTATTATTTAATAAATATATACAACCTAATGGCAATCTTTTTTAAATGGGGACAAGGAAACACCATTTCCTTTGTATGTCACCTGCGAATGAGGCTCCCGACTGCACGTGCAGGGATAAGAATAGCAAAACCGCAAGTATTTGCAGGGTAGAAACAACTAACCTGTTCAATCTGATGACATGCAATACAAATTAATGATACAAAAGGGGAAGGCATCTTTGGAATGTTAATACTTGTTATATTTAGCCATGCTAAGTACAGCTCCACTTTAAAAGGAGAAAATTGCATTGTGTTGTTCCACTTTCTATTTCAACATTAAGGATTCAACTTTATTGACATAAATTATTGATACAACATATTGACATAAGCAATTGGGTGTTACTAACATTGTATTGGCTAAGTATGGGACATTACATTGAGTAATGAATGAACCTAAAGATTGCTACTGTATGTCACAATAAGGAACATACGCAGAAAATACTCTATCCAAACTACTTTTTGCATGAACAACAATTTTTTGCATAGATACATCTATCTAAAGGAAAGTTTATATCGGGACAATCAAGTTTTGATAAATATACTTTATCATTGTGAACTTTTTACAAGTCTACATGTATAGATGTAGTCTGGACTTCTTTCTATATTCTTGGAGTTTAACCATTGTTACAAGCATAAATAGATCTTCCCAGTAGATCTTCCCAACATATGATAGTGTTACTTTGTTAAACACATGTCTCCACCGTGTTTTTAACACATTCCAATGTTTTTAATGGTATTCTTTTTCTCTATTCAAATCAGTATCCAAGTATTAGAGGTATTCTTGATTGATTCTTGATGATTTAATTAAACCTCCAATAAAAGTAAAAGCTATGGATTGCTGACTTACATTTAACCAATCCCAAAATATTGAAGGATATCATTGAATACAACAGAATGCAGCATTTTTTTACTTTTAATATATCCAATAAATAAAACTTATGATGCATACATTATTTCCTTTACTATTTCCTTTATTTGTAATGCGCCTTCACAAGGGCGCTTTAGGTTTTACAGCCCAGGGGCACCAACAGCCTTATTAAATTGCGATTCGGCCAATTGAATAGGGCTCTAAATAAGCACATAGCACACTTTTGTTACAGAAGTTTTTAGTTAGTTAACTTCTATTTTTGCTAAATGTTAGTTATGATAAGTAGATTTACTCATACAAATGATTTATCTAGCCTCAAGATTATAAACCAACTAGCGAATTGCCCGTCAAAAAATGACGGCAATGAAATTGTAAGTGAGCTAAATTAGTAAATGAATATAGTGTACCTATTTTGAAGCATTGTGATGAAGAGCTGGCAATCTGTGTTGATGTTGCTGCAGCATTAGTGGTGTGGAGCTGCTGTATAAGCATGCTGAATGTGTGCAGTGTAACACTGTGCGTGCGCGAGACCAAACCGTTATCGTAGTTGTGTACTTCCGCATTGGTGTAAAATGGCGAGTAATGTGTGGTATAGGTCTGTATCGGAATATCCGTAGGTGTTTTGTGGTGTTTTGCGAGTTTAGAGTGCTGTAGCCTCGTTTTCGTTTTGTTCGGCGGCCATTTTTTCTCTCGCTTAGATTTTTTTTTAGTCTCTAAACTGTTTTATTTCGATTAAAATCGAGGTGTAAGTTGCATTTTTGAGGTCCTGGGTGCTCCCTCTTGGTGTAGGTAATTTTTTTATGTATGTGCTGTGTGTATGTATTGTGTTTTAAATGTTTGTATGTCGGCGTGTTGCGTCCGATGTTTGCGAGGTCGTAATGTGTGGTAACGTGTTTCGTACGTTGTTTGCGTTCCTCGTAAAATTTAGCGAGTGTCGTAATTTGTGTGTCGTGTTTTTTGAGTAGCGACGTGAATTTTGCGAGGGTTTGAGGCCCTTGCCCAGTGACCTCGCCAGCAACTGAGTCCCTCGCTTCGCGAGGGGCCTTAGCTGCTGGCATGGAGCGCCTTCGGCGCTCCATGCCAGCAACTGAGGCCCTTGCCCAGTGACCTCGCCAGCAACTGAGGCCCTCGCTTCGCGAGGGGCCTCAGTTGCTGACATGGAGCGCCTTCGGCGCTCCATGCCAGCAACTGAGGCCCGTGCCCAGTGACCTCGCCAGCAACTGAGGCCCTCGCTTCGCGAGGGGCCTCAGTTGCTGGCATGGAGCGCCTTCGGCGCTCCATGCCAGCAACTGAGGCCCTTGCCCAGTGACCTCGCTACGCGAGGGCCGCGGCTCGCTACGCGAGGGCCGCGGCTCGCTTCGCGAGCCACGGCCCTCGCTTCGCGAGGGCCGCGGGCTCGCTACGCGAGCCCGCAAGCGTGAGCAACGACTCGTACGCTCACAACTATATATGTGATATTAAAAATATGTAAATATTTAACAGATGTGCAAATTGTTGAAAGCCCTTCCAATTGCGGATAGTTACACAAGTAGAAGATTATGAAAATCTAGAAACTCTCTTGCTTGCAAGTGACATACTTCACAGTAAGCATTTAAGAGGCCAATTTGGGACATTACATGAAGTTACTTCAGAATGATATTCACTTCATTTTTTGTGGTTTACAAATGTTTAGACATGAGTCACAATTAGAATGAAACATATGTCGACTTCCTCCTCGCTTCACTGCAGTATGTGTTTTTAGTGTAAAAGTAGCAAGGCTTAACTTTTTGCTGAAAATTGTAACAAAAAATAAAATAAAAAGAGTTTTGCTATAAAATAGATATATAACATTTAAGCAGTATTTCTGACCAAGAAAGGAATTGATATTTTACAGTCATCACAACAGGGGAATTCTTCATGGTTTATTTTAAGCTCTGAGATGCTCAGAGGGTGTCTGTGGTTGCTCAGTTGTGCCACAATTGTAGTTTCCTGCTTACTGGATCACAACCATATTGGTTTCTTACTGTAGGTGTATAATGCCAACCACAAATTATATAATCATACCAGGAACCAATTTTGCAATAACAGAAAATGAGCTCCTATTAGTTTATATATATATATATATATATATATATATATATATATATATATATATAATATTTACAATAAATAATCAGTGAATGTTTGTTTTTCATTCCTAATCCTTCATTGGGAACAACTAACCGGATAATAGGAAATCCCTTTGATTTGATTTTTGGTTCCAAAAATGAATGTGCATACACATAGATTTCACATAGATCTCCTATTACAACTATTCAGCCATGCAGACTTCTGGGATTTTAATATTCTGCAGGTTGTAGAATAACAACTACTATAGCAGGGTTATTATATGCCATAATTGCAAATATATATATATATATATATATATATATATATATACTTGTTCATATTTTTTTAAATAGCCTGGTAGTACCTGCAATATTTTTATTGAACTATTATAACTCTATATATTTTATTGTTTTATTTATTTCTTGAAGCACCACTAGTAGTATTTACTACTGATGTTTTATTCTCATATTTATGATAGATTGAATTAGATACAATTTATGATTTAGTTTGAATGTGTTCAAAGTAACGTATTCACTCTTTCAATATAAGTATTATTTATTACTAGCGAATTGCCCGTCAAAAAATTACGGGCATGAAATTGTAAGCCAGGGAATGCTGTTTGAGACATAATGTAAACAGTTTTTTACCGTGATGCCCTTCGGCGCACATTGCAAGGCTTGCGATGATCACTCATAGCATGCCTCGCAATAAGCGTCTATGGCGCTCATTGCAAGGCTGTTGGATGTTGTTTTTTTGTTATTACAGGGGCCTTTGCTGTCATTGTAAGGTCGGCACTGATCTGCTTTTTGCGGTATTGCAAGGCAGTCCCCTGGTGTATTTTGTGTGGTATGAGCAGCGTTGGCATTGGTTGTGAGGCGCGCAGTGAATGTCTTTTATGTTTATTCAGATTTTTTTTTTGTGTATATGTTTTTTTGTATGCCAAAGAAATAATGAATAAATTAATGAATAAATGTACTTTACCTATTTCTAAGTAATATATGCAGGAAGCATTGTGCTGAAGAGCTGACAATCTGTTTTGATGTTCCTGCAGCATACAATGTAGATTTGCAGTGTTGTGGAGCTGAGGTGTAAGTGTCAGCAATGTGTGCAGTGTGTTGTGTAAATAGGCTGCGTGCTCGAGGGAAAGCCGTTAGTGTAGCTGTGTACTTCCGCATTGTGTAAGTTAGTGTTTTGAAATGGCGGCGAATGTGTATGTGCTACGCGTGTGTGGATGATTTAGCGTCCTTGCTAAAAGTGTATCTTTACCCTGTACGGCTTTTTTGAAAATCCATATGTGCTTGGTGGTGTTTTGCGGCTTTAGGGTCGTGTAGCCTCGGTTTTGTTTTTTCCGGCGGCCATTTTTTCTCTTGCTTAGGAGATTTTCGTGTGTTTAAACTCTGGAATTTGGACTTAAATTGAGGTGTAACTACACTTGCAGAGGTCCTGGGTGTCCCCCCTCGCTGTGGGTAAGCTTTTTATATCTTTTTTGTGTGTATTTATTATTGTTTTAAATGTTTTCAGGTGCGCGCGGTTTGGCCTTTAAGGTCGTAATTTTGTGAGTTCGTAATGTTTTTTTGCGGCCGATGTTTTTCATTGCAGCCGACGTTGGAGCCTCCACCTTCCGCAAATGCGGCCCCTCGCTTCGCGAGCTCGCAAAGCAAGACGACGATTCATAGTTTGACAACTATTATATGTGATTACTATTATTATTGGGCATACTAGACTAAGGAGTAGGATAGTTGGTACAAAAGGGCAAGAAAGTGGATACATGTGAAGACTAGTTTGTCCACTTATAGATTAGCCTATTAGTTTCGATCTGAAATCAAAATGTTTTTCTATTTTTTATTTATAGAGAAGCGACAATGTAAAACATTCTTTAGAGTAGCCAAGATGTATATGAGTTTCTTGCTAATAAAAGTTAATAATGCCTATAATTTGGTGTATTAACTGTTAGCTTGTTACAGGTTTAGCTGTAGAGCAGAAATAGGAGGGAAGAATCATTGGTGTGGCTATCATAACGGGGAATTAGACATGAAAATATTACTGATTACAGTGTAAATGAACTGTAATTGCATTATCATGAGAAATACAAATGACACCTATCATGCCCAGTCAAAAACATAGCAAACCAAGGTTTCTTTTTTATGTGGCATTAGTACATTCAATTTAAACTAGCGTTGTGTAATGAGGTGCAGGGAAACAGGATCATAAGTATGTATGTGCTGGAAATGCACATTAGTTAAACAGGTGAACAAACAAACCTTACATATTCTAAGCAACATCCTCCAAAATATGGATTCAACCAGACACCTGTGTAGCATTACTAGACAGGCTCCCGAACAATATCACATGCTTCACCGTCAAGCTTATAGCACAGATATATCGAGCAACCAGTTGCTGCCTCACAAAACACTTTGAAGGAGATTGAATCAATCTCTGAACAACATTATATAATATAATATAACCACCTTATTTTATTTATTATATTGTTTATACATTTATTCATTTTAAAGTTTTAAGCTTTTTCCATATTTTTGGGGTTTTGAGAGCAAAAATGACATATGGAAAGACCCATTTCTGAACCCATGTTATAGTTCATTCCTCTGTTGAAGAATTTGTAATTAAACTTGTCCCCATTATGAACTCACAGTGATTCATTAAGGAAAGAAACAGTGGAAGTGAAATCACAGCTTGCTGATCATAAAATTAAAAAAAAGAAAATGATGAATTAACTTAGTTTACCACAGAATGTTGTGTTAATTAATATATCAACAGTGTGTAAGCAGTAAAATAAATAAGAGCGTGTCTTAATATTTCCTCATTACTGTCTGTATACCTTTCAAACATGATTGAAACTGTTCTGTTTTTATATTTCTCTGCACTGTATATTTACTCATTTTGTTCAGTTAATATACTTAAAAATCCCTAAGAAAGTAGACTGGAATATTTCATAGTGTGACTATATGGTGCAGTCAATCCTGCTCACAAGTTGGCATTATATACTACACTGTTTAGGGACTCCAAGGTATCCTCATACAACAGTGTTTGTCCCTGATTGCTACTTGTTCCTGTCTCTATTTGTTAGTAACCTGTTCTGACCTGCATTTGGATATTTGAGTCGTTTTGCCTGAGAGACTACTTGACCTATCCTTGCTTGCCTTTAAGTTTAATCATGTGCTGTGGTTGATCTTACCCTCTGTCAGACCAGGACACCCATTTCCAGCTCAGAATATTTTTTTTTAATTTTTTAATTTTTATTATTTTTATTGAAACACAATATAAACAGATTAGCAACAATGAAGTGGTGTATTTACTTCAATACAGCAATTTACTCTTTTGTATATAATTCATTATAAACATATATGTATATATATATATATATATATATATATATATATATATATATATATATATATATATTTACACACATACATTTCTTTTCTCTCTGTTTTTTTTATTTTCTTATTTTTTTTTTCTTTTCCTTCTTTACATTCTAGTATTAGTTATTCCAAAGGAAATATATATATACATTATGTGTAGAAAATAAATATCATTTTCCCAAACATACTTATTCTTTTCTACAGACTTTTCTTTAGATCAGTTAAGTGACTTAAGCAAAGTAATTGCATTGTAACCAGAGACCAAAACAGAAACAAATTATATATATAAAAAAACTAAATTAAAAGAACAAATACACAATAAACATAAAGACAGAAAAGAAAAAAAGGAGGGGGAAGGGGAACTTGATAAGAATTACTCTGGTAGATTTGGGAAATGTTCTACATAAAATTCTAGAATATCATTCTACTAATTCAAGCCTATTTTCAATGTCTAACTGTCCGAGCATGACGCCCATTTTTGAAATTTTTCATCTATTTCAGCCGAGATCCTACATATTGTAGGAATGTAATACATTTTTCTCTTTACTTCTTCTAGTTTAGGTATAACTGATTTTTTTTATATCTTTGATAATGGTAGGCCCAGTAGTGTCTCTTCTGGTTTTCTGGGAATAGGAGAACCTAAAATCTTGTCAATTAATGAATATTTTTCAGCCCATATATGAGAAACTTTTGGGCATTCCCATAAAGAGTGTTTCAAAGTACCATCCAGCCCACATCCTCTAAAGCATTTACCATCCAGAGATGAGTTTAAACTTTTTAATCTCATGGGTGTGAGGTACCATCTCATCAGTGTCTTATAAGCATTTTTTCTTAAAGTAATTTTAAGAAAGGAGGCTGCTGTGTTCTTAAACATTTTATCCCATTGTTTTTTGTCTAGAGTCACATTAAGCTCTTTTTCTGATGATATTTTATTAGGTAGTTTAGCTATTGTTGTTTGATCGATCAAGTAATTATATATAACAGAAATGCTTTTATTTCCCTTGGGAATATAAATACAGCATTGCTTGAACAGTGTTTTTTAATAGCTAATTTATTGTGTTTCAGAGTACGAGCCATGTTTTCATTTATTATAGCTAGATTAAACCATTTTTTTGTGGTAATTGACACTTTTCTTTAAACACTGCAGGGGACCATTTAGAAGTTTGATGTCTGCTACTATGGTTAATCTCTTTTTCTCAAAGGCACCTTATGAGATAGCCATAAGGGAGTGATCCATAATCTTTTATTTATTTGTTTCCATAGGTTTATAGAGTGTAAGATAATTTGTGTGTGTGCGTGGGGGCAGTTGATATATCAAAACATTTTGATATTTGAGTATAGATTTTTCGATTTCTACCCAAGGACATAATTCCTTGACAAACCAGTTTGTTAGTTGCAATAATCTTGTAGCTTTATAGTAAAATTCTGGGGTTACCAGACCCCCTCTGTTTTTAGAGCCCATCATTGTTGCTCTGTATACTTTTGGCTTTTTATGATCTCAAAGCTCAGAATAACTTCATTACAGTTGTACAGAATTGTAAGTTAGCTAGTTTTCAATCTTGTGTCGGTGCATTGGAAACAAACACTAGGTACATTTGACTTTAAGCTCAAAAACAGGGTTGTCCATGCTTTATAAGGTTTTAATTTTGTCTTTGCCCTGTATAGTGCTATGGAATATGTTGATGCAATACAAATAAAGATAATAATACTAATAATAATACAGAAAAAAACCTAAAGGTTTATGAAGTTTTGGCTATAAAATATGATGACTTAAAGGACCATTGTACTTTAAGAAAAATGGAGCTGTGAAAGCAATAAACATAAAAATAATTTTTGGGAAAAATCTCAAGACTCTGATTTTAAGTAAAGGATGCCAAGTTGTGTTTATGATAACACTTCCTGAAAGCTAAATCATGACGGTTTGTATTTGTATTTATCAGTGGAGGGAAGGTGGAGAAGGAGGAAAAAGGGAGAGCACAGGTGTCTTGTTAGGTAATTGGATCAGATTGAAATTGACACATACACTTCTCCCATCACTGGCTGGTATCTCCACTCAGTATATCTATATCTTAATAACTTATTGCAATGAGACATATTAACAATCTTTAAAAAACTATAAACCGGGACAGCCCTCCCAGGGGTAGTGTTATGGACTGGGATCCGTACAAAATGCATAACTGTATTCGTGCACCTACTTATATATCTTATCTTTGCGGTATTTTCGTATAACCAAAGTTTTATTAACAATGCTGAATCATTGGGAACTTTAAGATGGAGGATTCATTACTTCCGCGGACAAGATGCCGACGGCACTACTTCTGGTCTAGCAAGGATGACGACAACCACCACACCTTGGACACTGGAAGGAGAGCGCCATCTTTCCTTTGTCTCAACTTCTGAACCAATGGGAATCTTGGCTTCGGTCTACATAACAAAACACACACGCAGATGTTAAGTACAGCCTTTGTGCTGGGATTAAAAGAGACACTACAGAAGGGCCTGTTGACATCCAGACCAGAATATAGAGTGTTACCTTTAGACACCTTACTGCTGGTTGCTAAAGGACTGGAGACAGCAGTGGCTAAACAACCTACATCATCAGCGTCTAAAAAGACTGCTGTGCTTATGGTAAACTCTGAAGAGTCACCACGAAAAGAAACAAGACGGTGTTTTAATTGCCGGAAACCGGGACACCTTAGCAAGAATTGCAGGGCACCCAGGAAGATGAGACCTACACAACAGGGAGGTGATACGAATGGAGCGCCTGTGGTTCAAGCCACAGCATAGGACGGAGGTGAACCTGTGTCAGTGTCCCCTATTCTAGCAGTTTCTTCAGGGGACGGCGGAGTGGGACCTCAAGCTAATGTGACACTACCAATAGAGGGAACTCCCAAAACCTTTCTAGTAGACACAGGTGCAGCCAGAAGCGTCCTAAGAAAGCAAGATCTGCCCGATACATCTTACCTGTCTGACATTGATGTTGCTTGTAAAGGAGTGGATGGTGTCCCCACCTCCAACCATTTAACTCAACCTATGCAAATAGGCCCATTCCCAGACCTGCTTGCAAGATTCGTAGTATCTTCTACATGCCCTATAAACTTATTAGGTGCAGATGTACTTTCCCGACTACAAGCATTCATCTGATTCACCCTGGACGGAACTGTACAGGTGTCTTCACCTATACGAGTCACTGACACGTCAGCACTCTGCTCACTGCCCATATTACTATACATAGATACCAATAGTAGCCGTGATTTAGGGCCAGCTGATATCTTGGACAAGATTCCAGCAACACTCTGGTCGCAAGGACCAGAAGATATTGGACATCTGAAGGTGCCACCAGCCATAGTAAAATTGAAACCCGGAGCAGAGTTACCACGGAAGCCACAGTATCCTCTGAAGCCAGCACAAATAGATGCGATCTCTCAGCAGATAGAGAGATTAGTACAGCAAGGGGCGTTGGTCCCGTGTACGTCACCATGTAACACGCGGAGAGCCAGTGAAATATCGTATGGTGCAAGATTTGCGAGCAGTCAATGAAGCAACCATATTAGACACTCCTAAAGTGCCTAATCCGAACACTCTCCTTTCTGGAATACCTCCAACAGCTGCATACTTTACCGTGGTGGATTTAGCAAATGCTTTCTTCAGTATTCCCCTTGACCCTTCTTGCCAGTACCTGTTTGCTTTCACGCATGATCATAATCAATACAAATGGACTGTAATGCCCCAAGGAGCACAAAATTCGCCCAGCCAGTTTGCCAAGGCTATGTGCCATATCCTTGACTCTTGACAACAAGCGAATCCTGACATTGTATTGCTACAGTATGTTGATGATCTCTTGTTGTGTGCTGAAGATCTTCCCACAGCTACAAGAACATCGGAAAGCTTGCTGAGACACTTGGCAGAACAAGGATGTAAAGTATCCAGAGAAAAGCTGCAATGGTGTAAAGAGACTGTCATATTCTTAGGACACTGTCTTTCAAAAGGTGTGTGTCATCATACACGCACCCGTGTGTCAGCAAAGGAAGACATGTCAGTCCCAGAAGGACACAGACCCCTCCATGCATTACCTAGGTCTTATATCTTACTGCAGAGCATGGATCCCAGAAGCATCCCTTCTAATGCAACCCTTGTATGATGTATTGAAGACTGAGCCATATGAGATGACACAGATAGCCCTGCGTAACTTCTACGCCCTGAAGAAGGCTATCTCATCAGCACCAGCACTAGGATTACCAAACTATGATCTCCCATTCAGGCTGTTTGTATCAGAAAGAGAAGGACATGCAATGGGAGTCTTGACACAGTCCCATGGAAAAAGACAACGCCCTATTGGCTATTTCTCATATCACTTGGATGCTGTGGCAAGGGGAGGACCGTCTTGCCTCAGAGCAGCGTTGGCAGCACATGCCTTACTGGACAAAACAAGCGACATAGTCCTTGGCTATCCTCTGACAGTTCTTGCACTACATGACATTGCAGCCATCATACAGCAGACTCAACCTAAGCATATGACTACAGCCAGACACCTCCATCTGCAATGTTCCCTCCTTCTGCCAGATAATGTTACTCTGCAGAGATGCTACGTCCTCAATCCAGCCACTCTCTTACCATTTCCAGAGGGGGGAGATGAGGAAGATGGATACTTTTGGTACAGCCTGATTTTAAACCCAGAATCAGGAATAACCAATGTAAAAAGACGTCTATTGGAATGTGGAAATAGCCAGACGCTCACAGATGAGACACAAGACCCTTTATATTGCACACTGGAATAAACAATCTCCCGGCCGAGATTTCCAATATGAAGCAAGTTTCACTGAATTGAAGCAGGTCACCTTAAAACTAAAGACATTGTACAACAATGCAGCAGGTGATAGTGAATTTACGGTGGAACCCACCAGAAGCAGAAGTGCTCTACAAGCATTGGGATACAGAAATTACACACGTAGCATTATCAAAGTTTGCACCAAATGGATGGAAATCATTGGGAGCAGCATTAAAATGGTGGGAATCTGCAGATGAAGAGGAACTGGAAGAGAAAGGAGTAGGAAAGAAAACTTTTGACTGGCAAGCAAACAGCACTCCCAGTATACAAGCCAGAGACCCATATGCAGTCCCAGGACTCACAAATCCACCTCATGACTGTCTCCAACAGATGGAAATGGAAACCTTGCACTTGGCTAATGTGAAAGAACTTATTCTAACAGACCCAGACATTACCTTATATGTAGATATGCTGATGAATGTGGGAAGTACCATACAGGATATGCTGTGACCACAGAGAAAGATGTAATACAAGCCTCCTCGTTACCTCCCTCCATGTCAGCACAAGAAGCAGAATTGATTGCATTAACCAAAGCTTGTGAAGCTGCAGCAGGAATTCGAGCCAATATCTATACAGACTCAAGGTATGCTCTGGGAGTGACTCAAGACTTTGGGATAATTTGGAGAGCCAGAGGATTCATGACAGCCGCAGGCACTCCAGTGAAGCATGATAAAGCCATCCGTGAACTGTTAGAAGCTCTAACACTCCCAAAGGAAGTGGCCATACTGAAAGTAAAGGCACATGGGAAGCTAAACTCAGATGAAGCACAAGGAAATCATCTAGCAGATCAGACAGCTAAACAGGCAGCAATGAAATCACAGGAAATGGAAGAGAGAGAGGTGGATGGACACATAAACATTTATACAATGAAGACTCTGCCAACAGACTTAAAAATGCTTAAAGAATTGCAGACGACGGCAGGGCTAGAAGAAGTGAACAAATGGAAAGCAAAGGGAGCAGCCCTGAAAGATGCACTATATGTTGATAATCTGAGATTGTGCTTGCCAAGAAGCTTGTACCCAGCAACAGTACAATGGGCACATGGACCAGCACACCTGTCAAAGACTCTCATGAATGCCTTAATAAACAAGTATTACATGGCCCCAGGCATTACTACTCTGACAAACACTTACTGTAAATCGTGCAGTATTTGTGCCAGGTGCAATGTAGGCCGCACTGAGAAGCCACCACAGAGTTATTTGGCAAAATCACTGTATCTATTCCAGAGGATACAAATTAATCACATACAGATGCCAAAGAGTTGGCGGTATGAATATGCATTAGTCATCGTGGACATGTTTTCAGGATGGCCAGAAGCCTACCCAGTTGCAAACATGACAGTAAAGACAACCGTGAAATGTCTGTTAACAGAGGTCCTCTGCAGATTTGGTGTCCCTGAAGTAATTGAAAGTGACCAGGGACCAGCTTTTACAGCAGTATTGGCCAAGGAAATATGGACAGCCCTAGGAGTGACCCTCTCCTTTCATACGCCTTACCATCCTCAAAGTAGTGGGAAGGTGGAACGTATGAATGGTACCTTGAAATCTAGGATGTTGAAAATGTCACAAGAAACTGGTATGCCATGGCCTGAAAGTCTCCCCATAGCCTTGTTCAGTGTCAGGTATACCCCCAGGGGGAAACATGCATTATCCCCTCATGAAATCCTGTTTGGATCTGCTCCTAGATTAGGGTGCTACTTTCCTCAGCAGCTGCAACTAAAATCTGATGTACTTGTTGATTATGTGATTGCACTGTCCACCGCACTGACTAAAATCCATGCACAAGTGTTCTCTTCTATTCCAGATTCGGAAGTAATCACTGGTACTCATCAGCTACTTCCTGGAGATTGGGTCCTGGTCAAGAAATTTGTGAGGAAAACCCCTTTGGAACCCAGATACGAAGGCCCATTCCAAGTACTACTGATCACAGCTACATCAGTTAAGTTGGAAGGGAAAGCTACTTGGGTCCACGCATCACATTGCAAAAAGGTTCCTAACCCTGATGACCAGGAAACAATACAATGCTTTATTCTGTTCTTTGCAGTATACGTGAGCAAGGCTCAACATGTAACCATTACAAAGCATGAGGATGGCATTACACTTTGGTACAATTCACATACTATACATATTGCTACATACACCTTTGACTTCTGTGACATTGTTCGCTGCCCCCCGATCCCCGAACAATGTGATTTATATAAGAAATATATATACATATGTGTTAAAGATGAAATTGTTGGAAGACACTGTAACACGTGGAAGGCAGTGGGATGGAACACTGGGACACATTGGGATTATAGGCCTCAGAGTGCTGCAGCCAAGAAAGATGACCAGGGTAGATCCCTCCTCGACCGAATTACTCTAATAAAGACTGGTAGATGTCTGAATAGTGGATCTAGTTCTAATATGCAATTGACTCTGACCATACAAAACCCTTGTCCCATGGATGCTGACACATATCTACTGGGGGCATGGATTAGAGGACAAACTGCTAAATTCACAGGCAAATTTAAGATCGCAGATCTATATAAGCACCCAGACTTACCTCTGGCATTACAGACATTGCAGCCAGGGCCCCAGACCATTGGAACAATGACTGCTACTGGTGACCCAACATATGAGGACACGTTAGCTACTGAGACTGGATTTTCAGATCTTAATGTGTGGTTGGAATGGATGAAGTGCAATGTACAAGAAAGTAATAAGACCAACTGTTATGTATGCGGCCATGCTAGGCCTCATCTAGGTATTGTTCCACTTACTATACCTTTCCTGGAAGAGATATGTTTTATGAGTTTGTTCAAATACAAACATAGTTATATAACTAAGTGCGAACAATGGAGAAAGACGTACCCTATAATAACTAATAATCTTCATCCAGGGAGAGGTATAACTATATACCCCGGAAATTATACGTGCTACAGGAGAAATGTGTCACATGGGCTCAATCTGCAGAAGTTCCCAAATGGATTTTGTCATGCATACAGAGATGGTTCATCCACACTGCTAGTCAATCAGACCCGATCTTTAGGGGACGTATACTGGTTATGTGGGGGTATGAAACTCAGGGTAAGACTGTCAGGAGTATGGCATGGGGAATGTACCTTGGCTAAAGCCATAATGCCGTTACACATTGTCCCAACTTATTACAATGACAACTTACCTAATGTCTCCCCAGCAAGGTCAAGAAAGAGAAGACAAACTTCATCATCTGAACCTCGAGAAAGTTTTGACCCACATGTGTATATTGATACTATTGGAGTCCCAAGGGGGGTGCCTGACCAATTTAAGGCCAGAAACCAGATAGCAGCAGTATTTGAATCACTGATACCAATGATTGGTGTAAACAAAAATGTTGCCTGGATTAATTATATCTACTACAACCAGCAACGATTTATTAACTACACTAAGGATGCCTTAAAAGGCATTGCAGAACAATTAGAGGCTACATCACACATGGCCTTCCAGAACCGTATGGCATTAGACATGATCCTTGCAGAAAAGGGTGGAGTTTGTAAAATGCTTCCTGACACTAGCACATGTTGTACGTACATTCCTGATAACACAGGTCCAAATGGCAAGATCACACTGGCAATCCAGAAATTGGCTAATCAAGAATTAAAAGAAAATTCTGGCACTATAGATTATTGGGAATCATGGTTTGGTTGGATGAATGGCTGGCAGAAAGTGTTATTGCAAATAGGGATGGCTATCTTTATTGTCATAATTTTGCTAGCCTTCCTCTTATGTTGTATTATTCCTTGTATGCGCAACTACCTTCAGAAGGCTGTGGACAAGGTTTCTCCCACCTTTATCCCCCAAGATTTAGGCATAGATCTACATGGACAGAATGATGATTGTAAGACATCCCATCTTCTGATGCAGACTTTGACTGGCTCTAAGGAGAGTGTTCTGTGAGCCGAGCTACACTATATCTGAGTCCTATGGTCCCTATCCAAGCCTAGCTACACTATTAGAATATTAGAGGCTTGTTAGGTTTTTCCATGCCGCATAGGTCATAGGGTAGGTGTGACGTCAGGTCATGGCAAGCCCGATCGAACGAAGATATGTACCTATGTCTTATACACATGCATGCTTTCAACATCCGGAAATAGAACACACAAAGAGTAGTGCTCTGGAAGGACCATAGTTAAGAAGTATCTATATATGCAAGATACTTAGCTCTAGACACCTGATACTAGATCAGGGTGTTATAGTCATTAAGCTTTATTAAGAATTGTGAGTGCTACGAATATAATATGCCATTTTAGGGGGGACTGTTATGGACTGGGATCGTACAAAATGCATAACTGTATTTGTGCACCTACTTATATATCTTATCTTTGCAGTATTATTGTATAACCAAAGTTTTATTAACAATGCTGAATCATTGGGAACTCTAAGATGGAGGATTCATTACTTCCGCGGACAAGATGCCGGCGGCACTACTTCCGGTCTAGCAAGGATGACGACAACCACCACACCTTGGACACTGGAAGGAGAGCGCCATCTTTCCCTTGTCTCAACTTCTGAACCAATGGGAAGATAGACTCATCCCTTGTGGGATGATACTTGAAGACTCCCTAAACTCCTGACCCAATACATGTCCAAGGTCCCGTAAAAGCGGACACCTTAGAACCAATGAAGTGCCTAATTAAGCCTGATGTTTTGCAACTTTTATCTGATTATTAAAAACTATATAAATGACGACTGACGTAATAAAATTAGGCGAGAGAAAGCTTTATACCAGAACTCTGTGTTGGTGTATTATTTCTCTAAGGTGTGCACACTATATGTATATTGGTAATTTGGCCAGGGGCAGATATCTCTGAGGAATATTTTTGTTCTTCCAAAACAGTAGCAGTTAGAGGTAAGTCCATGATCATATTGCCCAGCCCTTCTTTTTTTTTACCTGAGGCAACACTAAAAGTTAACAATGTTCACTTCTCCCACCCTCACTAAAAAGTAGTAGTTTATCTTTTAGATATGTTTGTTATAAATCCTAAAATAAAAAATGCAGGTAAAATTAATATATTATTATTAATAATAATAATAATAATAATAAGAGGAAATTTACACAAGGTGTTGTGATTTTGTATTATGTTTTGTAGTTATATTACCACATTTGATAGAAAAATGGTTTTATAGTTTTAAATTTATCATTTTGTACGTTTTGTTATGTTTGTACAATCAAAAGAAACTGTTATCCTGACTTATTTACAGTGGATATAAAAAGTCTACACACCCCTGTTAAAATGTCAGGTTTCTGTGCTGTAAAAAAATTAGACAAAGATAAATCATTTCAGAACTTTTTCCACCTTTAATTTGACCTGAAAAACAAACTGAAATCTTTTAAGTAGAGGGAAGAAAAAATATAAAAAATAAAATAATATGGTTGCATAAGTATGCACACCCTTAAACTAATACTTTGTTGAAGCACCTTTTGATTTTATTACAGCATTCAGTCTTTGTGGGTATGAGTCTATCAGAATGCCACATTTTGATTTGGCAAGATTTGCCCACTCTTCTTTGCAAAAACTCTCCAAATCTGTCAGATTGCGAGGGCATCTCCTGTGAACAGCCCTATTCAGATCACCCCACAGATTTTCAATCGGATTCAGGTATGGGCTCTGGCTGGGCCATTCCAAAACGTTAATCTTCTTCTGGTGAAGCCATTCCTTTGTTGATTTGGATGTATGCTTTGGGTCGTTGTCATGCTGAAAGATGAAGTTCTTCTTCATGTTCAGCTTTCTAGCAGAAGCCTGAAAGTTTTGTGCCAATATTGACTGGTATTTGGAACTGTTCATAATTCCCTCTATCTTAACTAAGGCCCCAGTTCCAGCTGAAGAAAAACAGCCACCTCCATGCTTCACTGTGGGTATGGTGTTCTTTTGGTGATGTGCAGTGTTGTTTTTGCGCCAAACATATCTTTTGGAATTATGGCCAAAAAGTTCAACCTTGGTTTCATCAGACCATAAAACCTTTTCCCACATGCTTTTGGGAGACTTCAGATGTGTTTTTGCAAAATGTAGCCTGGCTTGGATGTTTTTCTTCGTAAGAAAAGGCTTTTGTCTTGCCACTCTACCCCATAGCCCAGACATATGAAGAATACGGGAGATTGTTGTCACATGTACCACACAGCCAGTACTTGCCAGATATTCCTGCAGCTCCTTTAATTTTGGTAGCCTCCTAGACCAGTTTTCTTGTCTTTTCATATATTTTGGAGGGAGCTCCAGTTCATGGTAATGTCACTGTTCTCCTGACTGATACCTTTTAACAATGAGATCCCTTTGATGCTTTGGAAGCTCTCTGTGGACCATGGCTTTTGCTGTGGGATGCGACTAAGAAAATATCAGGAAAGACCAACAAAAGCAGCTGAACTTTATTTAGGGTTAATCAGAGGCACTTTAAATGATGGCAGGTGTATGCTGGCTCCTATGTAACACGATTTGGAATGGGATTGCTTAAATCTGAACACAGCTACATCTCCAGTTATAAGAGGGTGTGCAGACTTATGCAACCACATTATTTTTATTTTTTATTTTTCTTCCCTCCACCTAAAAGATTTCAGTTTGTTTTTCAATTGAGTTGTACAGTTTATAGGTCACATTAAAGGTGGAAAAAGTTCTGAAATGATTTATCTTTATCTAATTTTTTTACAGCACAGAAACCTGACATTTTAACAGGGGTGTGTAGACTTTTTATATCCACTGTACCTATGAAAAAAATGGATCGAAACAAAATATGCTTGACGTGATTTAATATAGTGTTTGTTTTTTGAAAATATATAATAACTTATATTGCAGCAGCTTTATTAGAGGATTTATCTGTGACTGTTTTTACATAGAAAGCTTCTGTTGCTTCCCATAGACTTTGGGCCATATTCTATTAGCTACTTACAAATGCTTTGAACTCATGAATTTGGTTTTGGGTGTATTTTTATAAAATGTTTATTTACATTCTATTGACTTAAGAATTCATTAGTGCCAATCATCACATATAATAGATGTGGTTTTTACGAATGTTGGGGACCTTTGCGATGTTGATCTAGCGAAGCAAGGCCTGCAGTTGTGGGGCTGCAATGAGTGCTGAAGGTGGTCATTGCAGGCCTTGCGATGAGCACCACAGGCGCTCATCGCGATGCCCGTGGGACTTACGTTGCATTGAGCGTCGAAGGCACTCATTGCAGGGCTTGCGATGAGCACAGCAGGCGCTCATCATGAGGAACATATGACTTAGATAGGTAGCCTGTGAGTAAGGTTGCAAGTTAATTTGAGGCATATTTGGCGTTTTTTCACGATCGAAAATCGGCTAAGCGAGAAAAAAAATAGTGGCTGTAAAAACGTAAAAGGTTGAAAATGAGGCTGAAGGGAGTAAAAAAGAGCCCAAAGCCAGTAACACTTAATGCAAGACAGTAACACTTAACGCAAGACAGTGACACCTAATCCAAGGCAGTAACACTTAACCCAAGGCAGTAACAATTAACCCAAGACAGTAACACTCATCGCAAGGTCCCTAAACTACTCAGGGGTGGGGGAGGGAGAGGCTCACAATGAGCGCCAAAGGAGAACTCCGAAGGCGCTCATTGCAGGGCTCGCGATGAGCGATTATTGCCGTTAGCCTCCCATTGTGTGGCAAAAAGCATTGCCAGGATTACAATATTATTCCCGTAATTTTTGACGGGCAATTTCCTTGTAAGTAATATTTGCCGAATATGTAGCAATATTAAGAGTGATTTTAAGTATTTATAGATTTACGAATTGGGCAATAGAATAGGGCCCTTTGTCTTTTTTACAGCTTCAAAACTCAATTAACTATGTAGCAGCTTGTTTAACACTTTTTTGCTGATAAGTTGCAACAAAAGAACACATTTATTTCAAGGAGGCTTTGCTTGTAATTTAAAAAAGAAAGTGTTTATAACAATTGTATCTCAGTGAAAAGATAGCAAAATTACTTTTAATTTAAATAATTACCTCATGGCTGAAATCCAACCACTATTTTCTACTCGTGGGTTTATATATTAAACTAGCGTCTTGCCCGGCAAAAATGATGGCAACAACATTTTAAGCCTGGCAGTGCTGTTCGCCACACAATGCAAGACTCTCTACTTGTCTAACTTGCAGGCCTTGCAATGAGCCTTTCCCCGCTATGAGCACCTTCGGCGCTCAACGCGAGCAACCCGCACCTTCAATATGGTCTTCTGAAAAAAAACTACGGATTTACGGCCGCCATATTTTTTCTCGCCGTTTTCAGACCTCAAAAAAATACCAAGTGAATAATAATTTAACTTTCAACCTCACTTACAGGCTCCCTTCCTCTCCCCTTGTGCAACTATTATACGTGATTATTAGCTCATGGTTATAAACACAACCACTACTTGATACCTTACTTGTTACCTTAGATTATTGTTACGCAAAAAGTATATATTTACCTAGAATATTATGTTTATATTTGTCTTCTATCCCATTTAATTCACTCTGTGTAAATTACAAATAGCCAGCCTATAATTATTTAACTTCCTTATGATATACTTTCCTTTTGACATACTATGCTGCTATTATTTCACTTAGTTTACTTATGTTTCTATTTTTGTATGCTTTCTGATTTATGGCAACCAAAGAGTCTAGTTCTTTATAATCAATTCATTTTCTATGTTCAGTTTGCTACTAGAAACTGGCAGCTTGTCCAGCCACTTGACCTACCCTATACTGTGGCGTCCCTGTCTGAATGCTTCACGCGCGTCAGCTATAGCTGACATCCTCAGTGTCAACTCATCAGGGGCTTTTGAGATTTTAAATGAATATAATAACCTTTAAGGTTTAATAAAACAAGCAATGTGGGAAAAATTTAAGTAAACCTAAAAGCGTGCTCTTTTGTTTTTCTTTTTTGTGAATGGATTAGCCTATTCAGACAAAACAGAACTTCCTATGCATTCAAAGCTTCTTCCAACTTCAGGAAGGAAATCACTGGAAACTGAAGCGATAGATTCTGCAGCAGCATAATAGGATATAAAAATAATACTGTACTATTAGCGGCTGTATATCCTATTTTCAAGTGAAGTTCTTGAACAGGGTGTATTTTAAATGTCTTTCTTTCTCTCTCAGCAGCCATCTCTCCAGCCATCTCTGCTCTGTCTGAACTAAAAACCAACCCCATTTCTAAGGTATATTCAAGACACTTGAGGGGGCTACATTTACGGCAGCCATCTGCCCTTTTATTAATGTTATTTTGCATTTATTTGTTATTATTTTTGGGGACATTGTTAAATTTAGAACAATTTAATTCTATGGTATTTCTCTGTAACCCCTCCCACTCAGTCTACCCTCAACTCCTCCCTATCACACTCTAATAACATCCTGTTTATCTATAATTAACTTCCTGTTTACTCACAGTCTTTCTCTCTCTCAGCAGACATCTCTCCTGCCATCTCTTCTTCTTTCTGAACTAAAACCAAACCTCTGCCATTGCCCCTGGTTACTCTTAATGTATTGAGTCGCTCAAATCTCTTACAGCTGATCAATTAGTAACACCTGCTAACTATTCCTTTTTAATCCTTTACATAACATTACCTCGTGCCTTCTCCATCCTCCTAACTTCCTGCCTTTTCCTCAGGCTCTTCTCAACTTTTCCCCATCATAACATAAGCATCTAACCTTCCATGCTCCCATGAGCTACTCTCCTTCCTCCAGCTACTATCTCCCCCCTCTTCTAAAGCTCATAAGCAGAAACACTTCTTCTCTCTCTGTTCTTCTTCTATTGGCATCTGGAGATATATCTCCTAACCCAGGCCCTCACCTGACATTCCCATTACCAGGTTTTATTATATGACCACTAGGGGCAGATAACACATTGCATACTAGAGGTATTCACCTCAAATGACTTCTATCAGATTCATTCCCACTTTTACTAAATGATAAACCTTTCTAATTTGCACTTCTTCCTACCGAAGTAATCTTTCACTTCTTTCCTAACCATTGATATTCCCTATCACTTATTCTTGTCCAGTTTTCTGCCTCTTCCATTCCCTTTAGATTGTAAATAGCAAGTTTCCAATCTTGTAGGGTGCTTTGGAAAAGACACTTTCTACAAAGATTCTAAACTCAAAACAGGGCCCTCCGTTTTCTGCAGTTTGTTGACATTGTATTTTTCCTTGTTCTCATCCTCTGTACAGCACTATGGAATATGTTCAATAATAATAATAATAACAATAATAATGTATGATCACAACAAGGAAACATTTTTCTGCTTGGAAAACATTATTGAGTAGATATTGAAGACAAAAGTTTGCCAGGTCATCTGCTTCTAGAAAATAAGATTTTACATATTTACTTTTTAACTTATATAGTAAAAAATAGTTTCAAATATCAATACATTTCAAAGTCTTAGAAAACACAAATAATCACTTTAATTTGTAAAACAGGATATTTTTTGTTTTTCTTGTTTATGATAGAGGTAAGAGATTATTTAAAGTACACTCAAAAAGGAGCCAAGTCAAGGTACCGACATATGCAGTACTCTAATTTTATAATTGTATTTGTTACAACACCTATTTTACTTATGGTATTTTAATTACATTCAATAAAAGTTATATCTCAACTTATATTTGGCTCACCAATTCTCAACTTAATTTATGAATGTCAGTGAATCAGTATGCTTTTCTCTATTAGATTTAATATAATTTAAAGTACACAAACTTGTCATTATCCTTGCCAATACTAAGATCATTGTTAACACGGATCTGGCCTCAATACTTTTCATCCAATGGTGCAAGATTTACTTCTGAGGTGACCCTAGGCAAAGATTCCCCTGGTGCCCCACCCTGCCTGCTATACACACATTTGTATGTTAATATAAAAAAAAAATGTTAATTATACCAGAAAAGTGTTGAAGGCAAACTGTAATTATATATCTGTTTGTATGCTTTGAAATCTCAGAATGCAATGGAATATTGGATATATTGAGATTCTGTACTAAGAGTTTCATTTATGCCGTTTTCTGAATCCTGACCTAAATGAGTCATAAAAGTTGTTGGGTGGCAGCCAGGTCTCTAGTTGGATTGCAACAACTTTCTCAATAACTTTCCCTGTAAATTTATGATTTTAGAAAGGCCTGTAGTTAGCGAAGGCTGGGTCCAGAGAAAAATTTTGTAAGCAAAGGTCTGAGTACTGCTTCCTTTATTTAACTGGAAAAATCTCTGTCTGCAAAGAACATTGTACAATTTTTGTGAACAATAATTAAATCTATACACTCTACTAAAAGCCGTGAGGGGCCTGGATCCTGAACTTGTGGGACGTGGTCCCAAATACAGTTACAGTAGACTCTCAGCTAACCGGCATCCATGGGGATTGGTAGATGCCGGATAAATGTAGTTTCTGGTTGCTTGAGAGTTACTATAAAATGAGGCCTAGATTAGCTGCACATAGGATGCTCTGCTAAGTATATTTGTCAGTGACGGCTATTCTAGCATCAGCAGCTTTCACTCCTCACTTACACACTGGTACATTCGTCTGGTGGGTGCGCTCCTGAATGTAACGTCAACACTGCCCTGGTTCAGTCACTTATGCATGTCTGCTTCCAGGTAAAACTGAATTACAGAGAAGTACAGTGGATGAAATCTAGGTGCCTGTAAGGATTTTGTGACTTGACAACCTGCTCAAAATTTTCAAATGCACTTTTTGAGATGCAACAAAGAAAAAAATGCCTTCAATGGTCCTTTAAGTTTTTCTGGTGTCATTGCAGATATTTATTTTTTTGCAAATATGGAGTACAAAAATAGCATGGATTGAGTAGATTGATGGTTTTGAACAACCCAGTGTAAAATCCCTTCTGAGTTTCCTTAAAGATACTAAAGTGGACTGAAGATATGACCTTTTGTCATAACTGGATTTTGGGAGGCACAGTGGGATATTTTGCCACCCTATTTCTTCATGCCCAGAGCTTTACTGGACTATTGTGGACTGTGTATTGGCCCTGGGACTTCCCTTGGTTAAAATATGATTACGATAATCTATGTATTTTGGTTTATGAGCATACTAGGTTTTTTATAGTTTAGAATGCCAGGGTACCTATGATACTTGTGGTCATGCCCAGAGCCTAGAGAGTTTTGTTAAAGTAAT
Organism: Discoglossus pictus; assembly: GCA_027410445.1. Taxonomy (NCBI): domain Eukaryota; kingdom Metazoa; phylum Chordata; class Amphibia; order Anura; family Alytidae; genus Discoglossus; species Discoglossus pictus. Next base: position 335,977,437 of record CM050166.1, read on the forward strand.
GTGCCTAGGTCTGAGATGACAAGTTCCTGTCCTGCGCAACCCAGTGGGACATACATTGTTTATATTGTGTATGTTTGGATATAAATTGTGTTTCATGTTACAGGTATTGTTGTAAATAACATTGCTTATCCTTTAAGTCATTGAGGTGTGGACATGTTAGAAGTAAACCCTACAAATTAGTGCAATGCAGAATAAACCCTCAGCTAATAAACTCATACAGGGGAATTGCCAATTGTGCTTTAACGCACACACACAAACAGGGGCTCTGGGATGCACCTCATAAAGGGCTATAATAAAAACTATATAAGTTGCTCTGCAGATGAACAGCTCTGCATAATATTTCAGCTATCACATAGCTCCCACCTGCCAGGACCAGTCAGCTGGCTAAGTCAACACTCTTGAGATAGCAACCCTGGCTATTACAGAGCAGATTGTTTTGTCTTGCACATATATCTGAGATGCTCTGTTTGACATGTAGGCATGTGTTCCTAAGGCAACTAAGAATGTACATTGTCCTGATTGGGGAATCTTAATTTACATGTTGGTTTGCACCCATTGGTTACCAAGAATGCACAATTCTCTGAATGGTTGTTCTCCACTGGAGAAACTGTATACATATGTCCATAGTTCATATTTAAAGGGTGGCAGTTGGAATTCCCATAAAAAAATGTGTGAGTGTCTTACAAGGTGAAGGTATCCTTTGTTGGAGAGTCGTTATATCCTATGGCCACTGGTTTCCTGACTGTCTATCTCTTGGGAGCATTTATAGGTGTTTTCATTGCTTTGAGTTCATCTTCTGTAGCAGCAGTGTACAAATAACCCCACTATTCTGCTGGGTAGATGGAACTAGGTTCCTATCAAGAACAATTGAAGTAAGCAGGTTGTGACACTTTTGTTATAGTACAATATAGTCACTTCTTCCTATTCTTCAATTCCCCTTATTGTGAAACCTCAGGAAGTGACACTGCATTTAGAATAAGTGATCTATATTCAAATGAAGAAAATGTATTTATTTGTAGAGCTACTGAGTTTATTTTACACATATTTTTTCATGTACTAGGGAACTTTCTATCTCCAGAGATATGGAACAGCCATGGAGGCTAAAATTGCCCCTTCTTATGCCAAAGTTTTTTTTGGTTGGTGGGAGTTGTCCCACAGAATTAAATGCAATTTAGCATTTACTGCAAATTATATTGGTAAGATTGAACAACATATAGATGCAATATTAGCAGGTGATCCCATAAGTCATAACATACAGATATTTACAGAAAACTGATTTCTGTTAACAGCATTTTACATGTGGCTATTTGTCATTAGAAACATTTACAACATGGAATTTATAAAGACTTATATGTAAGGTTGCATAGAAATTGTTTTACTTTAAGAGGGTTTGGCAATAAAACACATAAAATAAAAGAAAGATTATTGTGTAGAGGGTTTTCGTGTTATGAGAAATTCATCATGTACAAAAAAATTTTTTTCCTCAGATGATCAACATTTAACCATGATAAGGAACAGATTTGTATAACTGTGAAAGGACCTTAACTTTGTTGTTTAGTCGTTCAGTTGCGTCCGACTCTCCGTGACTCTAAGGACCACAGCACGCCAGGTGCATCTCTCAGACACAAGCTCCATCAAGTTCAGGTTAATTTCTTCTGTGACCTCATCTATCCATCTCTGCCTCTGTCGTCCCCTTCTTCTTGTGCCTTCAATATTTTCCAGCATCAGAGTCTTTTCTAGGGAATCCTGCCATCTCATAATATGGTCAAAATATTTGAGCTTCAGCCTCATGATCATACCTTTTAGTGAACAGTTTGTCTTGATTTCCTGAAGTATTGATTTATTGGATCTTTCAGACTTATGGACTCTAAGCAGTCTTCTCCAACACCACAATTCAAAGGCGTCAATTCTACGGTAGTCAGACTTCTTTATGGTCCAGCTCTCACATCTGTATGTTAATACTAGGAATACCATAGTTCGAACTATGCGGACCTTTGTTGTTTTTATTGTTATAGTTATGTATGTTGGATTACTTTTGGTTAAAATGACATATAAATTGTTTGTATTGTGACTATGTTACAGTATTGTTATCTGGTGAGGACTCACCCAGCCCCACCTAAATAAACAAACTCAGGGAGTCTTGAGCAGATACAAAGTCTGAGTGTTTACAGCAAATGGTGATAGGTAATACAATCACCAGGATAAGCTCATCAAATGTACAGGTTTTTCCTAGTAAGCAGGGGCAGCCTATTATGTTAATTAGTTACATTTTCTATGTACCTAAGGATGAGGCTTACTGTGATTGGCCAGCCTATGTGCAAGAAAATTTTAAAAAATGTGACAATTAGTAAAGGTAAGACAGTTGTGCCTAGACTTACATAAAACAAGGTGTAATTGTCATTCTGTGCATCAATCCTAATTCTAAAAGGTTATATGGTGTTCCTGGTCTGTGGAAGCAAGCTCCTGGGCGTGGTTCCTGTGTTTGGTCCATCTTCTGCTATCAGAGGTGTACAAGGACTGCACAATTCTGCTGGATAGGTTTGAATCAGGTTCATACCAAGTCCAATTGAAGTAGCATATCATGACAATTGACTGTTAGTCATGGGACATATGGAGAGATGACCATGACAGAACTAAGAGAAATCTTCAGGCTCAGAGGATTGAACAGGACAGCAGGGATGACTAAATCAATAATGGTCAAGGAGCTGCTCCTAAGTGATGAACTATGAGGAGGAGGAAGTGTACAGATTTCACCAAAGATATATACAGGCAATGCCAGCAGATTTAACCAAGGATCAGCAGACGGACATCCGGACACAGATCATACAGGAGGTACAGGAGAAGTGTAGAGGGGTAAGCAACGACCCTTTCCCAGCTCCTGTGGATGGGGTGTATTTATCCCCAACAGAAATTGTGATACTCCATTTGTGAGCGGTCTCATTTTCTGTACCAAATGTCATATACAGCATGTTGGTTGTACAACTAAACCTCTCTCTTGAGGGAACATATGCATAACATTATAAAACAAAAAGAGAGCAATACTTTAAAGACATTGAGCAAGCCAGTCTGGAAAGATACAAAGATTTATATAAGAAATAAATAATTGTATAATACCAGGACTTGCAGGAAAGAAATCAGCTAAGCACACATGATGTTTTCAGATACATGAAAATCTATAGCTTTGCTCAAGATCAGAGGATTAGAAGAGAAGCTATACAACCTCTGACATATTTTGAAAAGCTATATAATGAATACAGAAACCATAAACACTTAATCTCTGCTTTCTACAATTTATTACAAGTTAACACTCAACCTCTCAAGCTCTCCTACATAATAAGATGGCAAGGAGATATTTGAAATTAAATATATGAAGAAGACTGGTATGGTATCTTAGAAATACATAAGGAACTATAAGGTGCAGGAACTATAAGGTGCAGGGTTTGTAAAACTGTATTCAGGTGGTACATCACTCCAGATAAATTATACAGAATTGTAAAATCTCAAACCAAATGTGCTGGAGATGGTGTGGACAAATAGGTACATACTACCATAACTGCCCCAAGGTGCGAAGATTCTGGAATCAAACAACATATGTGATTGCATGTCTCCAGGCCGATATACCACTTGATCCATATATATTTTTATTATCAAAGCCCTTGGAAACTTTATACAAAACTTACAACATTCTAGTACACAAATAACATTGGATGAGAGGCGAGCTTTGGCCGAGGTCTAGAACCAAAAAACTCTCACATCACAAATGTAATTTTTACAAAAGATTAACAAAAATGCTGCAATGGAAAGATTGATGGCATTAATACAGTTTAATTTTGATTAATTACGATCTGTAAGCCATCTTAAGAGAAATACCTAAGAATGCTATCTAATAAAAAATATTGACCAATCAATGTATATTGTAATACAATTCTGGTTTGATGTGCTATAATGTTGGATATAGTGATAGGAAATTTGTTGATTTAAAAAAAGAAAAAAAGATATTTATTAACTAAACGTTGACCAACAAAAGCCATGTCTGTAACATTTGGATATCATGTGATTTCTTATTGTGCTTCCCTTATTCTCCTTCCCCTCCCTTCTTCCCCTTTACTTCTTAGTTGTATCTATTTTATGAACAATAGACAGTACACAACTTTTTTTATGATTAAGGAACAAAAACATTTAAGGTACTTATCATTACAAAAATAAAAATAAACAGTTGTTTTTAAGTGTTCACTTTTAGCTAAACATTTTACTAATGGATATGATTCTGCTTTTAAACATTTTGAAGCCCAATGCTTGAACATGTAGTGGCTTCTATGAAAGCAAGTGATCTTCTGGAGCATTTAATTAGGCACAAGGATACATTTTAATTGCACTCCTTTGAAATATTTATGATTTATTATTATTCCTTTAGAGATATGGTGTTCACAACTGTACACAGAAATCTAGGTGAGGCCTGGCTAATACATATTTCACAAAGCATCGGATAGGTGAACAATTGTATACTCCAAGCTTATACATGAAAATAGATAACATGTGTACTATATACGTACATGTAAAGATTCGTGCACAGAAACAAAAACGAGTTAACAGGCACAACTGGAATTTACCTAGCATACTGTAGTCCTATCTGTGAGAAAAATATTATGAAACTATCAGATGCACGGAACCAGCAGAAAATATAGGATAGCATATTAACTGAAAAAATGTTTTTCTCCAAATTAATCATAATAAATGGTATTATATCTAACAGATCTTTGAAACTGCAGAATTTCCTTTTCTTTAATGGACTACTAACTGCTGTTCCCTCTATGCCCTGAGATGAGTGCACACAGATCCTTAGGGGCATATTCAACTTTAGTTTTCCCCATTAACTTTTTCCACACAGGGAGAAATACATCTCCATTGACTCTCTTCCTTTTACCCGGTATAATTCTTTTATTTGTTATGTGCATTGAAATACTGTTTGCACTGCAGGGAAGGGTGAATGACGCTGATGCATTTTCAGTGAGATATAGTGGGATTGTTTTCTCCTCCATTGTCCCGACTTTACAGGAAACGGATGGGCAATGAGACTTGTGGATTACTGAACGGCATCTAACTGTGGCCCCTATTCTATTGGCCAGATCGTAATGTTATACATGCTTAAAGTTGTCACTAAAGTTGCAACATATTATTCTATTAGCTAGTCGCATCCTATTTGCGAGTTACCCTCCTACAATCACTACCGACAAGCCAAAGACGCATCTTAGGGCTAGCCTCTCCATTGATTTTTGCACATCTCAAACATTACGAGTGCAACATAATTACGGCTCCACAAAATCCATATTCTATTAGAAGTTTACATCTAGCCCGCAAATTATGTCAGACCTGCAACTAGAAAAAGTGTCACATTTCTGAAACAAATATTATGAGTAGTAAATAGGTTTTAACACCATTTATGATAGCTGTAGCAGCAACTACGCAAACACTACTGTACTTTAAAAGCATGGGAAAGCATGGAAAAACTTTACACAATAGTCTCAAACTCACTCAATATTATTTTTAACTGTTATTTATGTGTAATATCGATCTGAAGTTCTCACTTTTTATTGGCTTTGTCTAAGAAGTAGATTATGGGCTTGGTTTAAAATCGCAAGCTCATATAATCACACCCCCTGAAATCTTACTTACAAAGGCACGGTTTACATATGGAGGCTGCAATTTGTGGATTTATGGTGCTATTAAATTAGAACATGCTGCGAGTTACAGGCTGGAGAGGCAAACCCGTAAACCATTTTCAGCTTGTTGGATGTGCAGCCGTGACTGTGATCAATTGGTCATACTCGTAGTTACGAGTTTAGATGGAGCCAATGGAAACAGAAATCGGCAGAATTGCATCACTGAAAATGGAGGTGGGATTTCAAAGTCTTACGGGGTTCAATTACTTTAATTGCGATCGGAGCCACATTTCAGATATAATGCAACATTGATAAAGCCGTAAATATGATATTCTATTACATGCAAGTTCCATTATATGTATTAACACATTGATTGCCGTGATCGACATAACACGGAAATTAAACATAAAATAAAATATTTTTTCGGGACGATTTGCAAGCTTGAGATTGTTGTGCTATTAATTCTAAGACCTAACATCACTTTCTCTGTTCATAAAAGTACATTAGTGTGTGTATACGTGCATTTAAAGTGCTATGGGTTGGACTTTACCCCCTTTGCAGGTCCTCACTAGAACTCCTTGGCTCCATTTGCGAGGTACAGGGTTAAACGCCAGTGATTTTGATGCAATTTAAAAGCGCAATTGGAACGTAAAGGTTACAGGCTTGACAAATCAAAGGATTTGTGAGCTCGCAAGTCGAATTCCCACGTCTTGTAGGGTTTTCTTGCTCCTACCCACGCCAGTCCTCGGCGGGCTGGTTTAAGAGGCCAATTTAATAGCCTTAAGAGCTACAATTTTACATGTTATGGGAATTTAAAAGAACCTATTTGTCATGTAATAAACCATGTTCTTTTAAGTGCATTTTTTAGACTACAGTGGTCTTTTAACATAATTTTTCCTACAGTTTTATGAGGACTATATGTGGGGACATGGGTGGCAAGTTTTTCCATTGCAATGTATTTTAGTCCTTACTTTACATTTTGCCTTTCTATTTATTTATGATAGTCATAATTTCTATAATTAATTTCTTTATTTTCTGACAAAGATTCACTAAGTCATTTGGCATATGAGAGTTCCCATAGATATAATTATATACTGCAAAGTCCATTTTTCTTTATACTACAGATCGGAAGCTTTTCAAATTCCGGTCTGAAAAGCTACTAAAATAGATTTATGAAATAAAAATATCACAGAAGTTGGAACAAAGATAAACACTCACCTTATTATGACCTCATTATATGTTGCTACGGGCGACCGCACCGTCCTGAACATCCTACTTGCTTTCATCCGGAAGGTGAATAATTCTGCTTTGTAGCAAAATTGTAATGGGATACGTTTGCTAGCAGCTCCAACCACTAACCAGAAAATATACTGAAGTGATAATGTGTACAATGATGTTCCACGACTATAGCACTCAAGTGCTAGCCAAAGCTCCTGTGAGCCATTTAGAAAATTATTCATAGCTTTGTGGAACATTTCACAAGAGGAGAAAGTGTTCTGTGGCAAATATTTAGCTTATTTGCTGCCGTGTCTCAGAGAAAAATTCTCACACATAAAAATAAATTTCACGTTACAACATTATTGACCAAAACACTGTCTTTGGAAAACTGCAATGCTTGGTGAAAGTATTTTTTTAATAATGACTTTACCCAACATGACCTCCCTTGAGTGCCTGCCAAGTATCTGTGGAGAAATTACATTAGCCCATATTTCTATTTGCATATTTAAATCTCTTGTGTACTTTTGTGCTGTTCATCAACATCTCCAAAACTCATCCTTTGGATCATTAATTACGATTAAGATCAGGAGCCTTACTGACTGGAGAACTTAAGTATTTTTCCCTGCAACTAGGTGAACTTGCAAAGATCCAGTAAGGGCAGAGCACAACATATCAATTAATTAAATAAGAACTTTTTTTTACTATTAATTACTGACCTATAAAGGCCTAAATTCACCAGAAAGTGACTTTAACTGATAACTTTTATTAAGATGTATTTTGTCAACAACCAAATTCAACAGTAAAAGCTTTAGAACAGAATATACTTACTGTATTGATCATTTCAGGGCTCAGTTATATGTCTCCCGAAGGATCTCCTGTAAGGCTGACTTCAGGAGTTCTTAAAAGCAAATTTATAGAGCTATTACATGGTTTTTGTAGGCCAGCTCATGTAGGAATTTACGTACTCATAGCAAGGTTTGCCACGTAAGTAAAAGTATTCACAACGACTCTTACATGATACATAGAGCAACTAAGACACTGAACTGGTAAAAGCCTATAAACATAGTAGTTCCTGTAACAACCCCACTCATGTTATAGAAGGTTATAGAAGTCAGAGCTGATTAGAGGCCACAGATGTGGATAGAGGGTCAACAGAGGTCAGCGTTGTGAGTGTTTACCCAAGGGACATTAAGAGTGTAAAGCAGCGCTATGAAGACTGCCAAGCCATCATGAGGAGGAAGATGGGAAAGTAAAAAATGGAAAGCACTACTGAGGACAAGAATTTCCATCATGAGTGGTGTGGTCATTCACAAGCTGTTGGACACAGACAGGATTGAGAACCTACAAGGTGAGTACTACACCAACCATGTTCGCAAAACATACAGTCCTATTCATGGATGTGGCTTGTATCCCATAACAACAGCTGGCTCGCTCAGCTCTAAAATAGAGATCCAATATGCAATCTAGCTGATGATGATAAATTCCTGATAATGTATTTGGTAATACTGTATTTGGTAATACTGATCAAACCAAAATAGATTGAAGAGCACATATCTAGGATAGAGACTCACGGTGGAAAATAGGTTTGAGGACAAACCACAGGTACATCAGCAAGATGACAACCTAGAAATGACAATTCCTAGACCCATGACATCTGAATTTAATATTATTAATATGGTCAAGATAGCTCCTAATACTTGCCTATACAGCGCAAATCTTAAAATCACATACGAACAGGGAATGATGCTATTACCATGTGTAGAAATTAAACATTGTTTATTTTTCTGCAGCACTCAACAGAACCAGCCACAGCAGTCACCAATGGGGGTGGAGCTTCATCAGGAGGCATAGGAACCCATCTTTTAGCTATAGGAGGAGATACCAGGGCCTTAAAACATACCTGTAGCATTTGACCCATCCTTACACAAATATGTGCATCCATGATGTACCATGACCTGGGCCAGGGACTTTGTCCCCGGCTCCTCAGCCCACAGCACCACTACTGCAAGCAGCCTCACTCCCACCAACAGCATCACAGGCCACTCAATCACAGCCACACTCTCCCACATCTGAAGTAGAGGACTTGCATGCAGTGGAGGCCTTTCTGAGAGACCTTGAGGGCTGATGGATTGGAGGCACCAGCATCAGATACACCAGATCCGCCATAAACATTTGCCCTTGGTCCGTTCTATTGGGACGCAGCTCTCTGTCATCAACAGGAACTTGGACAGACTGGCAGACTTCCACACTGCCATGTTGGAAAACAACAGCAGGCCACAGCATCATCACATTACAATGCACCTTAAGAGGGGTCCCCTCAACATGCTGCTCCACCACCCTCCTCTGTCTATATATGTCTTCCATCATCTATGGTCCCCAGAACTAGTGTGAGATCAGGGATTAGAGGCCCCTATACACAAAAGGGCAATGAGATAAGGGCTACCTTTAGTCCCTTTAATTTTGGTCATGTTTTCTCTTTCATGTGGCATGTTAATCTTTAAGCAGCGCTATCCGATACTGTAAGTGAACCATATACAGTGTACACTGCTATTATTATCACTGCACCAAAAGCTTTATGTCCACTTGATATAGCCATGCCATGCTTCTCAGAATTTATCATGTAAATCGCTCCTGAAGAAATGATACAGGAAGTAATTAAATACATGAATTCCAATGTTCAGGTATCACATATAATAGTTGTCAAACTAAGAATTTTTGTCACGCTTGCGAGCTTCACATAGCGAGGTGAGCCGTTGAAGCACATTAGTCTTCCGAGCTCAGAGCACTTAGCCGATGAGCGCCAAAGGCGCTCGTCGGCTGAGGTATTGAAACATGCGTGACTTAGGCAGAAATGAGCGCCGAAGGCGCTTCTGTGAGCCTCGCAAAGCGAGGCGACCTGTTGAGGCATTGAAAAATGCGGGACTTAGCCGCCAAGCAGTTAGGAAACGCGGGATTGAGGAACGCGGATTGAGGAATGCAGGACTTAGAAAAAATAAATTGCGAGGCGTGGAAAAAAATACGAGGTCGGAAAAATATGAATTTAACGGCCGAACCACGCAAATAGAAAAAAAAAACTCACACAGCACGGGGGACAGCTTGGACGTCTGGGAGTGAGGTTCCACACAAACTTAAACCGAATTTCCCAGTTTTCGGAACGAGAAAATCGGCTAAGCATGAAAAAAAATGGCGTCTGAAAAAAAATTAAAATGAAGCTACATGACCCCGAACTGCGTAAATCACAGCCAGACGTGTACCACTTTTACACAGGAATGTGCAAGGTACAAAATACACTAATTAGGACGGAAACTGCTTGTGAGACGCGTAACACATAGACAATCGCCGACATTTTACAACACTAACTTGCAACTAATAACATTACAAATCTAAAATGGTGCTTTACACGACTAAACCAACAGCTTGGCCTTGCGCATGCAGCCTATTTATACTGCACAATTGGCACATTGCTGACACTTTCTCATCAGGGCAGCCACAGTCCAACTGTACATTGTATGCTGCAGGAAAATCAAGAGATTGTTAGCTCTTCAGGATATTGATTGCTGGATATATTAATTACAAATAGGTAAAGTATATTAATTTATTCAGCAATTAATTATTATAAAAAATATATATATATATTTAAAAAAAAGACGCTAAATAGCATATTTTACACGTCAGTTAAATATATCGCGCAAAAGGTGCTCAGAGGAGCAAAAGTACACAAGGAGAGACGCTCGCAATGAGCGCCGAAGGTGCTCAGAGGAGCAAAAGTACACGAGAGGAGAGGCTCCCAATGAGCGCCGGAGGTCCTCAGAGTAGCAAAAGCTTTACATTGTGTGGCAAACAGCATTGCCATGGCTTGAAATGTTATTGCCCCCCTCATTTCTGATGGGCAAGTCCCTAGTCATTAAATAATAGTTCACAGCATTATTGTGGATCTCTAATGTCTAAGGGCCTCATTCTATTATCGGCCGTAAATCGGCCGTAAGGCTGCGATTCCTTGCGAGGGTTCAGTTAACTCGCGATTCTATTATACGGCCCCGCAAGGATCTCCTTTTACGGCCGGCCGCATATCTTGGAACCGGCCGTAATCTGTGAAATATAAAAACTGAAAAATAAATTCAAGCCTGCACTGTACAGCTCTGTAAATGCTAGGGATCATATTGGGGGACATGAGGATTAAAAGGAACCCACTCTCAAGCTTGCACATCTGCCCAAACCCGAGTTCAAATTAACTGTTTATTTTCCGGCTGCGGCGTGGGTGTGTCTGAGGTGCTCCAAGCACTCTGGACTTTTTACATGGATATTTTACGGATATTAAAAATAAAATATTTTACGGATTTGAGTACAGGATAATTATGTGCTATTTTTTCTAACACCAAAAATCCCTTTATAGTCTTCTCAAAGTGCAGGATGGCTTTATTTGAGCTATTTTATGTGCTTAATTGGTGCTAGCGAGACCTTTTTCCTGCAAGTAACTGCGGCTCGCTTTTAGCCTTGTAGAGAGGTTTCCCGGAGCAATTGAATTGCAAATCTCTTGCGGCCGTTTTAGATCAAAGGCTTTCCTCCGGCGCGAGCGGCCGCAAGAGATAGCAAGGCACCGGCCGCAAGCCTGCCGGAATCCCCGGCCGTAAGGGAATAGAATAGCCGAATAGCTTGCGGCCGGTCCTTGCGGCCCCGCAACGGCTGCGGCCGATAATAGAATGAGGCCCTAAATCTATAGGATGCTGTATCCAATGCACATTCAAGAGAGAGATTTATATAGAGCTGTTGCTCTTATTTAGAGTGTCACCCCAATGCATCATTGAGAGACCACACCTTTGTAATAAAAAAATATACACTGCATTATATAAGTTTATGGTTTTCAATAGTACATGATGATAATGATAATACAGCATTGGTAGCACTTCTTAGAGATCAACAGCAGGAAGGGCTGCATAATGAAATACTATGTACATATCCATGTCTTTCTAATACCCCCACCCCCTACAGAGAATTCCAGAACTTTTCACACTTGCTGTGTGTATGTGAACAGGATTCTAATGTACTGACTAGATGAAGGAATTATGTAAGTCCTATGTACTATTACTGTTTGGTCCACTTAGGAATTCAAATGTCGGAGAATCCCTTTTCTAAATAGTTTTTTCTGATGTAAAGATCCGATATGACAGGCATGTAAGTACTATACATATTTCTACAGTGTAAGAGGTTATATAAGTTTTTAAAATGTTTTACTTTTAGCCGACCTCATGGGATCAATTTTCTTCACACTGGCTATATTTCTGCATAGTCTTGTTACTATGTACTTCTTGTAAGTTGAAAATGTTGCAGTAAACATATGAAACTGAAACGTATTTGCCTCTTTATTTTGTAATGGGTGATTGTTATGTGCACATAAATTAGACCAGTGATGACGAGATGTGTATGTTTCTGCTTGTTTGAGTTTCTTTAATTGAGCCCAGGTACTTAACTATATGATACTTATTGTTGTCATGAACCTGGGCTTAACCAGAGAGGACATGAATACATAAGCAGAACGCTCCTGCAGTCCTGGGCTGCTCTCAGTACTCAATGTACTGACTTTTCCACTAATGCATCAAAAATGATCTTATATGCAAAGTTGCTTGCAATTGCATACTAATTACCAACACATTGATGAGATTTATAATTGCACATGAACATTGTAGCTAAGACACCTACTATTATATGTAAATGTCACACATATTACATGGTATTGAATGCCATAGGATACACAATAAATGGTAAGACAGAAATATTGTCGAGGATGGTTGTAAATGTATTTGTAGGACAAGTGGTTTGGTGTTTATCCCCTGGTCCCAGGTGTGGCTTAGCATTAGTTTTGCGTCAGTGTTTAATTGTGCAAGCATGTATTTGTAATTGCCATTGTAATTGATTTTATTGCTTTTTGTAGAGATCTGGATCAATCAGTTCATTTTGTGCTTTAAGACGTGTAGGCCTAATTTTTATTTTGTTACAGGCCTGTAAAATGGTTATTTAGGTTGTCTTTTTTCTGGTATTGGGATTCGTGGAGACAATAATTTAAACAACGTTTCGTAAGAGGTCTTGCTGTTCTTGCGGGAGGCTGAGTTACACATAAGCAGCACTCACAGAGGCTTCTGAGAACACATAGCATTTTTCGTAAACTCATACGGGAGCCATATAGTCCCACTTTAGGTAACTTCACATGTAGAGCAGGTAACACTTCATAAATAGTGTTCACTTGTAACCGTTTATACTAAAGGGTTTGATACAGTACGCATGTAGAACTAAATCTCTGTAATACATTGATAATAAATTTGGATTTACAGGTCATTAAGTTACAACAGTACAGAAGGCTAGTCTGGCCTTGATAAGCTAATTATACACACCCTGAGCAAAAAAGGTAGTCTATCCCAAAATATTTAATTTCCTGAAAATATCCAAAAAGTTGTCTTTGCTAAAATATTTTTTTTTTTAAGATGCCTATAGACTAATTATTTTTCAAACCCCATTTGAAATGAAATACATATAATTTACATCCATCTCGATCACAATCCATTATCTTTGCCCATGTCTCCTCCATCCCAGTCTCAATATGTCACTTTCTACTGACCTTTACCCTCAACCACTCTCTCCTAACCCACTGCCTCCTCTCACTTGTCCATTTTTTACTCCCTTTCCCTCTCTCCCCAACAAAAATCTCTTCATCCATTCATACCCTCTCTCTCATTCTGCTCTTTTTATAAACCTTCTCAGCTTCCCTCTCTTTCCCATCTTCCCCCATGTTCTATCAAATCCCCTTCTCACCTACCCCTTTCTGTCTCATTCCCTCTCTTACACCCTCCCTTCAATCCTCAACACTTCTGATTTACACCTTTCTTACCCATCCATTTATTTTTAACATAACCCTCAACTCTGTTCCCAAGTTTTCTCACCCATCCTGCTCCCCCCCTCAACTAATTTCTCCCCTCTCTCCCCCAATCTTTACAGTCTTAGCCCATTCTTTTTACAGTCTCTTGTTCCCCCCCTTGCCATATTCTTCATCTCATATCCTACCCTATTTTCTCCCACTCGCCTTTCTCTTACACTCCTTTTCCCCCAAATCCTCTCTTTTAATCCCTTCCGTTTCCCTCTCTTACTTATCCCTCTCCTCCTGCATTGATGGCTCAGCAGTGACATCCCACATGGAGACATAATCTAGGCAGGCAATGGAAGTTACTGCTGTGCCACCAGTGAACTGGTGGACCACTGGGAGCCAAGCCTGAGTAACACATTCATCTAATGTTCCTGGCACTCTATGGGCATTAAATGAATATGGTCACCCTAACAACATGTTGGCTCCATCTTTAAAACAACTGTTAACAAGATATTGTATTTGCTATAGAAAATCATTTCTGAGATAGTCAGTATTGTACATGTGGCTTCTTTACGCTAAAGTGCAGATCAATTTGCGAAATTGCAGGTCAGATTTCTTCATAGTGGTGGAGGTTGCCTGATAATCTTAGGGACAGCATCGTCTTTGCCACCATAGAGACAAACAAACAAGCAGACAATAATCATATTCCGCACATCAAAGCCACTAAATTAGGATTCTGGCATTACAATATAGCAGAAATAATGTTCACTATCTCATGAATCATTACATTTAGAAACAAATGGTTAGTACAAAGCACTACTATTTTTTTCCATGTGTTTATGAGAAGTCGCATAAGCTGTGTGTCCTTTTATCTAAAAAAATTATCCAACTTTATAAAGAAATATTTCTAAAACCTCTTGTGGCACTTAATTTGACTTCCCTTACCGTGAAGAACCATTACCCTTGTTGAAAGTGAAATCTATTTTTCTCCCATATTTATGGATGACCTCTTGTCAGGTGAAGTATGCCTCTGAAGTGGTTTACAACGGAGGGAATTTTGTATTCACACTGTTTATTTGAAGAAGGTAACCTCATGATAGCTTACTGGCACCTTTATTGTACAGAAAACATATTGGTTGACGTATTCTGGCAGGATTGTAGTCAGTGATACCTCCGACTGTGAACTGAAAAAAATCTTTAGAATCTAGAAGTTCTGTGAATCCGAAGGATGATTTCAATTCATTTTACAACAACCAGCATTTATGTATATATGAATGTGTTGTTAATGTGCTGTTTCATGTAATTCCAGTGGTGTTACATGCTGTTTCACAAAAAATATGTATCAGCCGCAGTGTTTTTATTGAGTGCTTTATAACACAAGTGTACACCAACTGCTCCACATCCTGCTAAAGTAATTTACAAGCAATTTTAAATAGATCAAAATACACACTTCTTTTTGTTCATTCAGAAAGTCCTCTGTTGGGGGAAACACAGTCTAGATATGCACAGTGATTCTTGATTTCAATTGTTATATATAAAAGTTTGTTCCCTGGAGCATGCACCCACCATGAAAGACTTTAAGTACAAAAAAAATCAAATCTTAACAAAAATCAAACCTTAACACTAAGTCTATGTAGAAAGGAGGCAACTGAAATTAAATTATCCTCCCCCTGAAAAAAAGAAAAACAATAAAAAAACAAAAAAAAAAAAAACAAAACACAGATATTGTTACAAGGCTTTCAAACAAAGCTCTATACTATCACATATTCAACATTTCTTGCACGGAAACTATAACTCCCAGGTATTTCATGGGGTAATTCAAGTTAACAAAGTCTTAATAAAAAAGAACATACAGTATTTTGTCACAAAATGTTTCAAAAGAAGAAAGTCAAGGAAAGGGCTATTGATGCACTTAGTGAATGTGCTTGCACAGACGCACTGTGTTCATTTCCTATGTAGCGTATCTCTTGGTCCACTGTCTGGCCATTCTGTCATGCTCCGCTCTGTTGGTCATGTACTGAGTGGCGATGCTTCCAACCAGAGGATCAGCTGGAAAATACAAATAAATCACCAATTACTTAAGAAAGCAGTGTACAAAGATGAGCATTTTTGGATTTCTAGGCACACCAGTATTCATTACAGTGGGTAAAGAATAAAAAAAAAAACCTTTTTTTCTTTTGTTTTATTTAGCTTTTGTTTGAGACATAGTCATGGGAGTGGCTGAGGGATTTTCTGCAATCATTTGGCAGAGGAATGGTTAAAGTATCATGCAATGTGTATGAGATGCTGTGGTGATCTGTGATAATGGTTAAAGAACAAAGGGCACCTGAAGTCAGTTTGCTATCATGCCTCTAGAAGAACAATTCTTAAGTATTACAGTTTATTTCCTTTTGCATAAAAATGTGTATAATGATTAAAACAGGTCTTTTCCTGCACAAACTGATTTTGGGACAAAAATGATAAACACGTCCTAAATCCCTTTTTTTAAGCAGTATTGGGTTCAACCTCCAGAAGGGTATTTAAGTTTTTTCACAGCATGCCTAATTAAATTGCTGCATTACAATGACACACCATCATTGCATTGCCATGACACATGATCGTTTGAGTTATTAAAAGTATGTCCTGACTTTGTTCCAAATCATCAGATGTTTCAACTCTTTTGGCACCCATTGTTCATGAAAAAAATATTTTGCAATGTGTAAAACCTGCTCTTATAATTCATGATTGCAAATGTATGACTTCAGTGTTCATTCAAAGACTGATGTACAGCCCTGGTAGAGGCAAGGTTATGAACATTACATGTTGGTTAAAGGACTTTAAAGGTTAAAGGACCCTTTAAAAGGTGTCACTTGAGTAAAAGTGTCATATTAGAGCAAACACTGTAGTATGTTGTGTAGTGCGTTTACGGTCATGTTATCAGCGACATGAATGTAATTCTAAGTATAAAAATGGTGAAAAAACATCATACTTTAATGATAGAGATAAACAAAATATGCATGTTCAGTCCTAGACTGAGTTTTTGGTCACATAAACATAGATAAGCAGAGAAACAAATAAAGGAGGGAGATGTTTTAATTAAGAAAATCTTTGCAGTTCAAGTAACAACAACAAAAATCCTATAATTAAAACATACTAAACTGATGTAATGGATTCTGTACAACTACAACATTTTTCACAAGCAATCTATTTCAACAGAGAAGTTTGTTACCCTAGTCAGTATGTTTTATAAGCCCACTATGCTCTGCTGTAGCAATAAATAAGATCAAGTATTCTTAACCTGCAAGTAAAGGGTCTGCAGAAGTTTGCTTTTTGTTTGACGGCTGTATGTATTGTAGGAGCAGTTTTATTAAGGGTAAGAGAAAACATGATAGGTGTCACTGGATTCAGAGGCTCACTCCCTTGAAATAGTATTTTCTTTTGCTTTTATTATTTATATATTTTATTGGATTGTATATTTTTACTTGTCACAATCATCATTAAAAAACCACTGCAGTTTAGGACAAAAAAAACAAAACACTTGTTAGTGTTAGTTTGGTACATACTTGACAATTAACAGCTGTGTAACCCATGGGGATAAAGCATTCTTTGGGAACATCTGGTAATTTTAAGACTTTTACCTGAAGAACATTTTCCAAAATATGCAAGACCCAACAAATACTCATTCACTCATCATATCTCTTGACCTCTGTGACTCGATTGTTACTGGTCTCATCCAAACCATTTATTCCTGCTCACCTCCAATGTGAATGTCTTTGTCAGCATTCCTCATATATAACATATTTATATCAACTAGCTCTGAATACGTTTTTAACTTGTATTATTGATGCTAACAAACAAAGCCCTTATAATACTTGCCCTCAACTGGATCTCTACTCTTTTATCCAGATATCATTCTAGCCATCACTCCATTATTTTTAGGACCTGATTCTTTCCTAAACTCATTACCTCCTCTTAATCTGGCCGGAAATATTTTTCTCCTGTTGCCCATACACTATGGAAACCCTTGTCTTTTTGTGCCCTTGAATTCCTTGTCTTATTTCCTTAACAGTTTCAATTGTTCTATATGTCCAAAGAAGCACCTATACCCTTAATATACACAACCCAATAAATCCTACTATATCCATGTGGCTCAAACCCAATAACACATAGCTATAAACAAGTTGAAAAAGCTTGTTGACTAGACAAGCCATGCAACTTCTTTGGTGCCGAGGCCGATGAGTAGGTGGGTCGGATTTTAAAGAATAAAGTACTTCATATATTTAGATATTTAATTTTTTTGTATACAATAATTAGAAAGTAGGAAGTTATATATGATAAGACATGTCTTTAAATTGTTTCGAATATTTTATTTTAATATTTCTAGGTTAGCAAGGAGAATTTTTAGTGACAGACAGATAATTTCAGTGGACCACAGAACGTGGTTTGTGGTCCACCAGTCGGACAACCCTGGACTAGGACATACCTATCCACCATGCATTTCTCTGTATGTACACATTATGAATATAATCAACATTATTTATTGTCCTGATTATATATACTGTATCCATTGTATACAATAACCAAAGTGGTGGAGCTTTATAAATTAAGAGTATTATTAATAAAATAAAAATGTCACCAGCTGGTGTGGTTTTAAACACTACTTTTCTTAACATTACCACAAATATAGGTGTCAAATTTAACCAGTAATAATAAGAATACTGTAAGAAAAAAAAAACAGCGGGCATGACAGAAAATTTTAATATATAAGAAATAGTTGTTTTTGCTCATCTAGAAAGAGTTATTAAACCATTTCCAAAGAACATGATCATCATTTCACAGTGAGAATTATAATTTACAAATGGAGGAAGTTCAAGATGGTGGCCAATCTACCCTTGAGGGATGGTGGCCAATCTACACTTGAGTGGGCAAAGGGTTCTATGTTCTATCTAAAGCTTAGCCAAAAGTGGACGATGAAATAGGATATGATCTAATAAAGGATCATCTAAAACATACCAATAAAACTATGATTGAATAACTGAAAAAGAAAAAATACTATGGAAAGGTCAAGGCAAAGTCCAGACCTCAAACACTAAGCTGCTGTAGCAGAACGTAAAGATAGCTCTGCATGAACAAATGCCTGCAAATATTACTGAGCTGCAGCAAATACACTATATTGTAGTAGCTTTTTCTTACAAATAAAACATCAGTATGAGGGAGTAGGCTTTTACAACAGGCACGGTGCAATAGGTTTAGCAGGAATGTACAGGCCTGGAACTACCTTACTGGCAACAAGGGGTGAAGTAATGACCCAAGGAGCATAGTAACAGGAAGTGAGACCTGCACCAAACAACCAGCAAAACCACATCTGCCATGTCACAGGGACGCAGAAGGAGCAGGAAATGGTGAATCCTGCTCAAGCGCAGATGGAAAGCCACATCTGCTAGGTATACCCCGCTGTCTACTCATATGCATGTCACAAGAGGGCATGGCTCCACAGGCCCCTACATGGATGTCCTCCCTGGCCCGCCTCAAGGCCCAAAAGAATAGGTACCTCTCAACAAATACTGCACAGTGTGAGAGCATAAAAGGATATAAACACACACCTACAAATATACCGTATTGTTCCGAATATAAGCCACACCTTTTTTCTAACATCCTGTAAGGCCTGTAACCTGCAAAAAAAGCTACAGTGCTAATTAGAAAGCCTGTTTCTTGCAATGGCTGATCACTTTGAGAGTCTTTTTCTCTCCAATTTTACGGGTGCGGCTTATATTTGAGTACTATCTTTTTTCTATTTTTTCCCCTTGAACTTTACGGGTGCGGCTTATATGCGGGTGCGGCTTATATTCGGACCAATACGGTAATACTTGCTATTCCAATTACACAAATTCTTTATTCAGCTAAGCAGCTTAATAAAAAGACTGCAGTACATATGCAAACATTAAAATAAGTAAAAGCAATGAGTTAATGTCTCCATTTTATCTTGATAATCATCTAAATTTTAAATTGATGTGATAATAGTTAGATTAGACAGCAGTGTGTCATAGTGCATTTTTATTTCAACAAAGGTAAAAGAAGAATCTACAAATCACAAATCAGTAAAATGCATGGCCTGTGATATTAGTGTCCAGAGTGTCTATGGAGTGAGACTTTAAGCACACAACTAAACATTATTGAACCATTTTTTTATCTAATTCAAATGCTTGAAATCCCAAGGTTTTGAATATTTAATGCAATCTAACACTGAAAATATATCCCTTTGCTATTTTTCCGACAGTAAATACATTGGATATATACATATTTTTCTATGTGTGCCACACTATACTTAGTGGCACATTACAGTCATTGTTGCCAGTTTGTCTGAAAAATGTTACTTCTGGCTCCTAAATATTTTTAGAAGCATTATGCATCCTTATCAATGTTCTGCCTCACTGACTTTAAAAAGTGCTGTCTGGCTCCTATGAATGTGGTTGGCTACTACATATACAGGAATACCCTGTTTAGCAAGGTGTATGCGTTTCTGCATGAAGGAGCGCTATATGCAAATTGTGGTAAACAGAGCTATGGGCGGAAAAAAAGCACGCTAAACCATGATTTAAATGCCCGCAACGCGATTTTGAACGCGATCGCAAGATTAAGCACTATACGGGGACCAGAAAGAGCGCAATAACAAAACCGCGCTCATCGGGGTAGTACAAACCAGAGTATATTTGTATATAAGTTTGTCAATCGCTATCATTTGCTTTGAACAAAAATATCAAATAGTGTACTTGCAAAACCATGTTTCTCATTGCCATGTTACATGCAATGGTAGGTTACATATTTATTATTTTATTTAAGCCCACTGCATTTAAAAAAAGAAACTGGTTTGTTTTACACATATAATTTTTGAATGGTAAGTAAATAAGTATAAGGAAGGAGGATACCAAAACTATACCCATGGTAATGGATTATATCAACTTTAAAACAATGTTACATTAAAGCTTTTAAAAGAAAAACAGACAATAAAAACAAAGAAGTACCGTATTGGTCCGAATATAAGCCGCACCCGCATATGAGCCGCACCCGTAAAGTTCAAGGGGAAAAAATTGAAAAAAGATAGTACTCAATTATAAGCTGCACCCGTAAAATTGAAGAGAAAAAGACTCTCAAAGTGATCAGCCATTGCAAGAAACAGACTTTCTAATTAGCACTGTAGCTTTTTTTGCAGGTTACAGGCTTTACAGGACGTTAGAATCACTAAAACCGTAAATCACTATTCAATACCGCAGTCTAAAGCACGAAAATCGGCACCCTTAACTCGCAATCGTGCAAATCGGCAGTAATTTTGCGTTCGCGAATAGAAGCCGCACACGTAACAAGCAAAGTTCGCAAATCGGCAATGATTTTTTGACGGTCGCGAATATAAGCCGCACTTGTAACTCGCAAGCTCAAAAATAGGAAAAAAGGTGCGGCTTATATTCGGACCAATACGGTATAAGAAACAATTAGGCTTCACCATGAAGTTAAAAATAATTTGTCCATATACCAGTGACTCCTTCCATCAGCCAAATTCAGGTATCATCAGAAATCAGGTGCAAAAAGTAAATATCTAGATCACCTGAACAATATCTACATGACAAATAAGAGTTAAAGAAATTAAAGTATGTAAAAGGTGCAGGTACAAAATGAAAAAATAAATAAAAATAAATTAGCAATAACTGTAAACACATAACAATAAACCTCATGAGCAAAAATGATGTCAAAAGAGTACATTTAACTTCCAGTGGGGAGTGTACAATCATAGAAAAAAACAAATAGAAAATACAAGTAGATCATAAATAACCTAAGGATATACTGTGCCGCAATCTTAATATTCTAGGCTTGCAACTACCATTTCCTAAAGACAGTACTGCGCACTAACAAACCTAAGCGTGCAGTATTAAGAACACATATTGAAATAATCCAGTATTAAGAACAGATATTGGAGTTCTGTAAAATATGAACTTCATTAACAAAAATAAATAAGACTTTACTGATGTAGAATGAGCAGTATCCACCAAAAACATCCAAGACATTTATATCCTTGATGAATGTATATATTAAGGACAATAATTTATTAATGTACCCAGTCAAATATATAACACTCATTAGTCTCACTAGGCTTAACCTGCAGGGCACCCCTTTGGCAGTAAAGACATAAAGTACCAGTAAGGCAGGTCAGAGTTATAAATCTGCTAATCAATACTATCATTATACATCTATTTATTATAGAACAATGGCTAATTATTACATTTTTAAAGCAGCATTGCAGTTCTTTGCGTAAGACAAATGAGCATATGACGATTAGCTGATTAATATTATGTGGTAGATGTCAGACAGGGTCCAAATGTTCTTGTCCTAAGCAAACAAAGCTTTGGCAACTGAAGTGAATAACACCTTCAAAATAAAGAAAATATTGAACCAAAAATTAGGGTTTTACTACTTTTTTTAAACGGTTATTCACAGTGAATTATGTAAACAAATATAGTCCACATTTGTGGATTGTTAAAGAAAAAGTGCATAGGATCTAGATGTGTCTGGAATGCTGGGGCTATAGGGTCACAGAGAGTTGGACACGACTGAACCCTACATAACAACAACCATAAGATCTACAAATAATGATGCAAAAATTACACATTAAGTACACACAACTCCAGGGTGGACTATAAATAGTAGCAGTAGAAACGTAGAGAATATTGTTCTGCTAGTGGTAGAATGTCTCTAGAAACAATATACATATGTAGCCTGCCCATTATATCTACCTAAGAAGATGAAGCTTTATGTACATGTAATAGATTCAATAAACACACTGCCCCTCCTATGTAGTGTACAAGGAAAGTGCATACTGAATCTGAAATAGCTGTATTTTATCAAAACATTGCAATTAAAGTCCTATCCTCAAGTATATTAACACGTAATGCTTGGTTAGAAGATATAAATCAGCTTGTAGCATAAAATACAACGCAAGTATAGCGTTTTTTTTTTGTTTTGTTTTTTACAGAGAACTGGCAAGGTTTATCAAAAAATGAAGTATATTTAAATATGTTTTTCATTTTATGTTCTAGGATATTCTAGCTGTATAAACAAGTCTTATGTTTCAAAATGGTCAAGCTAAAAAGACCATGGTTAAATGAAAATTAATTATTGTTTATAACATAGTACACGGTTTCTCGTTGATGAGCTAGTGCCAAAATCATTATTGGCAGCAGTAACCATACTTGCTTACACATGCAGTAAACTAATTTGTTCTCTCTTATAAACACTTTATGGAAATGTGAAAGTAAATTAATAAATCTAATCAACAGCACTAAAAAAGGTGTTGTGCCTCGGCTCAAATTCCAAATGTGTCTCAGTAACAGAGCTGGTGCAAAATCATTTTGGGGCCCCACATACCAGAAAGATGTGAGCCAGTAAAAAAGACAAAAATAAATTATATGAAGGTGGTCTAATTACCACAAAGTGATCAAATCATCTTTCTATAAAAATAGCAGTTGCTGTTAGCAGCGGTGCCCTACTCTGTAGTGGGCCCCGGTGCTTTGCACCAGCCAAACCAACAGTAGCTCTGCCACGGCTCAGTAAATAATAACATGAACAGGTAAAGCGAACCAGCAAAGTGTGACCACCAAGAGTGAACCCACCCACTGACCTATTGGTTATTAACCAATCAGACTATAACTGCGCATTAAAAAACGTGTCGGTGCTTAATTTATTTTGTGGCAAAATAGGCTGTTTTAAAAAAAGGAAATGCACTGTTTTGTTTAGTTTCTCAAGTTTCATAATCACATACATTCTAAAGAATATGTAAGGACTCTTTTGTGCCACCATTGCGTCATGCCTTCCAACGGTAACACGAATAATATCACTTATTCAACAATTAGTTAGAAAAGTGTTTTCTTCTCAAGAACAGTCAGAATAGCACTTGTCATCTATATATATAAAAGCAAAAACAAGTCATTTAAAATCTATGTAAAGTTTCTTAGCCATTTCAGTGTGCCTTACTTGCATTTATGAATCTTAAAGCCACAGCATGACTGTGCTTTATACTTTAGATAAGGTGAAGAGAATAGGTCTTTTACAGAACCTCTACATTCCTATGTTATATGGGGACAATCTACTAAGATTTGACATCTCCAAAAGGTCTGACACTTCAGATCTTAGGCCCCGATTCAATTGAGTAATTGTTAGTTACTGGAGCCCGTAATGTAGCCAGTAAACTAATTTGCTATTCAATTGTTTTTTTTCCCGCTACCCTCAAACGGTCTACTCTGCAAATCGCTACAATTCCTCAAGCCTGCAATTGAATTCACACACATAAACGGCAAATGTAGAAGACAATCCTACGAGTACCAGATAGGACTCTAAAGCGGGTTAAACACCTGTTCGCAGCAAGGTAAATACAAATAAAAAAAATCAATACTTATCTTTAAAAGATGGGAAAGCCATGAAAGACATTAGAATTAATTGCACAACAGTCTCAAGCTCGCAAATCTGCAATAACAATTTTTTTTTTTTTACGTTTAATTTCTGTGATCTATGAATCTTGTTAATCAATGAGTTACATAGTTACATAGGCCCTCATTCAATTGCAATTTGGCCAATTGAATAGGGCTCTAAATAAGCACATAGCATATTATTTTTACATAAGTTTTTAGTTAGTGAAAAACTTGCTTTTGGATAGATGTTTACTAACTAAAAACTTATTTAAAGAAAATATGTTATGTGCTTATTTAGAGCCCTATTCAATTGGCAAAATTGCAATTGAATGAGGGCCATAGTATTTAAGGTTGAAAAAAGACCTTCAGTCAATCAAGTTCGACCTTTCAAGATCTCCTCCGATCTGCAATATGCGGATTAACTATTAATTCATTAGTTGTATAAAAAGAAAAAAAAATGAAATCCCTCTGTCATAACTCAAGTTGGCCACTAGTTGTGCCTACCAGGAGGCACTGGTATATACCAATCGCCACCATCTGTATATTGTGTTATGGGGGATAATATGTTAGTGTTGTATTGTATATTGTATTGGGGAGTGATAGTTATGTTTCAATTAGTCAACCCTCCCCCATTGTATAAACACTGAGGCAGGAGCTGAGCCAAATGGGTTTATCCTAAACAAGATAAACCTCACAGGGTGTCGCCAGAACCTAAACAAAGAGATTTGCCAGACAGCCAGGCACCTAGATAACAATGGGGGGGCCTAGGAGCAAACAGGAAGTTTCCCCTGGGACCGCCTGGGTCAGAATGAGCTTGGTTGCCACACCTGGGGTTGGCCCAGGGGAGGGGTCTGGTGGTTCCCATAGCCTCCCTCTACTACATTGGACAGAGGTAATTAGGTTACTGTAGAGGTTATCCTATTGGCCAGAGAGAGGGGGATGAGGGTTTGACTAAAGGTAGCCACTCCCTATAATGTGTTGTGCAAGGTTTTAAATATGCTGTTCTAAAATAAAACTTGGTTCATAATTTTCATCAAGACGTGGTGTGTAGATGTATTATTTACCCGGGGACATATGCTTGCAGTAAGATTCATCAGACTTACTGTCAATATTGCTCAGTCTAACCCAAGGGCTGAGACCTAATGTTCCTGTAATCCAAAAGTCCAGAGTCACCCAAATCCGATCAACAGACCCCAGCCAGAGAGTGGGTCTTGATAACTGGTGGCAGTGGTTGGAGACTCTAGAGGAAAGGACTGAGGATGGAACAGCAGTATGAGGACATGTCCTCAGCAGAACTGAGAAAGGCGCAGAAACTAAAAGGAATTCCCCGGAAGAAAAGGGACCAACCAGCAGATGTGATAGCAGCCTTGAGAAGGTATGATGCAGAACAGCTGGAACAAGAGGAGTTGGGTGAGGGGCTAAGCACACTACCAAGGACCCCAAGATCTCAGCAGGAAGAAGGACAGCCAGATGATATCCTAAAGGAGGCAAGACGCAGGTTCAGTGAAGCCAGGGAGTTTTGCCCCGGGCAGATAACGCTGGAAGAGGCAATTAAAGGACTGAACCTAATAAAGCAGCAAATACAGGAAGAACGTACAGGGGTGAGTGTCCAAGCTCAGCAAAGGCTTGGGGTCAACCCTGCAGAGATGCCAGTAAGAGTCAAACTGGCATATCAGAATTTTAAACAGTTCCAGGATGATAAAGACAGCATTGACGGATTTATCCAAGAGTTTGAGCAACAATGTAAGGTACAGGACATACCTCCTGAAGAATGGGCCAAGTTACTATTGACTAAGTTGACTGGAAAGGCCAGCGCAGCCTGTCGGGCCCTTCCTCCACATCTAGCCATGGATTACAACCATTTATGTACAGTGTTACTAGGCAGGTATGCCGTAACCCCTGCAACTTTTTTGGCCAGATTCAGAGGCACTACCAAGGGACCAGAGGACACTCATGTTGAGGTAATGTGTAAACTAAGGCGTGCCTGCACTCAGTGGTGGTCTACACAAGGGGCCACCACAGCAGAACAAATTTTGGAGGTGGTGCTAATGGAGCAATTTTTGCAACTTTGCGCACCAGAATTGAGGGATTGGCTGCAGGATCAGAAGCCAGTAGATGGGGACCAGGCAGCTAGCCTGGCCGACCATTTTGTTAGTACCAGAACTAAGAGAGTTCCCCAGATTACCAACTCTAATGGGCATACAGACCGGGGCTCAAGAGACTTGGGGACAACACGACAGGCCCCTATTGCACGCAATGCGCCTAGCCATGTGGCCTGGGCGCAGCCCCAGAACGCATATGGACAGCGGGGTATCAAGTCAGGACCTGTTCCCAGAGCACACCC
Source organism: Discoglossus pictus (assembly GCA_027410445.1). Lineage (NCBI taxonomy): Eukaryota > Metazoa > Chordata > Amphibia > Anura > Alytidae > Discoglossus > Discoglossus pictus. The sequence goes on from CM050166.1 coordinate 336,003,945, forward strand.
AGAGCCCAGATTTCCCAATAGAGAGTGCTTCAAGTGCAACCAGCAGGGCCACATAGCAAGAGATTGTCCTCAGCTTCAGAGGCATCAGAGAGGACAGCCTGCAGTGAATTACCTGGGGGAATGGGATGCTGGAGCAGGACCTCCCAACGCAGCTCCCTGGGAGCCAGAAGCAGAGGGATGGTGCCATGGGATCCACACGGTGAGGAGAGCACAGAAGGACTCCGGGGAACAGCACAGACAACCAGTCTGGGTGCGGGGTCACAGGGCTGTGGGTTACCGTGACTCAGGATCCGCAGTCACTGTAGTTCTACCTAAGTGGGTGCGCACCTCAGACTGCATACAGAGGCAAATGTGGGTTATGGTTGCTGGGGGAAAACAATTTCCCATTCCCATGGCTCGCATTCAATTGGACTGGGGCACTGGAAGTAAATCTACAGAGGTAGGAGTTATGGATAACCTGCCTGCGGATGTTCTGCTAGGGAACGATTTGGGTCACATGGTGAGCCAGTATGTACAGCCCTTAACAAGAGCTCAAACCAGAGCCAATGGATGCAGGATGAACCAGGACCAGACGGAATACCCAGAACCCAGGGTAAGTGACTTGCTGGCTACGACATTGACCTTAGGCTGGGCAAAGGGGGAAGAACTTAGAATAGCATTGCAGGAAGATGAAACTTTAGCAGGGGTAAGGGACAGGGCCGCCCAGGGCAAATCAGTAGATGATCTAGATAGTTTTGTATGGGAACAGGGGTTGTTGTACAGAATCAAGGTGCCTGGGAAGGATGAGGTAGAAAGGGAACCACGAAAGCAGTTAGTGGTCCCACAACAGTATAGAGGCAAGGTATTACAGATAGCCCATGAGATTCCTCTGGGAGGGCATTTGGGGCAGAAGAAAACTCTGTGTAGGGTAGTAGAGGTATTTTTTTGGCCAGGATTAAATCAGGATGTAAAAGAGTACTGTAGATCCTGTGATGCGTGCCAAAGGACCCAGCCGTTTAAAAAAAATAGCAGAGCTCCCCTACAGTCACTCCCTGTGATGGAGATACCATTTCAAAGGGTAGCCATAGACATTGTTGGGCCACTAGCTAGGGTTAGCAAGACCGGCAAGAAATTTATTCTCACCATGGTAGATTATGCCACCCGGTATCCTGAGGCAGTGGTTTTATCCAGTATCTCAGCTCCTAAGGTGGCAGGGGCATTAATGACTATCTTTACAAGGACAGGGTTTCCTCAGGAAATTTTGTCTGACCGAGTGCCCCAATTTATGGCCAAAGTGACCGAACAGTTATGGTCCATGTGTGGCATAAGACACATTACAGCTTCCCCCTACCATCCCCAAACCAATGGCCTCTGTGAGCGCTTCAATGGGACACTCAAACACATGATCCGTACTTTTACTGATCAGGAGCCAGACTGGGAACGATTGTTGCCTTGTCTGCTCTTTGCCTACCGAGAGGTACCTCAGGAATCTACAGGGTATTCCCCTTTTGAACTTCTATATGGTAGGCCGGTGAGAGGACCCTTGAGCGTGATCAGGGAGACGTGGGAAGGGGAGTATAGTCACCACCCTGTACCAGTGGCTACCTATGTATTAGCTTTCAGGGAAAATATGGCTAGGTTGGCTGGAATTGTGAGGAGCAATATGCGTAAAGCGCAAGAGAGAGATAGGAGATACTACAAGGCAGGAACCAGTGACAGGGAACTGGAGGAAGGGATGGAGGTGCTCATGTTGGAACCTCAGCCCCAGGATAAGTTACAGTTTTTGTGGAAGGGACCTTATAGAATTAGCAAAAAACTGGGCAACAAGTCATATGTGGTTATGGTAGATCCAGAAAGAGTGGTTACCAGGGTGGCCCACATTAATCGCTTAAAAGCATATGTAAAGCGAGCAGCTCATATGTTAGCCATTTGCAGGGCCACAGAGGATGACCCAGAGGAAGGGCAGATACCAGACATGTTGCAAAAGGCAGAGCAGAAAACGCTAGAAGATGGCCTTCACCAGGCCAAAAACCTAAGCACAGAGCAGCAGGAGCAGCTTTTAGGCAAACTAAAACCCTTCAAACCCTTATTTACTACGGACCCTGGGTGTACCCCCCTAGCAGCTCATGTAGTGGTGACAGGGGAATGTGCCCCATTAAAACAACACCCATACCGAGTCCCTGAAGCTGTTAGGGCAAGCATACAAGCAGAATTACGCAAGATGTTACAATTAGGGGTTATTGAAGAATCCAGTAGTCCATGGGCATCTCCTGTCGTATTGGTACCCAAAAAAGATGGCACAACTCGCTTCTGCGTGGATTATCGTAGGCTGAATGATAAAACAAAAACGGATGCCTACCCTGTTCCACGCATGGACGAGTTGTTGGACCGATTAGGTACTGCCAAGTATTTAACCACGCTGGATCTCTCCAAGGGATATTGGCAGATCCCTTTGGAAGAGTCAGCTAGGGAGAAGTCCGCATTTGTCACCCCCTTTGGACTATACCAATTTAAGGTAATGCCTTTTGGGATGAAAAATGCCCCTTCTACCTTCCAGCGACTGGTAGACAAATTGTTACATGGGCACCAGGAGTATGCTCAGGCTTACTTGGACGATATAGCCATCTTTAGTCAGACCTGGGAGGAGCATATAGAACATATTGCTAGAATTATGCAGGCCATTAAGCAAGCCAAGTTGACCATAAGACCAGATAAGTGCCAGTGGGCAAAGGCAGAGGTGCAGTACTTGGGTCACTGGGTAGGTAGTGGGAAGTTAAGGCCAGAACCAGCCAAAGTAGAGGGTATTGCAGCTTGGCCTGTCCCTAAGACTAAAAAGCAGGTACTAGCTTTCTTGGGCATCACTGGGTATTACCGCAAGTTCATTCCTGATTTCAGCACTACAGCCAAGCCACTGACCGATTTGACCAAAAAGAAATTGCCCAGGGAAGTGACATGGACTCCTGCGTGTCAAACTGCCTTCCAGAACCTCAAGGAAGCTCTGACTTGTTCCCCAGTATTGGCTGCCCCGGACTATAACCGACCCTTTGTGGTCCAGACAGATGCCTCCATGTATGGCATAGGGGCTGTGCTAAGCCAGACAGATGATCAAGGAGTGGAGCATCCTGTTGCGTATTTGAGCAGGAAATTGTTGCAGCGTGAAACGGCCTATGCTACTGTGGAGAAGGAATGTTTGGCCGTAGTTTGGGCTTTGCGCAAACTTCAACATTATTTATATGGACGACCATTCACTGTGACCACCGACCATAACCCCTTGTGCTGGCTGTCTAAGGTAGCCGGAGAAAATGGACGTTTGCTAAGATGGAGCCTGGCACTACAGACATTCAATTTTCAAATACAGCATCGTAGGGGTAAACTCCATCAAAATGCAGATGGATTATCACGCCAACTGGAGCTATGAGTATCAGCGTAGCTGAGAAAATCATGGACCCTTGATGTTCTCAGGCTACACTTGGGGGGGCAGTTGTCATAACTCAAGTTGGCCACTAGTTGTGCCTACCAGGAGGCACTGGTATATACCAATCGCCACCATCTGTATATTGTGTTATGGGGGATAATATGTTAGTGTTGTATTGTATATTGTATTGGGGAGTGATAGTTATGTTTCAATTAGTCAACCCTCCCCCATTGTATAAACACTGAGGCAGGAGCTGAGCCAAATGGGTTTATCCTAAACAAGATAAACCTCACAGGGTGTCGCCAGAACCTAAACAAAGAGATTTGCCAGACAGCCAGGCACCTAGATAACAATGGGGGGGCCTAGGAGCAAACAGGAAGTTTCCCCTGGGACCGCCTGGGTCAGAATGAGCTTGGTTGCCACACCTGGGGTTGGCCCAGGGGAGGGGTCTGGTGGTTCCCATAGCCTCCCTCTACTACATTGGACAGAGGTAATTAGGTTACTGTAGAGGTTATCCTATTGGCCAGAGAGAGGGGGATGAGGGTTTGACTAAAGGTAGCCACTCCCTATAATGTGTTGTGCAAGGTTTTAAATATGCTGTTCTAAAATAAAACTTGGTTCATAATTTTCATCAAGACGTGGTGTGTAGATGTATTATTTACCCGGGGACATATGCTTGCAGTAAGATTCATCAGACTTACTGTCAATATTGCTCAGTCTAACCCAAGGGCTGAGACCTAATGTTCCTGTAATCCAAAAGTCCAGAGTCACCCAAATCCGATCAACAGACCCCAGCCAGAGAGTGGGTCTTGATACCCTCCTGATCCCAGTCACCGGCGACCGGACTTCTCCCTGGATCAAAACTGCCTCTCTAATTATCCACGATCACACTGATATCACATTTTAATTAGAAATTAATCCAGTCCCCTTTTAAAGTTATCTATCGAATCCGCTGTCACCACCTCCTCTGGTAGAGAATTCCACAGATTAACCACCCTTACTGTGAAGAACCCTTTTCTTTCTTTAAGGTGGAATCTTTTTACTTCTAACCTCAAGGGATGTCCTCTAGTCAGTCGAAAACCTCTTGGCACAAAAAGCTCCCTTGACAAATCTTTATACTGACCCTGGATGTATTTATATAAGGTAATCATATCTCCTCTTAGATGCCTTTTTTTCTAGAGAAAATAAGTTTAATTTGGTTAGTCTTGCTTCATAACTTAGCACCTCCATTCCCCTTATTAGTTTTGTTGCCCTCCTCTGTACCTTTTCCAGCTCTAAAATGTCCTTTTTATGAAGTGGTGCCCAAAATTGTACTCCATATTCCAAATGAGGGCGTACTAGAGATTTGTATAGTGGCATAATTATATTTGCTTTCCTGGCTTCTATACCCTTCTTAATACATGCTAATATTGTATTTGCCTTTGCAGCTGCTGCTTGGCTTTGAGCACTGTTACCTAGGTGTTTGTCCACAAGCACTCCCAAATCCCTTTCAATATCTGATACACCTAGATTTGCTCCATTAAGATTATAAATTGCATGGCTATTTTTCCTTCCCAGATGCATAACTTTACATTTATTCGCCATTTAGATGCCCATTCCTCAATTTTATGTAAATCCCTTTGGAGGGAAAGCACATCACTATCTGATTTAATTACCTTGCACAACTTTGTATCATCAGCGAAAATGGAGACACCACACTCCAATCCTACCTCTAAGTCATTAATAAATATGTTAAAAAGGAGAGGACCTAATACTGAACCCTGAAGAATCCCACTTACCACATTAGTCCAATCAGAGTATGTTCCATTTACAACAACCCTTTGCTTCCTGTCTTTTAGCCAGCTCTCAATCCATGAGCAGATATTTACTGCAACTCCTGTATCTCTTAGTTTGCACAATAGTCTCCCATGTGGCACCGTATCAAAAGCCTTTGCAAAATTCAAAAAGACTACATTCACTGAGTTGCCTTGATCCAGGTTCCTACTAACCTCCTCATAGAAACGCATTAGATTTGTTTGACATGACCTATCCCTCATAAATCCATGTTGACTCCTACTTATAATCCTGTTCAAATAGACATATTCTTGTATATTATCCCTTATTAACCCTTCTAAAAGCTTCCCCACTACAGAAGTGAGGCTCACTGGTCTATAATTCCCCGGATTTGCTCTTGCTCCCATTTTAAATATAGGTATCACATCAGCTTTTCTCCAGTCATCTGGTAGAGACCCTGTGTTGAGCGAATCTTGAAAAATTAAATATAATGGTTTGGCTCTTACAGAACCCAGTTCCCTTAATACCCTTGGATGTATTCCATCAGGAACCGGGGCTTCATTAACATTTATTTTTTCCAACCTCTTTTAGATTACTTCCTGTGTTAACCAATTATTTGGCAAAGGTAGTGTAGCTCCATTATGTTGCAGTGTCCCAACCACTGGTACCTACCTTGTGTATACCGAAGAAAAGAACCTATTTAGCTCATCTGCCTTTTCTTGGTCACTAATTATCAGACGGCCTGTGTCACATTGTAATGTTCCTATAGCTTCCTTCCTCGCCTTCTTCCCATTAATATACTTAAAAAATATTTTAGGGTTAGTCTTACTCTCTTTTGCAATTCATTTTTCATTTTCTATTTTAGCCAGTCTAATCGCCCTTTTGGAAGCCTTGTTGATTTCCTTGTATTCCTGTAAGGCAGTCTCTGTCCCCTCTTGTTTGTATAATTTAAATGCCTGTTTTTTACTCCGTATCTTGATCTTTAAATCATTGTTAAGCCACATTGGATGGGATTTACTCCTTTTACTTTTATTGCCACACGGTATATGCCGATGTGTATGTATATTTAGTAAGGATTTAAATGTTGTCCATTTACGTTCAGTATTTTTACTTGCCAGTTCTTTGTCCCAGTCTATACTTTGTATTGCTGCCCTTAGACCGTTAAAATCTGCCCTTTTAAAATTAAGAGTTTTCGTTGGCCCCTTAAAATTTTTTTTTTTTTAATTCAATCTCAAACGAGACTGTGTTGTGATCACGGTTTCCCAAAGGTTGCCCTATTCCAACATTTGATACTATATCAATATTATTTGTGATGACTAAATCTAAGATAGCTTCATTTCTAGTAGGCTCTTGTACAACCTGGGCCAGATAATGATCCCTGAGTGTACTCAAGAACCTGCTCCCCTTAGATGAACTGCTGGTCTCATTTATCCAGTTTATTTCAGGGTAATTAAAATCTCCCATTATTAGAACTTTCCCATGCTTAGTTGCATTTTCAATCTGCAACAATAATTGTATTTCCTCACTTTCAGCTATATTTGGGGGTCTATAGCATACTCCTACTAAAATTGTTTTGGAATTTGCTGCTCCGCTATTTAACTCTACCCACAAACATTCAGCTTTACCACTAGGCCCACCATAAATATCTTCTCTGACTATAGGCTTCAATTCAGGCTTAACATACAGACAAATCCCTCCTCCTCGTTTACCATTGCCTCTATCTTTCCTAAATAGGTTATAACCATCCAGATTAACAGCCCAGTCATGAGTTAATACAGATCAGGCCACCCACATGCCTTCATTTATTTTTACTATTTTGTACATAGACAAATTGCGAGTTTGATCACATATCGGACTTCTAAAGCCTAATTGATTGACATTTAACCTCCATGTTTTACTGACGTAATGATGATGGTCTCATTTACTATTGGCCGTTTCTAAATCGGTAGTTACGACCATGATCATGGACTGAAATGCTAATTACGGGTGCATGGTTTAGGCTTTCAGACACAAGGCTTGTTTAATTGAATTGCTCTGTAACTATTGAAAATGTAATTTTGCAATTGAATAGGGGCCCTTAGTATATTTGATTTACATGCAACTAAAATACCATTACAGAACAATTCTTTCTTCCTACCCCAAACCAAAGGAAGAGACCTTTAGAACACTTGGCGCACACCTTAGAACAAGACAACACATAATGTCAAAATGGTAAACATTATACTAGTTTAAAATTATATTAAATACAGTCTATTAACTGCAGCTTCGCCTGAGGACTTAAAGTTCTGCATTAATATTACAATAAAGATATACATTTAGGATTCATCTTTGTCTCAAGTATGGAAAAAAAATATTTTAATATTGATAGATACAGTAGCAGCATTATATAGAAAAGAAAACATTATTATTTACAGTAAGAAATACATATATTCCCACAGGGACATTAACAAAATGTTTTAAAAAATGTAACCAACTCGTCTGGGTGATAAAAGAGTTAATACAAGGAAGTGAACAGGGATGTGAATATATGTACACAGAAAAGATCACATAATCAGCTTTCCTTGCTAGTGATTGTAAGGGTCCTCAAAAAAATAATATAAGTTTTTGAAACCCAAAATCAAAAGCAATCATTCTAGGCAATGCAAATCCTTGAGGTTTTCTTACTGTCTGAGGGAGAAAATAAATTATATAAATGTAAGTATATTACATTTCAATATTACATTCCTAAAGGAAACAGGGCAACATGACAGCCCCACACAGGCCAGCGGAGCAAAACTAAAATAATAGTAGTAATTCATAAAACTTTATGCAACTGGACTAACCTTCTATTATGCTAGACGCAACTTTTTATATTAGTAAAGTATACCTTTTAAAAGGACCCTGTAGTGCTCATATAATAATATAAAAAATAATTATTATTACAAATAGAATGGGAAGAAAACCACCAAACAATGTAGCATTTATATATATATATATATATATATATATATATATATATATATATATATATATATATATATATATATATATATCTTTACTTTACTGAGCACTAATTTTGTCAGTCTATGCCAGGGCTTAACAAATCCCTGGAGCTAGGGAGCCACGACTACTAAAATTTTAGTGCTGGTTCCTAACTTTTGAGCTATTATAGGTATGTTTCTATGTATAATGCATAACCTGGAAAAATGGGCTGGCTCCTAACTAATCTGGCTGACTCCTTCCTTACTTTCCAATAAATCTGGTAACCCCTGGTTTAAGCCTAGGTCGCACAGAATACATATTTATGCAATGTTTTTATATATTCAGCACAGTGCAAAGTTGCCAGTTACACTATAAACCCAGAAGCGATCACCTACTGAGATACATTTTGTGATTTAGAAATACATTTATATACAGCAATGTAATCTAGCCATATGCATTCCAACCTTGTTCATTTCATATCTACTTTACTACTTAAATGGCCATTTAATTTAGCACAACTGAGACCACATCAAAATTAAAATCTCCTAAACCCATGTTGAAATACTTTTTGATTTTATGAAATATGTGCATTTTTTACTGAGAAATCAAATGTGTGTTTACATGAATATCGGACTGCCCACATGCTTTTGCATTACTGCAGCCAATCAGGTTGCTTATTTTTTTCTTACAGCAGAAAATTCAGGTTTCTGCTTTCTTGCCTCTCTGGAATTTGAGCAATGCAGACCAGCTCAGGGGGTTTAGTGCTGCGCTCTGGTGCTGCAGCTTGTGTAGTGATCAAAAGAAAAAATAAACTTTAACATACCTATATATGCAGGCATTAAATGCTGGACTCACCTAAAAAAGGGCAGCTTTGGTTTAACTGGTCAGTGCAGTGTAAACTAAGTCCCGGAAACAGCGGCTAGCAATCACTGCCTTCCCCAGAGAGAAACACAACAGCACAAACATGCACTCGGCTATTTGTTATTACTCATGCCAGTAGGCAGTATAGACTTCTATGTAAACAGAGACTTAAAAATCATGTGCTCTTTCACACCATGAAGAGCACTTACAGTGAGGTAAATCGCCCTTTAAATACGTATTCTCTGCCTGTTTCAAGAAATAAATACTGTAACTAGTTATTGTTATATATATATATATATATATATATATATATATATATATATATATATATATATATATATATCTATCAGGAAATAGTCCAGCAAGATATTGTAGAAATATAACATGAATGCAGAAGGTACATGACAGAGAGATTTGGGCATGTTAAACAAATTAATAATATTTAATTACACAATTTGCTTTATTCCTCTCTCTCTCTCTCTCTAGGAAACAAAGCCGGTGAAAATATGACTATTGGATTTCTCTTCTGGCTGGAAATATTGCAGTGAAGTCCTCTGATTCCTTTTTATTATTCTTTTATTATTCACAATCCCACTATATTAGGACATTATCTTTATAACAATCACCACATTACCATTCAGCCTAACATGTGACCCCTTATATGGTTATTAGCAGATGCTAATTCAACTCCAGCTGTAAAATAACTAATAAGATTAAATTAGTGAAGGAAGGAGGATGTAAAATGGGGATTAAAATGAAGAGGATTTATTTTAGCCATTTCAGGTAACTGAATGAACACCAGAAATGATGAAAACCTAAGCTGAATATTGAAAACTGAAAGCTCAAGGGAAACTGTTTGCTTACAGGGGCCAATTATTATATTAGGCTGAAAATAATTAAATTAGAATGAAAAGCATGAAAAAGCAAGCATGCAGAACAAGCATAACAAAATGAACAGTTTATCTAGATAAAGGACCTATCGCATGGTTCTCTATTGGAAAGCCATTACCCTCCAGTTCTGCAATTAGGGGATGTTCCTTGATTGTGTAAAGATGCCAGTGATTAGCAGAAGAAATCAGTTGCAAATGACCAAGAAAAAAGAGTATGTTTATATATTTTTCTATTTGGTTTTATATTAAGCAAACCATATATTATCTAACAAGACATATGTGAGAAGTTGGGGGGGGGGGGGGGGGGGTTGATGTATGTAAAAAATATCAGCATCAGCAGCAATGTAAGAAAAATGTATAAAATACTATTTTATAGAAAGTTTTCAATTGAAGAGCCCTGGAGAATTTCATCTTGGACTGCAGGCCTGCCTGTAGCGTAAGTGGGAGGATTATCCTACTCTTCTATTTAGTTCCCTTGTAAAGGGGCTATTTACAGAAACTGTCTTTCAGCAAAACTAAATAGACATCCTATCTGAATCCGCAGTTCCTCACAGGGTATCTCCTCTTACGGATGAGATGTCTCATGTTTTTACGTGGTGTGGCAGAGCGCCCCCTTCTGGCGGGATCAGCGCTCTGTTTATGCAACTTTTTGTGCTCTTTATGGAGGACTCTGGAGCCTTTGTATGCTTTTTACAGGCTTTAATAAGTGGTTGGTATAATATAAATAAACATAGCTTGTGGTCAGCATGAAATAAACATCTACTCAAACAGGCTTACTTACTTGCAGGAACGCCACTGACTAGCCCTGGGACCGCTAATCGGCCTGCAGGTAAAAACAGTACCTTTTGTATCACAGAGGGGTGGTACCTTTAAGTCCAGTCACTTAGCTGCAATGGATCCTCTTCTGCTTGCAGCGAATGTTCTCCTTTAAATCAGATGTAGTTACACAGCCTGATCCCACAATGGCAGCTTCACTTGCTGCTCTGGCACACTTGCTTCCCAGTCTCTGGTGCTCTCTTTCTCTCTGGAGCTCACTGGTGCTCGCTCTCTGGAGCTCTCTGGTGCTCGCTCGCTCTCTGGAGCTCTCTGGGTCCACACCCAGCCTGAAAACCCCCTGCTGGTTGCTTCAGGAGGCCTTTTAAAGAAACTTCCAGCTGGGCCTGATTACACCTCAAGCTTAACTCCGTAGCTCCTGGTGTAAATAATAATGTCTCAGGGATTAGTCCTCTTCCTAGCGCTGCGTCCACACTGGCCTCTGGGGGCAAACCATCACATCTCCTCCCCCTCAGCTCGACACCATAGGGTTGAGCGACAACGCCGAGAGGCCGTGTATGCCACCATCCTACCGTCCGGCCATTCTTGCACCAGTAAGACCTTCCCAATAGTGCTGAAGCGTCTGCTTTATCAGCTTTCTCATCTTGAAGCGCTCTCTTCTTCGCACCGCCCGGGACATTGCCCACACATCGTGGGTAGGACACCGGCCCGCCCGTCACTCCGAGTGCCCTCCTCCAGGGACCCTTCAAAAGTACTCGTCGTACTACTGTATGAGAACTCACTTCTCCATAACGTCTCTTCCCTGGGGTATCAAGCAGATCACTCAGTCGCTCCCTCCTTACAACCTGATGGGGTTTAGTGTAGGGCTCAAATATCAGAGAGTCAGCTGCCCTCCCTGAGTACAATTCTTGGCCAAATTTTGTGACCTCTTGAGATTGTCGTGCTTCCTTTCTCAGTTCATTCTGTAGGGTCTCCAATTCTCCCCCTGTAGGCTCATCAGTAGCATCCCTTTCAACTTCATTATACAACAGCAACTTCCTGGGCTGTCTTTCTTCCCTCTGTTCCTGGCTCCCTTTATTCCAGGTGCTCCTATTGTCTGGCTGACAATTCTCACCAGAACGTATGAGCTTCATACAAGCACCTTGCTTCTGTTCTGGTCCAGGATCCGCTATAGACTCCAAAGCTAGGCCCCCTCTCACGGCTGCGTCTTGCTCTTGGGTCTGTACTTTATCTTTCTCTCTGTGCAGAGTAGGCATATTCTCTGTCTTTGCTAGAAAGAAGCTCTCAGACTCTTGTTTTTCCTGGAATATCTCCAGCTGTTTAGCAACGTCCAGCTGACGACCAACAGATAGGCTAGTATACTTCTTAGTAGCCTCTTGTATCCTGAATTCCTGTACAACATTTTTATTTTCTGTATCCTCGGCCTTCACTCATTTTATTTCTTCTTTTAGTGACTTCTCTAATAGCTTTGCCTCCAAGGCGTCCAGCTTTTCATGACCATTTTCTAAATTTTCTTCTTTAATAGAGTGGTCATTATGGATTACTTGTTGGTCATTGGTTTGTGGCTCAGAGGACTCATTTTCTAATTCTTCAGCCGCGGTTTCATGGTTTGGCACTTGTTCTTCAGAAATGCTTTGGGCAGATGGGTCATGCACTTTTGTTGCCGAGTCACTATTCACAACCTCAGGGTTAGAAGAAGATTCATTTTCTTTCTGGAATGTCTCTACCCCCTGACCATCTTGTCCTGATTCATGTTTATCTGCATCCTGATGGATTTGCTGTTTATCTCCTGTGCATACAGTCTCAGATAACTGTTCTGATGATACATTTTCAGCTGATATGGTCTGTGACTTATGAGTTTCCATAACCTGTTCCCCACTATCAGAAGACTCTTTATTTATGGCATGCTCATTAACATGAGCAGACATCTCAGGCACTTGGGTTGATTTTGGTGCTTCTGCGATTGGCTCATGCATTGCGGACTCTTCTGGCTCGGAAGTCGGTATAGATTCTCCTACCGGTTCATGAGCTTCCTGCGAACATCGTTCTGCATTTAATGTAGCGTCTTGAGCACACAGGTTCTGCAGGTCAGTGTTAGTCTCTTCTGGAGATGCATCACACTGAACCAACTGTCTCTTCATATCAGATGAATTGGCCATCCTCTGTATTTGTGGAGCATGAAATAGCAGCTCCCTCTGTATTACAGTTGCTTTCCTCTGTTTACGGGATTCCTCTATCTCTTGTGGCTGAGAGCTGGAAATGGTGATTTCTCCTTCTCTCTGAGATGCACAATTAGGGAGGAGATCTGGCCTCTCCTGTTTATCCTTGTGCTGCAACTCCCACACAACGGATTCTTTCAGCTTATACCTGGGAGGACTCCTCCTCTGGTTCCATCTAGGCATCTGTAGCTTACTCTTGTAGGACACTCTATAGTCTTCCAACGAAGTCTTCCTTCTCCATTCAGGAATATCATTAGGCATCTTCCGGATACCCTTCCTTTTAGTAGTAACTTGCCCATCTGTCTTCTCTTTAGAAAGGCTTCCAGTTACTTCTTCTTTTGTAAAAACACTGGCTTTATTCATTTGTTTGATCTCTTCTTTCTCTGAATCAGAGATCTTTATCAGGCACTTTCTTTGTCTAGACACCTCAGGAGTATTCACCCCGGGCAGGTGACTGTGTCTGTCCCTTTTTCCTTGGTCTTGGCTCACAACTTTAGTTGCTTTTAAATCATCATTAGCTTGCTTCAGGGACAAAAGTTCTTTTTCAGACTCCTCTGTCTCTTTTGCCGTCTCTTTTTCAGCGGTTTCTGTTATTTTCCCAGCAATCGTGTACGCCGTTTCATCGGTCTCTTTCACCGTGTCAGCTGTTCCTGCAGTCTTTTTCACTTTCTCTGCAGTCTCATCAGCGGCTCCTGCCGTCTCTGCGCCGGCTCCTGCCGTCTCTGCGCCGGCTCCTGCCGTCTCTGCGCCGGCTCCTGCCGTCTCTGCGCCGGCTCCTGCCGTCTCTGCGCCGGCTCCTGCCGTCTCTGCGCCGGCTCCTGCCGTCTCTGCGCCGGCTCCTGCCGTCAGCCCGCCAGTTCCTGGCTTGTCTATCTTTGACAATATCATCAAATGACTTCTCAACGCCAAGCTCCAATGGGGTGTCCATAATATTTGGATGGAAATCTCTCCTGGTCATGCCAGTCACACCTTTCTCGTGTGCTTGAAGTATAGGAGCACTTCTCCGGCTAGCTTGTTGCACCCCCAGCGCCTTTATGCTGGCTATAAAGTACGCCTTCTGTTCATTCTGGGAGTCGTTCCTCATCCTCTCATCAGGGACCCCGTACACTGGTTTGTGGTAGGGATGGGCATGCTCTTCTTCGGTATTCCATCTTCTATTATCAGATTTTTCCCACAGAGAGGTAGGGGCCTGTCCAAATTGTGAGACTTCCCCTCTGTACTGTAACTTCTCCTTATTACAACTCAGGTTCTCTTTGTTCTTATATTTCTGGGTACTGATTCTCTGTGCTCTGACATCCCGGGTAACTCTAACTCTGGCAAGGATCTCAGCTTTGAGGTCATCATAATTTTCTATCTTTTCTTCATTCAAGCTCAGATAAGCTTTCTGAGCTTCGCCCGTCAAATACGGGGCAATGAGGCTGACCCATGCCGATTATTCTCTCCTCTGCTTGTCGTTGCCACTTCTCTGTGGCCTCTCTCATGCAGATTATTCCCTCCTCTGCTTGTCGCCGCCACTTCTCTGTGACCTCTCCCAAACATGCAGCAGCACCTCTTAGTTTACCCTCTTTTGCAGCATGGGCTCCGTCCGCTGCAATTACTTTTTGCCATTCCGGCTGACAAGCTCCGCCCACTTTCTGGCGTGTAGTGGCATCTACCAGGGCTTTCACTAGTTCCTCCATGGACATCTTGTAAGGTGGGCTGTCTTCTTAATACAGACAATTTAGCATCCCACTTCTGACTCCAACTGTGGCAGAGCGCCCCCTTCTGGCGGGATCAGCGCTCTGTTTATGCAACTTTTTGTGCTCTTTATGGAGGACTCTGGAGCCTTTGTATGCTTTTTACAGGCTTTAATAAGTGGTTGGTATAATATAAATAAACATAGCTTGTGGTCAGCATGAAATAAACATCTACTCAAACAGGCTTACTTACTTGCAGGAACGCCACTGACTAGCCCTGGGACCGCTAATCGGCCTGCAGGTAAAAACAGTACCTTTTGTATCACAGAGGGGTGGTACCTTTAAGTCCAGTCACTTAGCTGCAATGGATCCTCTTCTGCTTGCAGCGAATGTTCTCCTTTAAATCAGATGTAGTTACACAGCCTGATCCCACAATGGCAGCTTCACTTGCTGCTCTGGCACACTTGCTTCCCAGTCTCTGGTGCTCTCTTTCTCTCTGGAGCTCACTGGTGCTCGCTCTCTCGCTCTCTGGAGCTCTCTGGTGCTCGCTCGCTCTCTGGAGCTCTCTGGGTCCACACCCAGCCTGAAAACCCCCTGCTGGTTGCTTCAGGAGGCCTTTTAAAGAAACTTCCAGCTGGGCCTGATTACACCTCAAGCTTAACTCCGTAGCTCCTGGTGTAAATAATAATGTCTCAGGGATTAGTCCTCTTCCTAGCGCTGCGTCCACACTGGCCTCTGGGGGCAAACCATCACAGTGGGTAGCATTCCCAGCTTGTGTATAATCCATCCAGAGCTTTCCTCAAAGCTGTGCAAAACAGCAGGAATATGATTAAAGGAAGCCATTTTTAAAATGGTAATGGATTACAAGAGCAAAGCCTTTGTGGGCACATTTACATGTCCCTGCCCCGGTTTCCAGAATGCAGTGTAGTTCTCAGAATTCTGAGCAAGAAACAAGTTTAACTTGTTTTCGACATTCAAGTGTTGAAATGTGAACACAAATGTACTATCTATTTACTGTATATGTGTATATATATATATATATATATATATATATATATATATATATAGAGAGAGAGAGAGAGAGAGAGAGAGAGAGAGAGAGAGAGAGAGAGAGAGAGAGAGAGAGAGAGTTCACCACAACAATCATTTATAATATGGTGGGCAAAAGAGCGATAGAAACCCTCCACCGTACAGTAAATAAATAGTACATCTGTGTTCACATTTGAATGTCTAAAACAAGTTTAAAAACCTGCTTCCAGCTCAGAATTCCAAGAAAAACTGTTATTACACTGCATTCTGGGAAACTGAGCTGGGACATGCATATACAGTAAACCCCCCGTTATCCGGGACTCCCTATTGTCGGATAACTGTAGTTGCTGGTTAATCAAGAGTCCCCGAATTTAAGGGTTTAAAAAGGCAGTAGAGCCTAAACTGGGTCATTTAGGCCCAGAAAAAATAATTAGATAAAAAGTTAGCATTTTTTTTATTTGCAGTCTCGAACTCCGGATAGTGCTGGTTTAGCGGGAGTTCTTTGGAAAATGGGGAATTGATGCCGGTGCCAGTTGCTTGAGAGTCACGGTTAGTTGGTTGTCGGATGACCGGGATTCTACTGTGTGTATATATATATATATATATATATATATATATATACACATACACACACACAGTTTTAGACATCCTCTCTCACTTAAGAACAAAGCTGTTACTGATAGTGTTTAACACATAAATGCTAAATGTAGAGGCACATGGGTCCACTCACAGAGGGGTGTCACATCTGTGTACATGGAATAGTTAGAGCTAATAGGTCTTAAAAGGACATAAAAAGCATTTTTTCTTTGTTGCATCTCAAAGAGGGTATTGCAAAATGTACCACTGTGTGCTTGCTCCGGACAGCCAGTAAGCAGTAATTCAGCTGTATGACTCATACTTCTCTGCGAATTAAAATCGACAGACTTATGTATACTCGCTATATTCGCTTCAATGAAGGTCTTGCTTAATATTTTTTCCATGCAAAGCACAATATTAGTAATGTTTTAATCATGCGCTTTTAAATGCATGAATGGGATCCGAGAATGGGATTGGGGCGCGCGTCTTTAAACAGCACATTTTTCTCTTGTCAATAAGTGCCAACTAGCATATTACATCACCGGAGACATGATCACCATGAATATGCTACGCTGTAAATGGTCAGCTATAGGTCAATGAATTTTTAGGCTTCCTACTGCACAGGGTGCCCAGTGGCCCCCAAATTGCAAAGGTGTGCAGATGATTTCTAGGAGATGTCTTTAGCAATCAAGGGGTTAAGGGCTACTCAAAACAAATCCTACCCTAAAACAATTGCTTGCTCGGTAGATTTAGAGACACATTAAGGTTTTACAGATGGTAGATGCATAAAGATCAGAATTTAGAAGCAGAACTGAAGCCCTAAAATAATTCAAATTATATTTATGTTTTTAATACCAAGGATGTTCAGACTGATATGATTTGTTCTGTAGGCAAACAATAAACCACATATTCACAGAACATGGCAGTAAGAAAATAAATAATGTACAAAAACTAAAACAAAAAACGGAAAACAGTACAAAATACAATGAAAACAGCCCAGGATTATAATTCTTAAAGGAAAGTTTCATACCTTTGTTTTAAAAAATGCTCTTTTGTAGAGCAGCCTTCGATAAAAGACAAAATGTTTTTTACAAAATAAAAAACATACAGACTAAATTATGAAACTGTTATATGCAATTATACTGTAGTGGAAGCCATCATTATTCTGTCTGCCAGTCTGTTTCTAAAGAAGGAGGATATATTAAACGCAGCTCTAACAAGTTGCTTAAGAAAGGAAATAGTTGCAAACAGTCATGAATCTAATAGTACGTTAATAGCGGATTGTTTATTTTATTTTCTATTTTCTAAAACATTTCCTCCCTCATAAAATGTAGTTCTTCTAAAGTGCATAGTATATTTTGGTGATTACAGTATCCAAAGAAATAGAAATAATTAACTAATAACCAGTAATATTCTATTTATATGCATTTCTCATTTATAAACAAAATGTATATTGAAGTCTGTAATATTCAGCACGCAGAATTCTTTTGAGGACATAGAGAAAGCTACCAAGGGGTGACGAAACACGTTTGATACTTTTTTAAATTGGTATAGTATATTGTATTCTCATATTTTATCATTTAAGCTTATGTCAAACTAGGGGTAAATTTTCTTGAAGTATACCGAATACATCACCGGCTTACAACACTATAACTGGGGCTAAACAACCCTAGTAGTGTGCTTGTAGAAGAGGTGGACCATCTAATACCGCTATACACTATAAAGTGCATTGTAAAAATATTCACCCCCGTGGCATTTTTCGTGTTTTGTTGCATCACAACCTGGAATTAACATGGATTGTTTGAGGATGATTTGCATCATTCAATTTCCAGAACATGCCCACAACTTTGAAGATGTTTTTTTTTATTTTTTTGTGAAGCAAACAACAAATAGGACAAAATAACAGAAACAGTCAATGTGAATAACTTTTTCACCCCCCCCTAAAGTCAATACTTTGTAAAGCCACCTTTTGCAGCAACCACAGCTTCAAGTCGCCTTGGATAAGTCCCCATGAACTTGCCACATCTTACCATTGGGGTTTTTGCCCATTCCTCCTTGCAAAACTGCTCCAGCTCCTTCAAGTTGGATGGTTTGCGCTTCTAAAAAGCAATCTTTAAATCTGACCACAGATTTTCTATTGGATTGAGGTCTGGGCTTGTGCTAGGCCATTCCAACACATTTACATGTTTCCCCTTAAACCACTCAAGTGTTGCTTTGCCGGTGTGTTTGGGGTCATTATCCTGCTGGAAGGTGAACCTCCGTCCTAGCCTCAAATCATGCACAGAGTGGTACAGGTTTTGCTCAAAATATCCCTGTATTTAGCACCATCCATCTTTCCCTCAACTCTGACCAGTTTCCCAGTCCTGGCTGCTGAAAAACATCCCCACAGCATGATGCTGCCACCATGTTTCACTGTGGGGATGGTGTTGTTGGGTGATGTGTTGGGTTTGGGCCAGACATAGTGTTTTCTTTGATGGCCAAAAAGTTAAATTTTAGTCACATCAGACCAGAGCACCTTCCTCCATACATTTTGGGAGTCTCCCACATGCCTTTTCGCAAACTCAAAACGTGCCATTTTGTTTTTTGCTAAAAGTAATGGCTTTCTTTTGGCCATAAAGCCCAACTCTATGGAGCGTACGGCCTTATCGTCCTATGTACAGATACTCCAGTCTCTGCGGTGGAACTCTGCAGCTCCTCCCGGGTTACCTTAGGTCTCTGTGCTGCCTCTCTGATTAATGCCCTCTTTGCCCGGCCCGTGAGTTGTGGTGGGAGGCCGTTTCCTGACAGGTTTGCTGTTGTGCCATGTTCTTTCCATTTGGTTATGATAGATTTGATGGTGCTAATGGGGATTATCAAATATTTGGTATATCTAACCCTGACTTCTACTTCTCAACAACATTGTCCCTTACTGGTTTGGTGAGTTCCTTGGTCTTCATGGCAGTGTTTGGTTAGTGGTGCCTCTTGCTTAGGTGTTGCAGCCTCTGGGCCCTTTAAAAAAAAGGTGTGTATATGTAATGACAGATCATGTGATACTAAGATTGCACACAGGTGGACATCTTTTTACTAATTATATGACTTCTGAAGGTAATTGGTTGGTTTTATGTACTTCATAACAAGGGGCTGAAAACATACGCACATGCCAATTTTCTGTTTTCTATTTCTAAAAAATAGTTTTATGTATATATTTTGCTCATTTCACTTCACCAACTAAAGACTATTGTGTTCTGATCCATCACATAAAATTCAGATTAACAAAACATTGAACTTAAGGCTGTAATGTAACAAAATGGGTAAAAAGTCAACGGGGTGAAGGTTAAAGAATAAACCCCATAGAAAGTAAAGTAAGCTCAATTTATACATTGGTATTTGTAAATTTTGACTACCTACCTATGGACTTTGGATATATCTGCACGCCATTTGCATACCTCTGATTGTGAGCTAGGAACGTATGAGTGTTCCTTTTTATGTTCTACTATTTGTATATTACATTCCTCTTCTGCATCTGGATCACTACCATTTCTTGGCGAAGGGGCTTGTGTACCTCACTGAAGCTGTGAGCTATACCAGGTAGGGTCACCCAAAATGGGTAGGTCATACAAATTGCAGTCCACTGTAGAAGGAGCTGGCAACCCACTCCAGTATCTTTGCCAAGAAAATCATATGGATAAGCACAACCAGAAACCCAGACAGATGTGCCCGGTGTGATGCATCCATATGGTCACTGAGAATCAGACACAACTGAAGGACTGAACAACAAAATATTACATTACATTTTATTGATCTACGCTACAAAGCAGTGGTACGCTTCTTTCCCCTACACCCATTTATCCGATTACTGAAAACAGCAGAATATGGCTCAATGTGAACAAGTTTAATACATTGCTTTAAATTTTCTTACAATGCTCTACAACTTCCAAATGAACCATATGTATTGAGGCGTGTAATTATTCTTACTTTTTGCCATATGTTAGTTAGTCCATTCATACAAACACACTAATCATGCTAGTAGCATATCTACTGGAGTGCAGACTGAAAGATATACTGCTGCTCAACAAAACAGTAGCTATGTTTTAATATATATTTTTTTATCCATCATGCATGTTGGTCAGCAAATTTGAAGGAACATTGAATTGTCCGTTTTTAGTATGCTCTGACAAAGAACACAACCTGATAATGGGTAAAAGTATAATAGTCTGTTTAAAAGTAAGTAAATACATCCTTTAAATGTTAAGGATAATATAATATTTTGCTTTAATAGCTACAGACAACAAAATGTGAAATCTGGGAGAATGGGAGGAACCTGCATTCAGGTCTACTAAACCAACTCCCTTCCTATAGATAAGTGGCATTTAAAAAAAAATCAGTGATACAACAAAAGCCTTCTGCCTCTGACTAATCACCTCCTTCACTGATATAGGAGATGACCACAGCAATACAGTGATTCTTTAATATTAGACAAAACAACTGCAAGGGTGTTTCTGTATTTTATATATTGTGTATAATAAACTAGTCTCAGAAATATCACAGTGTGCATACACATTACATTGCAAACTGCTAAAAATCTTATGTACAACACCATAAGAATGTGAAACATGACAAAAATGATAATAAGGTTTAACATGGTTAACTTACAGAATAATTAGAGTTAAAAATGTAATGCATGTTATAGACCGATAGCAGGCATGGTCAGATTTTCATCGAGTACCCCAAGTAAATGTGATTAAAAGCTACAATTAGGTAAGATGAAACAAAGCTCTATTTATATGTTAATAAGGCTGCCCTTGTGCAATGCATCTGCAAAGGGTCATCACTTGCATTATATCTGTGCTTGGATTTAGTGTCTAGACCTCATGTGATTTAAACTGTGTTACAATTCAAGGACATGAGGAAAATAACCATGGTATACAATCTCTCTCAATCCATGTGGCCGCATTCTCATATTCAAGTTCAGCCAGGACACCAGGATTTAAACAAAATGTCTCTATCCTGTAGGGATACCAAGGAGAATAAGGCAAACATATATATTCACGTTTTGAGCCTTTATATATAACTATGTGACTTAAATCCAGTTTTGTGAATACAAAGATCTTTGCTTGTAATGTCCTATCAATTTGAGGTTTATGATGTGTAGCTTTACTCTTGGCACATAAATCGTTGAACTTTCTCATTTATAGGGGCAGCATAATGCAGATTTTTAATCTCTATACAGTATCAGCAAGTAAAACACTAAATGAATGGTGCATCTCCCCCTTGGCAACACTGGATACATGCTGCCTTCTCCCCTGCTAGTTCTCAACATGGAAACAGACACCCTTGGATAAAACCTATTAATGTCTGAAAGGTCAGAGGGTTTATCTCTGTAAAGCAGGACAAGCATGTATTCAGTGCTTTCATTCTGGAAAACAGAGTTTTTTGATTTAGGGATTCTTCGATTGTTTTTACATGTTGATGAATGGAGATTAAAAAAAATGTCCCTTTAATTTCCTCTTGAGTAGTCTCATCAAAAGTCAGTCTTCAGAGGCCAAATCCAGGATGCATTTCCAGAAGCTCTATGAGTGAGAGGATCATTTAAAGGCTAAACCATTTTGATTTACCTGCATGTGCTGGCAAATGGATATCCTGAAAATGTGACCTTGATTCAGCCATTGATGATAACGTTGGACAAGAGTGATCTAGTACAACAGTCCTAGAATAGACTAAGACAGATTCTCAGGTTCTTCAGAAAGGCTGCAAAGGATGCATGTGTCGGAGTTGCCTCAGAGAAAACTCTCAATACTTTAATGTCCCTTTTACACCTGGGTCAAGAAACAGAACACGGCGAATGCCCCAACCAATCCTTAGTCAAACTTATCCGAAAAGTTACCATGCTAACAACAGCTGCCCAACAATGTAATTACTCCAATAAAACAAATTATTACACAGATACACAGTGAGAAAAAAAACAAAAAATCTATGTGTCTCCAGACATTCCCATCTGAAGGTCCACTAGGGGCAGATACCATATTAAATAATAGTGCCATTGACATTACATCATATTCCTTCCCTCTCCAAATATTGATTAATCTTCTAACTTTTCACAACTTCCTGTAAACTCACAGTTCCTTCTTAACCTCCCTATTCCTTATTTGCTCCTCCCCAGGTTTCTGCCTCTTCCGTCCCCTGTAGATTGTAAATAGCGAGTTTCCAATCCTGTGGGTGCTTTGGAAAAAAACACCTTTTACAAGATTCGAAGCTCAAAACAGGGACCTCCATTTTCTGCAGTTGTTAATATTGTATATTGTAGATTTCCTTGTTCTTATCCCCTGTACATCGCTACGGAATATGTTGGTGCATTACAAATAAAAGTTTATAATAAAAATGTATTTGTGTACTGTTATAGTTAAAACTATTCAAATAGACAATGAATAATGCAAAGGCAAATTATTCAGTAGTCACAATCCAACATATAATAAAGAGCAAATGATATATCAATGGTACCATGTCACAACCCAGTGGAAGAACAGGACTATTGGGTGAGCACATGGCCCATACGATCCCCAGCTGCTGCCACAACAGTGGACTAGGGGTGTTTTCATAGCCAACACACCTTGTCATGACTATGGCCACGGTGACCAATGATGGACATTTCTCTGTATTTGCTCCTCGAGTTAATCATTATACTTCGCAGAGACTCAAGAGACTCTTCCCCTGGGTAACCAAAATCAAGGTCTAACTGTCCATATTTACAGTTATGCACGTTTATTTTGTGAGTACTGTATTTCAGATTGTTTTAAACATAGTTTTGCTTTAAGACTGACTAGTAGCAACTTCCAGTAGTCAACCGCGAAACCCAGTTCACTCCTAGTCTAGAGATACAGACAGTCTTGAAGGTATAGGTTCCATAAACTTGTATATGGAATTCTCTAATTGAGGGGTCAAGTATGGTTAACAAGACAAATGTAAAGTGGTGTCAAGTACTTTGTAACTGATATGGTTAACTACCACTTTTGTAATACTTAGATATGTCATTTAGCCTGACCCCCAATATCTTCTATGTGAGGCCCCGGTTAGTAACCAAAACCCCTGGAAGTCTGTGACTGGCTAAAAGGTGTGTCACCTTCCGGTCTCATCAAGGTTCCCATGACTGCCTCTCTCCTAATACAATAAAGGCCTGCTGGCCCGAGGGTGAACAATAGCGGACTGGCCACACTACCCCTTTTAACCATATCCATGTCCCTGGGTACACTGTATCTGGTGCCTCCTGTCCCAACCCTACAATGGACCCCCTACCAAGCTTAGACATGAGACCTCTCGAATACTATTAAAGGAGATATCAGGCACCTGTCATCCCAGACTTGATTACACCCCAGGCCCTGGTGCAGCAGCATAGCCCACTCCCGCTAGCCTATACTTGGAATTCATCCAATCATCCAATTCAACATTGCTGATTGGCTATGGGCAGATTTTGCCAACCAATCACAACAGTGCCAGTCAGGCTCATTGTGGATTTGTTCAAGGACCCAATGGGGGAAGTTCATAGTTGTGAAAGTTGCACACGCATGTTTATTTATGATAATATCTCATTGTCCTTTTGTGAAAATAGAGTATAAAAATGTAAACCAAATATAAATATTATGCTGGCTTTTGGAACACATATACATGGTGTCTTTTCTTAAGGTAAATCTGTACATTTGCTACCAAGGTCCTGGAATCTTATAACCATTCTGTGAAAAGGGATACCAAACTGGAGGAAACCTACAGGTAAGATCAGTCTAGCAATCTTTTTAAGCCCAATGAAGGAGTAGGTTGTGACACACAATGTACCTGGGAATCAAAGTGACAGTAGCATAGGTAACTGGGGGCAAGACAACTGGAGCTTAATGGCACAACAACATTGTAAATGTTGAATAATGGGCCAACTAACTAAACAAACAAACAAACAGAAGATACTATGAAATAATCACTTCATATTAAAAGGTGACATAGATAATAATATTACATGTGGAGCATATCACTCTATCTTTAAGAAAAGACGGTACAAGCATATGTTCGCATTAAGAAAATAAATGTGACATTTAGAACATTATTATAACATAAGGGAAATAAAACTCCTTTTTTATGGACTGATAATAGTTGTCAAATGAAATTATTAACAACATACAAGAAACAGCAGTAAAGGGAATAATTTATTATGTATAAGTAATAAATCTACATTAAAAAAGTATGGGACAATGCAATGAGGCCTTTAAAATGGAGTAAGGACTAAAATCAATCTAAGAAGCATCAAATCCCCATAATCAAAACATGGGAGTCACCTAATTTATTTATTTTGTTCGGATAAGTTACCCATCTTAAAAAACATGAAACACCAACTATAACTTTCAGCTAAATGGGAAATTAAAGATATGACAAAATGTGTTCAAAAGGGGTGACAGAGTCTCTTTTATGAAAAGTATTATTATCAATAACCTTTACTCATAAAGCACCAATAGCTTAGGCAATAAAAAAATTCTAAATCATATCTAATGTAGACATTGTGGTAATCATGAAGACAGATATTATCTCAATTGTATTTGGTATAATTCATTACATTTAGATCCTTACCAGGGTTACAGTCTGTGAGCAGCGAGCAGATGGACAGGAGGACTTTAGAAATGGTGAGGGCCGGGCTCCAGTTATCTTTCAGGATATCCAGACAGATCACTCCCTGACTGTTAATGTTACAGTGATAGATTCTTGTCCGAAAAGTCACCTGAGGGAGAAATACACGACATTGTAAACGTTGACTAAATTAATTAAAAGTTTTATCTTTTCTATGCATAATTATAATTAAAATCATATGCAGTACAATGACAAGCTTCCAAATTGCAAACATGAAGGACTGCTTGTGGTCAATTGTTATTTCTATATAGTCTTTTGAATAACTTCAACTTAATGATGAGAAAACATTTTTTTGCAAGTTTACTTTACTGCTACTTTAGGGTGTGTCCTTTCAAGCTAATGAACGCTCTACTAGTCATACTGAAAGAACTAGCAGGTTTAGCTTTGTGACTCACAAATCTTGCCTCACTTCAGGAAGTGGATCACTGGAAATAACAATAGTAGATCCCATTGATGCATAATTGCATATAAAAAGGTAATAAAGTAGAGGCTCTATTATTTTTTTTGTATTCTAATGTATATTACCTGTATTCAAGTGTAGTTCTTCAAAAGAGTATATATTTTAAGTATAATACTACAGAAGCCCTATAACAAACACACTTGAAATGTTGTATCAAATAATTTGTCAAATAACAATTATTAATAATTATTAGATTTTTTTTTAATTTAAACTTAGTGTGTACAGTACTGTTTATATATGTTTTTTCAGGTAGTTCATGCCCCACAGTGCTGATAGAGGAGTATCAGTAGTGAATGAAAGCTTTTTGTTGCATGAAAAAATACCAAAATAAACATTACCAAACTCACCCTGTGTGCTAAATCTCTTGCCTTTGCAAGCAGATACTTTTGTTAGTTAACGCCCCTGGAATTCCCTGCTAAAATGAGCCTAAAATTCATAATGCGTTTTGGCCAACCACAGATAGCTAATACATTTTAATACTTTGTAGCAATCAGTGGAAGTTTGTGTAGGAAGGAATCATGTAATGTGCTGTCCCCAAGTAGAAGAAAGCAGGAGGAGACAGACACTGTTCTATAGATCTCTGCTTTGAGCTGCTGCTGCCGCCTTGACAGTTAGTAAAGAGTTGACAACCCATGTCCAAATGCAGTGTTTCTATTGGTAGGTACACTGTGTATATGTAAGCAGCTCTGGGGTGTGGAAAACAAGTTTTATTTTTAAATAAAATAAATCTGCATGTGTATAGAAGGACTCCATGTAATCAGAACTGGATCTACCTTTTTGGAGCCCCTAGGCAGTGAAGTGGAGGAGCCCCTGTGAGTGAGTATGCCTTTTCTTGTGTTTAAGTTCCTTTTTTTGTCATAACTCTCTTGTTCTCGGTTGGTACCACCTAGTAGCCAATCAATGAACTAAAGTATTTCATTTATTTTAAGCCAGGAACAATTTTTTTTGAAAGGGCACCCCTCACAGGGAAGCACCCCTGGGCGGCTGCATAGTTGGCCTAATGGGTAATCTGGCTATGAATGTAATGTGTGTTTCTGATAAAAGCAGCATATGCTAGATTAGAAAAAAAGGTAAAAACAGGGGAAGTTAGATACAGTATACCTTTAACATGTATAGCTTCAAAATAGATTTGAGCAAAACAAGTTTACAAAATCGCCCCAATACAGGTACAATGGGGAACTAGTAGAGAGCATGAACACTGTCTCTGAAAACTACAAGACTGAAAAGTAAGTAGAGAAGACTCAACTTGGCTACATATGACCTTAAAGGTATATCTAAGTTTCCCTGTGTTTATGGTAATTTTAGCAGGGATTTACAGGGGTGTTAATTAACAAAAGTAACTGCTTGCAAACTCAAGAGATTTAGCAAAACATGTTTTGCATACACTACTGATTCTCCTCTATCAGATGTTTTCATAATCCAGGAAACTTAAATATGCCTTTAAAAAGATGAATTTATAATTGGGATAATGCCTGTTAACAGGAGGTTACAAAAATAGATCAGAGAAACCTTCTCATTATGATTTTAAATGCAAATATCATAAAAGTTGACATCATAAATTAGCATGTCAAATTCATTTTCATTCAGTTAAATTGTAAAGTCTTAGATCACTGAACTATGAAACACTGACTAGTGTCAAAAATGCTTTTGGGTAATTTCCACCAACTACAATATAATTTGGCATAAATCCATTGTATTCCAACTCCTCATTCATTTGGCAAATGTTTCTGATCAGCTGAGTTACATTAACATTGTCTCAATAAACAATGCATGTTAAAGCCTTCCGTATTTATACTGGAAATTATATTTTAATTACTATCCTAACTTATCGTGATACTGATTATTTTAATGTTCATACACACATCATTATTTGTAAACAATTACATTAAAAAAGTAAAAAAGGTTAATCTATATTCAGACCTTTACTGTTTCGTCAATGCCAGCAGTGGAATGCAGCGGCCAAGACTTTGTTCAATTTGTTGCTAGGTTTAGGGTTATACTTAGGGTTTAGGATTAGGATAGTGGCAGATAAGCTTTACATAGTAAAATAGTGGCAAGCTTATCACCTGCCACTTCCCTAGCCCTGAATCCTAACCCTAAACCCTACCCCCTAACTCTAGGCATAACTCAAAGAACAAATTGAACAAAGTCTTGACCCACCACCTTTTTTATCAGAAAGTTTAAAGGACCCGAGAACTGTGGAATTTTTTTTTTTTTTTTTTTTTACATTGAATCAAATTAATTTTTTCTATACTTTTTATAAACCTTTTAGTGAAACGTATAAAACATTTTGAGCATACTTGCTTGCCACTGACAATGCTCAGGTTAAGGGCTAACATTCCCCCCTCACTGAGATCCACATCCATCTTGTTTAAGCTGGAGCTTTCATCGGAATATGCAAAAATGATGTAACTGTTGGGGGCGAAGCCATTTACACAGCTAGGCAGGCTCCACTTATCACATGACAGATGGAGCCTTTAGTTAGCTATTAGTGTGATCCATCACCCTAGCAGGAAAGGTGTACTTATTAAAATATAAATATAATACATATTACTGTACAGCACACAAAACTCTTCCATTAGTAAACAATGATTATATTTACATAATGTATATGTACACATATACATAACAGGTACATATAATGTACATATATTATATTCAGTTTTTAACCCAGCCATCCATATTTATGTGAATGATGTAAATATAATTACTCTGAATTAATGGAATAGTTTTGAGGACTGTATAGAAATATGTATTACACTATATTTGTTTAATAAAATGCTTCTTTCCTGCTAGTGGGATGGCTCACATTAACAGCTGATGGAAGGCTCCCCCAGTCATGTGGTACGTGAACCCTGAACAGCTGTTTTGAAGTCTCCGCCTCATTGAGGACATCATCTGTGCAATCTCCAGCTAAATATGGAGGAGGAGAATATCGAGAGAGAAATGGCAGCCTGATACTAAGCAAAATGAAATAAGCAAGTACGCTTAACATATTTCATTTATTTCTCTATTCATTTTACAAAGTTAATTTAGATTCAATGTAAAACAAATTCAAGAGGTGAATGGAAAAGCATTCTTTAAGGGCAAAGGGTAGTTTAAATTGTGTGCTTCTGCAATACTATAATCGAATTAAAATAATAAAACTTTATTAGAATACAAAAATGACTCTAATCATTTCTGAGCGTATTTAGTATTTTGTCAAAATAATGAGAGCATAATGAGACACAAAAGGTATGATTGAATAACCACGCCTTAGGTAAGAGTAGATAGCACCATGTGATCCTCAAGGGATACCTCCTGCCTGGAAGGCTCAACCTAGGTGGATATCTCAAATCTGACTAATGAAACCTATTATCAGATAGGATGAAAGATTGGTGTCTCAGGCACTCCCAGTGAAAATTATAATTTTTTTAAAAGGCAAAAAGCACACCTAGAGAAAATTAACGCTGTATGAAAAGGTCATGGAACTTGCTTATTTTGCCACTTACCGCTCCATGTTTGAGTCAAGTTGAGCCACCATTAGCAGCAAAAATTGAGTTCCCTTTAAAACTGATTGGGGCAAGAGGTCAAGATCCAATTTCTTACACAATCAAGCAACAGCTGCAGTGCTAAAGTGTGGTATATATTTTCTGTTTATCTATGTTCTTCAGCAGCTCAATATCATCTAACAAACAGAGATCCTATGTCAATAAAATGCCAGTGCTTATAGTTTATCACTATAGTTGCACTCTTTCATGGAGCAAATCTATGGGATATCAGATACTGAAAGGGATTTGGGAGTGTTTGTAGACAACCACCTAGGTAACAGCTCTCAATGCCAAGCAGCATCTGCAAAGGCAAATAAAATATTAGCATTTATAAAGAAGCAAGGTAGGCAAATATAATTCTACCACTATACAAATCTCTAGTACGCCCTCATTTGGAATATGGAGTACAGCTTTGGGCACCGCTTCTTAAAAAGGACATTTTAGAGCTGTGAAAAAAACAGGGAAGGGCAACAAAACTAATAAGGGGAATGGAGGGGCTAAGTTATGAAGAAAGACTAACCAAATTAAACGTATTTTCTCTAGAAAGAAGGCATCTAAGAGGGGATATTATGACCTTATATAAATATATCCAGGGTGAATATAAGGCTTTGTTAAGTGAACATTTTGTGCCAAGAGATTTTCAACTGACAAGAGGACATCCTTTAAGGTGGAATATTTTTACTTCTAACCTCAAAGAAAGAAAAGGGTTCTTCACAGTAAGAGTGGTTAATCTGTGGAATTCTCTACCAAAGGAGGTGGTGACAGCAGATTTGATAGATACCTTTAAAAAGGGATTGGATTTATTTTTAAATAAAAAAAGGCATTCAGGGTTATCCTGGTTAATTAGAGAGAGTATTGATCCAGAGAGGAATCCGATTGCCAGTATCTGGGGTCCACTTTTTCCACTTTTTAGACAATTGCCAATGTTTCAATAGGTTTATTTTCTGTGTTTGCCTTCCTCTGGATCAATTAATTAACAGCTTAACTTCATATTGCAGATGAGATCAGATGAGATCTAAAAGGTTGAACTTGATGAACTAAAAGTCTTTTTTCAACCTTAATTACTATGGCCCTCATTCAATTGCAATTTGGCCAATTGAATAGGGGTCTAAATAAGCACATCACATATATTTTTTAAAGAAGTTTTTAGTTATTAAGCATCTATCTAAAAGCAAGGTTTTCACTAACTACAAACTTATTTAAAATATATATATTATGTGCTTATTTAGAGCCCTATTCAATTGGCAAAATCACAATTGAATGAGGGCCTATGTATCTATGTAACTTTTAAGTAAAATTCACTATCAGCGTGATGGCTCCTGAGCCAAACACAAATCATATAGTGGGATGTCTTCTCTATCACTGAAAAGAAAAATTCTCACTGTAAAGGAGAATTGTAAGTGGGCAGTAAGTTAAAATATATTAAAATATTGTTTTAATATTTAATAAAAATGATTCATGTAGTGTTTTACAGGCAGATACTGGGTACAGCTTAAATGCTTCTCCTCTTTTCTCTTTCACGCACAAAATGTGCAAAAGTAATAGTAGGTAAACGTAATATTCTATGCAGTCGCAATATGTTTGGGCCAGAAGAAATATGTTTATTACAGAACAGAATGAACATGATCATCTTTCCAGAAATAAAACTACAGATTTTTCTTACATTTCCAAAGGAGAGTACATAGAAAATATTGCTGCACGCAGCATCTGCTGATGGGACTTATAACACTATAAACTTCTGAAAAAAAGCTTTTACTGCAACAAAATACAGCTTTGTCAATATAAATAACCACCCATGGTGAATGTTATTAAATGTGTTTATAAACAAGACAGATTATAATTAACTTTTTCGCAGGTATATTAAAATGAAAAATATATTAACAGTGACATGCCAAAATATAAGAGTAATAAATGCTGAAATTACATTATTTCTGTACAACATTTAGCAAACGTTAGTTTTTTATGATAAGGCAGAGGTTCCTGCACTTTAAATTGTGAAATATGCAAATATGAGCACGTCTATCTGAGAAAAAGGATGATAATGCACAATATTCATCGCTAATCGAATTATATTATTGTAATTTTCACTGGTAGTCTTATATTTTTGATTATGAAAATTGAAAGCTTACACACTCTCACACACAATATTTTTTCACAATTAGTGTGAAACAGTGAAAAAGAGTCTAGAACCTTTGACTTGGACTGATCAATGGCCAAAAAAACACAGTAATATGTACGTTAAATGCAAATATATAATATAATGGACTTAGTTTTTAGGATAAAAACAGAATACCCTTGGGACTTAGGGTATTGCCCATGCCAATCTGAGTTGCTAAGAATCTCGAGTCATGAGATTGGTGTATGGTAGATGATTGTCTAATGCCCCTTCAAATGGTGTATTTCCGCCTAGACCAAGAAGCTCATAGCTTTACATAAAAGGGATAAACGAAAGGATTAATAGTAACTGGTTTCTGACACACACAAATTTGAACGTATTATTTTACAAAGAGGTCTGCAAACTTCAGGGTATTGTAGTATCCGATCAAAGTTTTCTGATTCCCAAGGATGGCATCCAAAGATTGAACAATGAAGATGCCATTTTACATTCCAACTCTATACAGAAATGATGGGCAACCAAATTTCACTTGAGCTGCATATGAAGCCCACGGAATCGTCAAAATCTTTGAGCAAGCCCTTAATTAAATATACTAATTTGCATTAAACACGTGAATAATGTTTTTTGAAGGTAGCAAAAAAAAAAAAACATGGCTATGCTGAAATGACCTGCTACAAGTAATTATTCATAGGCTCTGCGGGAAGGAAACAGAGAGCACAGACAGATTACAAAAATATCCAGGCGTTCTTTCAAGGACATACTCTGAATTAAAGGCTTTTAGATTAGGTATATTTATAGCGGAGTTAAGAAAAATGTAACACTGAGAACACAGTAGAATATGTGCTTAGTATTGTTTGTATTTAATGGATGAACGCGTGTGGTGAGATATCATTGCAGCAAATGATGTGGGTAATATAATCCAAAGTTTGTTTTCAAATTGCAGCTAATGGTTTCTATGCATCCATTTCTGACTTTCTCTGAATTCTTATGTAAAGGTTGAACATGTAAGATGAGAAAACCATATACTGGTCTGTCACAACATTATGATCTCTCACTAGACATCTTACATGGAAAGAAGTAGTTTACTTAATCTAGTGGTAAAATGATTATATTTTATATTTAGACTGCTCAGATTCCATGACGCTTGTGTACAATAAACAATGTGTAAATAAACGGAGAGCGCATGAGTACTGGGGGAGAGAGACCTGGTGTTAGAGGGAGGGTACTAGGGAGTGAGACAGAGTGAGTAGTGTGGAGAGAGAGTGCTGGGGAGAGAGGGAGAGTATTGAGGGAAGGAGGGAGGGCTGGGGAGAGAGGGTGAGTACCAGTGGGACAGAGGTTGAGCTGGAGAAGGATAGGAAGGAGAGGGTGAGTGCAGAGTGCTGTACTGGCGCGCTGGTATGCGTGCACACATTTGTCAGCTTTTGTGGGAGTCCATGTCTCGTGAGCCCAAAAGTCGTGCTACCCTCAATGACAAATTTTATTTTCCGGAGTCCAAGATCTCTTCAAATGGTGAATGAAGTCATAACATTAAAAGAGGTTTACTTCTGGGGAGTAAAAGCTATGACAAGTCATTAAAAAGTAAATATATATCACTATCAACTAAAGTCTGCATAGTTAAAAGCATGGTATTACCAGTAGTAACATACAAATGTGAGAGCTGGACCATAAACAAGGCTGAGCACTGTAGAATTGACACCTTTGAATTGTGGTGTTGGAGAAAGCTGCTGAGAGTTCCTTGGACTGAAAGAAGATCCAATCAATCCATGATACAGGATTCCCTAGAGAAGACTCTGATGCTGGGAAAAATTGGACTGCACACGAAGATGGGAACAGCAGAGGCGGAGATGGATAGATGTGGTCATTGAAGCAATGAACATGAACTTGATTGATCTCAGAGGGGCAGTAGCTGAGAGATATGACTGGTGTATTGTGGTCCATAGGGTCACAAAGAGTCTGACATGACTGAATGACTAAACAACAATTACTCAGAGTTTATATTCTTCTACTTGTCAAGTAATATTGAATATCTTGCAAATAGCTCATTTTTAACTTTGTAGGTTCTAGGTGACATACTTCTAGTGATCGTGATCAAGACTGGATTAACAGGAATTTAGAATAGCAAAAAAACGTGCAATCCACCGATCTAGGATTATGTGTGAGATGAGGTCTTGTAATCAATGCCCATAAAACACGAGAACCAGAATAAAAACATAATAATAATAGTAATTATGCATCAATCAAAATTCCACATTCGTAATCGGACCAAAGAATAATTACATTAGGATGAAGATCAAACCCATTTCCGCAGTTAAGTACCATATTATTAAGATATCTACAATTAATCAATCTTGTATGTTAATCCCAACTGTCAAACAATGATCCTCAATAATT
The DNA here is from genome assembly GCA_027410445.1 of Discoglossus pictus. Classification (NCBI taxonomy): domain Eukaryota; kingdom Metazoa; phylum Chordata; class Amphibia; order Anura; family Alytidae; genus Discoglossus; species Discoglossus pictus. The sequence goes on from CM050166.1 coordinate 336,037,238, forward strand.
GGTTGATATTACCATCAATTGCATTAATGTGCTGAAAATAATTATGAATATTACGATATTTTTAATACGGTCAAGTAAAAATAACAATTATTTTTGCGTTTTATGCTGTCCAGGAACACTTTACCAATCATTTATATATTCTTTTCGACCAACTTGCCTTTGTAAGGCTTAAAAGGCTAAATTATACTGTCCTCCATAAAGCTACAATATCAGTGAAAATTATAAAAATAATAAAAAATAAACTTATAGAACATGTTATCTAGAAACCTCTCTTATATAAAGTTTAATTTAAAATTGATTTTATTAGAAATAAAATGTATCATTATATTATAGCAATTAATCAGCCAGGCATTTGTTCCTAACTAAAGGAGCGATTATTTAGACAGCAGGGTCTCAGAAAATGCTGGATCTGGAAGCTGTGCTCGTAATGATTTAAATGACCTTTACAAGATGTCTAAAGCTGAGCACACACCTGAATAACACATTGAAGGGTAACTGCAAATAAGAGGAGACAATAGTAACACCAGCAATAGACATTAAAATAACATCATCAAGGTTACACTCAACAAGATTATTTTATAAAATAGTTGTGTTACTTATCTCAGTTTATTGTAAAAAAAAGAGGATTTATTTAATCAGAGGGAGTATTATACTTTACATTTAATATAGCCGCACTGGCATGGCAAAATAGAAACCCATTTCATTTTATTAAACAAAATGTGGTAATATGTTTTTCTCCTAATAAGCAAAAATATCTAATAAAATATACAAAATAAAAACTTAAAGGGACATGGAAGGATCTAGGTCTTCACTTTTCTGTACTTTATTTTATCAAAATGTGCTTCAGACTTGCTAGTTTGAAACACTGCACTTCACAGTCTGTGTGTTCATGAGCTGAATAAGTTACAGAGGGCAGATCCAAACAGGTATATCTTAGGCAGAAAAATGAATGATCTTAGGCAGAAAAAAAGAACATTTAAGCACTTAGTAATACAATAAAGTACATACAAGTAAATACATATACTGGTATAATATATTCATAGTGAAATCTATCAACCATCCATGTCCCCTTAAGATTTTTTGCAAATAAAGAATGGAGAAAAAATAAAGCAAAGAAAACTTAAAATACAACATAATCAAGGTAGTGCTTAAAAAGTTTTATTAATAAAATATTCTGTATGTGTTCCATACATTACTATAAAACAGACTATAATTATTATTAAATCTAAACCTACTGATGAACAATATTTTCCTGTATTTTTTCCTTATTTTCAATCCATGTAATCAGCAAAAACATAAATACATGAACTATTGTACTAAATAAAAAACAAAAATAACAAAACAAACAGTAGCATAAAATAAAAAATAATTAAATAAATAAAGGGCTTACTAACCTTTGGTGGCTTAAACGGATAATCTGGAGAGAATGTGATGTCAAGGAAGAATACGCCTCCTTCATATACAGAGCCAGGAGGCCCCAGTATGGTTGACCTCCATTCATATATGTTATCTCCTTTGGGTCCAGCACTATAAAAAGAGAACAAAGGAGTTAGACTTGATAAAACAGCATTATATTTGTTACCTAAAAAGGCCCATGTTTCGGACATACAGTAGAGTTTAATTTGTGCATTTGATAAATTATAAATAAAATCAATATTTGAAGAAAAATGTAATACAGCTTTTAAAACTCGCAGTTGAACTTTAGTGTTGCAGCCTTTAGTAGAGCGGTTTCTAATAGGGGTGGAGAGGAGAATATATCCTGAAACCTCAAACAATAAAGTTCAAATGTAAGCATTAAAAGCTATATTGGCTATTTTTTTTCTTCCACTGCAAATTTCATTTCTAATCAATTATTAAATAAACAAATGAAACCTGTTATTGTGATATGGTCAGGGCATTTTCAATAATATTATACTGAACACAATTATAATAAAGTAAAAATGCTCCTTAAAGGTACACTGTAATATTAAATTTAAATTTTATGCGCTGAAAAGATTTTGTGTAAAAATAAACAGCTTGTGTGTGCTCCACCCTTGTCATTTAAACTACAAAAACAATATATAAAGTCTTATCAAGTTCTCATCAAAGCAAATGTTTACATTGAAAATGATGGTAATGAACCATAAATTAGTGAGAGCACATGGCCTTCCTGGCACCCGGCATCATGTAACCACACAGGACAAGAGCCAATAGCTCGATGCCATAATCCCAGGTATCTAGAAGAGCTCCTACTAGTGTTATTTATAGTACACAGACTGGGAAAGCTTGCATTTGCTAACAAGCCAGGGGCATATATCTATTGTTAAAAAACACTTTAGCTGAAATAGTTGCCAATACCAGCTTCTCTTTATTGTGTTTGTATTTGCATTGTTTAGTCGTGTCTGACACTCCGTGACCTTATGGAACACAACACACCATGGTGATCCACTTAGTACCTTATGGAACACAACACACCATGGTGATCCACTTAGTATTCATGGCAAAGATACTGGAGTGGGTTGCCAGCTCCTTTTCCAATGGGTTGCCAGGTCCTTAACCAGTGGTTTTCCTAGGTGGTCTCCCATTCAAGTACTCACCAGGCCCAACCCTGTATGGTTTCAGGGTGGTGTGACCTCTTGGTTCCCTGACTGGAATCAAACTCAGGTTGCACCGAATCCTAACCACTGGACTACCAGGGAACCCTTTCTCTTTACACATAATCATTTTTTTTTTTAAATATCTATTTGTCTAATATATCATCCTATATATTCCAGTTGTAATTAGCCCTTCTAAGAAGTCGGAGGAGATTTACCAATATCACTATTTTGTAAATTTAAGTTATGTACTGCAAAACTGCTATAGCAAGGATTTAAGGAGATTTAGTGACAACTAAATTCACTGAGTAGTTTCTGTGGTCAGGTTAGAAAGTAAAGTCAAACTGAAACCCTAGATGGCCGACTTCTACCATGTTATCTTAATATCATCTGCATGTCATTACAGCTGACAGATTGACATGGATATGTTGCAAGACATGTTATGGTTTTGACAGCCACTCCACAGCTTTCTAAACAGCAAGATTAAAATGACATTGCAAAACCTTCACTTGGTTTTACCCAATAAGTTCTGCATTGTAGGAGCAGTCAGTAGTCAGACTTGTAGTCAATAATAGTCAGACATATATCCGAATTGAAGCTTCCACATGCTGAAACAAGTTGCCAGTTACATGTTGGTAATTCCCTAAATATCCTTTGATAAGTCAACTTCCTCCCTGTGTCTTTTTGAATGCCGTTACATTAAATTATTTTTATGTATATCCATAGAAAGTATGGATTCTGGACCTTAGCTTAATTTACACAAAGACATCTGGATTTCTGTAAAAATTAATGGACAACCACTGGAGTAAGGTGTCCATGTGACATTGTTATACCAATGTTACAAAATGAACTATTTCTAAAAAAAAAATGAAAAATTATTCTTGTAGAAAAACCATTGAAGAGGTGAAAGCTCTTTAACGCATCCATAACGAGTTCTTCACTCTAAAGCTGGCTTACCAAACTTCAGCCGTTGTGGGCCAAAGCAAGACCAGATCGTAAACATATTCCTCTGTGAGCACAGGCAAACAAATCAAAAAGATTGAGACACTCCCTAACCTACCTACCATCCTAAAAATCTGGTGTGCGACTAAACTCAAGAATCGGGCATGTAATATCTTGCACTAAAAGGTATGATGTAATACTACTATTACTACTACTATATCCAGCTTGCTTTTATAAAGGATAAAAAGCACAATTTGCATTATTATAGTACTACATAAAAAACAGACAACTTGAAACTGTTACTCAAGCCAACTGAATTAGTCATGCTACTTTAGGAGCTCTTTAATAAATCAGCCCAACAGAACAAGAATATAGAATATTATTTTTAGCCTTATTTGTAATGCGCCAACATATTCTTTAGAGCTATACAGGGGTTGAGTACAAAGTAAAAACAATTTTAACACACTGTAAAAGAATGGAGGACCAGTAATGTTTCATCATAGGACGTAAAATGACTAGGTCTCTATGCCAATTCAACAATTTCCACACAAAACACTCTGGGAGGTGATTATAGGCGATGTGGTAAGGTAGGATATAATAAAATGTAGCTGTTCCATTTTTCTATGGCAGTTACGCAAACCAATTTACTTAAAGCACCGAGTATATGGCCTCAAGATCCGAAAAGGGTAGCACAGTAGTTTTAAGCTTTTTGTTTTACGCCTCGCAAAAATGGTAAAATGACTGAAGAGGAAAGTAGAGGCTCATTAACAAGTGATCTATATATAGATCTTGAAGATGTGTGTTTTGGAGTGTGAGAAAGGGAGTAATTTCCTAGTTGTGGAGAGACGACTCTCCACTGTTGAAGGGGTTCCTGCTCTTCTACTGTAGAGAACATGTTGAGAGCCACATTTGAAGTATCGGAGGGTCGTATGAGGTCCCTGGACCAACTGTTGCCCACCACTGCTCTATGCATTATTTACTTTTACAAGACTATTTACAGAACCATTTTCATATATAATCAACAGTATTAAAAAATGTAATGTTTCCACATGGATATATTGGTGAAAAGGTGTCTAAAGGAAGATCTACTTCCCATCTGAAAATGTAATTCACTTTTATTTTTGCTGAAACCTTTTATATTGCAATACTAAGACATTTAATTTCGATTTATACTCTGTAGCCTAGGACAGAGATCTACTGTGCACATAAAATTAATCTTCCATTGTGTTAGTTTACATGCTAAAGAAATACTGATCAGGCTAACATGGATGTAATGTGTGGAATTATCACTCCATTAGCAAAACAGAAGCGATAATTCATTACATTTATTAGATTAATGGATGTCACCAATTGCAATGGATCAGGATAGTGACAGAAGACTGTAGGGTATAATGAGGGAAATATGGAAATGTATATTTATTAAGAAAAAGATAACATACAGTATGCTTCTTTATTCATAAACTGCCAAAATGAGCATTCTAATGAATTAGCTCTAATTAAGAAAGATTGTGAAATGTTCAGCAATATGCAAATATGCAAAATGCATCAACCAAATGTGTTTATCTTCTTTGCCAACACCATTTGCATCTTATACTAACATCCTAATAACCGAGCTCTGTTATGTCCTTGAGGGATATGCACTTTGGTGGTGTATCAGGTCTAGAAATTAAACAACGATTCAAGTGATGGCATTCCAAATTCTTGGATATGTATACTTGGAAATGTTAGCTTTAAATGGTCCCAAAATCTATACATGATAATACCCATTTCAATTAAAATACTTTTAGGAGTGCGGCATAGTTTGGATACAGACTTCACGAAAAATATTTAAATTTTATGTAAAATGGCTCGTTATCAATGTGAGGAATTTCAAAGATGGTAGTCAAATAATTTTTCTTCCATAAAGATCCACTTTATAAAACAACAAAAGACAATTTTACAATAAACCCATTCAAATAATAACCAGAATATGCAGGGAGATAAAACACCAAATTCCAGGCACAGTCAGCACTGCATAGATCAGGGTTACTTTACCAATTAAGAAACTGAGCAGTTTGGCTCTAAAAATACAGACAGGAGCTAAAATGGCACCCGTTAAACCCCACAACTTCTCCCTAGTACCTCAAAATATCTCCCCAGGATCGTAATCTCCTTATAAGTACTTCAGAATACCCTCAGGAGATATACATCCGTTCCCATACATCATATTACAGTTCCCCAGCCCTCACCATGATACCATACACACTAAGGAGGGAGCATTTTGAGGTAAATCACTCATGGAATCCATTATCTCACAACCTGCAAACCCAAGCTTTCACAAGGATGTTTGCTAGCTGTCACAATCATTGAACATGGGTGTTAAACGTCACATGACTATATCATTTAAATTGTTATACAGTAAAAAAAACCAAAAAAAAACCCATTACAACCATACTTATAATCTCAATAGGCCAGACCTGTTTTCCCACAGAATTCTGGGTAGTGATGTGCACTAATGAGGGTGGGCTTCTGGCACTTTATGCCAACCCAAGACCTCCACATAAACCATTCCATGTTATGTAGGCTAGAAGCATGCCCCCCATAATCCTTAGCAGGAATGGGAGCACTATTCACTGAGAAATTCTGGGAAAACAGATTGGGACATATAGACCTAATCAGTATATTTTATTTTTTCTTTACTGTACATACAGCAACAAGTTTTGTAATCGCCTTTCTACCCACAACAGCGTACTTTGCATCTGATTAAATTATGTTAAACTAATCTTATTCTTTTTTAATTTCAACTATTCATATAAAAACGTATAATAAAGTAAATAAAAATGTAATGACTTTTTTAATTATAACTTTACATAATGATCATGAGACAACACTAGAGCTGGTTATTTGTAACAAAATGAAATTCTCGATCATGCCAAGCAATGCACCCTATTTAGTGCCAGAGGGTGCTACCGAGCAATGAGCTGCAGACTTTCCTGAATGGTAACAGTTAATTTGCTTGTCTCAGTTTGCATTAACCTTTGAATAATAAAGCACAGCTGGGAACGCTATAAAGAACAAACTGAGTAATGAATAATTAAAACCACCTACACAGCCTTTGGAAGGCTCAATCTGTAGCTAGTATATTAGCAGAGACATTAGTTGGAGAAGACTGGATAGTAAATCCTTTCAGTGCTGGAGAGGTAAAGAGGTAATTGTAACATCCACAAAAAACTGAGTGCTTAAAATGCATGCCATATCAACACCACACATTAGCAATGCTGCAATGGCTATGCAACGGATCTAATGGGCACAGGTACATTGCTTTGTTAAAGGAAAACTGTTAATTAAACACGTTTTTATATATATATATATATATATATATATATATATATATATATATATATATATATATATATATATATTAGTTATATAGTTAAATAGGGCTTTTTCCTCTTCCCCAATGCAAAAGATTGGCAGCAGTAGTGCCGCCGCCAACTGCTAGATGGCGACACCGATTTTCGGAATACTGCTGCACATTGCATATAAGGCCGAGTGCCCGTGCCGAACATTGCGATGGCCTCACTGTTGATTCAGCACCGTCGAGTTGCGCCACGTCAGAGGGGGGAATAATTATAGGCCTTCCCTGAAACCTAACAGCGCCATCTAGCAGCTACTTGTTGGCACTGCATCTGTTAGAGCTGGAGATTTCTTGTGCATACACAACGGGATAGATCCGTCAAATAAACATTTGTTTTACTTTAATAATATTAGATTTCTGAGGAGCCACGGAAAAAAATGGGGGTTGCACCTGGCCAGCAGTCCATTAGTTGGACAGCACAGAATTTTGAAATCTGGATAGCTTTCGTCATTTGTTTGTTTAATGTAACTATGTCGAACACTACACCAAGTTTGAACCATGATGATTTTCATTATTTTTATTGTATAAAAATAATCTTTACTGAATATAGAGAGAATACCATGAAAACAAAACTCATTAACGCTCCCTTGCACAAGATTTCCTGAGAGTTTCCCCCAATGTCTGATCCACACTAACAGCTGTGAAAATTAGCTATTTTTTCATACTTTTACATTTTTATTTTTCTGCTGGTCTCAGAAGATTGTGTTTCTTCATTTAGAACAAGCTGTCCAGTTTGGCTATTAGGACCAAAGGGTTTGCTCTATCACATAACTATGTAAATATAATAAGAGCTCAAATATGAAAAAATGATAACCCTCAACTCTAAATACAACAAACTTTTACAAACCAATTAATGGACCACATTTTCTAAATAAGTTCTCATTCACAGTGTTCCCTCTACAAATGAGGATTATGGGTAGTGGCATGCAAATGAGATGAAGGACATCCAGTTTTTTTCACTTTCTTTGTAGATCACAATCATTTTACAGAGATAAGATAAGCAGCAAAACAAATTACACCCCAATCATTTCATGGTGCAGTACATTATGACTTTGCATTGCTTGTATGCTGCGTACATTAGAAACATATACTATACCTACATTGCATTTATATCCTAATTGAAAACCAATGTGCATCAAAATTTCCATTGCAATGAAGTTTAGAATAAAGGGACACAACAAATGCAGAAATTAAATGTAACCATATAAATAAACACATGACAAAGCTCATGTTCAGATCTCCATCCAAAACCAATATGTGGAAAAGCAGTATACGGAGGCAACACAGGGCTGCTGACCTACTTTGACAATGTAAGTATGTTCAAAGGCTTTTCTTTATCTGACCACTAACTATAGAGAGCAGTGGAGCCTGGACTTCCGTGCAGTTCACAGATGGGAACAATACACTTAGTGGTCAATGATTTTATTTTTATGAGGTCAAGCTTTTACAACCCCAAGCTCTCTATTAGCTGGTGTAAGAAATGTAATTTTGTCTTTGAAGGGGAGAAAATAGATCTTTATCCCTGTCCCTTGGTGTGTTCCAAGAACGTTAATCTAATAGACTAAAACATAGAAACATAGATAAGAGCCAAATGGTCAGTCTCCTCTGCCCGTTCTATCTACATAAATAGTTTGTGTTGATTGATTCTCAAGCTTATGCTCATCCCAGGCATGGATTCCTTTACTGTGTCTTATTTCATTGTTGACCAAAGCACTCTTTACTTAACAAATTGTTTTATATTTGGCTCTATGAATTGATTCAGTTCTATGTTCATTACTAGTCTTTTATATTTTCAAGTTCAAAGAACAAAAATATAAATCATATATATATATATTGGCTGTACTCTACATGGAAAGTGATTAAGGATACATAATGGGCATGATGTAGCGGTCATATTTACTACTCAATATAGTTATTATACCAAAAAGTCCTAACTGCATTATTTATGCTTCAAATTCAAAATTAGTGGAAATAGGTCAATTTTGCAAAAAGGTTCAGAGTTGTATGGCACAGCTTCAAACATTATAATAACCAAAATTGTGCACAAATAATTCGCTACTTATGGTTTAAGCAAAGTTAGCGGATTCTTACCCACATGCTTGATCTAATATTTAGGGAGGAAAAAATCTCTCATAGCCTTTCTCAATATCTTTATATGTCCCTCCAAATATATCTTTTAATGTATCTCAGATTTCATTATTATTATTATAGTTAAAATAGTTTTTGTTGGGTGAAGGTCTATTTAGCCAATGTCTTACAGTACTAAACAAACCACAAATAATCAAAATTCCAGTAAGAAATACTTGAGAATGCTATTCATACCAGGTCCATGTGTAATATGAATTAAATCAAGGGTAAAAAACACAAGTGCCTTTGAACTTGCAAAGCCCAGCAATTTGGAACAACAGACCATTCGTCACTGCTTATCCTCTGACCTTCCTTCCCCTCGGTTTGCTTTTAGATGATTTTATAAAGAGAAACAGGTCCCTTGTGTTTGGCTCTCTGTGAGCAGCCATGGCGTCTCACGGAGCCTCTGCACCTTGTGTTTCAGCTTTTACAATTTTTCCTGTAGATCCGAAGTCTCCCCGAGCACAATCATAATCATTTTACAGAGAAGCAAAGCCGCAAAACAAATTACACCCCAATCATCTCAAGGTGCAGTACATTATGACTTAGAACTGCTTGAGTGCCATGTACGTTAGAAACAAACATACACAATAAATAAATAGTTCATTTGCTTCCACATTTGAACATCTAAAACCTGCGTGCCTGGCGTTGTTAGTGTCTTTGCCGTTGTGTATTTTCTAAGCCCTGCGTGCCTGGCATCGGTAAGCCTCGTTTCATCCAGTTTCAGATTTTTTTATGTTTTTCGTCCGCCATTTTTCCCCTCACTTAACGGCACATATGGGTCAAAACCACTTGCAACCTCACTCCCCAGGCTTCATGATTTTTTTGCTTGTTTTTCGAGTTACATGCTGGAACTAAATTTGACCTTTAAATTAGCAAACTGTGTTCCTCGCGGTCAGCGTCAACGTGCTACATGCATCAACTACTCGCATCGCTTTGCGGGGCTCGAAGTGCAATGAGCGCCTGTGGCGCTCATTGCAGCCTAAGTCCCACGTACTTTAAGTGCTCGCCTCACTTGTCAAGGCTTCGTAGTGCAATAAGCTCCTTTGGTGTTCATTGTAGCCTAAGTCCCACGTGCGCGGTCGCCGCCTCGCCTCGCTTCCCCTACGGGCCGAAAACGGCTTGCCTAGCTTTCCGAGGCTCGCAAAGTGTGACCAACATCGTAAGCGTTCTGGAAACTGACAACTATATATGTGATGTACCAGTTATTGCAGAAATGAAATGTACCCATATGAATAGTTACTGTTGGTTGCTATTATAAATCTAAATGTGTAAGATAATCCAGCATTACATGAAAAAGTCCCCTCACTCTTCCAATGACTTCACAGCACCTGGTCTCACAGTGGGAGATTATAAACCACAAGAACATGCCACACTTAACATCTACATGAACTGTGTATGCTTTGTGATGTTTCATCTAAAACTAGGAGTGATAATTAATCGGACCTTACTTCTTAATAATAAGCAATTTTAATTAAGTTATTTGTGTACTTTTTGCTGCATCACTTTTATTGTAATTATGTCATTATTGCATAAAGTTTGCTGATAAATATAATTATTGCAAGGTTTCCAAAAAGTATAAAAATAGTAATACCTTCCAACAATAAAATACAGACTTTCTACACAGTAGTTAGAGTTATCTATTAATTTACCTCTGTATTAAATATAGTAACTGTAGATAAATTGTTCGCACATTTAATCTCATGCAAATATTACCATGTTGTTTAGTAGGCTGGAATGCCAGAAAACACATGTAGTGACAGAGCGATATATTCATCAGGGTTGATAGGTAACCTCTCAGGCACAATAGGTATCATTTCATACTGTATTATTTATCACCACTTGATTAATTTATTCAACAGAATGATATGGCCTTTCTCCCATGAATACCAACCTCTGATGAATACCTCTGATACAGCCTAAGTGCTTTTGAAGTGAGTTAATGAAGCACTTAAGTCACAGGTCAACAATGTCTCCTTTGGATAATGACAGTATTCATGTTTAGCAAAAATGCATTTAAGGCCACTCAAGCACAAAACATTGTATACATTCCTTGTGTGTCCAAAGAACCACACTTCATCTATGACTTATCTTATACTCCAGCACCCACATTATCCACATCTTATCATTATTAACTTTTATTTGTAATGCGCCAACATATTCCATAGCGCTGTACAGGGGGTAAGAACAAGGGAAATTACAATATTAACAACTGCAGAAAATGGAGGACCCTGTTTTGAGCTTAAAAGCTTTGTAGAAAGTGTATTTTCCAAAGCACCCTACAAGATTGGAAACGAAGAAGGGTTTTTCATTTAGTTGGAGAGGGAAGAGATCTGATAGTAAGTCATAGTGAGGTGAATGGCTCTAGTATGCAATGTTATCTGCCCCTAGTGGTCAGATAATATAACCTGCAAATGGGAAAATCAAGTGTTTCTATTAATAAACTCCCGTCACAGCAAATTCAGAATAATATGGTCTACAAACAGACATACAGTGCTGCAAATGTGCAAAGGACAAAATTAATTTGATAAAAATACTCAGGATAAAGAATTTCCCTTCTGATGTCATGAGGTTTGTTTCTATCATTTGTATTTCCCTTTTTATGGTACATTTGCAAATATATATTCCGGCATCTCATAACTTGGCGTGTGCAGTGTTCATTTGGAGCTTGTATCTCATATCATTCTGGCCCTTGTGCTTTGTTTGCATTTACTCAGATTAGCTCCCTCTCTCTTTGATAAGCAGATGAATGGCGTAACAATGCAGCTGTGAGCTTATAAAATATGCATTTCAAAATGATTTTATTGCATCCTGTGTAACCGTGGATAACATATCATGTACGTTACAATCATTTTAATATTTACAAATACTAAATCACAATCCTTGCTATGTATTTACAAGTGGATACGTGACAGAGTCTGAGCGCCAACTCTGGCATTATCCCGAGCTGTTATTATATGGGTGCCCAGCCAAAGACAGGAGCCTAAATAAAGAAATGGGGATTTGTTACAAAATATGAAACACAATACTCCTGTAGATAAAAATTAGTTTTTTGCTAATGCAGTGATTTTCAACCCCATGGGTTCGTCAGGCATCATCAAAAGACATCATCATATTTGTTAAGTGATCTTAATGATGCCGTTTTGTATTACCTAACGGACCGTTCATTGGGAGAACATGTTTGGATGCGTCAGAAGTTTGAAATATATTTTAAAATTATTTATCTATCCAAATAAAAGGGTTGGCAATATTGGTGCGGACAATTACACAGTAAGAAAAAGAAATCCCACGTTTTTTAAAATGATTAGTGACTCATATTCACATTGTGTGCGTTTGTGTCACTCTGTTGTGTCTGACTCTCCGTGACCTCATGGACCGCAACACACCATTTAACTGGGCCACAGCATACAGCTCCTGGTATTCCTAAGTGGTCTCCCATCCAAGTATTGACCAGGCCAACCCTGCATGGCTTCAGGGTGGTGTGACCTCTTGGTTCCCTGACAGGAATCAAACTCAGGTCGCAGAGGTGAAAGCACCAGATCCTAACCACTGGACCACCAGGGAACCCATTAATTGATAAGGATGTTACTTATCCAGAGCCAAGACAACAAGTTAGCTATTTATTGTCTATGAACACTGCTGGATAAAATATAAAATCAAGAAAACACTTTATACAGAAATAGAATAAACACCCTGCTTCTTATTATAATGCGGTCAATAATTACTATTACTGGCTTTCTATAGGCACAAATATTAATGTTAAAAATGCTGGTTAAGTGTTTGTTAACGGAAACTTTTAAATGTAAAAAGGGTTCAACCTTTAGAGAAAGGAAGCACTTCATAGAGATGCATTATACAGTGGTACTTAGCTTCTCAACCTTAATCCATTCCGGACAGCAGGTTGAGTTCCAAAAAGGTTAAGTTCCAAAAAAGCAATTAATTTCCCATAGGAATCAATGTAAATAGGAATATTCCTTTCCTAGCCCCAGAAATTTCACATTTTACTTTGAACTGAAGGTGTTGTTTTTTGATACAAAGCTTCAAAACTAAACAGACATAAATAAAAAACACTAATTAGATCAAATAAAATAGATTTTAACTTCACTTTAACTGTTCTTAGAGCACTTGGGGGCACAATGGGATGGTAGCGATGTGAACAAGGAGAGAGGTTATTGCTTGGAACTTTGGTTCTTATAGGCACAGGCTAAACTTTGATCCTTATAGGCACAGGCTGCTCTTGAAGAAACTTACTGCTCTTACAGGCAATAACTACACTGCATAACAGTACTGAACTTTATTCCACTTCCTGAATGACAGGATGTGGGGTGTCGTGAGCGCGTCGAGTTTCGAGGCGGTTGAGAACCAAGGGTCCATATGTAGGAACTAGCAATATAAAGAGCCCCGATTACCAAGCCCCTGCGATGTTTTCACCTCTGAATATTATTATTATTATTATAATATATATATATATATATATATATATATATATATATATATACACACACGCATACATACACACACACATATATATATATATATATATATATATATATATACACATAAATATACATATAGATACACATACACGCACACATACACACACCATATGTGCTCTTTAATAAAATGCTAGTCTTCATTCAAGTGATCTAATGTAGTAATAGTTCAAGACAATATTAGTTAATTAGCAAATGCAAGTAGTAACTCACCAACTTAATTGTCAAGGTCATTAGTGATTTGCTGCTGCAGGGATATATAAATTATACGTAGTGATGCTCTGGGTAGCAAATGATCATACTATTACTCCAGAACAGTGAAGAGGGAATTTGGGGTCTGAATCCCACTGTGCAGTATGACCTGCTAAGAACATTTACATGGCAGCTTCACCTTGCAGCAAAGTTAAGCAATGCTCATGCTGTGACACATCTATAGCAAGCCAAAAGAAGAACATTTCTAGGACAAACAAACTTCATCATATGAATATACAATATCACCATTGTATGATAGAAGAAAAAATCATATTGTAAAATTGCAAAATTACTTTTTCCTCAATGACTCATACTAAGATAACTTCATATAGCTAAAAATGCTTTATTTGGCAGTACAATTCTTGTTTTTCAGTGCTGCAGGAATGACTACAAAATATTAAAGGAACTTCACCCTAAAAACAAGTTTGTTTCAATTCAATGAGTATTAAACCTTTCCATACATGTTATTGGCCATTTTCCTATAAGTACATAGTTCTGCAGATATTCAGCACTGTTTTCTGCACCTCTGTTATTCTAATACGTAGCTGTATATGCTAATTTGTAACTCAGAGTGATGGATAGGTATGGGGAGCATGATAATATTTGGGTACATTGTTTTACCACCAAAGCCGACCATTGGTATTCATGAGCTGCTCATTTGTACATCAGCTCCACACAAACAATACTAAGTATGTCAGGCTAGTATAAGATATAACCCATTTTCCAAGCTCTCTAAATATAACCATACAACTGATACTTGTTCATTTTGTACAACAGGAGAACCTCCCAAACTAAAAAATGTCACCCCAGAGCTAATAATATAGGCACAGTTTACCTTACAACAGAAATACCCAAATGCATTTTTTAACCCTATACTAACCTTCCAGCCAGTAGCTAGGGAGGGGAGAGAGGAGAAAGATGTGTGTGTGAACAAAAAACTACAAATCCAATACTGCTTTGCTGCAGAGACATACAGCCTTATTAAATTGCGATTCAGTACATTTAAAACGGCTCTATATAAGCACACAGCATATTTTTGTTACAGAAGTTTCTAGTTAGTGAAGATCTTGCTTTTGGATAGAAGTTCACTAATTAAAAACTTCTGTAAAAAAAATATGCTGTGTGCTTATATAGAGCCCTTTTAAAGTTACCGAATCGCAATTTAATAAGGCTGCTAATTTCTATACTGCTACAATGTTGTAGCTGTCTCTGATTGGCTACAAAGAATTATGAATTTTATGCTAATTTAGCTTGGGTTTTCAGGGTCATTCCTTCTCAAAATCAACTGTCAGAAACCGTAAGAATCTTTGCAAACTCTTAAGTTTATAAATGATTATTTTGGAATTCTTTGCATTCATAATCCATGAAACTTCCATATACCTTTAAAATACAAGACACAATATGAAGTTATGCAATTAAATCTCTTGACTGCATGACTCTGGCTAAATCCTAAACTGGATAAATTAAATTAAAGAGAGTGTCTCTGGGGTATAATCAAAGCGTTCTTTGAAAAATATGTTTTCTTCTTTTGCTACAGCTTTGCCTGACTTTTAAAGTTCAAAGTCTTTGATACATAGCCCCCAAAATCTAAAAATCTCCCTCGCCCCTAAAATGCCTTTGATGCAGCTGCTTACGTTCCATTGCTTTGCTAGATCAACAATCACTTCCACAGTCTAACATTCTTTCACTTGGCTATAAAGATTAAAGATAAAGACTAATAGCAGGCCTTGGTAACACTGCATGTCACATTTCACTATCTTAACTTCAAAAACGAAAGTTTAAAGGAAGTGGTTGCTCGAATAGTCTAGATACCAAAAGTAATGCACTAAAATATTTCTCAGCTGCAGATCTCACGACAGCAAAGGATTAGCACAGGACTGCCGCCTCCATGCTACTTTATATTGGAGCTAATCTGCTTTAGGACTTGAACATGAATTAGGGAACAATGGCTTAAATGCACTTCTACCTGAACTGACCCGGCTTTCCCATTGAGAAATGGTGGATAATATTCAACCACACCAGCAAGCTTCATTAGAAGGTGAATATTTGTGGTTTCATTTTATTATCCAAATCTATTATACCTGGACAGAGATGTTCATAAAATATTTGTGCTAATGTACTTTCTTTCAAGAATCCTCAACACACTATAAATTCTGCTCCATAATTATTACTTTTACTGCCTATAGATTTAAATGACATAATATTTGCTATGTTCCGCTACAGGACCACGATTGTGCCTTTAAAACTGTATGCTCTTTTGGAGTATGTGACTTGCTAAAGGCCAAATCGTTTTTTAGGAAATGGCAATATATACATAGTGCCCTATTCTATTGCCCAGATCGTAAATTTATACACACTTAAAATTGCCACATATTCTATTAGCTAGTCGCAATCCGATTAGGAGTTCTCCGCACACAATCTCTATGGGCAAACCAAAGACGCAACTTAGGGCTTGCATCTCCATTGGTTTTAGCACAGCTAGGATATTACGAGCGCTATTTAATTAGTTGCAGAAAATCGTTATTCTATTAGACCCGTAGGTTTAGCTTGCAAATTACCGTATTTTTCGCCATATAAGATGCACCTGCACATAAGACGCACCTAGTTTTTAGAGGAAAACAAGAAAAAAAAATTCTGAATCAAACACAAATACACTTCACACACATATACACACCTACATCACACACAAATATATATATACTAGCGAATTGCCCGTCAAAAAATGACGGCAATGAAATTGTAAGGTAGCTAATGCTAAATGAATATACTTTACCTATTTTGAAGCATTGTGATGAAGAGCTGGCAATCTGTGTTGATGTTGCTGCAGCATTAGTGGTGTGGAGCTGCTGTGTAAGCGTGATGAATGTGTGCACTGTGTGGTATGAATATCCGTAGGTGGTTTGTGGCGTTTTGCGAGTTTCTTGTGGTGTTTTGCGATTTTCTTGTGGTGTTTTGCGAGTTTAGAGTGCTGTAGCCTCGTTTTCGTTTTGTTCGGCGGCCATTTTTTCTGTCGCTTAGATTTTTTTTTAGTCTCAAAACTGTTTTATTTCGAGTAAAATCGAGGTGTAAGTTGCATTTTTGAGGTCCTGGGTGCTCCCTGTTGGTGTAGGTAAGGTTTTTATGTATGTGCTGTGTGTATGTATTGTGTTTTAAATGTTTGTATGTCGGCGTGTTGCGTCCGATGTTTGCGAGGTCGTAATGTGTGGTAACGTGTTTCGTAGGTTGTTTGCGTTCCTCGTAAAATTTAGCGAGTGTCGTAATTTGTGTGTCGTGTTTTTTGAGTAGCGACGTGAAGTTTGCGAGGGTTTGAGGCCCTTGCCCAGTGACCTCGCCAGCAACTGAGGCCCTCGCTTAGCGAGTAGCCTTTGGCGCTCCATGCCAGCAACTGAGGCCCTTGCCCAGTGACCTCGCCAGCAACTGAGGCCCTCGCTTCGTGAGGGGCCTCAGTTGCTGGCATGGAGCGCCTTCGGCGAGGGCCGCGGCTCGCTTCGCGAGCCCGCAAGCGTGAGCAATGACCCGTACGCTCACAACTATATATGTGATATATATATATATACATACATACATACATACATACACACATTATACATATACATACATACATAAATATATATATATATATATATATATACACATATATATATATATATATACACATACATACACATACACACACATATACACATACACATTTTGAAACATTTGGGAGCCTCCAGGAGCTCTTGACCCTCCCTGACCCTCCTGATCCTCACCTTTCTTCTCCCCTCTGCCCATCCATGATCATCCCTTGGCCCATCTTGAGCTCACCCCAACACGCAGCGCTTCCTACCAGCACTCCTCCTGTACTGCAGCCTTCCCTTGCGTCGCGTGTGTGACGTCACTAGGATGCACCGGCCGACGCGATGCAGTTTAGAGGCATGCTGCTGGTGCTGTAGGAAGCGCCAGTGGGGGGGGGGGGGGGGGGATCAGGAGTGGGGATCTAAAGGGGGCAAGGGAAGGATCAGAGGGGTCGAAGGGGAGAATCAGGAGGAGGAGAGGATCAAGAGGGCAGAAAGAGGCAGTTTTAAAAGGTATATTCGTCGTATAAGACGCACCAACTCCCCCCCCCCCCCCCCCCCCCCCAGTTTTGGGGAAGAAAAAGTGCGTCTTAAAAATACGGTAAGTCTGACCCGCAAGAAAAAGTATCAAGTGTCTGTCAAAAATATATTTTGAGTACTAAATAGGACTCACAAGAGCTTTTTTAAACACCTTTAAAGCTGAAGCAGTAATTAAACAAACACTACTGTACTTTAAAAGAATGTAAAAGCATGGAAAGGGCAGTCACAAATCCACAAATAAAAATATTATTTTTAACTGTTATTTCTGAGTGATATCGATCCCGGGACTCAAAGGTTTAATACATATCATGAAACCCACATGGACTAAAACAGATGATCTAATACCCTTTATAGAGTGCTAGATCGCGAGCCCAATCAGCAAATATTACTTATTTGTAGCCTCCTATTGCAATTACGTTTAACTTCCATGTTTTACGGACATCACGATAACAGTCTCATGGCTGGCTGTGTCTAAGAACTAAATTACGGAATCTTAAATATTCTCAGATCTTATGATTACGCACCCTGAAATCCTTCTTAAAAAGGCAGGGTTTACGTGTGGGGGCTTTAAGACTTAAACTGCAAACTTGAGTCAATAGACTACATCTAGACATTTAGAGAAAAAGAGAACACCCGCAGCCAAAATGATGGGTCCGAGTCACTTATGAATATGGTGCATAGTCTTCAACTTGCGGAGCTTGCATCTAGAGAAAACTCCATCCAGTTAAATTGAATGGGCTACCACTTAATAATGCTACTTACAATTATATCATACCAGTGGTGGTCCCTAGTAATAGATGTTGCTGTAATGTGTTCTACTTCGTAAAGAGGAAATATTTTCTCTCCATAATCTCTAGACGGCTTCTCTTTTTCTATCAATTTCTTTGTTCAACCACATTAAGAAAACAAGCCACTGAACTCGCTCTCATTTGAGTCACGCATCTCCCCTCTAATTACAACTGGGTTGGTGTATTCGCTGATTCAGTTCCAGCTTTGTGATTCATCTCTGGCGAAAAGTGCAAGAAGAATACTTTATCCAAGAATGCCGTGACCGATAAAAGAAAAAAGCAAGAACTAAACTAATCTTTAATTATTTAAGTGGGGTTGGCATCTTTCAGTTAAATCAGGAAAAAAACTAGCATTTTCTATGTCTATAATGATGCTGCATTTTGTACTTTGGTTGCATGTTCTAAATGTAATGATGTCATTTAGGAATGTGATTCCCACTAGATAGAGCATTTATTTATTAACATTTATACAGCACCTTACACGGACCAATGATTTAAAATGACCACATTGGTCCCAATTTGTTTTTTAGCTTCAAATTCATTTGAACACGGTTTTTAATCTTTTGAATATTTGATATTTAATATTAATAGTACACATTATCTGGCTAAAACAATAGAATAAAAGTGCAGCCTTTTCTGGATCGCTGCCTTGTCATGGTCAAGGGGCTTGTGTACCTCAATGAAGCTGTGAGCTATACCATGTAGGGTCACCCAAGATAACCAGGTCATAGCAGAGAGGTTAGACAAATCTCGGTCCACTGGTGAAGGAACTGGCAACCAACTCCAGTATCTTTGCAATGAAAACCACATGGATAAGCATGAACAGTGACATAATGTGCCTGGTGTTCTGCAGTCCATATGGTCACAGAGAATCAGGCACGACTGAACGACTAAACAACAACAGAAGTGAAAATAAGAAAATAAAGGAAGTAAGGGGTGGTGGCAGAAAACAATACACTGGCAGTCTGTTGGCTTAATTGAAAAAAGTTATGTAAAATGTTTTGTCAATATAAAAAGGCTATAGATTATTAAAGAATAGAACCAAATGTATTTGATGCAAAAGAAAATGTGACCCCCTTAAATTTAAGATAATAATGTATTATACCAAAAATGTTGTATGTTACCTTGGTCCAATACCTTGGGGTAACATATCTCAAAGAAACATGGAATCCATCAATACTGCTTTGTAACATTAAACAGAGCACTGAAAAGCCATTGGGAAAAAAATAACATTTCAAGTTCTTAAAATTGATGCATATTTCTTTCTTTTATGTTATGGTGTAACTGGGTAACTAATGTCTCTGTTGCGTTGTCTTAACTGAACATGTTTTGGAAGGAGCACAAATCACATATACCTGAAGCAAATGAGTAGCTAATACATTTCCCAAGCAAGTAAAGGAAGAAGCTTCCTTACAATGTGCAAATAACAAACAAGTATACTAAACATTTGGCAATAACTCAAATGCATTTTCTGTGTAGTATCTGTACAGCTATATTCACATTGTGTGTGTTTGTGTTCAGTTGTGTTTGACTCCCTGCGACCTCATGGACCGTAATACACCATTCTTAATGGCAGAGATACTAGAGTAGGTTGCCAGTTCCTTCTCCAGTGGGCCACAGCATACAGCTCCTGGTATTCCCAGGTGACCTCCCATCCAAGTACTGACCATACCCAACCCTGCATGGCTTCAGGGTAGTGTGACGTATTGGTTCCCTGACTGGCATTGAACCCAGGTCGCAGCAGTGAAAGCATAAAATCCTAACCCCTGGACCATCAAGGAACCCATACACAACCCTACGACCAAATATACCAAACACAGCTTTATATCCTGTCCTGTGGGATTAACAGCCTCTTTAATACTGGAATGCAGTCATCATTGTGTCTGAGAACAAACTTCAAATGCAATAAAAACTAAATCAATAAACAACCTTTTGATAGTTTGCTATGTTAACATGGGAGTAATACCAGCATACCTTAATTATACTGTATAATTTCTGAGTACATTAGTTTATATAATGACACAGGGATGCTAATTACTTTCAGTGATCATTCAATTTTATTGATTTGTATAACGCTCCTTTGGTTTAGATGCGGCTTAAATGAAAAAGAGTAATATATTAAAAATAGTCTAATAGATTGCTGCTTTATAATGTACTGAGAGCATTACATATCCACAAAATATAGGAAATGCTGTAATAAAAATCGATAGTATTGGCTTGTCAATCTTATGTTAGGTATCTTCCTCTACACTGTCTATGGCGCAACAATAGTGCCTAGGGCTGCTTCCCTGCAGGGGGCACCATGTTTTACATCAAAACAGACTTAGGGCCAGGTTTAATTTGAAGCCTGCAACTCGATTGCAGACAGCCGAATGTCTGCTGGGCTGTTGCGGGCTCCCGTTCGTCTTCGATGCAATTCAATTGCTCAAGGCAGCAAGTTACTGTCCCCAAGCCGAAACCATAAACCATGCACTGGTTCGGAGCAGTTCAGGGTGGGAACATGATCAATTCAGCAAGCCCGTAACCTCCCATTTCGAATCAGCCAATAGAAAATTAGACTTGTCAATCAGTTCGTTTCGGGGGTCCGATATGCGATGACTGGCAAACCCACAAAATACATAATTATGAAAACGAATGCCAATACTGTTCTAGTCCATATGTGTGGCTTAATATGTATTAACTTATTGAAACCCAAGGTCAATTTAACCCCGAAATGAAACATAAAAATAAAGTTACGTTCCTGCCGATTTGCGGGCTTAAGACTGTTGTGTAATTTATTTTAATGTCTGTCACCACTTTCCCCATTATTTACAGTGCTGTAGTGATTTTTTATTTGCATTTACAATGCTACGGATAGGTGTTTAACCCCTTGCGGGTCCCTCTCTAGCACTCGTAGGATTTTCTCCTTCATTTGCGGTTTACGGGTGTGAAAACATTTGCGATTTTAGCCTTGCGAAGGGAGTTTAACCATCGCCATTTTTTAAAGCTTGTAAGCCGATCCGAGCCTGCAAAAAGATGCCAAGTGAATAGCAAAATAGCTTGTGACCTCACTTACGGGCCTCCGGATCTCCCGAAGCCTGCTACATATGAAGTCACTTCTTTTATATATATATATATATATATATATATATATATATATAGCCCATCAGTCCAAATACAGCAGAGCCTGCCATTTACTAACAGCCTGTGGGGTAACCTTTAGGATGCCCATCAGCACAACAGCAGTCCTCAGGAATGTAAGAGGCCCTAGTCTTCATTTATACTCAAACCTCCTAATCCTACCAATAAATTAGAAGCCCTAAAACATACTTAATTTATACTTATGTACAACTGGTGACATATGTGGAGGCAGGAACCGGTTTCCAGCCAAACTAAAAGAAATGTTAACATTACAGTGGATTCTTGGCACTAAGGTACATAGAGCAGTCACAATACCGGATAGCCAGAATTATGATAATCAGCCCAATTAATTGACTTCCAAAACTGTATGAAAGTACCACTGTAATTTAAGAAAAACTGTATGATTATGCAAAAAACAAACATATGTGTTAATACGTACAATATTTTGTATAAGACATGGTTTGCAGAGTAAATGACACTTTGTATATCTGTTCATGTATAAAAAGGATCTGTCTTGGTTTATTCAACACATCTTGACAGCCTTAAGAATGAGATCTGTGCTAATCTGTCAATAGAGGGACGGTGGGGGAGAAAGTACATTTGTTATATTTTAGAATTTCACATCTATCCCCTTTCATCACATAAGCCCAGAAGCACCCTGCTTGCATTAATAAAGACAAGCCCTGCTCTCCAGAAATGTAAATGCCCCGTTACACATACAACCTTGTATTTTGATAATTAAAAAACTAACTTATGTTTTTTGTTTCTTAGACTTTATCTGTCTCTGTCAGTAAGGGGGAGGGGGGTAGGAGGACCTTCTTTCCTCCAAATATGCCCACAATCAATAAAAACAACCCCCCCCCCCCCCCCGCAAGATGATCATCAAAATATAATTTATGCCTGCAAGTATTAGAAGAGGTATCAATATGAATTTGCTTTCTAATTAAAAACTAGCTTTATCAAGAAAGTTAATTACACATGTACAATAATAATGGTTTAGAAACTGAAGTTATGGTGCCCCTGACAATAGCATACAAATGCAGAGTTAAAGTCAATGACACAAGGTTGTGTTATTGTTTGATAAGTGGATTTAATAACATAGCACTGATGTTTTTAAATTTGCCAGTAAAATCTGGACATTTTCATAAAAATATAAGTTTTAAACATATAAACTACAGAAAGTGATGTTGCTGGAGAATGTATAAATTTATATAGACATTTAAACCACATTTTTTTATAATCTTGTACGATAAAAAAAAAACATTTACACCAACTGAAACGATAATAATGTCAAAAGATATTCTTCCGGTGATGAAAAGCCCAATACATCAATTTAAATATATATAGAATAATGTTGGAGCATATTACAACATAACACAGACATGCTTAGTTGCACCAATGCTAATGTTTATCTGGAATATGCCATATAAAATAGCCACTGATATGTATGTTTAGCTGCATGTTTATATATTGTTAAAAGCAATGTAAATTTTTTACATATCCCTGGGCTTGACAAACTTATATGACATTTAGGAGTTGTTTCCGACCCTCTGTGACCTCATGGACCGTAAGCACATTTTTATGTCCATGGTCATGCTGATCTACTTGGTTTTCATGACTGAGATACTTAAGTGGGCTACCAGTGTCTAGTGGGCCCCAGCATACAGCTCCTGGTATTTCCAAATGGTCTCCCTCCAAGTACTGACTGGGCCCAACCCTGATTGGCTTTAGGGTGGTGTGACCTCTTGGTTTCCTGACTGGAATCGAACCCAGGCCGCAACAGTGACAGCCCTGAATCCTAACCACTGGACCACCATTTAGTTAGTAGCCAGCAAAATATTTTTTAGGAGCCAGGGTATGGATTTTGTAGAGAAATATATGAATTATAACTAAACAGTTAGGAATAGAAGTACAATATTAGGAATCTTGGCTCCCTGGTCCCATGCCCTGATATATCCTGAGTGCTAGGTTTACATATATTTGGGTTTTTTGAAATTATATATATTTTTTGCTCTTTGGCTGTTAATTCAATATTGTCTACATAAAATAAATTTGGAACCATATCTGCACATTATCTGTGTGCAATCCACCATGTGTAGATTTGTGTGTGTATGATTTCTAATGGTTTATTTAATCCATGGAGTATATTTTGCAATACTGGTGTGTTTTCCTGTGGAAAGTGTATTTGTGCAGTTAGTGGGTGTGGGGAGTGTGAATGTTATTAGGTGAGGTGTAGTTAGATATCATATGTATTTTTTTGTTGAAACAGGGTTACCATGTGAATTTGTGAAATTGCCATACTATATAGGAAATATTGGATAATTTGCAAGTTTGTCGAATACAATCTGGCTCATCAAACCAAAGACTGGACAGCATTGAATTAGAAGGCCGTTGCCTGAATACCTGAAAGCCTATTATAATAGAGTTATGCCTTTGGGACACAGTGTGCATCATTCCTATTGTCCTGGCTCTGCTGCATATCTGGAGCCAGCTGTTAGCTGTACACAATGCACCCCCACTGTCCTCAAACTAGACTCAGCTAAACATAAGCACTTAAAACCAAATGCAAGAATGCATAGGACATGAACCTTTTATTCTGCCTAAAAATAGGAAGGTAACACAAGGTATGATGATAATGAATGTGTACAAACTCCCACTATGATCAATAGTAATATTATGTAAAGGGCTTTGATAAATGTGCAATATGAATGTTACACAACACAATATTCTATAACTAGTAACTTGCCAGTCATAACTGACGATATCATGTTATCTTCAATTGTCTGTGCCGTCTCTCTCTCTCTCTGCCCTCTTCCTGGGTGCCCTCTGCGCCCTGTCGCTCTCTCCCTCTGTGCCCTCTACCTCTTTGCCCTCTCGCTCTCTCTCTCTGTGTGCCCTCTCGCTCTCTCCTCTCTCTCCCTGTGTGCCCTCTCGCTCTCTCCTTCTCTCTCCCTGTGTGCCCTCTCGCTCTCCCCTTCTCTCTCCGTGTGCCCTCTCGCTCTCTCCTTCTCTCTCCCTGTGTGCCCTCTCGCTCTCTCCTTCTCTCTCCGTGTGCCCTCTCGCTCTCTCCGTGTGCCCTCTCGCTCTCTCCTTCTCTCTCCGTGTGCCCTCTCGCTCTCTCCGTGTGCCCTCTCGCTCTCTCCTTCTCTCTCCGTGTGCCCTCTCGCTCTCTCCGTGTGCCCTCTCGCTCTCTCTGTGTGCCCTCTCCGTGTGCCCTCTCGCCCTCTCCGTGTGCCCTCTCGCCCTCTCCGTGTGCCCTCTCGCCCTCTCCGTGTGCCCTCTCCGTGTGCCCTCTCCGTGTGCCCTCTCAGTGTGCCCTCTCGCCCTCTCAGTGTGCCCTCTCAGTGTGCCCTCTCGCTCTCTCTGTGTGCCCTCTCCTTCTCTCTCCGTGTGCCCTCTCGCTCTCTCCTTCTCTCTCCGTGTGCCCTCTCGCTCTCTCCTTCTCTCTGTGTGTGCCCTCTCGCTCTCTCCTTCTCTCTGTGTGTGCCCTCTCGCTCTCTCCTTCTCTCTGTGTGTGCCCTCTCGCTCTCTCCTTCTCTCTGTGTGTGCCCTCTCGCTCTCTCCTTCTCTCTGTGTGTTCCCTCTCGCTCTCTCCTTCTTTCTGTGTGCCCTCTCGCTCTCTCCTTCTTTCTGTGTGCCCTCTCGCTCTCTCCTTCTTTCTGTGTGCCCTCTCGCTCTCTCCTTCTTTCTGTGTGCCCTCTCGCTCTCTCCTTCTTTCTGTGTGCCCTCTCGCTCTCTCCTTCTTTCTGTGTGCCCTCTCTCTCTGCACCCTCTCCCTATGAGCCCTCTCTCCGCACCCTCTCTCCCTCTCCTCACCCTCTCTCCTCACCCTCTCTCCCTCTCCTCACCCTCTCTTCCTCTCCTCACCCTCTCTCCCTCTCCTCACCCTCTCCTCACCCTCTCCCTCTCCTCACCCTCTCCTATCTCAAAACCCTTTGCACCCTCTCTCCCTCTGCGCCCTCTCCCCTTCTATCTCTCACCCTTTCTCCCTGCGCCCTCTACCCCTCGGCACCATCTCGGCAGCCTCTACCTCTCTGTGCCCTCTCGCATGTGCAGTTGCTACGTATTTGCACATGCGAGCTGCAACAAAGTCACACAGGCTCAGTTGCAGCGACTTGCAGAAAAAATCCTGTAACACCAGTGTGCGCAGGCGTTACTCACATTTTACTAATTATTAAAGTGGATCCTGCTAGACAAAAGGGAAAATTGCGATTGTAGTCTCTGAGATGATTACTGAATCTGAGGGAACATGTGAGTTTTTTTAATATTAGAAACCCTTTGTTGTGACCATGTTTTGATATATAAAAAATATTAACTTATCAAACTTATATTATTATCGTATTTGTACATTTGTTGTGAGCAAGGGTATGCACTAGAACAGCTACATACACCTGAACGTTTGCTTTAGAAATGGAGATGACAGACGAGGTCAGCTAGCAATGATCTGACATATTCCTGACCAAGGATTTATTTCTAAAACAAATTATCATCCAACAACAGAACAATGTGGAAAAAGCGCCTGCACTCTGCAGTTTTGTAAAAGAAAAGAAAACACAATGCTACAAAATGTATTCATTCTAGTGTGATAGAACAAAAATAATTCATTTTCAAAATATAGTGTATTGTTTTTTAACAAAAGAGCCAGTGTACAATCTTTTAATATTAAACCTATTTTTTTAGTTCACCAATTTATATAAATACAGACGCAAACAGCAGCAAATCAAAACTTTAGCCTGAAGATACAACTTAAACACTTGATTTACCTCATTAATGTCTGTTGCATGTACCCATCTCATTGTCCTGAGCGTTACTGAAAGAACGTGTCATATTTCAACCTCAATAGCATTATTTAAGTCAGCCCAATCAATGTAATATCAGTTGAAGTCTTCCAGTAGTGCTCAGTATAATGAGAAAGATTGAGAGGGGTTCATCAGTGGCCGTTAATGAGAAAAACTGTATTTTTTAATGATACCAACTATTAGATGGTTTATGATAAGGTTGGTTCGTTCTGATTGAGCGCCTCCAATTCATTGTTTTGCAATTTGGGATGTTGCATCCTACAACGCTGACCAAGCTTGTTCCAACTCATATCCATGTCATTTGCGATCATTACCAGAAGAGCGGCACAAATGGTGCAACATGGAAAACAAAATAAGAAAATTGCAAAACTAAAGAAATCATTTTTTGTTGTACTTTTTAAACAAGGCTGCTAAAAATAACATGGGACAGGGAAAAAATATCAAATCATTACTAAAGTTTACATAAGATAAGGGGACATCCGTTTCTCATTGGAGATCATTAGGATGGTATATTCAAGGCTTGCACTACTTTTTGATTTACATACATGCAAACACGTTTTCTATTATTACAAAGAATGGGCACAGGAAAGGCATTTATATAATGAAGGACAGATACAGAGGGCACCATCTGATTATAGTCAGATGTTATAGAGATTATACAAACACTCAGATTCAAAAGTCAGTTAAATGTAATTTTGGGTTGGTCCTATTAAAGAGATATTACAGTTTCATGGAATAATACATTCTGCAATCCTTGGGCGAAAAGCAGCATCTCATAAAACATTTTATTTTTATTAATATCTAAAAATCCCTCTAATGATTATGTTGACACCTCCAGTGTGTGTCTACATAGGCATCTGATCCCCCCCAATCAGCATGCAGCACCAGAGGAGGAATATTAACCCACTATGTACCTGCTGTTGCTTGCTCAGCCAATCTTCTTGCAGCTTCCTGTCTGTATGTCAGCAGCAATATATAGCACATATCAGTGATACGCTACATATCCCAGGCTGCTTTGCAGCAGAAACAGAAACCCCAGAGTTAATTCAAAAGTGTCTACTAACCTGATTGGACAAAACAAATCATTTTAAATGTGATGCTAATTTAGCCTAAGTTCGGAGGGTGTTAACCCTGAATTCCAACTGTCAGAAATTACACAGAAAGACATATTGTTGACTTCAATGTAAATGTTAAAATCTTTATTTTGTGATTTTTTCATGCAAAATTTTTTTTTGGGATACACTACTGATTCTCCTCTATCAGATGCATTCATAATCCAGCAAATTTACATATCCCTTTAAACATAATTATCCACTGAGTGCTTAATGAGTGCTCTCTCAATGGTTTCATAGGAAATTCTGAAATGTAAGCAAGACTCTGCTTAGTATTAAACTTAATAAAGTATAGCAGGAATTCAGAACAAATCATGTTATATACAGACATTTCTTACTGGGCAAATTATTATGCAGTTACCTGCAAAGAGTGTTGCTTTTTCCTATTGTGTGGTCACTCATATCATTAGCCTTAGAGGTGCCTTTATCTGTAAATCTTAACATGACAAAGCACGGTTATGAAGACTATTCGTTAACGAGTCTTTAAGAATATGAAATAAGGTCTAAAAGTGCACATTATTTATATATTTATTTTACCGGCAACAGTTATTTTACCAGGCATAATTGGATCAAGACCTTATAGTTTATTTAACAAACCTTCAGGATAAATTTAATGAGGCACTGGAGAAAAGAGACCTTGCCATCCAGACCGGGCCAGCATTGCTCCTATTATCTGCCTCTGCTTTGGTTTTTGAAATGTATAGAAATGGCAGAATATTACTGCTTAATGTGGTCTGTAAAATCAGTCAAATAGTTAAGGAACCAAATGATTTTACATACCTATGTATGAAAACAAATTTAAGAAATAAAGTACCATTAGGAATAAGGGACACATCAAAGCAGCAGAATGTGTTCGGTAAATGAAATAAAGCCCCGAGCTTTGACTGACAGGCAGTACTAGGGCAAGGAGGCTCACGGTGTGTACAATAGATCCTGTGCTGCCATCAATCATTATCCTTAAGAGCTATAATTGGCTGTTTGACTTCCACCACCTAAGAGGTGACTGGATATGTGTTTTCATTTGAGATAATGAATGGTATTTAAGTTCAGTGGGAAAATAAGCTGGGCATTGAGGTAATATACGGTCAGAATGATCTTAATGTTTTACCGCTGCTGGTGGCTTATGAGGACCCCTCTATCAACTTTTTTTAGTTTATGGTATAAAAATATAAAAAATGGCAGAGTTACTGATCTTTAGAGTGCACTTACTCGCAAGCGAACAGTCATTTTTATGGTTATTTCCCACTTTGTAGCTGCTTTATCACTTCTGTCTTTGATAATATTTAATCTCATGAAATTGAGCAGGATACCATAAGGACATCTGTTTCCTCTTTCGTCCTCTAAGGGTAGGTGAATGTTCATTCATAACCTCTCCTTCCAATATATTATTAATTCCATACTATGTTTACATTATTCAAGTTATTCATGTCCTTATAGATTATTCAGCAGTCACAAATGGATTCAGTATGGACTGAAAAGACTTGAAAAGCATACACTTTGCACAAAACATTTATTACACATTTGTTTACACAGGAAACCTTCCCAGGGCTTTGACAATTTTTACATATGGGTTATTCTTTCTGGGTATTGTGGCCATTGTTTATTTAATGAATATTTCACTGTGTTGATATTTGGACTTATTTGTGTTAAATATTAAAAAATTTACCAGTGTTGTTTCCTATAATTTTGCAGCGCTTGTATCTATTATTACCAAATATCTCAGGATACTGTGTGGGTTTAGTTAATTTTACTGACGGCCTTTCTTTTAATTCCACAGCAAAAATATTTCTGATAATCAGTGATTTTGGTCCTCTGGAATTATTGTGTTTGTCTGCACCTCCGTAGAAGCCTTTACACACGAAACGCTCGTCAGGCTGATTCGTCTGCTGTCACCCTCTTGGTTACGTCAGAAGCGGAGCAGGGGTACCGGCAACTGGCACTAGCCACATAACTTGCAATAATATGCATTAACCTCAGCTATTAGACCAGTCTCAGTGCAGTGTAGGGAACTAGGGGATATCGTACAGAGTGGAAATGGCGGACCCTTTACATTGCATATCTAGTGATTAGGATTTGAGCTAGTTAGACCTTTCTGCTTTCTGGGGAGTTGAGTTAGTCAAGAGTAATTTTGTCATACCAAGAGTAAGAACTTGTGAGGAGCACAACATGAAAGAAAGCATTTTTTTATGTAATGTACCTTTCTATAAATCTTTTTTTAATCACAGTAAATATAAAAAAAAATATTTATACCGATGTTTACATTTTTAATTATTCAGATTGTAGTGGCCATTTAAGAACAGAATAACCTAATTGCCTAACAGCCATTATAGGCACAAATATTAACACATAGAGCACCACCTTTTAATGACAATGTAACTGGTAGACAAATAGCTTAACCAAACTAAATTTTAAACAGATCTTCGTTGTCTGGAATACCAAGTCTAGAATCTTCTAACCTAATTACCTATAGTAGTATGATAAATAAATAAAACTCATTACAATATGTTCTACACTATACACACGTGTTGATGGACAATTATGTTTTAATTTAGAATGCAGTCTTATTTGCTATGCCTTGATTTAGCGGTTTGTTAAATAAACTATTTGAACAGGTAGTAATGTAAAATCATGATTTTTCCCATTAGTCCTGTTATACGCATTGGCAACAAGAATTAATGTCTGAACTAGACCAGCTGAAAATATCTGTGCATTCAGGGAAGCAGGTAAACAGAAACACAAATAGCATTTCATACAGAAATACAATTGCAGAAATATAATAAAATAAACCGTATATTTTATTGTTTTACTTTTTACAAATGGTCCCCATTTTTCAAAAAAAGAGCATATATACTTTATAAATATATGAATACAGTGTTGCTCTAGTTATATATTCAAACCCCATTTAATGCAATCAGTATTTACAATACTTTCAAGAAAATGTCTATTTTATTTAAGAGGTCTTCAACACATTTTCAAAGTGTGACCAAATTGTTGTAAAACCAACATGCCTTACTTATTGGTAAAAGCCCTTTAAATAAAACCCTCTTCTAAAGAGAATGTCTCATTGTCTCCCTAGTGGTCAACAGGCCATAAAATAAAACAAGCACATGAAACCAGAGTCACCGAAGGCCTGCTAAAAGCTTTTGTTGCTGAACAGAATAGCTATAAAAGAAGGAAGGTTGAGCTGAATTGCATGTTTTGTTGTTGAGCTCTAATCCCACACTTTTTGGCTAACTTTGAAACACTGAAGCCATTTGACCTGAAACTGTTGTGTCAGTAGGAGACCTTCCAGCATCAAATGGAAACTAAGAGCTACTCCTTCATGCCAAGAAGATTACATGGCTTTCACAGCCTTAACTGTTTGAATGCCTTCTAATATGGCCTTTTCAACATTATCAAAAAGGTTGAAGTGTGAGGTTCCCCCTTTTTTCCTGGTAAGGTCACACACTGTGACTGTAGCTAATTTAGTTCCAATGAACGTGCTTGGTGCCAGCATCAGAATGCATTGTGTGAAAGACAACCAGAACATTGTGAACTCCGTGGTATGCCCTTCTAGAGTTTCTTGCACCAAAAATGAATTTATTGGCAATTTCTCACGAGTTATATAGAGTTTTAGACTTGATATTGTTAATTAATGTATAAGGATAAAATTATCATAACTACAAACTTATCATTACTTGATATATTTATTACAGACAGTATGTAAACTGGAAAAAGACAAGGGGTCAGTCTAATTAGGCCACTTTATATATTATATATATTATATATATATAACAGTTTAAGACTTGTTAGCATGCCAAATGGGAAGCATAACTATGAACAGCACACAACAGACTTCATTAAATCAAAAAAGGTATGGACATGATGGCAGTATTTCTATAGTCTAGTACGGTGGTAGACAACCTGATCCCTACCGCCCACTAGTGGGCGATTCAGGCTTTGATGGTGAGCGGCTGGGTAATTGCTATGTGACGAGTGACGTCACACACCGGAGACCCGCAGCCCCATACTTGGCTGGTTGGAGAGCTGGTGAGAAAGCCTAGGGACAACAGTCAGGATCGGATCACTATCTAGTAAGTACAGGGCAATACATAGCTAGGGACAGCAGTCAGGACTGGATCACTATCTAGTAAGTACAGGGCGATACATAGCTAAGGACAGCAGTCAGGACCGGATCACTATCTAGTAAGTACAGGGCGATACATAGCTAGGGACAGCAGTCAGGACCGGATCACTATCTAGTAAGTACAGGGCAACACATAGCTAGGGACAGCAGTCAGGATCGGATCACTATCTAGTAAGTACAGGGCGATACATAGCTAGGGACAGCAGTCAGGACCGGGTCAGTATCTAGTAAGTACAGGGCGATACATAGCTAGGGACAGCAGTCAGGACCGGGTCAGTATCTAGTAAGTACAGGGCGATACATAGCTAGGGACAGCAGTCAGGACTGGATCACTATCTAGTAAGTACAGGGCGATACATAGCTAAGGACAGCAGTCAGGATCGGATCACTATCTAGTAAGTACAGGGCAATACATAGCTAGGGACAGCAGTCAGGACTGGATCACTATCTAGTAAGTACAGGGCGATACATAGCTAGGGACAGCAGTCAGGACTGGATCACTATCTAGTAAGTACAGGGCAATACATAGCTAGGGACAGCAGTCAGGACTGGATCACTATCTAGTAAGTACAGGGCGATACATAACTAGGGACAGCAGTCAGGACCGGATCACTATCTAGTAAGTACAGGGCGATACATAGCTAGGGACAGCAGTCAGGACCGGATCACTATCTAGTAAGTACAGGGCGATACATAGCTAGGGACAGCAGTCAGGACCGGATCACTATCTAGTAAGTACAGGGCGATACATAGCTAGGGACAGCAGTCAGGACCGGATCACTATATAGTAAGTACAGGGCGATACATAGCTAGAGACAGTAGTCAGGACCGGATCACTATCTAGTAAGTACAGGGCGATACATAGCTAGGGACAGCAGTCAGGACCGGATCACTATCTAGTAAGTACAGGGCGATACATAGCTAGGGACAGCAGTCAGGACCGGATCACTATCTAGTAAGTACAGGGCAGTACATAGCTAGGGACAGCAGTCAGGACCGGGTCACTATATAGTAAGTAAAGGATGATACACACCTAGGGTCATATGTAACCAGAAATGAGAGAGGGGAAAGTGAGTTACTTCAGCACTGGTGAGCAGATAAGAAATGTTACCATCAAAAGTGGATGGTAGGTATTAAAAGGTTGAAGATTCCTTGGTCTAGTACCTAAAGCGTACTATGGTCCTTGTGGTACTATCCTACAGCTTTATAGCCATCATGTCAATGCCTTTTTTGATTTAATAAGTCTTCTACCGTTTCACAAACATACAGAACCTCCCTTGAGATGTGCCTCATTTCCCTAGCAATAGAGGTAATGAAAGTTCTTATAGTCCAATATTTATCTAGTAAGAAATATAAATTGGTATTATCAGTCTAATGGGAAGTCTGAGATCTGTCGAAGGATAATTTTCTGAAAATAACATTAACATTTATATATTTCTGAGTGTCGCTTAATGTAATAATTTCCCATGAGGATATTGATAAGTAGAGCACATGCTAAACAAACACTGGATAATATCTGGGTTATTTATCAAATGTAGGAAATGTATATCCCAACTTGATAGATAGGCTACACAGAAAATACTAGGACTATGTAATGTTTCAAATCCAGTTATTCTCATTTTTATTCTACTGATAAGGGTAGGTTTATTACATGGGGTTAAAGGTAACATCTATTCAGTGTTTTCAAAATGAAGTTACATTTTGAAATCTTCAATCATGATCCTGCTGGTTTCAAAATACAAAAGACTGAAAAACTGCTGCTTGAGACAGTTTACTGAAAAGTAAAAACTAGTATATGGAAATATGTTTTCATAAAAATACTGTTTAGCGTTCAACTACTGAATTTATTACAGTAGAAGAAATACCCGTCAGTTGATGGAAATATCCATTATAATTATATAATGAAAGCTGCACTTAAACAGAGTTCCTTTTATTGCACATGAACAAGTCATTTAGTTTACAGGTTCCCAGCTTTCACATCATTAATTACAACTGTAGATTTCAAATGCAACTCTGTAATAGCTTGTTAACAGAAATTAAATTAGCAGTTGCGGGTAATTTATGGGCTAAATTCAATGGAGCTAGGTTTGGATGTATTTATGTATGTTTAGATCCTATTTTAATGTTATGGCAAAACTGTATGCCTTTCTTTATAAAACGGTAATACAAAAATCAGGATAAGAAGAGACATTGCCAACATAAAATCAAAGTACTGTAAAATGGTTTCATCAAAATGTCAAATATGTCACAATTAACCTGAGTAATCTTCATATATGAACATTGTAAATATACATATTGTACGAGACAAATTATAGCCTGCAGTGGGTCTCAATCTTTTTGATGGTGGAGACCAGCCTGCAATTTTCCTAATCTGATGGTGACCACTTTTTTGGCCATGTTGAATGAGAGAATGGTACGAGACGCATGCCAAACCGTTTACCAACATTGTGCATAAGGTAAATCTTAACCAAAAGTCATATATATATTTAAGAGGACATTTCCTTCTCATCATTCCACTATTACACACCTTCATCCTCAATACTTTTATTTATCTGCTAGTCCTTATGGATAAAGAGGAGTGGGGGATTAAAGTGTTTCTAATCCTTGGACCAACTATCATGAACCACTACATTAATGCATAAGCTAAAATAAATAGCGTTACGTAGAACACAATGGACTATATCACCAATAACATAACCACTTCCACTGTCAATACATATAAATATATTTATCAAAGGATTGAGAGATTGACCCTAATGAAAACAATGCTTCAAAAAATATTATAGAAATTTGAAGAGGCTTTTTGTATTCGTGAGAAAACTCTTATCTATTTGATTTAAAGTCAACCATGACTGAGATATACATCCAGAAATATCAGGAACTTTTCCAGATTACATTGGTCAACTGTTTCTTATCATCTTTGACAATCTCCGTTACACTTTTGATAAAAGTGTAAACCTGGGATGTATCTAGAGGTAATGGCTTTTGAGAAAATAATTCAAAAGAGCTGAGCAGTTGAAGAATTGACTTTGCTTGATAAATATGGGATGGAACATATTCCATCAGTGTGTAAGAGGAAAAACATTATGATGTCAGGAATATAAAGGAAAAAGGTGCAAACATGAGACACCACTGGGAAATGTGAGTAAAAATACATCCGATTTAATATATTTATAGAGATGTGGAAAGCATTGTAGGATATAAAAAGGAGATAAAAAGAGCTTTATATTACGGTTACCCTCCATTTATCAACTGCCTGTATTTTTACAGTGATGTACAGAAATGCTAGATGGATACATGAGAAAAACATAAATTATAAATATGAATAAGGAAGGAGTTGTGGGCTTAATGTATCTGATTAAATCATATATTGGGGAACCTCTGATTTGAAGAATTTTTTGTTGTTTTTTAATGCATGCCAACCTAAGGATTTACTTGAAATATATGAAAACCTAATTGTTAGCTAAAGCCAAATAAAAATGTTTATGCACAATATTCTTCAAACTTTAATTTACATATTTTGTAGAGTATTATACACATATCTATTATACAAGGAATTCATGAATGATCACTTAAGATTACAATATTTTTTTTTCTTTATAGAAATAGCATGTTTTAGCTTTCTTTAAATGGTTCTTAAAGTGTCTAATATCTAATAATTTTATAATGATCACTTGACTATTCCTCCTTCACCCCCTACTTGAAGTGCAACTCAAAGCTCAGTTGAATGGTCTTCTCATTATCCATCATTATAATTATAACAAATATTAGGAAATCCAACATTTTCCAGCAGGGGCATTCCTAATGAAGTCAACAGTGCTTTGAATGACACAGTGCAATTAATAAGCCTTTAAGTATGATCTAGTTACAATCATTCACAGAAAGAATTGTCCTGGTGAGTTAATGGAACACTACAACTGCTAAGCAAACAATCAATCAAGCCAATAGCTGTTATTGCTGCAGTTTGCTCTGGTTAAAAGCATTTGTTCTTTTTTTTTTCTTTTCTTTTTGACACTCTGTCTCTTTTTTTTAATGCATAACAAACCTAGGACTCCACTAATGCAACTTACTTGAAATATATACACAACTGTTTGCAAATTGCAATGCATATATTCTATAGAGTACGGTCTAGAAACACACATTTATATATATATATATATATATATATATATATATATATATATATATATATATATATATATATATATATATATATATATATATATATACTAGCGACTTGCCCGACAAAAATGACGGGGCAATACAATTTTAAACCATGGGAATGCCGTTTGAGACATAATTAAAACCGTTTTGGAGTCTGAGGACCTTCGGTGCTCACTGCAAGGCTTGCGCTGAGCGCCTTTGGTGCTCATCACATGCCTCGCAAGGAGTGCCAAAGGCACTCTTTGTGAGCCTCAGGACCTTCGGCACTCATTGCGAGGGTCTCCTGTTGTGTACTTTTGGTCCTCTGAGAGAGGTATATATTTCTATGTATATTTAGTTAAGTAATAATTAATGATTTATTCAATAAATTAATATAGTTTAATTATTTATAATTGATATAGGCTGAAGAGCTAACAATCTGTTTGTATTTTGCATCTGCATAGAATATACATTGTGAGTGTTGCTGCCCTGCTTAAAGTGTAATGAATGTTTGAAGTGTGCGCTCTAAATAGGCTGCGTGCGCGAGGTAAAGCCGTTGGTTTATTGTGTAAAGTGGCATTGTATAGTCGTAATGTTATTAATGTGGTACGCGTCTCGTGAGCATTTTACGGCTTCTGTAATAGTGTATCTTGTAGGTCGTAGTGTGATGTGTAAAGTGCTACGCGTTTAGCAGTGTTTTGCGCGGTTAGGCGTCGTGTAGCCTTGTTTTCATTTTTTTCAGTGGCCATTTTTTTCCTCGCTTAGGCGATTTTCGATTGGCGAAAATCGGCTAAATAGAGTTAAATTCGCATTCCACCTCACTCACAGACGTCCTGGCTGTTGCCCTATGCTGTCTGTGACGTTTTTGTAATTTTTTTGGTGTATTTAGTATGTTTTTAGTGTTCGGTCGCTAATCTCGTAAATTTTTGCGTCTCATATCTTAATGGCTCCCCTTGCTTCGTGAGGCTTGTATGGGCTAAGTGCTACGGCTTAACGGCTCGTCTCACTTCGCGAGGCACGAAGCGATGAGCGCCTTTGGCGCTCATGGTCTATGTGCTACGGTTTAACGGTCGTACGCACCTCGCAAAGCGGCTTCATAATATGCACACTCCTCATTGATTTTATTGTGTGTCACTACTAACTATAATAACCTGTTTGTTATTTGTATTACAATTCACTGGTTATTTAAGATCACTATAGGTTGTTTTTATAGGATTAATTAGCATGTTTACATTTTATTTTTCTTTAAATGGTTCTTAAACTAGCTAAAATCTAATGGTTGTTATAAGATCATTTGACTCTTCCTCCTTCCCCGGGCCCCTGCTATTTAAAGCGCATCTCAAAGCTCAGTTAAATGCACTTCTCGATATCTATCATTATAAATTATAATATAAATATTAGGAAATAAAAAATTTCCAGCAGGGGCTAATGAAGTCAACAGTACTCTGAAGATCACAGTAAAATTAATAAGCCTTTAAGTGTAGCTTATTTATAATTATTCATAGTGTGTTAATGGGACACTATCACTGTTAAGCAAACAATCAATGCGGGCAATAGCTATTATTGTTGGAGTTTGTATTTGAAGTCATGCAAGACTTTGATTTCATTTTTTTTATAAATATAAAATTTGCTTTTGTTTCTTGTTTTCACCAACTTCTGCTTTGTTTCACCGCTCACCATGACATCTCACTGGCATGCTCTGAGGCCATTTTAATAAAAATAAAAAAAAGCAGCACTGACATAGTTTTAAATGTCTTGTAAAAATAAAACCTATGACTGGTAGAACAGTCATGATATTGGAATACCCTACAAAGCAAGGACTCCTCTACATTGTACCTTTCTACTTTATAACATTGCCTTAACTGCTAATTGTTTAGATGAGTTACAGCTCAGACCAGTGATCTCTTGGATTTTGTGACTGAGACTCATTTCACACATGACTCTTCTTTAGTAGTATTGCTACAGTATTTTCAGACTGGATTTACTCCATGTCTCACCACCAATTTCTTTGGACTTTTGCATGCTTCTTCCTACTAGGAAGTTAAACATGATCTACAGTGTATATATATATATATATATATATATATATATATATATATATATATATATATATATAGCAATAAGTATTCAAAGCAATAAATAAGCAATGTGTGCTTGTCTAAATTCAGTTAGAACAGTTCCAGGTATTATTATTGGTATAAAACAGGCTTCTTAAAACAATTCCTTTATCAATTGAATAAAATGTTGTTGCATTAGACTTGACTCAGATGTTTTAATCAGATCAACAATAGTAATGTGTGGCCTCTGGCACAAAAATTATGAAAAAGGGCAAGTATTCGGACTGCAACACCTACTGGTTATATGCATTTTAAGTAATGTCTATGTAATGCAATATAAGGTCTTGGCTGCTGTGTGGTATTTTTACCAACATTTTGTAAATTGTGTTACAAAAAATACTAAACAACTAAAAATGTTAACCCTCCAATTTCATGTAGAAATTAGCATTCCATAAAAAGGTATATTTTACATTCAAATGTTTCCTAATAAGCAGCTACTGATTAGTAGAAAAATATGTATTATATTAAAAAGTGTTATGTACTTACATAATTATATACTGATATGTGGATGTGCACACCCCTAGGAAGCTTACATAAAATGTACCCTGCAGGGTACAGTGTGTGACATCTAAAGGAAATGCTGGTTGGTGGGGTCACAGCTGAAATTGCCCATAAGGAAACAGGCAGAGAGTAAAAAAAAGACAGCAACTGCCGGATTGTGATACAAATGCTTCAGTCTTTACTTCCTCCTGATTGGCCAAAACACATTTTTCAAATTGTATACCAGTTTAGCCTGGGTTTGGAGGGTATTAACCCTAAGTTTCAAATGACAGAAATTAAAAGATATTTAGCTAATTTCAAGTTAAGTGTTTAAATGTTTATTTTTATTTTTTATTGCAAAAATGTTTTTCATACACTAATAATTCTCCTCTATCAGATGCACTCATAATCCAGCTCACTTACATACCCCCTTAATAATACAGCCCACAAAAATAACACAGTTAGTTGCTTCCTACATTACAGAAGAATATGTGGTGCTTCTGTCGGCCAGAATCTTAAAAAGTGCTAAGCCAAGTTTGCCTTTGGAAAAAAGATCTATCAAATAAGTTCTCACTTATAATTATTATTTACTTATAAAGCACCAACATTCTCTGTAGTGCTACTTACAAAAGTATAATAAAGTAGGGTGGGTACAAAAGGCAAAATAGCAATTAAAAAAAAGTTACAAGGAATTCAACCATACAACGCAACAAAGACCAGGCCAATTTGATAGCTCAAAATGTTAGGTCCTTACTCCAAGAGCCTTGCAGTCTAGACGCTATGACTTGGTAACTTATCTTTTATCTTACATGAACTAGTAAATTGCCTGTCAAAAATGACTGTATAATTTTTAATATTTCTCTGCCTCCCCCCCCCCCCCTCGTGTCTCTCCACCCCCTTCCCTCCCCTGTGTCTTCCTCCCCTTGTCTTCCTCCCCCTGCTCCCTCTCCACTGTGTCTTCCTCCCCCCGCTCCCTCTCCCCTGTCTTCCATCCCCCGCTCCCTCTCCCCTGTCTTCCTCCCCCTCCCCACCTGTCTTCCTCCCCCCTCCCCACCTCTGTCTTCCTCCCCCCTCCCCACCTCTGTCTTCCTCCCCCCCTCCCCACCTCTGTCTTCCTCCCCCCTCCCCACCTCTGTCTTCCTCCCACGTCCTCCTCTGCAGCTTGCAACTGTTGTTGCGTGCTGCGCATGCGTGGCTCTGCTGCGCAATGCGCAAGTTCGCAGCCGCTACTTAGGAAGTACTGGAAATAATTATTATAGTTTATTATTATACTAACTAGAGTTCTTGTAATGATTTATTTACAGGTATTGGTCTCATTTCAGTTATATGAGTCTAAGTTGTTACACACCTGATTCTCAACAGTAATGAACCATGTCTTGGCTTAACAGCTTCTTTAATAATGTCTGTAAGATTTCGAAAGGCTGTTTTTTTCAGTTTACTCTTGACTTCATTTGCAATGGTTCATTAAGTTTTAAAAAAGACTGAAGAAAAAGCTCCTGAAACATCCCTTGTTTATGTAAATAGTCTATCACTTCAACTGAAGGAAGGTATTTTTTTTCACACATTTTATGTTGCCATAGAAAGTCCGGGGAGTTTTATGGGCTGTCTGGTTCACAGTTGCTCTTTCAGAACAAACATGTTGTACCTGTAAATCCACCCAAACGTTACAATCACATTTCAACACCTTCATAGCCTAAAGAGACCTCTGCACACTTTGATGCATTTCTTACTTAAAAGCTTTATTTAGAAAAGATGTGGGTTGGCAGCTCAAGTGCTTTTTATTACAGTTTTATATCAATGGGAAAATACATTTCCCTGGTATTTTGTACTAGGCTGGTTGTATCAGAAATTGTATTTATGCCTAAATATTTCAAACTTTCATCCAATAATGTATAAAAGGATTACATGAATATTGCTAAAGTTGGAAAAAACTACAGATTCTAAGACAGAACTAATTGACAAATGGTCCCAATTGTTCACCTAATAAAACCAGTCAAACTGAACACTGGCAAATATCTGAATTTGATATATTATGATTGGTATTCAATTAAAACTACCTTCAATATGTTTTTTGATTTTGGATCAAAACAGATATATAAATTAGTTTTGATGTTTTCTGGTAATTCTTGCCATTTAACTCTGTTTGTTTTTGATCCAGGAGACACAAGCTATTTTATATTACAAATACGGCTATTGTCTTCAT
The DNA here is from genome assembly GCA_027410445.1 of Discoglossus pictus. Taxonomy (NCBI): domain Eukaryota; kingdom Metazoa; phylum Chordata; class Amphibia; order Anura; family Alytidae; genus Discoglossus; species Discoglossus pictus. The sequence continues at coordinate 336,078,007 of CM050166.1, forward strand.
AAATTAGTAAAATAAAATTGCACATCAAAAGTAAAAGTAAGATATTTACCTGCTCAAATTATGAATATTATTATCCGAGATGGATGTTCACATTTATATTGAAACATTAATATGATTTAAATATAAATGTATAGATTGCAATATTACAGGACCGTTGATGTTTTCATTAATTTATTTAAGCAAAATTTGCTCTGTACTTGAAATCATTTTGCCCATTTCTCATTAAAGGACTTACTTGCATAAAAGATATTCAAGTCCTGGCATATATTTATCAAAAATGGTTGAATTAAGAGTTAAAACTATATATACATTTTAGTTGAATTCAGAAGAATATGGAATGGTTACAATAGAATACAGTAATGAAAGTGCAGTAGAGTTATTACCCGAAATAATGCAAATGGGCTATTTAGCTGAATTTTTATATATTAAAATGACCCAGGTGTGCCATTCATGGTCTTAAATTCAATTATAATGTTTTATCTGAATAATACTGAATTGCCTCACTAAGGATGAATGATGATATACACATATAGGGACATATTCTTTTAGCTACTTGCAAATGCCTTGAACTCATATAATTGTCTTTGGGTGTTTTTTTTATATAAATGTTTATATGCATTCTATTGACTTAAGAATTCATTAGTGCCAATAAGTGATATTTGCTGAATATGTTGCAATATTAAGAGTGATTTTAAGTGTGTACAAATGTACGAATTGGGCAATAGAATAGGGCCCATATTCATACACACACAGGGGTGGAAACTTCCCAGGGACCATGTCTGCTAATATTTATGCTTCTTGCTCCTAAATATTTTCTCCAAAGGAAGCCCTTCAAGTTCTTTATATTTGGAAAATTATTTAGGAGCAAGCACGCATGCACACACACAGGTTAGGATTCATTGCTTTTACCGATGCGACCTGGGTTTCGATTGCAGTGAGGAAACCAAGAGGTCACATCACTCTGAAGCCATGCAGGGTCGGGCCTGGTCAGTACTTGGATGGGAGACCACCTAGGAATACCAGGAGCTGTATGCTGTGGCCCACTGTAAAAAGGAACTGGCAACCCACTCCAGTACCTCTGCCATGAAAACCAAGTGGATCAGCATGGTGTGTTCCGGTCCATGAGGTCATGGAGAGTCGACACGGCTGAATGACGCAAACACACACACACATTTTATATATAATATAAAATTGTATCCAGCCCCACGTTGTGGAGAGGCAGTAACCTTGAAACAGCTGTACGTGGGTAGTATTCCTGGCTTGTGTATAATCCAACCCTAGCTTTGCTCAAAGCGGTTTGATACAGCAGGCATATGCATAAGGGAAGCCATGTTTCATATGGTTATGGATTGAAAGAGCATAGCCTTTGTGGGCACATTTGCATGTCCCAGCTCAGCATCCTAGAATGCAGTGTAATAACTGTATTTCTCGGAATTCTGAGCTGGAAACAGTTTTTTTAACTTGTTTTAGACATTCAAATGTGAACACAGATGTACTATATATTTACTGTACGGTGGAGGGCTTCTATCGCTCTTTTGGCCACCATATATTAAATGATTGTTGTGCTGATATTATATATATATATATATATATATATATATATATATATATATATATATACACATATACACACACACAAAGACAGACACACATACAGAGACACATATTACAGGAATGAGACAGTAAAAATTTAAAAATTGGTGCACTTAAGAATTAATGTGTTTTTCATTGTGAGCAGTCTGTTTTGACACACAATTTTGATGCACGCGGCACAGATGTTTTTGATAAGTATTTAATTAGTAAATATGTGAGAAAAAAATTGCTGAAACTGATTCAAAGTCATACGCCAACATAAAATCTGGCACGCACTTCATGCGCAGAATGCACTGATATTTATCAATTAAAACATTTTTAAACAGTTCAGATATAATTATGTTAGGTTCCTAAAAAATGCACAATGTTAATAATTGTTGCTATTAAAATACAACTTGCCCCCCCCCACCCCCCCATTAGGTTGCAATGGTGTCTACAACTATCAGCAGGTCCCACTACATTATGGCAATTACATTATTTTATTACAATTATTTCTATGGAGCCTATTTACTAAACTAGACAGTCTTTTTTTATCCAACGTTATATATATATATATATATATATATATATATATATATATATATATATATATATATATATAGCCTGATGTCTTCTTTCAGTTGCGATACTAATTGATAGGCAGAATACTGCATTCAAATTATTTCATAAAGATCATTGCAAACCATATATTATATACCAAGGGCCTCATTCAAATGTGATTTGGCCAATTGAATAGGGCTATATATAAGCACATAGCATATTTTTTTACAGAAGTTTTTAGTTAGTGGACTTCTATCCAAAAGCAAGGTCTTCACTAACTAAAAACTTCTGTAAACAATATGCTGTGTCCTTATATAGAGCCCTATTCAATTGGCCAAATCACATTTGAATGAGGCTCCAAGTAGTTCACTCTTTGAAATTAATTATCCACCTATACTGGCAAGAATTCCTTTAGTTAGGTACATTTTATCAGAGAGTCCTGCCATAGATTGTAAGTTTGCGAGTTTTCAATCTTGTGTCAGGCCTTGGAAACAAGCTCTATGTACATTTGATTTTATGCTCAAAAACAGGGCCCTCCATTCTTTACAAGGTGTTTAATTTGTTTTCTGCTATGTACTAAACCCCTGTACAGCGCTACGGAATATGTTGGCGCGATATAAATAAAGATAATAATAATAATAATAATTGCTAAAATATCCTACCAACTCAATTTTCATGTTCAGATAAGAAGACACAACCTCCTAAATCCCTCAACCAAATTCACAACCCACTGCACTCAACTGACCCTGTCCCCGATACAGGAATCAACTTACAGTACCTAATGGGAAAAAATGGTTGATGGCAATATAATTCATGGGAATATCCCAGGAGATGATAATGTAACCTTGAAGGATGTAGGGAACAGTACTATATGTACCTTGCTTGAAGAACAGTACGACTGTAGTAGAAGTATGCCATGGTGCTTAAAGTACCACTTAATTAAATACACCATGGGGTACATCACTGCAACAACAAAAAAATAAGTCAGGTTATAGGGTGGTTTCCCCCATTTAAGTCAATGGCATGGTTTTGTCAATCTGTTTATATTTCCAGTTTGAAGGAAACATTGTGGTACTTCAGAATTTGACAATATCTATGCCAAATACAAGTTGCAAACCAGTAAACTGTAATCTCATACGCCTGGGAACACATAAATCGAATAATGTTATATTATACATATACATTTTCCAATCTCTCTCTCTATATGTTTAAGATATTGATTATTTTTATCTGTATTACAACAATAATTAATAGTATTTCCATGACGCATTCATTCTGGTATTTTTATATTGTGCTTACATTAATTACTCATATGAGCTCTTCATGAGATGCTGTTTACATTTATCAAAGACAGCCTGTTCATTGCTCTGTGCACTTCATCCACTTCCCTGCTGTAGGGAGGGAGATAAAGTGTAAACAAACATAAATCTAACCCTTACCACATCTATCTGTGCAGGCATGGAAGACTGGTACTCACCTAAAACAGGAAACGGCAGCTATGGGTCACTGATCAATGCAGTGTAATCATTTCCTGCAGCTATGGGTCACTGATCAATGCAGTGTAATCAGAGTCCAGTGGGAAGCTGAGACCATAGAGCCTCACATGCCTTGCAGTGCTCTTGCAGTAGGCTCTGCAGCACACACTAAGCTTATCAGAAACTCTAATATTTAGCGGGTATTTTAAATTATAAAAAACAAAAAACATATAGGACGTGGGGGGATATAACTATACTATAACATTGGAAATATTGTTTTGGCTAACACAGAGATATACAAGCAACCTTTGATACTAATTAGCAAACAAAAGCCACTACTACTATGTAATCAGCTGCCTTAACAAACAACTTGATTTTGGATTCCATTTAATGAAGCGAGTGGTCAAGTGTAGTTTAACTGCCTGTGTCAGTTCAGCTTTTCACCCAAATATGAAATGTTCGTTCTCAGTCGGCATCGTGTAAATATATTTTTTGGTATCTTTCTTATTTAAAATTATAGCACCTTGTAAGATACTAAAAACTGGCTATTTACATAGTTCTATGTCCCATAAACCAAGCATCAAGATCAAGTAAAGCATATTATTCTAGCACAGCTGTGTTCATAAAATGTTATTAGGAAATAAAGATAAAGTAGTATTCTGTATACTGATTGTTATGTCTTGTTAGTGTAAGGAAAATACAAAAGATGGTGACACAGTTTACAATAACCAGTGATATCTAAGCTAAATGTGCTATTTATCTCTTTTTTTTTTTTAACCAAGTTGACTATACAATGGATGCGTTGCAGCACATCTTTACATTAAATACCAATTATGACCGTGCCATGGCTCACATTTTCTCCATCTAACAATATAACAGAGATTACGTGACACCATCTGAAACCCTCATAAGTGCACAAGATGTTAGCGAGCGCACCCCATCAGTCACGGTTACTAGAGCATTATTTGCTGGCACATTATCAGCGAGCTCCAGGTATGCACGCATTGCTCTGGATGCTGCACGTAATGAAATCGCTCACTGAGCACCAGTATGGTCAGTTGAGCATTTAATGTCAGATTACACTGTCAACTAACATGATGGCAGGTTTGCTGGGGATAATCCCAGGTCTCCTCAGATTCCCCTTGAATCAAGGAGCCTTTTGTTATATAGTTATTCAATGATATAATGGAGTCCATGAAGGCTCTGTCTGAGCTTCAGAGCATTGCACTTATTTTAAAAGCAAAGTTCTAAGGTGGACGATCAAATGCCAACGCATGACTGAGCACCCAAGCCAGCTAACGATCTTCTGTGTTTGGACTGCAGGCTATTTAATGGGAAACTCTAGCTCTATATTTACAGTATGCTCTTCATAATAGGCAACGCGGTTTCAGAAAATAAACATTTCAATATAGCATTTAGAGCACTACTGTAGTTTCGGAAAACTTCAAATTACAGGTATTTTGTATGATAAAACTTGATAATGTACAAAGTGTTGTCATATTTACATGTAGGGGTCTGACTGACAGCTATTACAACTCCGCGGTTCAACTGAATCAGCTAAATTCTCCTCTACTTTCAAGGTATCCATTCACTCACAGAAACAGATGAAAAGAAAAAATGCTACATGCTTTCACTAAAGTTTAAGTTCATGTATTATTAGTTAATAAATTAAACACTGCATTTTTTCACTTTATAAAATTATTTAGCCCATTATCAAGCATGTATGTGTGTGTTTGCATTCAGTCATGTTTGACCTCATGCTGATCCATGGCAGATACTGGAGTGGGTTGCCAGTTCCTTCTCCAGTGGGCCACAGCATACAGCTGTGGTACTCCTAGGTGGTCTCCCATCTAAGTACTGAACAAGCCCAACCCTGCTTGGCTTTAGGGTGGTGTGACCTCTTGGTTCCCTGAGTAGAATTAAACCCAAGTCACAGCGGTGAAAGCACAAAATCCTAACCACTGAACCACCAGGGAACCTATTATCAAGCGTAATAGTATAATTTTGTCCAAAATTAAATGTTTTTTCAAAAGAAAATATTGTAAATATGGGACTGCAGTGGTCTTTTGAGGTTACACCCTTTATTGTACATTTAAAAAAAAAACAAAATTGTTTATGAGACAACAAAGACCCTTTAGCTACTACAGCATAGCCAGGAAATATACTTTTGCTTTTCTTATGGAAATTTTACTGTGTTTGTATCAAGTGGTCTCACTATGATACAACTACAATTGTATATTTAGTTACACTATGAAATGTGAACTTTCACAGCATCAAAGCAAAACAACTATGATTGTAAACTCAAATTATCCAAAATGTGGTCACATGTACAAAATGTCATTTAAAAGGTGTGTGTGTGTGTGTATATATATATATATATATATATATAAATATATATATATATATATATATATATATATATATATAGTAAATAAAAAGTACATCTGTGTTCACACCCGAATGTCTAAAGCAAGTTATAAAACCTGCTTCCAGCTCAGAGTTCCAAGAAAAACAGTTATTACACTGCATTCTGGGAAGTTGAGCTGGGCACTATATATATATATATATATATATATATGTGTTTCCTGGGTTTTGAATGTTTGGTAAGACAGGCAGCGATTATCAGAAAAATTTGTTATATAGAAAAGTTCAGTGTACAAAGTTAAAGGCAGGAAAGTAAAATCCAGCTTTGCACACCCATGGGGAGCTTACATAACCAAGTATGCAGAGAGAAAAAAGCCAGGTACAGAGTTTGACCTTTCTGGTAGAGACCACAGGAAGTAATGCTTCAGGGGTGAATCACATGGTTGGGTGGGGTCTGAGTTAACAGCTGAATCAAAGCACAATATTAGAGTAAGAGACTACATATCCCAAGCTGCTGTGCAACACAGAAAACCAGAGTATGACACAAATGTATCAGCTAACCTTTGCTTTCTCCTGATTGGCCAAAATGAATTATGAACCAACAAAACCTGCTGCTTGCCAACTGAAAAAAATAGCAAACATCAGGGCAAATTAGTACATGTTTATTTTGATATTTTTTTAATGCAAAAAATGCATTCATAGCCTAGGACACTTAGATATGCCTTTACATGAGACAAAAAGAAATATTTTACTGTGAATATTCCTACATTCGTTCAGGTACATAAAATATAAAAAAAACAACTAGTACTCAATAGAGTAACTATTAAATGACAATGTTGGGCTTCAATTGGATGTCATGTCTTAGACAAGTGAAATGTGATTAAGTGAATACTGTATCAGCAATAAGCACTGACCTAGTTCTAGTCTATTTTATGGACTAACTATAAATAGAAAGGGATATTAACCAATGCTATTTCAGCAGCAAGACTGGTATAGCATACAGTATACAAGATCTATAGGTGATTGCGCAGTGGTCCTTGGCGTTCAGGTCTATACCCCCTGGTTTCTTTTGTTGAGCACAAACAGAAATACATTTGTTTGTTCAGCCACCACTAACATGAGCAGTGCTGCTTGGATGGGTAAGTAAAGCTATAAACAGCTGAATAAACTGTGATTCCACTAAAGCTCCACAAAAACTAAATACTGTAATAAATCAAGACCAGCTCATAAATTGCAAGCACCAAATAGGCCTTATTATATCAATAAAATGCCAGGAGCCTTTTTAAAGATCCTGGGGGACGTCTTTAAAGTAACACAATTCTAATGCATTTCAATGAGCGAGTTTTTACATACTACAAAAGATGTTGGTTTTTTTTGCATGAAAATAATATTAAATAACACAGAGATAAACTTCATTGAGACCAATTGGAAATGCAGAGAGCATCCGATAGCATGTAGATCACAGATATAGTAGTGCTCAATGGCCGACGGAGCAAGCCGCCAGAACAGTCAGACATCTGATATAGTTTATTGTACACTGAGAGCATCATTTAAAAAAGAAATTGCACTGGGATGAGACATTATTATTTCCTTTATTTGTAACGCGACAACATATTCCATAGCGCTGTACAGGGGGTAAGTTCAAGTCAAGAAGAATATTATCACATATACCCCCTTTCATATGCAACATAGATGTCCCTTTAATGTCACTATCATTTCAATGACAATACATATATTTTAGGCTAGTTATAGGATACAGGTGCTTCAATACACCTGACAAACTCTGGGTCAATTACAACTGGGCGTACATAAAGCATTTATGGTGGTATTTATAGATGATTATGTAACAATCATTGGTAAAACCAAAACATAAAAAGGTATATATATATATATATATATATATATATATATATATATATATATCCCTGTTTTTACCTTTCTCCAATCTAACACTTGCTACTTATATCCGAAACACACATTACATGGAGTCATTCTACAAATCACATGATGCTTTGCTGCAGAGACTTCTGCATCTCCTTCTGATTGCTCAATCAAAGAGATTTTCAGGGGTGTTAACTCTTAAAATCAACTGCTTGCACACTCAAAGGATTTAGGATTTATTCTGGGTTTTTTTCATGCAAAGAAAGTTTTCATACACTACTGATTCTCCTCTATCCCATGCATTCATAATCCAGGAAACTTAGATATGCCTTTAAGAAGCATTCTTTTAGAGCTTCTGCATAAATGTTTCTGCACAGCAAAAGTTAGATATTGAATATTCAGATATATAATTCAAAACTATAGGTAGTAGCACATATTTTCTTTATTTTTCATTTTCTTTAAGTAAACTTACATTGACATTTGTAGTTTTGACTGTTGAACAGCTTTCTTGATACTCCCACCAAGGCATTACTCTTATTTTATTTTTACTCTTATTATAATTATGGCTAATAGCCTGTAATTTGACTTTAGGGGTTACACACGTTTAGTACAAGGACATTTGAAATTTTGGACATGGTTCTATGGAATAATGGAAACTGAGCAAAAGTAATGGAACAACAAATACATTAAAGATATATGGAAGTTTCCCTGTTTTTCCCTTTTTCTAATCTAACACTTCTTTATCAGAAACACACATTACATTGAGTCATTCCACACCCCCAGAGGTGCTACATAGGCACCTCATACAAACCAATAGATAAACTGCATTAAACTGCATTCAACCATATACTAACCACCCGAGTAGCAGCACAGTGCAGATATCCAGAGCAACACTGCCTGAGCTCCTCCTTGCTTCATTCTGGTGGGAACAAAGGACTACACAGCCCATGATGCATTACGGCAAAGACTGAATTCCCAGACATTGCTACAATGTTGAAGCTGCCTAGCATTGGTCAAAATTAATTTTATGCTAATTTAGCTTTGATTTTCAAAGTAATTCCTTCTTAACATCAACTACCCGAAAACTGGAGACATTTGCAAACTGAAATGTAAGTATAATGTTTATTTCAGGATTTTGTTTCATGCAAAAAAAAAAAAATGTCATACACTACTGATTCTCCTCTATTAGATTTATTCGTTATCCACATACCTTTAAATCATAATCCAATGAAACTCTTAAGCACTACTCATTCTTATGACCAGAACAGCAACTTCTTATACATTTTAACAAGACCGGAATAGACATATCCATCTTATAATTTTAATTTCAACATTTGTATTTTTAGCTACATGTGAAATGTAAAAGCATCTTCTTTCTAAATTCAATTTTAATATTAAAAGAGATCAAAATCTAACCCTTCTTCATATTACAACTAGAAATGTAAGTTTAAGTCTTAATTTCAAAGCAATACATTATTTAGTGGTTTGAAAAGCAACAGGTAGAGACTTTAGTGCACCGCATGTTTTATTCTTAATACTTATTATTTCAATCACTAATACAACCAGGTGTTTTTGGTTTATTTCTATGTTTTAGTATATTTGCTAATCAGTAGCCCTATTAAATTAGAAGCCCGTAACTGCAACGTGAGACCTGCAACAGCTGCGGGCTCAAAATTTGGCTGAGTTACAGAGCTATTAAAATGTGAGCAGGGCGTGAGTTACAGGCTTGAGACGCAAACCCGTAAACCATTTGTTGCACATTGGATGTGCGGCTGTGAACGTGATCAATTAGTCAAACCCATAGTTACGAGTTTAGATGGAGCCAATGGTAACAGAGATCATCAGCATGTCACTGAAAATTGGAGGTTAGATTTCAAAGTCTTACGGGTCTCATTTACGAGTTACGATTGAACCCACATTCCAGAAAGGATGCAATATTGATAAATCCGTAAATATGATATTCTAGTCCATTATAAGTATTAACACAATGATTGCCGCAATCAATATAACACGGAAATTAAACAGTAAATAAAGTATTTTCGGGGGCCGATTTGCGAGCTTGAGAATGTTGTGCTATTAATTCTAAGACCTAACATCACTTTACCTTTTATTATAAGTACTGTAGTGTGTGTATATGTGTGCATTTACAGTGCTACAGATAGAGCTTTAACCCACTAGGTTGAAATCTCACGTCCCGTAGGGTTTTTTCGCTCTTCACCTGCAGATTGTCAGCGGGTTGCTTTACTGGGCCAATTTAATAGCCGTTAGTCTTGCGGGCTACGGTTTTCAAAGCTGATGGAATTTAACAGGGCTACAGGTGTCATTTCTGTTATATTAATATATCTACCAGCTACATTAGTCGGTCTGTTTGCTAAAGCTTCACGTTCAACCTCTCCTGTTAACGCAGATTAGTTATCAGGGCTTTTGATACAATTTACAGCTAAATGTAACTGATAAGTGCAATGAATTTACCAAATTCTAGACTCTCAAAAGGTATATGGAAGTTTCAGTAGTGTATGCCGAAATTTTTGAATGAAAAAATACCAAAATAAACATTAATAACCTTACCCTAAAATTTCAAAATTACATTCCGTATTTATCGACATATAACACGCACCGGAGTATAACACGCACCTCATTTTAAGAAGGGAATTTCAGGGAGAAAAAAAAAAAATCAAATAAAGAACTTTGAAGCAAAATCCTCAACCTCTCTCCTCATCCTCAACCTCCCTCCTCAACCACCTCCTCAAACCCCCCATCCTCAACCCCCTCCTCATCCTCAACCTCCCTCCTCAAACCCCCAATCCTCATCCTCCCTCCTCATCCTCATCCCCCCTCCTCATCCTCATGCCCCCTCCTCCCTCCTCAACCCCCCATCCTCAACCTCCCTCCTCAACCCCCCCATCCTCAACCTCCCTCCTCATCCTCAACCCCCCTCCTCATCCTCAACCCCCCTCCTCAAACCCTCTCAACCCCCCCATCCTCCCTCCTCATCCTCAACCCCCCTCCTCATCCTTAACCCCCCCATCCTCATCCTCCCTCCTCAACCCCCTTCCTCAACCCCCCTCCTCAACCTCAACCCCCCTATCCTCAACTTCAACCCCTCTCCTCAACCTAAACCCCCCCTCTCCTCAACCTAAACCCCCCCTCTCCTCAACCTAAACCCCCCCTCTCCACAACCTAAACCCCCCCTCTCCACAACCTAAACCCCCCCTCTCCACAACCTAAACCCCCCCTCTCCACAACCTAAACCCCCCCTCTCCACAACCTAAACCCCCCCTCTCCACAACCTAAACCCCCCCTCTCCACAACCTAAACCCCCCCTCTTCACAACCTAAACCCCCCCTCTCCACAACCTAAACCCCCCCTCTCCTCAACCTAAACCCCCCCTCTCCTCAACCTAAACCCCCCTCTCCTCAACCTAAACCCCCCCTCTCCTCAACCTAAACCCCTCCTCTCCTCAACCTAAACCCCTCCTCTCCTCAACCTAAACCCCCCCTCTCCTCAACCTAAACCCCCCTTAATAGGGGTTTAGGTTGAGGAGGGGGGGTTAGAATGCGGAGGGGGTTTAGTGTGAGGAGGGAGGTTGAGGATGAGGAGGGGGGAGGGAATATCGGCGTAAAACACTCACCTATAATTTGCCCCCTATTTTCAGGGACAAAAAGTGCATGTTATATGCCGATAAATACAGTATTTTCTGGCAGTTGATTTTGAGAAGAAATACCCCTGAAAACAAAAGCTAAATTAGCATAAAATTAATAATTTGTTGTGGCCCATCAAGTATCATTAATTGTAGCAGTATGATTCAGTCTCTGCAGCAAAGCATCATGGGATTGTAGTATTTTGCTCTGGATCTCTGCATTGTGCTGCTACTGGCTGGGTGGTTAGCATAGGAAAAAAAATATACTTGAATGCAGTTTTTCTATTGGTTAGTACAAGGTGCCTATGTAGGCACCTCTAGGGGTACAATAAAAAAAAATTGTATGTGTATAGAATGAGTCAATGTAATGTGCGTTTCTGATATAAGCAGCAGGTGCTAGCTTACAGAAAGGTAAAAACAGGGAAACTTCTTTACATAATTTAAGTGTGCTAATGTATATTTAATTTATATTCATAAATAAAACGGTCTAAAAGTCATGCACATACACTTGTTAAATGATATCCAGTAGATTTTAATTCTGATAACATTGAAATGTAATTTAGGTATTTTTGTACTATTTAAATATTTATAATATTACAGAATAATCAGATCCAGAACTGCATCAATTTTAAACAGATACTATAATCTGTGATTAAATGACGGGATTATAAAACTGTTATTTATTCCCAATACATTGTAGAATTAGCACTGAAATGCATATCTTATTGGCATGGTCTTCCCCAGATATACCTGGCTTTTGTACATTCGTATCAATGCCTATAAGTTATATCATTGCACAATGATATTCTAGAATTCTGGACAGTTTTACCTGCTGTACCAAAAACAATGACATTTAGTGATCATTTAAACAAATCTGGTGAATGAGTCATAAAAGTAATGATGGGTGTAAATGCTAATAATAAAATGTTACGGTACTAGGAGATAAGAATCCACAAGCTTTCATGTTTACCTGGATATGTGTCATTTTATTGTGTTCAAAATCCTACTCTTTTAATGAATGTCACTTGCAGTTCTTATATTACAGACAACTTGACACTTTCTCAGTGTATTCCTGCTGTTTGATATGAATTGTAACTGACACGAGAAAGGACTTATTTTCTTCAACACACAGTAGAGTTTTTTAGTTACTGGAGAATGCATGTTATTTACTAATTCTTAAAAAAAAAATCCCCCAGCTTAATCAATACTAGATAGATCAGTATAAATCTACAGGGGGTTGTAATTTTAAGATTATAACTAAATAGGTAAGTGCAATAAAAATATCTGTAGCATGTGTTATCCAATGCAACACCAAGTAGGTTACCGAAGTTCTAGGCACTTACAATCTATTAAATATTTTATATACATCTGTAGTGCTGTGTCTGCTATTTATCTCTATGAATACGTATTTACCTTCAGAGGCACATTCAGGGGGGCAACAAAATCTTGGAAGAATGAACAAAAAGAACACAACATAATGATCACAAGGCCGGTCACATGAAGTCAATTTTTCCATTATTTATCTTTTTCAAATTAGTTAAAAATATAAATATATATATATATATATATATATATATATATATATATATATATATATATTATATATAAATATATATATATATATATATATATATATATATATATATATATATATATATATATATATAAACTAAGTCATGTGGCTATGGAGATTAAGTAGCCAAGAAAGTTAAAGCAGATTAAGTTATTGTTGTGGGACTACTGGGGGTAACCATGCCTCACAATGCAATGGAACCAAGTGGCAGTGAATCATAATAGTCTGATTGTGACTGGTAGGCAATAGACTACTGTGTGCAATTATTTAATTTACTGACTCCTTTGAAAAAAACAGAGCCCGATATAGTATGCAAACATTTTTTTTTGCAGATAGATGTCAAATGATAAAGGTTGTATAAATGGCATTTATAAATAATAATGCAGTTTACTAGAGTCCATCATTGGCCCAACCTTTAAGCACTGGATTATGGCACGATTCTTTACTGCACAGGGGAAAAATCAGAAAACAGCCAAGTGGTTTTGCATCTAGAATTCCTTGCTAAGACTTCAAGAGATTGCCAGCTCATATAAAGCTATTTATCTTTTAAACCCTGACTATATTCCAGTTCTCACACCTTTGCTAAATGTCTTGCAGCAATTAAAGAAGGCATAAACTCGCACCTCAAGAACAGGTGCATCTAAGGGTGCAGGTGCTTTTACTGCCTAAAGCAATGTCGGCAGTTTCAGTGGTTCATACCATGTAGTGGAAATTGTACACATTATGGTAAGTCAGTGAATGCCATCTGCGGTTTATTGGAAACTAAAAAAGATAAATATATAAAAAACAAAAACGTCCTTACTGGTAACGATTAGGTAATTACAATCTATTATCGTTATTTATTCTGGTAATGGAAAACACGGTTCATTATTTTTTCCCAATAAAGCTTAGCTTATTTTTATTTTTTTTTAATAGTAAATCATAGTAAAACAAGCATGAATAAAATAAGACAAGATATATGGTATAACACTAACTTAAAAATCTGGTCTACAATAATAAAAAATATAGTAAACAAATATAATATGTAACTCTCTCTAACCAAAATTAAAAAAAACTAAGGTTGACAGAAATATCTATAATAATGAGAGGAAGAATAGGGCATGTAAAGTATTGGCAATGACAAATATTAGTATATATGCCCAAAGCATTACAAATGAATAGAGTTATCTCCACTCATCTTCGTGAAAGTTAGCACTGTATTGTTGATCACAATCTATAAAAACAGATTTACACAACTTGGAGCCGTCATCAATATATCTTGCAAATTAAATGAAGGCTAAAATCTTACAAAATACTAAATTCCTTCATATTCAAGTCATAGGGCCTCATTCTATTATCGGCCGTAGGAGTTGCCACAAGCTATTCTGCTATTCTATTCCCCTCCGGCTGGGGGCTCCGGCAGGCTTGCGGCCGGCGCCTTGCTATCCCTTGCAGCCGCTCGCGCCGGAGGAAAGCCTTTGATCTAAAACGGCTGCAAGAGTTTCGGCCGCAAGAAAATCCCGGTTGCTATTCTATTGCTCCGGGAACCCTGTCTGCAAGGCTAAAACCGAGCCGCAGCTTACTTGCAGGAAAGAGGTCCCGCTAGCACCAATTAAGCACATAATATAGCCCAAATAAAGCCATCCTGCACTTTGAGGAGACTATAAAGTGATTGTAGGTGTTAGCAAAAATAGCACAACATTCCCCTATACTCAAATCCGTAAAAAACATTTTTTATTATATATGTCAAATATCCATGGAAAAAGTCCAGAGTGCTTGGAGCACCTCAGACCTGGCCACGCTGCGGCCGGAAAATAAACGGTTAATGTAAACTCGGATTTGGGCTGATGTGCAAGCTTGAGAGGGGGTTACTATTAATCCTCATGTCCCCCAATATGATCCCTAGCATTTACAGAGCTGTACAGTGCAGGCTTGAATTTATTTTTGACTTTAAAGATTTCTGAGCTTACGGCCGGTTCCAAGATATACGGCCGGCCGTAAGAGGAGATCCTTGCGGGCCGTATAATAGAATTGCGAGGTAACGGGACCCCCGCAAGGAATCGCAGCCTTACAGCCGATTTACGGACGATAATAGAATGAGGCCCATAGTGTATTGGGACTCAAATTATCATCTGACCTCTCCAAAAGGGTCTCCATTTCGGGTAGAAGCAGTGCAAAGATGTATTTTGTAAGCTTGGGAAGGTGGAAGATGGAAGAGTTCAGGGGGATTTTTTAAACTCCCCATAGTGGAGATGAAGATTAATGTCCCAAAGCCAGGTGTATCTGAACTGCACTCCCAAGGGAAAGGATGAATGAATGAAAGACATTGGTCATAATAAGTGGATGTTTTGTAAAGATTTAAACCATGTCTGATGTCCCATATTTTATCAAAAACACAATTAATACAGTCTTTAATGCATTGACTATTATATGCAAGTATAGTATAAAGGGATCTGCCATTGTAGTGTTGCAAAATGCTTTGGCAGGGAGAATCAATAAGCTTTCTATTGTTTCTTAGGACAGCCTCCACTTCAAACTGAAAGTATGTTCAATAGAAATTAATGGGAATTGTATCAGAGCCCTAAGTCTACTTAGCCATAATATTAAGCCCTTAATGCAGTGCATAATTGAATATAACTGTTAATACATTTATTTTTTTCTTCAAAAGACATGGAGTAAATCTGAGGCTTCATATTTAATTTAAAGGGCCATTATACAAGAATCAAAAAACTACAGAAAAAGCTATTTTTTTAAAAAAAAGTAAGCCCCTGTTCGGATCCTGGAGACATCCATTATACTATTGTTGAAGTTGTGTGTATGAGAGGGGCATTTCATTTCTGGAGAGCAGGTCTATGCCTGCTTGTAAGCATATGTGGGGGAAAGGGGTCGGTGTCAAACTCAATGAGATCCAGTTATTTAACAAAATAACTCACCTCCTCCTCTTCCCTCCTCACGTAGCCCTCCATCCACTGGCAAAAGTCATACCCCTCATGCGCCAGCTCATAAGAAGTGATTAAACAAACACTAGATGGATTCCTGTATACTAAAAAATCTGATTACGTCCTTAGGTTACACAGTTGCTAATTTGTTGCATACCTCGCCATTAAAGTGATCTTTTAAGAAGTGATACCTTTTACAATTTGTCTACAGATTATTTTAGCTTCACAAGAAATAAAATAGTTTTAGTATGACATAGAAGGGTTAGAATAACAACTGCACAGGGAAGGCAAAATACTGAACCTAAAAATATATACCCATTTAATCTAACAATTATATAGTGTTTCTTATTCCCAGGCGCTATTAATGTGCTGTCAAAAGGACGTAAGAGAAATAATGTGTAATGCTTATAAAAATGAAAACATGTTATGTTGTGATTAAAGTTGATTCACAAAGGAGCTTAGTTTGATTAGAGCAGCGTGATACAGAGCTGTAATTGGCTTAGCACATTAGTTTCAGCCCTAATGCACAATAATAATGTTGTAGCAATATTACCAGGTGAAAATTATCAGCAGTCCCACATGGTTAATGTGCTGAAAGTATATGAGTTTATTAATTGTGCACAGTTCTCAAAATCGTATTGAAATGGTTTTTTATTATATTTCCTTATCTTCTTAATATAGATAAATCATGGAATATAAAATATAGTTTAAGCCTAAAAAAGAAAATTCTCTGATCTCAAAGATGAACCTTATTTCGTTATTCACACAAAAGATTTGACTATTTCACGTATACTTACTGTATATCAAAGAAATTGGGAGAGAAACATGCAATTTTCTAAAAAGGATGCATGCAAGAAAATGAGCAGTTATTCATTGTACAGTATGCGTGTACTCAAACACTAAGCGCGGTATGTCTATTTATTCTCTCATTATTATTATTTGTATTTGCTCATTCATAGAATAGCTGATAAACACATGATGCAGCACTCCTTCTGGAGCCTCCCCCTTTCATCCAGTTCTCCCCCATGAGAATGGCAAACCCACTGCTCGTCACAGTCTTCTTCTTAGCTGTATGACACACCGGTAGCAGGAAACCCTTCCCCTGCAAATGTGGCTTTAGGTCACAGCTGTGCAAGATGGCAGCTCTCATGATGGAGAACAGGAAGAAAAAGTGGATGGTCCAGAAGCTATTAAAACGTTGGTGACTTTTTGAATGAAAATGGAAATTTTCCCTTTGAGCCAGTTGTGTTAAAACATACAACATCAAAGCAAGCTACATTACACATGCATGTATATAAATCTCTTTATACCTACTGTATATATATATATATATATATATATATATATATATATATATATATATATATATATATATATACAGGGAGTGCAGAATTATTAGGCAAGTTGTATTTTTGAGGATTAATTTTATTATTGAACAACAACCATGTTCTCAATGAACCCAAAAAACTCATTAATAAAAAAGATGAATATTTTTGGAAGTGGTTTTTAGTTTGTTTTTAGTTTTAGCTATTTTAGGGGGATATCTGTGTGTGCAGGTGACTATTACTGTGCATAATTATTAGGCAACTTAACAAAAAACAAATATATACCCATTTCAATTATTTATTTTTACCAGTGAAACCAATATAACATCTCAACATTCACAAATATACATTTCTGACATTCAAAAACAAAACAAAAACAAAATCAGTGACCAATATAGCCACCTTTCTTTGCAAGGACACTCAAAAGCCTGCCATCCATGGATTCTGTCAGTGTTTTGATCTGTTCACCATCAACATTGCGTGCAGCAGCAACCACAGCCTCCCAGACACTGTTCAGAGAGGTGTACTGTTTTTCCTCCTTGTAAATCTCACATTTGATGATGGACCACAGGTTCTCAATGGGGTTCAGATCAGGTGAACAAGGAGGCCATGTCATTAGATTTTCTTCTTTTATACCCTTTCTTGCCAGCCTCGCTGTGGAGTACTTGGACGCGTGTGATGGAGCATTGTCCTGCATGAAAATCATGTTTTTCTTAAAGGATGCAGACTTCTTCCTGTACCACTGCTTGAAGAAGGTGTCTTCCAGGAACTGGCAGTAGGACTGGGAGTTGAGCTTGACTCCATCCTCAACCCGAAAAGGCCCCACAAGCTCATCTTTGATGATACCAGCCCAAACAAGTACTCCACCGCCACCTTGCTGGCATCTGAGTCGGACTGGAGCTCTCTGCCCTTTACCAATCCAGCCACGGGCCCATCCATCTGGCCCATCAAGACTCACTCTCATTTCATCAGTCCATAAAACCTTAGAAAAATCAGTCTTGAGATATTTCTTGGCCCAGTCTTGACGTTTCAGCTTGTGTGTCTTGTTCAGTGGTGGTCGTCTTTCAGCCTTTCTTACCTTGGCCATGTCTCTGAGTATTGCACACCTTGTGCTTTTGGGCACTCCAGTGATGTTGCAGCTCTGAAATATGGCCAAACTGGTGGCAAGTGGCATTGTGGCAGCTGCACGCTTGACTTTTCTCAGTTCATGGGCAGTTATTTTGCGCCTTGGTTTTTCCACACGCTTCTTGCGACCCTGTTGACTATTTTGAATGAAACGCTTGATTGTTCGATGATCACGTTTTAGAAGCTTTGCAATTTTAAGAGTGCTGCATCCCTCTGCAAGATATCTCACTATTTTTGACTTTTCTAAGCCTGTCAAGTCCTTCTTTTGACCCATTTTGCCAAAGGAAAGGAAGTTGCCTAATAATTATGCACACCTGATATAGGGTGTTGATATCATTAGACCACACCCCTTCTCATTACAGAGATGCACATCACCTAATATGCTTAATTGGTAGTAGGCTTTCGAGCCTATACAGACAGCTTGGAGTAAGACAACATGCATAAAGAGGATGATGTGGTCAAAATACTCATTTGCCTAATAATTCTGCACTCCCTGTATGGACCGATTTACCAATCTCCTCTGCTATCCCTTTTATAAGTGTGATGATCATGTGTGAATAAATACTATAGCAAATATCGACATAACATTGTATGATTTGTGCAAAGCTGCTTTCTGTCTCCTTGTCCAAACAGATTTATTGCAGATTTTTAAAGAAATGGGTGATGTACACTGATATTTCATTTTCATTATACACAAAATAAAGAAGAGGGCACTCATGTAGACTGCAAAAGATTTTTAGGTTTATGAAAAGCTCTGACTGCTGAAGCTTAATTTATCAGTATCCCGGCTATATTTTATATTGCTACAGTGTTTTAGTCCATATAAAGGTTAACTGATCGCTTATTTTATAATATTTTATATATAAACCCCCATAATTGCTTCACAGATTGAAATAAAAGCAGCTAGAGCAAATTGTTCATTTCTATATGAAAATCATTAGCTGAATTTACAGTATACAAGAAAAAAAGGTTGTCGAGTCAAAACTAGTTCTTTATAAATTTACAGCTTTCCAGATGCAAAAAACTGCATACATTAACAATACATAAAAGCACTGAAAGAACCCGTTAGATTAAGCTCTGACAAACAGAGATCACTTCTCAGTTGTATTTACTGAATGCTGCATTATTTACTTTTCTTTCAGTATTGTGCGACTGCCGATTTGCTTATTGGTTCCGCTAGGCACCCTACGTTTACTCTATAATCACGTGCAGGACCCCTTTATCCACTTCTCAGGGTAGCCTCTCATTTATCCATTGAAAAAACAAATGTCCAACATAATTATGAGTCAATGGTGACAGTGGCGGAGCTACTGCTGGTGCAAAGCACCGGGGCCTGTACCAGGATAGGAGCCCTCTGCTGCTGGCAGCAGTGTGGACAAAGAGGGACTTTTTTTATGTTTTAAAGAGGAGAGGGTAGATAATTATGTTTAATAGAACTGTGATCTGACCACCTACATATATTTTTGACTTTTTATTGTCCCCTACAGGCACCTACTTCCTATAGAGAAAATTAAAGGGGACCCACACATTATTTTGCATTGGGGTCCTGCATTGAGATATGCCGCTCTCATGTTCTCTATTTCACTGTTCCAAGTACCTTCACTGTACACCCTTCCCAGTACCCTCATACTAATATATTCAACTACAGTCAAAGTAATCTTCTACAGTTCTTCTCTAGCTTATACCAACACATTTGTGAAAAAGGTTACAGATTCTAGACTAAAGATTGGAATATCCAGTGGACTGCTTCAAAACACCATCACATTATATTGCTCAATTCTGTTGAATCCAAATAACAAACAATATATTACTTCTCTAGTGCTTGAATGGTCTGCTGACTTTCATCTTATAAAACATATTATGGTCACAAAGTCATTTGCAAACTGTAAATCTATATGGCCGCCTCCTGATATAATTACAATGATACTGTAGTTGCTGGAATACAAGATGCACGTCCATATAAAACAAACCTGTCTGTGCAGAAATGCTGTATTTATCATAAAATACTTGACATTTAGAAGCAATAACCAATAAAACATTATAGGGATTTTTATATGATAATGGCATTTTTGATCTTTCTTTACACACACAATGCATAACAGATTCCTGACCTCTTAGGACATCTATATGACGTTTTAGTAAAGTAGTTACTGTACATTGGTGACTGTATTGCTAAAAATATAATATATCATTGCTCTGAGCCCAATAAGGCCATAAAAACAGTTCTGGCTCAATTATATTTAAGTTTTATATTTATATATATATATATATATATATATATATATATATATAAATATACATATATACATATACATATACACACACACACTTCCCTCCCTGTCTCCTAAATATTCATACTAAGTTAGTAAGCTTCATATATTGTATATCAGTATTTTTCAAGTTTCTTCTTCCAAGGAACCATTTAATGAGAGTTTGGTAGACCACCTGATTATTGTCTTCACGGACCACTGAATGCTTCTTTATCCGTTTTGCAAACTTATAATGCTGTATGATAAGTTGGAAGTCACCAGGCACTTCTAAACAATTCAGTATAACGAGGTACTTCTATTTATGCAATTGTATTAATGTTGTGTAATATTTTTGGTAATCTCAGTTATTACACAACCACCTGAGTGAAGTACCACTGGTGGTCAACAGACCATAGTTTGGAAACCATTGTTGTAGATCAACAGATAGATTAAGAACTAGATTGGCCGATACATCGATGGACAGATGGAGCCATAGACTGACCAATACATAGATATTTCGAGAGCTATTGATCGGTAGATACTATACACATATCACACACACAAACACCCAGATTATGCCCAGTATTTTTCACATAGGCCCTCATTATAGTGCATTCAGTAGCAGACTAAATATATGTTTTCTTTTAGAGGCATTATTGCTCTGACTTGGTAAATTAAAACTATTTGATTCAGATACTGGCAAATGCATTTATACTTTCTCACAATGTAATTATGTCAGCTCCGAAGGAGGCCCTGCAGGGAGGGTAATGAAAGGTAAAATGTATGTCAATATATTCTACTATTAATAATTCATTTAACATTTCTATTGTTATTTATTACCAAATACTTTAGCAAGGAAAATGTTTGCTCTAAAAGCCATTATCCAGTAGTAATTCCCTCTGGTGCTTCGATGAACATGAAATTATACAGAACCATGTAAATACGCTTAAGCCTCAGAATTGTTATAATAAAAAATATTAAGGCATTAAAAGGATGTGGACGGCCTTGGTAATATTAATGAAGAAGACTACTGAAACAAATACAGCTAGTTTCTCTTTATTCCTGTAAACATTACATAAAACTATCTCGGACAAATTATGGGTGGGTGAAGTGTAGCAATGGTGCTTTTGGTGGAAAGTATCTTCTTAGGAGGTGCAAATACTGTCTATGATGCTATATACAGATGGTTTGGAGTCTGGGATCTACTGACTACCATCTGAAACGAATCTGGAACACCTCCAAAATATTATTAATAGGCCAGTTCTTTCTTAATAAATATCAGTGATATATCCAATTGGGTCGATTTTTCTCATTCCATTCATAACGGTTTCCCTTTTTCTGTGGATTTACAGATAAGGTCTCAAAATCAGCACTAGCCTCTTGGCCAGCTGTTGAGAATCACAGTTGTATATAACGGATTATTCAAGAACCACGGTTATTGGCCAGGAAATATTGCAGATAATTTACCTCTGTTTCATAATTAAAACATAAAATGCTTTAATACCATTTTAACAGTGAACTTTTTGGAAAAAGAGAATACTTCTTGTGATTTCTATGTATGGGCAGAGTCTCCAGCAAGCGATATCTGAGACAAGACAACAGCAGAGGTGGCCCCTCACTGGATTCACAAAGGCGAAAAATGCTTCC
Organism: Discoglossus pictus; assembly: GCA_027410445.1. Taxonomy (NCBI): domain Eukaryota; kingdom Metazoa; phylum Chordata; class Amphibia; order Anura; family Alytidae; genus Discoglossus; species Discoglossus pictus. The sequence goes on from CM050166.1 coordinate 336,100,337, forward strand.
CCAATTGCAACACTATCCCAATGATTTATTTCCTACGGGATGGAATGAGACATAATGGATTGGTACATCATAATGATTATAGCCGACTGATTGAGTTGCAGAAAACTTCCCCGTCTGTGTCAATATAGGATAATTAATCCTAAATGGGCTGCTTTGTAATACCATGGTTGACTAGCTTACTTTTTGAATATATAGCTTGAATCCTACAGATGTTATTCAAGAATATATTGTCTGACTATTGGAGATTCCAGAGTCGTCAAAGAACATCAGACGCAATTGTGGGACACCATTAAGACAGAGGACCGTAGTTCAGTGTTCAAGTTCCAGTAGTTGTCTTGTGTAGCTGTCCGTGTAACACTTAATGGTTTACACGTCTCATGACAAACCTAAGAGTACTTTCTTGAGAGAACTAGATAACACCATTATATTTAAAGAACTTGGAGCCCACACGAACATATTGTGATATGTTCTACTTCAAGGCTGTGATTATAAAAGACTTTAAATACCATAAAAAATATGACAGCACATGATAAACTTGTATAATAAATACTAGCTATTATACTTCTAGTTCTTATCCTGGATTAGGAGATTATTAAAAAGGAGAACAATAATATATACATGTTAGGAGCCTGGACTTGTAGATAAAACAGCAAGGCAGCAGCCAATGATGCAGTGCAGGCCATCTTTATAAGCTGATCTCCAACCCATCAGGTGTCCAGGGATCTGCCTAGAGGGACTGCACTGATCAGGGGATTTATCCATTTTCCGGATAATGTTAAAGCTACACTGATGTTTTCTTTAAATACTAACTTTATTCATAATCTGTAACTAAATAAATAAATTAAACCTATCGTGTGACATCTACAGTGGCCCCTTAAGAACTAGGATAAAATAGGGAATAAACATGAAAAGAAGACTACAACAAATTATATTTTAAAGCAGTTAGGAGTATAGCTGCCGCCTTAAAGGGCATGGGGGCTGCAGGCAGGACTACACAAAAAATTATCAAATTAGGTGTTAAAAAGCATTTACACTACTATATACTACTGATTATAACTGAACTATATAACGGATTGCACTCGATTAAGAGGATTAATCAGCTTTCTCAAACTGCTACTGAGGGTCCATTGCAAAAAATGCATAATGTATGGCTGCAGAAATGTAAATGAACACACTACCACTACTGTTGGTAATTAATTACCCTCATCTACCACACTAGTTATTAAGAATTATTGTATCCTACATATACATATGATGACCTCTTGATTAGTATTCCAATTTGTCTGAAATATTCTTCCCTTCTGAACTTAGAGACATAATACCAAGGGCAATTCTTATTTACTGATCCCCGCCATAATTATTCTGGCTCCTACACCCCTGGTGGAGAGGGACGCAGTGAGAAAAAGATAAGAGAAGGGTGGGGGATTTGTCAAAACAGTCATGCTTTTGAAGTTTGACACCTGCCCACTACCACAACACATCCAAAAGTGACAACCTTCACTCTTGCAACCTTTACCAAATATCCTGGATGTCTTCAGGGTCAATAGAGCCATGAAACATGTAATATTTGTTCTTATTAAAATCAAGCCTTGTGACATTTCCCTGTCTAGTTATGCTCTTAGACTATATTTCATCATACAGTGGTCATTCAAGAAATAAATTATAGCCCATTTCAACTGCAGTGAATCAAAGCAAAGTTGTCAAAATGTAAATTCAAATGTAAATCATATTAGCTCAAATTAGGCAAAACGGAGGCCTTTAATGATATAATAAAGTGTCATCTGAATATTATGCGGAGAGAAATATATGATCATTTTTCAATTGTCAACTTTGCTATAAATGTCCGATCTTGGTCAGCCTAGTGTCATAACTGTAATTTCTCAAAATATTCACGAGCCAAGACATATATCCTCATTTACAGTTGATTAAACTCTATGTACATTTATTTATAAAGCACTGCTGCACATTGGGGAAAACAAATGACAAAACCCAGCAAGACTGTAATAAGTAATAGAAGACGGACACAATAGATAATGAGAGCTCTGCCAAAAAAAAAGAGAATTGTGGCTGAATACAAAACACAAACGATGGCTGCCAGACGGCGCTTCCCTACTCCGCACACGTATTGTTACTACTGCAGCCCGAGTGTATTGATTGTTTCATTTTGTCCTATACAATCTAATAATAAAACAGCTCCAAACCTGACAATTACATTTGCAGGAAGTTGTGTTTGTTTTCATCGGGTATTCAAGTGCTTTACTTTCGACTTCCTAGAAGACGATCTGTACCATTTCTCCTCTTGAGATTAGAATAGTTCTATTTTATATGTCAATAGGAGGCTTTTTATAAAACTATTCAATATTCTACTTTTCAAAAAAAATAGAATAAAACAATATTTAACAATAAATAAAAATAGAAGCCAAAGTGTAGTTTCATGTTGAGCTGGTTAATGATACTTAAAATTGTGTCAGAAGAGAGTAAAAGCCCTGTGCGATTATTCTTGCGAACACATACCTGATAAATACTGTATACTGATGAGATGTGGAAAGCTTCCAGTAGGTTCTTACAAATGGCTACAAAGCCTTTCACAAAGAAGCCTTTGTAATTCTATTGTATGGCTTTCACACGAACAAAAAACACCATGTACAGTATGACAACATTACTAGGTAAAAGGAACTAATAGAGGATTTCCTTGTTTTAAACGTATTCAACAGCAAAAAAATCGCATGATCAGCCATTGACCAAAAAAATCTATATTAAATGATAATAGCCAAGACTATTTAAAATGCAAAAGGCAAACCTTTGATCTAAATAGAAAGCAAAGACATTTTCTGGTGCATGGTTTGGATAATCAATACATTGTAGTCCATTGGTGAAAATACCAAATATAAAGTAATATAGTGATGCTGAAATCAAACAACATACTAAATAATCACAACAGTAAAATATAATAAGTGTAGTAAAGGATACGGAATCAAGCAAAGATCAAAGGAGATCTAAAAAGGTTGAACTTGATGCACTAAAGGTCTTTTTTTATCCTCAATTACTACGTAGGAGTAATGCAGGAGGTACATATTTAATACCGGGGGGATTATTTATCCCGTTTTAATCCATATGACATATTATTTAGTGGAACATGTAATGCTTTACAAGTGAATATTCCAACAAATGCATGAATTGAAAACTCCATAAATGTCTGTATATTTAATAGTTCCAGAAACTAAAGTAGATACACACACTAACTATAAATAAATATGTTCCAATGCTCTTGGGGCCATACACATTTTCTTTTTGGACCAAAACAAGGGACATTTCTGACTTTTATAAACAGTAACACCATATTTTAGGTATTTAGTATATTTATTCTTGGAATAGATGTTTGCAGCGCTATATTTTAGAAGACAAAAACATGTAAAATGTAGACTTCTTTGTGACTGAATGGTTTTCTGGAAAGTATCAAAATTACATAAAAAAAAAAAAAAAGTTAGGCCATTTAGTGTTATGCCACCGAGCATGTGAGAAATTTCTGGAAGACTTCTCCTGTCCATTTCTTAACTGTATCACACTACACTACTTGAGGGCATATATATGTGTGGTTTGGAGTATGTCACGATTTAATTGTTTAAGGACTCATATTGCTGGTAAGTTATGAATATAGCCAAGGGAGCATGACATTGTTACATTGGGATTATGTGGTATTGTGTGGTTATATGTTGCCTGTACATGGTTATTATGTATACTAGCTATTATATATTATATGAGGGAAAATGTTATATAGAACATATAGAAGTTAGCTGCACAATCACACATACAAACCTTGGGTTAAGACAGATGTATGTACAAGTAGTCCTAAGCAAACAAAGGTTTTTTTTCCACTAGCCAGCTATAGATATCTGGTGAATATGATCTCAAGAGCTTCTATAGCTCAAGATTGCAATCCAAATGGGCTGACATCACACCTACACAAATGTACACAAGGGTGTGGTTTTGGAGAATATAAATATGTTGTTTTGATCATTCAATAACGGTGGAGAGATAGTTTTCACATATACAAGGTGTGAGACTATGTCTGTGTGTTGTATCCTGACTTGGGGAGTGGTCTTGTCATGGGCCACTAATAACCTGTATGCAGTATTGTCTGCCTGTACCTTTTGGGCCTTGCCCTCTTCAGAAGCCATCTTTTGTGCCACAGAGAACAGGAACTACACGATTCTGCTGGGGTAGGTTTGAACTAGGTTCATATCAAGCCCACTTGAAGAAGCAGATCGTGACAGAGTACTCTCGGAGAACCTCTCCAGTTCCATGTTCTTTTATGGAGCCGATATTAAAGACATGACGTCTCCAAGAGATCCCTTTAAATGCTAGCATTTGTCTTCCTCTACAGAATGATCATTTCTCCATAATTAGTCTTCAGTTCACTACAGCTTGTACAATGTTTCATTGATGACTAATCCAAAAAGTATGCCCATAGATCAATAACAAAATCAATGATTGTAAAAACCTTCAGATGGTACTTACTTTTATTGACCAAAAATATTATACATTTCTGCAGTTGTGCAATACGATCACTAACAGGCTTTGCATTTTTTGTAATTATTTTATTAGGTTTCCATAATTCAGTAGAAGATAAGGAATTGATATGTAGTAGACATTAAAAACCAAAGGGATCAAGGGATTTAGACACTGTTGGGTCCATAAATAATTATGAGAATCAACAGTTTTCATAAAACAGAAGCAGATTCTGCAGCCCTAGACATACTGAATAATTAGTTCTTTAAATATTTTAGAGGTATGAAATAAACATCCCACTAAGTGGTTTGCTGATGATCGCTAAATTAGAGCTCTAATGCCTGTGACCAATATTTACCATGGTATGCTTTTTAAGTCCCACATAACAAACTCACATATACAAGGGGATGGGAAAAATAGGAAGAAAACTATGCCCTTGTAAAACTGCCCAACCTACCTAATAATAGATAAATCCACAATCAGCTCAGGGCATATACAATATGAATCAACATGATTGTATACAGTTTATAAATAATACAATTATTAATGGCACTAAAATGCACCCTACAGAATTACTCATCATCTAACAAACACAGTAATAAAAAATAAAAAATCAGTAATTAATTTATACCTGTAAGTAATTCCCAAATAAAATCTACCTAAAGACTGATGACCAACATAAATCTTTGTATTTATTTTTTCACTAGGAAAGACTGATATAGTATATTCTGTTTGCTTTTTATTATTTTAAATAAAAAAAAACATTTAACTGAATATTCAAACAAATATACAAAGGATATAAGAAAACTTAATATTAAAAAGAGAAATACATATACATATATATATACTAGAATATTGCCCGTCAAAAAATGACGGCAATGAAATTGTAAGGTAGCTAATGCTGTTTAGTGTGTAATACTGAAATATATAATACATTAATAAATGAATATACTTTACCTATTTTAAAGCATTGTGTGGAAGAGCTGTGAATGTGTTTTGATGTTGCTGCAGCATTAGTGGTGTGGATCTGCTGTGTAAGCGTGCTGAATGTGTGCAGTGTAACACTGTGCGTGCGCGAGCCCAAACCGTTGTCGTGTACTTCCGCATTGGCGTGAAATGGCGAGTAATGTGTGTTATACGTTTGTATCGGAATATCCGTAGGTGTTTTGTGGTGTTTTGCGAGTTTCTTGTGGTGTTTTGCGAGTTTAGAGTGCTGTAGCCTCGTTTTCGTTTTGTTCGGCGGCCATTTTTTCTCTCGCTTCGTTTTTTTTTTAGTCTCTAAACTGTTTTATTTGAAGTAAAATCGAGATGTAAGTTGTATTTTTGAGGTGCTGGGTGCTCCCTCTTGGTGTAGGTAAGTTTTTTATGTATGTGGTGTGTGTATGTATTGTGTTTTACATTTTGTAATGTTCGCGAGTTGCGTCCGAGTGTTGCGAGTCCGTAATGTGTGGTAACGTGTGTCGTATGTTGTTTGCGAGTGTCGTAATGTGTGTGTCGTAGTGTTTGGGTTGCGACGTGAAGTTTGCGAGGGTCGCAGTTGCTGGCAAGGAGCGCCTTCGGCGCTCCATGCCAGCAACTGCGGCCCTCGCTTTGCGAGGTCCTCAGGTGCTGGCATGGAGCGCCTACGGCGCTCCATGCCAGCAACTGAGGCCCTCGCTTCGCGAGGGTCCTCAGTTGCTGGCATGGAGCGCCTTCGGCGCTCCATGCCAGCAACTGAGACCCTCGGGCAGTGCCCTCGCTTCGCGAGGGCACTGCCCGAGGGTCTCAGTTGCTGGCAAGGAGCGCCTTCGGCGCTCCTTGCAGCAACTGAGACCCTCGGGCAGTGCCCTCGCTACGCGAGGGCCGCAGCTCGCTACGCGAGGGCCGCAGCTCGCTACGCGAGTCGCGTCCCTCGCTTCGCGAGGGCCGCGACTCGCGTAGCGAGCCCGCAGCGTTAGCAACAACTCGTACGCTCACAACTATATATGTGATATACACACACACATTATACCGAATTGCTTTTCACTTGAAAATATGTAGGCACTGTGTTACTGATTTAAGTTTGTTTTCATGATTTATACCAGTAACAACTTTATACCAGTATAGTGTCTCATAGTAACCAATGAATGGGAGCGATATGCAGCATGATACTGAGAGATGGTCACGGAATGGATCATATGAAACACTGCACTTCACAGTCTGTGTATTCATGAGTTTCATGAGCTGCAGAGGACAGACCAACACATCTACAAATTGTATGATTTTAGGCAGAAACAACAGAGCTGGTAAAGGCATATTTAAATGTCATGGGTATTGAATTCATCTGATAGAGGAGAATCAGTAAAAACATTTGAAAACATATTTTTCCATGAAAATCCCCTAAAATAAACATTAATAAACTTACCCTGACGTTTGCAAATTTCTTCAGTTTTCTGGGACTTGATTTTGAGAAGGAATGCCCCTTAAAAAGCCAAGCTAAATTAGCATAACATTCATAGTTTGTTTTGGCCAATCACGGACCGCTATAACATTGTTGCAATGTCTGAGAAGGGATGTATAGCCCCCCCACAAGGAAGCAAGGAGGATTTCAGACTTTGCTGCTGTGGATCTCTGCATTGTTCTGCTGTTGGCTTGATGGTTAATAGAGGGTTAAAATGTTCCTAAATGCTGTGTTTAAAATGTTCTCAAACTACAATGATCTTTTAACTCCCTCACTTCTCTTCTTTCAAACAGACCAATCCTATTTACTTCTAGCTTCCTAGTTTAAATATGGTTGTACAGCTAGGCTAAAATTATTATTCTTGTTTTTGTTTTCTTATGCCCCACTGAGGGCTAACAGGAGTAACAAAGAAAATCCAATTTAGTAAATATCACCTTAGGTTCAAGATATATTTGTAAAAAAAAGGGTCAAAATCATTATAGAGTATTATATTATTACACAGTTCATATTTTTGTTGCCTTTCCAAATCTTTCATGGCTCATTGGTTTTATTAATTTGTATACTATTATAACCTACCATGCTTTGATTTAAGGAGTGCAACTGCTGGTTTCAGGATTAGATTTGATGAAGACAGAGATAAAAATTAATTTGCAGTGTAATGCAAAACCCAAAGTAAAAAAGAATGAATATCAGTATCCTACTGTACATTTCAAGATAACAATCTGTTTCCTTGAAGAGGCTGCTACCTTAGGCAATATAAGAAAAATGTTATTAGAAAGGAACTGCACCTTTTTTCTGAAGACATGCAGGTTTACGGTTATCTTACAGTGATCATGTATGTATGTATATAGAACAGGCTTTATACTGGATTTTTATTGGAGTGTCTTAATGAATACCACATTCAAAGACAATTATACCAGGACATAAACTATATGGGTGTATTGGGTATAGCTACGATAAATCTACTCTATCACTGAAAAAGTATATGGAAGTCTCCCTGTTTTTACACATTACATGGAGTCATTCTATACACATACAGATTTATTTTACTAAAAAAATAAAAATAATTCCAAAGCCGCATAAGTGCCTATCAATAGAAATACTGCATCCAGGTACGTTTTCTAACCCTATACTAACATTAATTCCAGCAGCAGCACAATGTTGCAACTGCCTGTGATTGGCCAAAACAAATGATGGATTTTATGCTAATTTAGCCTGGATTTTTAGGGGCATTCCTTCTCCAAATCAACTGCCAGAATACTTCAAATGTCAAGGAAATTTTACTAATGTTTATTTTGGATTTTTTTTCCATGAAACTTCTATACATACCTTTAAACCAGCTTTATCCTTTTTAAAATATCTAGGAGCATTATATATAAATTAGACGATCAGTCAACTCTATTTATGATTGCCACTGGTTAGTGTTAAAAAAAGTAAAAATTCTTACCCAGGCCCTTACTTTATTTGAAAATGGAGTACAGTATGTAAATATACAGCCAATTGGAACAGTCACAATATAGACAACAAGCACTATCAAGCTGTGGTAAAGTTCAGCTGTGTTGAAAATGGTCAGTGACCATGCTTGTGATGTCATGGCATGGAAGTGGTGATCAGCATGAGGGGTGATTAGAATATAATAAGGTTAATTCAGAAGAAACCATGGAATTACTATACTAATGAAACAGATATGGCAGCTCCCCCTGGAAATGTACTACATGTAATTTGGATGAGTTATGCTTTTAAATGAAAAATGCATTACAACTGTTTTATATACTTCTATCAACTAAATAACATGACATGTCAAATCTGACAGATTCTCGTTACACTCTAAAGAAGTGAAACTGAATTTACAGCTATTTATAACAAAAATATAGCTATATTTGCAAATCTGAACATTATTATTACCAGGCATTGTAATGGTATTATTATTATTATCGTTTATTTGTAACGTGCCAACATATTCTGTAGCGCTATACATAATATTGTTCTGCCCTGATCACAGCCTAACACATTACAAAGATGGAGGGCACTGTGAGCGTAGAATCCAGTGTCCATAGCGCTTTCCCCAAAGCGCCGTGCAAGATTAAAAAACGTGCAGATTTACTATCTAAAGGTTTTGGGTGTGGTACAGGAGGGTGAGAAATGCAGTGTGCACGTTAAGGAGGGAGGTTATAGGCTTCTTTAAACCCGGTGCATTTTTAGTAAGATTTTGAAGGATTTGAGGCAGAAGGATAGTCTAGTGGAGCAAGGCAAGGAGTTCCAGAGAATAGGGGCTAGTGCGAGCAAAGTCCTGAACGCAGGAGTGAGAGAAGGTGATGAGAGAGGAGGAAAGAAGAAGGTCATTAGCTGAGCAAAGAGGGTGGGTGGGGAATATTTGGAGATAACAGCAGAGATATAAAGGGGTGCAGTGTTGTTGAGGCTTTTGTAAGTTAGAGTCAGGATTTAAAAATTTTAATATGGGGGCTACAGGAAGCCAGTGGAGTGATTGAGAGAAAGGTGCTGCAGACACGGAGCGTTTCGTACGGTAGAGGAATCGATCAGAGGCATTCAGTATGGATTGAAGGGGGGATAGACGGGGGGTGGAAGTGAGTTGCAGTAGTCAAGACGGAATATGATGCAGGAATGTATTAGAATCTTAGTTGTGTCTTGTGTAAGATAGTGACATATTTTGGAAATGTTTTTTTTAAATTGAAAAGACAAGATTTTGTTAGTGACTGTATGTGGGGGATGAAAGAGAGGGCAGGGTCCAGTAGAATCCAAGACAATGGGCTTGGGATGTGGGAATGATGATGGTGTTGTTGATAGTGAGAGAGATGTGAGGAATTAACGCTGTAGTAGATGGTGGGAAGATTAAGAGTTTGTTCTTAGACAAGTTGAGTTGGAGATGGTGGGCGGACATCCAGGAGGATATGCTTCAGAGGCAGTTGGAAACACGTGCTAGAAGGGAGGGGGATTAATCAGATGCTGAGAGGTAGATTTGAGTGTCATCTGCATAGAGATGATTCTGAAGTCCAAAAGATTTTATTAGGATGCCAAGTGAGGATGTATAGACAGAGAATAGGAGGGGGGCCTTGGACTGAACCTTGGGGTACGCCAACAGCCAGAGGGTGAAGAGAAGAAGAGGTGCCAGTCAAGGAGACACTAAATGTTCGATCTTGTAGGTATGATGTGAACCATGAGAGAGCACTATCTCTGATTCCAAGGGAGTGGAGAATTTGGATTAGTAGAAGGTGACCAACTGTATCAATGGCAGCAGAGGGATCCAGAAGAAGTAGAATAGAAAAGTGACCTTTTGACTTGGCAGTCAGCAAGTCATTAGTAACTTTTGTGAGAGCAGTCTCAGTGGAGTGTTGGGTCGGAAGCTGGATTGGAAGGTGTCAAGAAGGGAGCTGGAGGAGATAAATTGGGTAAGGCGATTGTAGACAAGCCGCTCAAGCAGCTTGGAAGCCAGGGAAGTAGAGAGATAGGGAGGTAGTTAGTTGCGGAATCAGTGTTAGATGAGTTTTTTTTTTTAAGAATGGGTGTAATTATGGCATGTTTTAGTGTGGTAGAGAGGGGAGGGGTAAGCTGTGATGGAATAATATCTAGAGGACAGGTAGTAAGGCGATAGGTTGATAGTAGGCTGGATACTTCATCCTCTGTTACAAGGTCAAAGGAATGCATAATGGCTGTGGGCTTAGGGAAGGGTAAAGGCTGGGTGTTATCAGTTAGTTGAGAGGAGGGAGTGTGAGGTCCATGTTGGGAGGAGAGTTTGTTACAAATATTTTCAAGTTTATGCTTAAAATGTCTGGCATAGTCTTCAGCTGTGAGACAGGAAGGGACGGGAGGTGGTGGTGGGCGGAGGAGAGTGTTGAATGTAGCAAACAAACTTTTGGGGTTAGAGGACAGTGGTGTAGATATTAAAGTTGTAAAATAGTGCTGTTTGGCAAGGTTGAGGGCAGAGAAGTAGGAGCACAACATAAAATTGTAGTGGAGGAAGTCTGCTGAAGTACGTGATTTCCTCCATAGCCGTTCAGCAGTGCGGGAGCACTTCTGGATGTATCGTGTTTGTGTGATGTGCCATGGTTGTGGATGAGAGTGAGGCCTTCTGCGTGTGGTTATGGTGGCCAGAGTGTCAAGGGTGGAAGTAAAAGTCATGTTGTACTGTGATGTGGCAGTGTCAGGATAAGTGAGATCAGTAAGGGGACTGAGAAGGGGATGTAACACAGTGGAAAGGTGTTGTGGGTCAAGTGATTGCAGTTTTCTGTGTGTGATGGTGACCGGGATAGAAGAAGGCCAGTGAGAGAAAGATGTAGTGATGCTGCAGGATAGAAGGTGGTGGTCAGATAGAGGTAGTGGGCAGATGGCGAGGTTAGAGGTTGTGCAGAGATGTGTGAGGGGTGAGTGAAAGTAGTTTAGCAGCAGTAAGGGAGATGGGAGTGTCAATGGCAATGTTGAAGTCGCCAAGAACAAGTGAAAGAACGTTTGAGGAGAGAAAGTGAGGGAGCCAGGTGGAGAAGTGATCAAGAAATTGAGAGGCTGGTCCAGGAGGGCGATAGATCACAGCAACAGCTAAAGAGATACTTGAGAAAAGGTGGATGGTGTGAACTTCAAACAATTACAATTGTAGGGAAGGAATAGTGGGTATGGAGGGAAATGTACACAGAGAGGAAAGTAATATGCCAACACCACCACCATGTCGGTTCCCAGGTCGAGGTGTTTGACTGAATTGAAAACCACCATGGGAGAGTGCATCAGGGCTAGGCAGTGTCTGAAGGAGAGAGCCAGGTTTCTGTGAGAGCCAGTAGATTGAAGGAGTTTGAGGGTATAACAGTGTATGTAACACATGGATATCACTTTATACACAAAATACACAAAAAGAGCATGTCAAGTCATACTGTAGTTTTACAGCAATACTAGTATGGATACTCGCTCTTAATGCAGAGCCAAACAAGGCTGTGACTGGTTAATACAACTTTTTTTTTTTAGAAAACTATTTTTGCTACTTTTACAGCAAGTGCAGGAGGCTATTTTAAATTGGATAAGAATTGGCTGTTTTCCCAGCATGGCTCAATGTAACTGAACTAGTGATAGAGAGTAAATATAATTAGTCTTTTAACTGGTTCAGCTCTGGAGCAGGACACTCCTGTACCAAAAACAAATAAATCTGTGTCTGTACGGTAGCAATGTAAGGAAGGCCTTAGACATATAAATGAATTACTAACAAGGTTTACAGCAAGCAGCTTATTTTGATATGGGACTCTACTACTGATACTACTAAAAAGTCCAAAGGGTAGAAAGTCAGTTAAAATTCTTCACTAATCCTCTTGATGTTGCACTGTGGAACAGACAAAACCTGTCCTTCTCGCCTTTCAATCCATATTAAAATGACATATATCAGCTTTATTTGAGCTGTTGAGAAAACGTGTCTGCGGTGCTGGTCCCCTTGTGCCAGATCTGCCAATGTATCCTCTTTACCTTCATATACCTATAGATCTGACAAAAAAATCTGTATTGCACTCTTCTATACATTTGTACTAATGAACACGATGAACGCCTAAACCTAAAATCTTTGTAAATCAATGGGAATTTTGTGCTTTTGTAGGAGCAACGGGCTAAGGATCTTCTGAATGTCCAAGGGAAATCAGCAAGTTTTACGCCAAAACTCTCCCAAGCTTTTCATGATCCAGTCATCAGCTTCCCAAGAAAAGGAATTAAATGGAAAACCAAGCGTATGCTTGTACTGTACTAGCCACGCAAAAACAAGAAAACAGGTTGAGTAGGTATTACAGCATGATGAAGGAGCCTGTTTGTATACTCTGGAAGTTTCTTATGTATAATGCCTACTCAACCTGTTTCTTAAATGGAAGATGTCAGATAATAACACAGTATAAGCCTAGGGCTTTCAATGCAAAAACAGATACATTATGAAAATAAATAGCTGAATAACTACAATCATAAAAGTAAACTAGAATATTACACAGACCATGAAAATGATAACAAAAATACACAAAGAATTACTCAAAATAGAGCTTTCAAGATCTTCTTAAAGGAAAATATAAAAAAGAATGGAAAATACAGATAAAATAATCAAGTACAATGGAAAATATTTCCCAAACACAATAATGATTAAAAAGCACTAACAAAACAATTTGGTATAAGCAAAGCATGCTTCAAGGTTCTGCGGCGCAGCTCTCCTCCCCTCCATGCTTGGATGGAATATAGAACTCAGATATATTCTCCATTAGTCCTGGGTAAACAATACCTTAGAATCCTATGTTCAAAATGTATATTACTCATAGGAACAGTAAAAAATATATTTGGTTCAGCAGTTTTAAGTTGAAAAAAAAAACAATGTAAACATGTAGTGAAAAAATAATGACTTAATAGAATAACTTTACTTGACTGATATTACCGTATATACTCGAGTATAAGCCGACCCGAGTATAAGCCGAGGCAACCATTTTACCACAAAATACTGGGAAAAATGAGTGACTTGAGTATGTGCTGCCCCCTGTGTCCCTCTTGTGCTCTCTGTGTCCCCCTCTCTCTCCGTGTCTCTTCTCCCCTCGCCCTTCCCTGTGTCTCTTCCAACCTCTCCCTTATCACCCTCCTCAACCCCACTCCTCATCCTCCCTCCTCATCCTCAACCTCCCTCCTCATGCTCAACCTCCCTCCTCATGCTCAACCTCCCTCCTCATGCTCAACCTCCCTCCTCATGCTCAACCTCCCTCCTCATGCTCAACCTCCCTCCTCATGCTCAACCTCCCTCCTCATGCTCAACCTCCCTCCTCATCCTCAACCTCCCTCCTCATCCTCAACCTCCCTCCTCATCCTCAACCTCCCTCCTCATCCTCAACCTCCCTCCTCATCCTCAACCTCCCTCCTCAACCTCAACCCCCCATCCTCAATCCCCCTCCTCAACCCCCCATCCTTATCCTCTCTCCTCAACCCCCCATCCTCAACCCCCCTCCTCAACCCCTCATCCTCAACCTCCCTCCTCAACCCCCCCATCCTCAACCTGGTATATGCTAATAACGTGGCGCGGATGTGACGTCACATGCGTGCCGGCGCCGGGTCAAGGAGCGGAGTCCGGAGCACAAGCAGGTAAGTCAGGGGAGAGGGGGGAGTTACTTAAGGGGGGGTTTGGTGGAGGAGGGGGGGGTTTATGCTGAGGAGGGGGGAGGGAAAGAGACACGGGGTGTAGAGAGACACACGGAGGGGTTAGAGACACACGGAGGGGTTAGAGACACACGGAGGGGTTAGAGACACACGGAGGGGTTAGAGACACACGGAGGGGTTAGAGACACACGGAGGGGTTAGAGACACACGGAGGGGTTAGAGACACACGGAGGGGTTAGAGAGACACGGGGGGGTTAGAGAGACACGGGGGGGTTAGAGAGACACGGGGGGGTTAGAGAGACACGGGGGGTTAGAGAGACACGGGGGGTTAGAGAGACACGGGGGGGGGGGGGGGGGGAGAGTGACTCGAGCATAAGCCGAGGAAGCCCTTTTTTGCCTTAAAAAAAGGGCTGAAAAACTCGGCTTATACTCGAGTATATACGGTATATAAAATAATGAGAATACCTATTCAAGACAACTCCCTGATCTATGTTGACACTAGAGCTGACTGGATTGTGTGTTGTACATGAATACAAGGTAAGAAACTATTTAAAGGGTGAGGTAATAATTTAAAATGATACATATAAACATAAAATTTAGTAATTTTTCTCTTTTTACACATTTTACTCTCTCTTTTGTATGTTTTTATGTACAAGTGATTTTTTTTGTAATAAGAAGTAGGCTAGTCTACTGAGAGATCAGTTTGCAACTGATCAACATGAATTGCCTCTTAGGGGGCTTCATGGAAATTACCCTCAACTGCAATACATTCTGCTGTGTTTAGAGTGATACTATGCACAGCTAAGAGTCATATGGGAAAAAGTTGTTAATAATTCAAAAGGATAGCTTAGGTACCTGATGCATATCTTCCAAGAAGATGAATAAAACACTGTTTCATGCAATCTGGTATCTTCCCTTTTCCCCAAGTCTATAAAAGTTTTTTTTAAGCAAATCTCAGTTGTAAGCCAGAAAAAAATATAAAACAATTGAGTAATAATAAATTTACAGGATGTAAGGGAACACCTAAAAGGGAGATTAAGAGATTTTGCTTCCTACAAATTAGAGACTGAAAGGAACTTCCCATCTGAATTTAGTTTAAGGAACAGACATCTGGTACAGAGCAAGAAAATAGATCTGCAGACCACAGCAGTCCATAGGCACAACAGGGAAACACGTGTCAAACTAACGTATACCTCAGAGATAAATAATGACAAAACATTATTGTATTAAATATGTGTCCTTTTTAAGTGTAACAATGATTTAATGGCATAAAATGACTAGTTTGTACAAGCAGATTTTAAAAACGGTTTAATATCGCTCCCGGAGGCCTGGTTTATTTTACAAAATGGTGCGAAATGCACCTTCCAACCCTCCACACTTGAAAAGGAAAGTACTTCACTGAATGTTGCAGTAATTACATATTGTTTGTTGGGATATTGCCATTGTAGTCCATCATGGCCCTTTCTGCTCTATTGCATTGACTTACTAAATCTAGAGGAGTGTCTCATAGATTAGCACAATAATATGTATTATAGAGCTCATGGCTGCCATGTTGGCTCAAACATAAATATCTATGTATCAACACATTTATTTCAAATGTATCACGTGGCTGAGCAAAACAAAAAAAAAATAACATCAAAACAATATTATGCACACCTACCTTCCCTTGTCTCTTACACATTCCCTTATCAAATATGATACTTTAGGCACTTGTTTTTTCTCCCTATAGATACCAAACTGATAAAAACACCTAATATTCTCAGTCGTATACATCTGGGAAATAATATGCTCTGCCACGCACCAAATACACAGGCTACAAAAAGAAGTTAGGTGAATGAAGCATTTCTAGTTCATTTATGTTTAGTAAAAGTCTAAATAAATAACATATGAGGTTTGTTTGTTAAGAAATGTAAAGTAATTTAAACATATAGAAATGGTATCCATTATATATTTAACACATATACAGTGGATATAAAAAGTCTACACACCCCTGTTAAAATGTCAGGTTTTTGTGCTGTAAAAAAATGAGACAAAGATAAATCATGTCAGAACTTTTTCCACCTTTAATGTGACCTATAAAATGTACAACTCAATTGAAAAATAAACTGAAATCTTTTAGGTGGAGGGAAGAAAAAAAAGAAAGAAAATTAATGTGGTTGCTTAAGTCTGCGCACCCTCTTATAACTGTGGATGTAGCTGTGTTCAGAATTAAGCAATCACATTCCAAATCATGTTAAATAGGAGTCAGCATACACCTGCCATCATTTAAAGTGCCTCTGATTAACCCCAAATAAAGTTCAGCTGCTCTAGTTGGTCTTTCCTGAAATTTTCTTAGTCGCATCCCACAGCAAAAGCCATGGTCCACAGAGAGCTTCCAAAGCATCAGAGGGATCTCATTGTTAAAAGGTATCAGTCAGGAGAAAGGTACAAAAGAATTTCCAAGGCATTAGATATACCATGGAACACAGTGAAGACAGTCATTATCAAGTGGAGAAAATATGGCACAACAGTGACATTACCAAGAACTGGAGCTCCCTCCAAAATTGATAAAAGACGAGAAGAAATCTGGTCTGGGAGGCTACCAAGAGTTCTACAGCAACATTAAAGGAGCTGCAGGAATATCTGGCAAGTACTGGCTGTGTGGTACATGTAACAGCAGTCTCCTGTATTCTTCTTATGTCTGGGCTATGGGGTAGAATGGCAAGACGAAAGCCTTTTCTCACGAAGAAAAACATCCAAGCCAGGTTACATTTTGCAAAAACACATCTGAAGTCTCCCAAAAGCATGTGGGAAAAGGTGTTATGGTCTGATGAAACCAAGGTTGAACTTTTTGGCCATAATTCCAAAAGATATGTTTGGCGCAAAAACAACACTGCACATCACCAAAAGAACACCATAACCACAGTAAAGCATGGTGGTGGCAGCATCATGCTTTGGGGCTGTTTTTCTTCAGCTGGAACTGGGGCTTTAGTGAAGATAGAGGGAATTATGAACAGTTCCAAATACCAGTCAATATTGGCACAAAACCTTCAGGCTTCTGCTAGAAAGCTGAACATGAAGAGGAACTTCATCTTTCAGCATGACAAGGACCCAAAGCATACATCCAAATCAACAAAGGAATGGCTTCACCAGAAGAAGATTAAAGTTTTGGAATGGCGCAGCCAGAGCCCAGACCTGAATCCGATTGAAAATCTGTGGGGTGATCTGAAGAGGGCTGTGCACAGGAGATGCCCTCGCAATCTGACAGATTTGGAGTGTTTTTGCAAAGAAGAGTGGGCAAATCTTGTCAAGTCAAAATGTGCCATGCTGATAGACTCATACCCAAAAAGACTGAGTGCTGTAATAAAATCAAAAAGGTGCTTCAACAAAGTATTAGGTTAAAGGTGTGCATACTTATGCAAACATATTATTTTATTTTTTTTTTTTTCTTCCCTCTACCTTAAAGATTTCAGTTTGTTTTTCAATTGAGTTGTACAGTTTATAGGTCACATTAAAAAGGTGGAAAAAGTTCTGAAATTATTTATCTTTGTCTCGTTTTTTTACAGCATAGAAACCTGACATTTTAACAGGGGTGTGTAGACTTTTTATATCCACTGTATAGTTCTGAGCAATACGGGTTGCTGCTAACGTTTGCGGGCCCTGTACGACTTAGGCAGGGAGCGCCATAGGCGCTCATCCCTACGTCCCTTGGAACTACATACACATCAACAGAAATCTCAATTACACCATTCACAATTGGAGACCTGAAGCAGTTTGGAAAAAAATTAAATAAAATAGGGCCCATAGCACTTTGCAAAAAGGAAAGCGGCACTTAGAGAAAAAGAAAATGCGACCCGCGACACTTAGAAGAAAAAAAAATAAGATGTCAAAAAAATACGAACTTAACCGCCGAATCACGCACATATAAAAACAACGAAAACACAAATTAAATAAAATAAAAAATTACAACAAAAAAAAAACACACAGCACTGGGGGACAGCCAGGACGTCTGGGAATGAGGTTGCATGACAATTTAAACACAATTTCCCAACTTTCGGAAATCGCCTAAGTGACGAAAAAAATGGTGGACGAAAAAAAACGAAATAAGGCTACACGACCCCTAACCACAGAAAACACCGCAAGGCACTACAGACTTTTACCCATGAACGTACGAGGTACAAAATACACTATTAGGAAGTACGGAAAATGCTCCAGACCCGCGTAGCACATACACAATCACAGCCATTTTACAACACTAACTTGCAACTAATAACATTCCCATTCTAAAATGGCGATTTACACAACTAAGCAAACGCTCTGCACTCTATTTACACTGCATACTTGCCACATTGCTGACACTTCACCTCAGGTCAGCAACAGTCCAAATGTACATTGTATGCTGCAGCAAGATGCAAACAGATTGTTAGCTCTTCAGGATATCGATTGCTGCATATAAATTCAAAAAAAGGTCAAGTATATTAATTTATGAATTAATTATTAAAAAATACATTATATATATATATATATATATATATATATATATATATATATATATATATATATATAATTAAATAAAAAGAGCAGGGGAGAGGCTCGCAATGAGTGCCAAAGGCGCTCAGCACAGGGCTCACAATGAGCGCTGAGCAAAAGTACACTTAGGGGAAAGGCTCGCAATGAGCGCCAAAGGTGCTCACACGACCAAAAGTACACAAGGGTAGAGGACCAAAACACTTACATTATATGGCAAACAGCATTACCTGCCTTACAATTTTATGTCACTTTTTGACGGCCAATTCGCTAGTATAACTATTTTTTTCCAGTTTACACACACACACAGCAATAATTGGTCTAAGAGATGTGTTTAAAATAGCTAAAATCTCAAGCCAAATCAGTACAAGATAACTAATTTGGAGGCCACTGGTACAAAACAATTTAGATTTTGTTCTCATACAAAATTAAAGGAATTTATAAAATTAACAGGCATGAAACATACATTTGAGTAATATACAGTTTAATACACTATTTGAGAACTGTCAATTAAAAATCAGTTCTCATTCAAATAAGGATTTCTGTCCCAAGCCACTCTGTGTATTTTAGGCATCCCGAAGATAGAAAAGGCTCACATATATCTTTAGCTAGTAAATCAACTACGTATTTTTCTTGGTCCATTGGTGTTGAAAGAAGCATGTTAAAATATCAAACTGTCAAGCTTTCAGCAAAAAATAGTCCAAGAGCAATGCCAATATCAACTACTTACAGACTTAATGAATGGACATTTAAGCTCCACATGCAGCTCTCTGCAGAGGCACGGAGCGCATTATCAGTTCTGTTTATCATTTGGGTAATGCTGGAACCTGGTATTTTAATTGCAATATGGAGTGAAGTTAGTTCTTATACAGAAATGTGTAATGATGTAAGTGTTTAAACAATAAAACGTTTTCTTTCATGGTTAGGCAGTCCTATAGAATGTCTAACTTTAGAAACATCCTTTAGGATAATTTTGAAATCTTATCTTTTATTAGGGTACAATTAAAAATTGGAAATGGAATGGGCATAATTGGTATTGTAATACATTGCAGAAGTACCGGTGTACAGTTCATTATAATAAATGGGAATAGGTATTCTCCATTAATACAGTGAAGGTATATTTCCATGTTAAAGGCTGTAAAAATAGTATATAAATACTATGATGTTTATAATGATGCAAAAACAGCAGTTATAGCCCTATTCAGCCACCGCAAAGTTTAATGAATCTAGTCCACCGTCTTATTTATTGATATTTTTTAATAAAATGTACTGTATTTCACATATAAATGTTGCAGATGGATGTTTTTTTATTGTAACAGCCTTAAATTTGAATGTTCGCTACCAAAAGCTTGTAAAACCGCTTTATTATCCGTGCATATGCTGTAAAATGAGCCAGATCAGGGAAATGCTTATTCAACGATACAGTCACAGAAAACAATGATTTTCTTAGCGTCTGAAGTCCGAGGTCAGCAAGAAACTGAGACAAATTAATGTAAAACATCAACAAGAAACAGTAGCTATTCTGTATCTTTTTCAGCTGTTCACATGATCAGTTATACAGGGATCATAAGACCTAGAACTAAAGATCTTCATTTGACTTGATGCTCCTTAGATGAGATCGATAAATAAATTCACCAACCAGGAAACACATTTTTATTTATGTACATGCTCAAGGGGTCTTCAGTTTATGGATCAAACTAGTTGGCTATTAATACTTCAAATGTGTAAAAAGTATAACTCTTGTACAGTTATGTATCTTTTGTATACCACCCCACCCCTTAAATATTATTTAAATGATAGGCTCATTAAAAATATATAATAAAACAATAGAAGGAATACGGATATAAAAATATTTTTATTCTGAAGCATAGCTTAAGTTACCAGGCCCTTTAAGGGACCAGTGTAATGATGAAACAACAAAAAGTATATAGTTTAATTAAAGGTACAATGAAGTTTTCCTTTTTTTCCCCAGTTTCTAATCTAACACGTGCTGCTTATATCAGAAACACGCATTACATGGAGTCATTCTGTACACATACAGATTTATTTTATAAAAAAACTGGCTTCCACACCCCCAGAGGTGCCTACATAGTCACCTGGTACAAACCAATAGAAAAACTGCATTTATAAAACGTTTTTAACCCTATACTAACCTTCAAGCCAACAGCAGCACAGTGCAGAAAACCAGATCAGCATTGCCTGATACTTTATGGTGGGAACAAAAGACTATACAACCCATGATGCTTTGCTGTGGTGACAGAATCCCAAGGCATTGCAACAATATTGTAGCTGCCTCTGATTGGCCACACAAAAATATGATTTTTTTTGTGCTAATTTAGCTTGGATTTCCAGGGGCATTCCTTCTCATACTCAAATGCCAGAAGACTAAAGAAATTTGCAAACATACTGGTAAGTTTTTTAATGTATATTGTGGGATTTTTTTTCAAGCAAAAAAATGTTTGCATACACTACTGATTCTCCTCTATCAGATGCATTCATAATCCATGACACTTAAATATACCTTTAAGAATTGATCATTAATAAAAATTCTACAATAAAAAAAAAAACAATATTTAATATTAACCTTAAATTCAAACTTCAGCCTAAAAGCCTCCAGTGTCTACACACCTTATAAAGTTATCTTGGAGGTGGAAGCAGATTTGGCTGGTAGGCACAAACGTCAGATAATGTAGTACTGCTAGAGCCACTGAATAATGTTATAATTAAAAAAAATGCTGTATTAAAGTCAAGGGGACAAATTGGTGAAGTGAAAAGTGAAATATTTTCCTATGGAGCATATGTACTAAGATGATACATTTCCGTGGTCCTTGGCCCCCTTTGTATACGTGCACAAAGCAACAAGAAGTATAAGGTGCAGGTTCATTCAAGACACCTGCAATCCTCCTCCCTTCTCTTCACCAGGATTTTTAAAGCTAAAATAAAAAATATCAAAACCAAACCTTCAAAAAGAATCATAATTATTTTTGTCACACCAGTAGTTTTAATATAACTGCCAATATCACACATTGTTGTTTTCATCGTAGCAGAGAAGTGAAGTCACTACAAATAATTCAGGAGTTAATCCAAGCTTGTATCAACTGCACAGTAAATGTTTTTTCCGCTGAGGAATTAATCTTCAACTTCAGAATAGAAACCTTTAGTGAAAAACAATGCAAGCAATATGTCATGTGCCAAAAGAGGACATTACATAGGTCAAAGCAATACATTCACTTTAGCAGAGAACACACTTATTTTCAATCAAGACATCTTTCACGTATTACCGCTGAACCTTCCCGTTAAAGATGGTTCCAAGTAGCGTTCAATAATTTTTGTTTAAACAATGTATCACTTGATAAGGTAGATTCAATCTCTTTAATTACTTTTATTTAACCGCTAAGGGAAATGCAAAATGTTCGTTTTTTTTCCTGGTTGTGCTTAATTTATACATGTTAGCCCATTACGTTTGACAGCATTGCAAGTAGTTATGGAGTGCAGAAAAGAAGGGAAACAAATAACACTGTACAGGAAGGTCTAAGGACTGGCAGACAGTCTTATTAACAAAATGCATGTTTTAGATAAGGATTGTAATTATGCTCATCAACTATCTAGAATTTTCAGGCTAAACAAATGGAGTAAAAATGTGGTGGACCAGTGGTTAGGCTTCAGTGCTTTCACCACTGCGACCTTGGTTCGATTCCAGTCAGGGAACCAAGAGGTCACACCACCCTGAAGCCATGCAGGGTTGGACCTGGTCAGTACTTGGATGGGAGATCACCTAGGAATACCAGGAGATGTATGCTGTGGCCCACTGAAGAAGGAACTGGCAACCCACTTCAGTATCTCTGCCATAAATACCAAGTGGACCAGCATGGTGTGTTTCGATGCATGAAGTCACGGAGAGTCGGACACGACTGATTACACAAACACACAAAAGATTATCAGTACAAATAAAAAGTAGAAGGCTACAACCCATTCGCTTGCTATGTAGTTGTATTACAATGAAAACTTACATATACAGTGAACTACATCTGGATATCTGTCTTCAAAACAAGAGCTGACTGCCAGCAGGTTATCCGTTTCATTGAGTTACGGTACACGTTGGCGCGATACTAATAAACGATAATAATAATAAATTGATAAAAACAATGAAACAGTTAGCTCAGCCAGCTCCACAAGCGGATGACAGATCCAGAGAAGACCGAGAGCCAGGTGTATTTTGTGAAATATTTAGCTGTGACCATAATATTCATAAATAATTAAACTAACAACATTCCACCAGCTCCCAGCAAGAGGATTTTTTGTTAAAAATATTATACTTCATTATTCTTCACTAACTGTCTTTATTTTACAACTGGAGGCAAATACAAGATGACAATGTTGCGGCTATAACTCTTCTGTCATTGTTATAATGAGAAATCTCACCGGCGCCTCAATTTTTAATGAAACATTTCTTTTAAGGAAAACATTTTTAAGACGTGCAAATTATTTAAAGCTGAAAATGCCAGTGAAAGAATTATCTGCAAAATTACATCTAAACAGAATTGTAATGCGTAATATATATTTACAGGTCCCCCAGTGCATTTATATGTATTTCTTATTCACACTCTGCACTGGATCGAGGCTCAGATGTATTTTGCTGCTCTGTGTCACAGCCGTCTTAATTCTTTGACGATGTCTTTGCACATTACAAGTGTTTCACATGCCAGAAATGTCAGCCAATGCAATGAAGCTTTATTGTGCACTCGGTGTGGAGCCAGTAACATGTTCCCCGTCATTTATTACTCTAGCTAAAATGCCATTGATAAAAAAAAAAAATAAGAGCGCTCATTCACTACAAATGCTGTGAACCTGGAACATAGCCATATGTAGGGTAATAAAGCCATGTTTATACAATTAGCAAGGTGATAGCTGTACAAAAAGTATACAGTCGCAGTTTACGACATAATGCAGAGCAAGCACGCTCTTAAAGGACCATTGTGGTCATATATTGAAAACACACTATTTTGAAGAAAAACTACACTTGGAAACATGAAAAATGTTTTTAGAATGGGAAAAAAAAGTAATACAGCTTCAAATATATTAAATTAATATGTAAGTGTTGCATATATGAATCTACCATTTTGGTTTTCTGAGCTGAAAGGAGACTTTGAATACTCTGAAGGTTTTTCTGAACAATGAGAATGTGGCATCTACAGCTGCCAGCTCATTAAGTATAGTGGAATAATCATTAGTTTACAAGGACACACCCACCTGAGAAAGTAACAGACCAATGGATCCATGAAGGAATAAATAATTGTGTATAAAAAATAAAAGATTATGTTTATTTTTTTCTTTCTAAAAACATTTTGTTCATTATCAAATTTAGTTATTCGAAGATTTTCTGAATAATGCCCTTTGTTCCTACCTATAGAAATAGAGAAACATGAAAAATGCAACTAAAAGAAAATTCAGTAAATAGTCACCAAACACTTAGGATAACATTTCATTAAGAAGTAAAATAAAGTCAAGTTATAAATTGGGAGACGTTTGTGTTTACATGTTACTGCAAGAAAACACGCAATGTTCAGGTTTCTACTAAGCGCACCATGAGCATCAGAGTAATACCAGTAGCCAACAGGAACTAGCCAATACTCTTATTCAAAATGGTCTGTCAAGCTATGTTTCTTCAGATTACTGTACAAACCAAAATGTATAAATATGTCCTTCTAGGTGCCCATTTTAATAAAGCCACAGACTGTTAGGATAATTGGAAAAAAGTTAAGTTTTACAAAATACTGTATACTGGTGACAACTTATTCTAGGTATATGTAGGGCTATACTGAACAAATAAAGGCATTAGATCACCTCACTTGGTCTAGACACTAAGGGCCTCATTCTATTATCGGCCGTAAAACGGCCGCAAGGCTGCGATTCCTTGCGGGGGTTCCGTTATCTTGCAATTCTATTATACGGCCCCGCAAGGATCTCCTCTTACGGCCGGCCGCATATCTTGCAACCGGCCGTAAGCTCAGAAAACTTAAAACGCTGAAAATGTTTAAGGTAAGTTAGCAATGTTAAGGTGGAAACAATTCAAAGTCGAGAGCATAGACTGTTAATACAAAAAAAAAGTGTTTTCTTATATGTATATATACAGTGTTGAAAACATATACAGTATATATATCTAAGCTGTGCAAATATAGAATCCCTACAGAAAAACTAAATGGAAACCAATATTCAAAATTAAACTGTGATCGGGAATATAATATGTAGATATCAACCAGTTTATAGTTCTAGATTAGAATAGAAATACTTTGTGGCATGGAAGGTAGACGCTCTGCTAATGCTTATAGAAACAAACCGACATTAGTACTAGAGTTGGTACCATGTTAACTTTCCCAGCAGTTCTCCACTTGGAAGAACAGAGGTGTGGAGATATGGCAGAGCTGGCACGTGGTGCTCAAACTACTAAATGTAACTTGCAATAAATTACAAATTCATTAAACAAAGCAATATGTCTCAATTTATCAGATAAAGTGAAGCTTTTTAAACATGTATTTCTTATTTTCGCACATTACAACCTCATCTACCACAATGCAGCTAAAAGGAAAGAAGTGTCCATCAAGTTTTCCAAATTTCTTGAATTTCTAATTTTGATCAGAGATAAAAGAAAACCTATGTAATATGTGTGTCAAACAAGGACTTATTTCGTCGCCAAAATGCATCTAATTATTTGCAATTTGGTGTGCTACAGTCGTTCTGATTTTAGCCATAAAGGGAGCGGAGATGTAAATGCAGCATTACAGCAGAACTGATGATACAGCATTCCTACATCAAATCATTAGGGAATGTAGACTCCGGAAATGAATACTTGTCAATGATTTCCCTTGTTTACACTCACTGGCAAGACATCTTTGTTAGGGGGGCTATGTATAACATTAGTTCTTGCTTTATCCATTGTTTGGTAATCACATTTATCCTACATATACTTGGCCACTTGAAAGTCAGTGCAACATTCACCTGTGCAAGTGATTAAGATGCACTGTTCCACCTTGACCTCCAATGGGAATTTTTGAATAAAATCTGTAGCTAGACAAATCAAAAGCAGAATATAATCCCAGTAGATATCTCTTTATTATTAGAAAAGCCTGTATGTTGGATAATCATTATCCAATGGAATAGCTATGGGATAATTAATTGTATACACACTGTTTAGGGGTAAATTGTAATTCCTCCTTCTAGAATGGATATCTTTTGTTGGAATCAAGTGATTAATATTTGGATTCTACCAAGATAAATCTTGCAGTTGGACTATCTCAATATTTATCTGTAAGCATACTATCACAGCACTGGGATAATAAAGAAAATGTTAGAAAGTTAAATATCTTCCTAAATATAAGAAGCAATGCCCTCAATTGCTCACTAAAACACACTAAGTTGCAACATTTACAGAGGGTTGCTCCCAACAGAATAACTACAGTTCAGAATATAAAAAAAATTATATAAAAAAAATGCATTAATATTATGAAAAAAAAAAAAAAAATTACAACTTGAGTATACATTTAATATGTGAACTCTCAGCATAAATTTAATTTTGTGAGGTCATATACTAAACTTTGCCCCTGCTTAATCCTGTAGTTATCCCATTGTGTTTTATGAGATAGTATATTTTGCAATATTCTGATTTTCTTGCAGTTTTCTAAATGCACTTGCAACAGTGAGCATGAAAATGTAGAGCAGCCACAATGGTACTAGTAATTATTACACCTTTGGGGATAAATTCCATTGCTGTGGACAATAAAACAGATGTAAAGGGCCATTTACCTCACTGTACGTGCTCCCAATGATGTGAAGGTGCACAAGAGTGTATGTTAAAATGATTACACTAATAACAGCTAAAACATATAAAGTTTTAAGTCTGCTTACATAAAAGTTTTTACTGCCTACTGACTGTTGCAGGAGTAATAAAATAGCCGAGCTGCACAGTTCTTCCCTGAACTCAGGACTGCACTGAAAAGTTAACCCATAACTTACCTGTTTAGGTGATTTCAGCATTCATGCCTGCACAGATAGATATGGCGAGGGTAAACTGTTTTTTTTCTTTTCTTTTGAACACAGATTTAAATGTATTTGATCTCCAAATGAAAAATGCACATATTATAAAAATTCAAAAAGTATTTCAACATGGTTTTAGGGGATGTTGTCCAAATTGCGCTGAATTAAGTTGAGATTTTTTTGTGCAGGACAAATGTATTTTAGTAAAGAACACAGCCCAATCAGAGAAAAATGACCAGCTGATAAAAAATATCCATTATATTGAAACAAATTAATATTCAAAATGATTTACATAAGAAAATGAATAAATAAAATTGAAAATAAAAGTATACAAAACTAGATTTTGTACATACAATGTAAGTATTACCATATTAAGAGCTTGCATTTTTTCTTTGCACAAACTACCTACTAAATAAACAGTCTGTTTGCAGGGCATATACAAACATAATTTGCTATAAAAATTCTGCATTGTGGAGGTTAATTTATTTTCTTAAACAAAGCTACCATATAAAATAAAAAGATCATAATTCAAGGCACAAGAGGAAGAAAACATTGTCATTATGGGAACCATGAAGCGAGAACTGTGCCTCAATTATTCTGCAATGTTTTACCACAGCCATTATTATTTAAAGCATTCAATTTCAGAAAATGGACCCGCTTTTAAGATATAGTAACATTTGCGCGTAACAGAAATCATGCCAATTTCAGTAGCATTTTATTTGAAGTAAAGATAATTCACTTGATATAAACTGTATGAATTACCTTTGGAGTATTAGATTGTACTTCTCTATTCTTGTGGAGTGCAGCTGCTTGCATTCATTGAATCTGATTAAGGCCCCATGCTGTGTTAATCAATCTGATAATGTCAGACATTATTAAGGAAGCAAGCTTGATATGGTCACAGTATTATTAGCGGCTTGTCAGCCAGCGTCTTTGTTTGCGACCGTGCACTGAAAACTGATTTGTAGCGAGGATCTCCCCTATCCTAATCACATCCATTATGAATATGATTTTTCATCCTTTGTTGGAAATACCACATTCGACATGACTAAATGCTATCCTGTTAATTACTAGTATGTGTTAAATGGTAGTATCAATGCTAGATTAAATGTTATTTCACTTTGAGACGTCAATATACGCAGATTAAGTTACAAGAAAGGTTAGAGAGAAAATGGCTTTCTTTACAGATCATTATGAGTAGAGCAGCTATCTATAGCAATATTGTGATACCATGGTTAAGGAGATAACTGCAGGCTAAAGATTATTCAAAATACTGTTTAAGAAGACGTTTTCAGAACCATACGTTTTAGTATACATCATTATCCAAATAAAGGTAAGGTATTAAAGAACCATTAAATATTGGATTTTTTATTACCATAATAGTCACCATCTCCGTTCATGTTTTTTTTTTTTTTAAGGAATTATTGGGGTTACATCAAGCTAAAAAAATAAAAGCAAATATGAATGATCATTCACTATTTAATACAACCGCACATGCATCTCACACTAGTCACAGTGGGTTTTAAAATCTGTACCTTTAAAATAATTAGTATGGGGCTTGAGATTAGGTACTGGAGGTGACATGTTGCCCAGCACAAGTTTGTGAGATTTCAGGAACATCTGGTTATAAATCATTCCAGCACAATTTAAATATGTTTTGGTATTTAAAATATCTAATTATCCTAGTCCTTTCCCACAACAGGAGATTGCTATATGTCAAGAAGTAATAACAAAAAAATCCCATGTTAGAGGGGACCTGCTAGGTTTGAAATGATTGGTTATTAAATCTATGTATATAATGATATAGTATATTATTCTAGCCATTGTTTTCTAAACTGAATCATTATTAAGATCATGTATTTCTCTGTGTTATATGGTATATTGATAACGGACACATGTTCATTAGTGCATAAGTATATGAACTAGAAGTAAACAGGAGGTGTATATTTTCTGATTATCACACAACTGCTACTGAGTATGGAAGTCCAATGTGTAGTATTTAGACATTAATTTCAAATAGTGTCTTTTGAAACATCACATATCCGTGATATATTCTAGAGACTAAAATCTATTGAGAGCTTCTGAAGTTCTTTTTATTACTGCATTCGATAGTGTGAAGGCGCCATGATGAGGTGCTGTCACTCAAAGCATTTCATTAAAAAGGCATTGTCTCACCTATAAAAGGCTGGTTGTGCTCAGCTGTGAACTGGACACCAATATTTGGGTTAAACCTCTCACTTCTTGTAATTAGCCTACAATGATCCATTTTATGTAATCCTCTCACACTGTGCATCTTCAGAGTAGTATTGGGTATGAGCATATATCCATTCAATTGCCATTTTTGATAATACAGGTCAAAAATAATAAAATTCCCAGGTTTTTGTAAGGTCCCCATCTTGTCATTTTGTGGAGTATTCCTATAGAGGGGTTATTTAGTAAAATGTTTCACCACACAAATTACACAGACATGGAATATGGATTCACATATCTCAATAAAAAGCAATGTGACAACAATAATTACATTGCTGATTGATGCATTACTGCACAGAGACTCGATGTAGTCAGCGCTGGTGTGCATATAATAGCGCTTTGTCAGCACTTTAGAAATCTCCCCTGCCTGGAGAAACTGAAAGCAATCTAAAGATTAAATCCATGCTGCTAAATAAGGCCTTCTGTAACCATAATTTTTCTATTTATTATGTATTTTTAACATTGTGATTGTTAACTAGAGTTTGAGTAAAACCAGATACCCAGGAGCTAATACTGGGAATGTTAAGTGAGAGGATATCGGAGATGGGAGGTGAGAGGGCAAAATGGCCTCCGAGGTTAGAGAATTCATAAAGAAATGGTGCAACTTTAATCATATTTCACCAAACGCTCAAAAGGATTCAAATGTTTCTCAAAAGCAAAACTCAAAATTGATTGTGCAACAAAAAATGTGCATGCTTGTTTATATGCCTCTCTTATAAGCAAAGAAATCTTATAGTACCAAATCTATTTGACTTTCTGTTGATATGAACACTGTCATCCGATTGTGATGCTTCTTACCTAAACTTAGTGAATACAATACTGAAGGTTCAAATTTGGATCACACATATGACTATACAAGATGGTGTATAATGCTCTTTATACATAACAACTGGGAACAATTACAGAAATGATTGCTTTTGTAAACCATACCATATTACCACAGTGTCCCTAAATGCATCTTTAACTCTCAGGAGCAATATAATGAATTGTAATATGGTGATGTGTCTCATATATATGTTATATATACACTTCACTCCTTGCATAGAACTTTATAAATCAATAAACAATAATAATGATGTCATACACAATCCCGATAAGCTGTTCTCACTATGGCCGCTATGTTCTACACAAAATATTTCCTAATGTTATGGCATTCTATGAAGCAAATGAATGTGACTAAAATCTCACTGCTTAATACATCAGCTCCAAAGCAAAACATGACATAAAGCAATCATTTTACATGGTACATCTGGGTCTACATGGCAACAGATTAGGTTTAATACATACATGGTACAAATTCACAATCCACACACATTCATCAGTTTCAATCTAGAAATTAAGATCACTCTGTCCTGAAGTCTTTTATATCATGTCATTTATGGATAGATACCCATAACGCCCCATTGTACTTTGCATGATCAGTGGTCCTCACACCAGTCCTCAGGGAACCCCCCTATTAGGCCATGATTTATAGATAGCACTGTGTGAATACAGGTGAGACCATGTTGGGGAACACAGAGCCAGACATTATGTAGTTGATTTATACACAAACAATAATAATAACAGACAGCATTGTGTACATCCATATTGGCGCTGACTGCATAATGGAATGCATTACACAAAAATTTAATATTTAACGACCTACAGATAAGCTGCTCTCAGTGGCAAGATATAAAACAATATTTCTATTTTTAGAGCATTTGAAATCAATGGAAAGGATCAGTAGTGGGGATCAGACAAGTGTTAAACTCCTTCAAGGTTTCCATTTCAGGCTTATAAGGCATCAATAACATATAGTCATACAGGCTCTCCAACCACAGACCACAAGCTGTCTGTGTGAGAGCAAGAAGGGAAGGACACAACAAGCTTCCTTCCTTACATCCTTCTTATTCTATCAATATTTTTCTTCAAGAATGAATTTTAAATGGTGTCAATAGAAAAATAAAACCCTAAGGACTGTAATTGGGAGCAGCTTGCATTAATATACAGAAATAAATTGTATTTATCTACTTTCCTGATAAAAAAAAACAACTTTAGTAAATAAACTGATTTTTGCAGAATATACGCCACCTCAAACTTTCATGTTAATGATATTTCCAATAACTTTCTAATTGGAAGGACATATAATGTAGGTACATCTGCATGAACCACACCACTCTCACATAGGAAAATACATTATTACATGGAAAATTAGATACGTCAGTTATTCTAACTCAGTGTGTCATGCCACCTACGTGTTACAGTTACATAATAATTGAGGTTGAAAAAAGGAGTTTTAGTCCATCAGTTTCAACCTTTTTAGATTGCCTCTGATCTTTGTAATATGTGGATTAATTGTTACTGTGTGTCTGAAGAAGTGGCCTAACAGACCCCGATGCACTAGCTTACAAAATGTCATTTTTAATTTTCCTGAAATCTCCATAGTTTAACAGTATTAACGGAGAACTATTCTTTTGTACTACATTAACCTCCTTCCTGTTTTGAATAAAGTTAAGCAATGTGTGTACTTATTTAGTGTCTTATTGTGAAGTATATCAGACGTAACGTTTACCAACCAGAGGCAATACCAACAATAGAGGTGCTTAGGCAGAGAACAAACTATCCTTAATAGGTAGTTCTATGGATATGGACATCCACTCTGAGAGCAGCCTCTTAATTCAATTGTGACCTTCACAGGGAAAAATATCCTGTAGTATATCAGTCTGGTCTCACTAAAAAAAGAGTGATCCAGACCCCAAATACCAGGAAATTCTACCTGGAACAGGACAAACCGCAAACCCTAGACATACATTTCGGCCTTAATTGGGCCTCATCAGTAGGGTCTAGCTATCAACCGTAGCAGCCTTACTAAGAATGGTTGGAAACTCCACCTACAATAACAATGGCACAGCAATAAATCTATTTATACACACTTGATTGGGAGGAAACTATGCTCAATATTTAACAGACCTCAAACCCTATTTAAGACATGGAAACCATACATCCAAAATCTGCAACCAACACACAACTTAAAAACTCTCTACAACATGCCCTGGACTACTTAGTGTTACTACTTAGTGACCATATACCATTGGAAATACAGATAGTGCAATGTTGTATGTTTATATTTTTCATCGTCTGACTTCAGTGCAAAAAAGATAAATTAAATGTGTATTTTACCATAAAGAACATATTTGGTTTTGGAGATCTCATTAAAAATATTGGACTACTTGGTCCTGAGACATTATGCTACATAGGAGCTCACTCAACTAAAATAATTCTTAAGTCATACCATATCCTTTGTATCTACACCAAAAAAGCATTAGGCTTCATTGTTTTGTAATATAGTTTATTGTTAAAAATGACAATTCATAAATAAGCACTAATAAATCATTTTTAACTCACATTAACAAATGAACAGATATTAATGGAAGAAGCTTCAGGAGAAATGTACAGGAAAGGTTAAGAATAGGAGAGGTTGGGGCATATATTTACTAGACAAAGTTCTGCTATCAGATAAGTTATAGCAGAGTAAATATAAGCCATCCTCTATACACTTTCAAATATAACAGCAAAATATGTCTACTGAGAAAAGCAAAAAAAATAAAAATAAAAAAAATAACTAAGTGGTGAAAGGGCAATAAAAAGAACTAAAAACGGCTGTTCTCACAAATTCCCACATCATAACACTTGTGCTTATTTGTGGCTCAGATTCTCACAGCATTGTGTCTCTGTTCTTCTTGGAAATATGACAGCTTTGTATTTAAAAAGCAATCACAGCTGGGTCCTGGGAGCTAAACAGGAACAGCAACCCAGAGGTCACTTTTATAAGGTCATTTTAAATGTTTATATTTAGCTTCTTTTAATTGTTTAAAATGTCAGATATCTCTCATAGATGTGCCAAGATTACATACGGATAAACTGGGAAGTCCCATCTGAATCAACACACTGGATGTTTTCAGCAAGTTTCAATACAATGTATTGTTTTATGTGTTCTTTTACCATGAAAGCTAATTAGGCTTTTAACAAATTTATAAATTAGGCTTAAAAAGACATTTCTACTGCCTTTCATTTTGGTGGCTAAGTAGAAGCACTGAATGTTGCCAACTCTTTATACAAAATTGGAACTTACTTGGTTTCTTTCCACACTTAGGTGCATATGTTCCAAAATAATGTAAAGGTTTATTCCAAATTAAGTATTCCAAATTTTGTATCCTCAGTCTTTGGTACATATACTTTAAAGTCTGTCATATTTTTGCAAAACTATTTGTATGAGGTTTGTATACATTTCAAAACAGCTTTCACATTACATAAAGGATGTATATTGGAGAAGATTGTACAAAGATTATATTTGCACCATGGTTTATTAATGCCTTGATTCACTAAAATAAAAAGGTCTTGAGAACTCTTGAAGTGTCCTTATGTTAATGCAATGCTTGAGAAATCTTGGGAGCCAATGAGACATGGCTACTAAACTTTTACTGCTGGTTCCTAGTAGTAAAGTATATATTCCTAGATGTAATCTATACACTGGCTTCTAAAACATTTGATTGGCTCCTCATTTACCTGTCTGGTTCCTAAATTTCAGATTTGGCAACCCTTGTGTTAGTGAATCGGAATCTGATAATGAGGAAATGGAGAGGTCAACCAAAACCACTCTGCATTTGAATCACAAACGTATAGCACTGTAGAAAGCACCCAGCATGAAAGTGAAAACACACGTGGCAACAATTACATCTTTTAAAAGGCATGTTTAAGTTTCATGGGTTATGAATGCATCTGAAAGAGGAGAATTAGTAGTGTATGAAAACATATTTTAGCAAAATCCCTGCTAAAATTAGCATAAGATTAAGATTAAAAAATATATATACCTGAATGCAGTGTTTCTATTGGTAGGTACCAAGTGCCTGTGTAGCACGTCTGGGGTGTGGAAACCAATGTTAAATAAAATAAATCTGAATCAATGTAATGTGTGTTTCAGATATAAGCAGCATGTGATAGATAATAAAAAAGGTAAACAGGGAAACTTGGATATATCTTTAACCCTACACAGTGTACTCCAGTGCCACTGTGGGTCCTATTCCATTATATATATAGCTGTTCATGGAGTGATTTAAACACTCACACTTACAAGCATTTAGTTTGGAGTTTCTATCAATTTCTAATAATTTTCAAAAGGAAAAATAAAATCTATATCTGATGCTACAACGCACAACTGGTAACCTCAGTCTAGTCCAGTGACAAATAAGACTGGTACACTGCAATCTCATATCTGTAGTATGGGATTGTCAAGGACTGCAATAGGTAATGTGTAAAACCAGCCAGTAACACATACAATGTGCTTATTCCTTTCTCCGCCAATTATGGGGACAATGACCATGATTAGCGGAGAAGCCAACACAAGATTATCCAAGTAAAGGAGACCAGGTAGGGAAGGAGGCAGCATACACATGTAGTGCGTCACAGTTGTAAAGCTTTTACAACATATTTTATAAATCGATTCTTCCAATGATGTTTTACATGTTCATAATTTACTGTGTCCTACTAGGATTTACCTATAAAAGTATATAAAAAATCGGGAAAATGAAGAATAAATCGTACACAAAAACGGAGACAAATGTCTTTAGGAACCTGTGGTTTATAATGATTCATCTGAAATAAATGACCACCTAAACCCTGTCGAGCCAATAGGTAAGTGATAAAATGTAATTGCTCCTACTATGCTACTGCAGAATTACACAGCTGGCATTATTCCTAGAAAAACATATTTATTCCACACAGAAAATGTAAAGTTTGGTTATAAAAGACGGTGCTCTATAAAATGTAAATACATTTATATTGTCATTACATTAAACATTATATTTCTCCATTATAAATGCAGAGCTGCAGTAAAATTGTTTAGGTCTAGAGGAACCTCCATTGTGTCAATGAAAAAGGATTGCAGACCTCTGTGAGAGCAGATAGCACAAACACAACCAAATAAAGCTCTACTAAATACCCAGCTGATGACCGGGGTCTGGTCCCAAGGAGCAGATGTCCACATACAAACCAGCATCTGACTTTACGGTCTCTGGGGAAGGCTAAGAATTTAATGAGTATGAAAACGGATTTATCTCCTCTGGGTAAACAAGATCATCCCAAAGAACCGGATTCCAACCTTTTATCAAGAGCTATGAATTAAAAGGTTATTCTATAAACATATAATTCAGTTATCGTTTAGGATGTGAGATGTTAATCCTATTGTTTTTATGCCTTAATGAATTTCAGTCCATGTAACATACTATTCTCCCAATCTAATAAAACAATGTTTTACTGTGCAACATAAATATTCTGTCCTATATATATATATATATATATATATATATATATATATATATATATATATATATATATATATATATATATAGTAAATAAAAAGTACATCTGTGTTCACATTTGAATGTCTAAAACAAGCCAAAAAAACTGTTTCCAGCTCAGAATTCCGAGAAAAACAGTTATTACACTGCATTCTGGGAAGCTGAGGTGGGACATGCAAATGTGCCCACAAATGCCTCACTCTTCAATCCATAAACCATTTTAAACATGGCTTCCTTTTAGCTTATACCCGCTGCATTACACAGCTTTAATGCAAAGCCAAGGTTGGATTATAGACAAGCTGAGAATCCTATCCATGTACAGCTGTTTCAAGCTTACTGGCTATCATCAGAGTGGAGAGGGATCCCAGCTCGTGTAGTGGATATCTTCAGTAGGTGGTTCACCACCACAATCATTTAATATATAGTGGGCAAAAGAGCGATAGAAGCCCTCCACCATACAGTAAATAAATACCGTAGTACATCTGTGTTCACATTTGAATGTCTAAAGCAAGCTAAAAATTCAGAGAAAAAACAATTATTACACTGCATTCTGGGAAGCGGAGCAGGGATATTTAAATATAATATATATATAAGATATAGATATTATATAAATAGCAGTGTCTGTCATGGCTGCAGACACTGCTGTGAGCAGGCGCGTGCTGCATGGGCACACACTCAGTTGAGCTTACCATTCCCCACGGTGCGAGCGAGCGGGCAGAGCCGACGCCCCCACCACCGCAAGTGCCAGTCAGAGCTGCCCTGAGGACGGACAGAGGGGCTGAGCAGGGACTGACATTATTGATGGGTAACTACTCTAGTGTATATATTTTTTTAGAATCCAATGCCAATAAGGAAACATTGGCTGCTTGTTCTGTTTCAATAAGACAAATTAATAAACCTTTAAAACGGTATGATTCCATCCTCATTCCTAAAGTATTCTTTAGTGAAAAAGCACAAGTCTTGTTTTAAACAAAAAACACATGGTTCAGTAAAACAGATAAAAACTAAAGTTAAAAAGTAAGTATGCATATATATTTTTAAAATACTGGGTCTAAAATATACAGATGTGTCATCATATATGAACAGAAATAGTTGTATTACTTGAAAATCAGTAAAGAGCATTAAGCGACAAATTCCTAGACATTGAATATTTCCACTTCCAAGGCATGATCTCCATGCTGTTAGATGAGTCACATTGGATTGTATCACTACAAATATACCTTGAAATTGCCTGCCAGATGCAGGGCTTGAACCCGCAGCCCTGAACATTAGAGTTTAATGTGTTTACCCACTGAGCCACAACTCACACGAGTTAAGTCTTAACCCATTTATGTTTGCACCATAGAAGTGTTAATGCTCTTCTTTATATCTTGTGTTGCCATGACCCATTGGTACAAGTATTAAAGAATATATAACATATTGGTGTTCTCCATTGCAAGGTCAATGTGTCGTATGTATTTATGAATTTACACCTATTTACTTTGTGAATATCCACATCCATATTACAAATAGAAGCATGGCTTGCAGCTTATTAACAAAACCCATATGGTGTGGTGCCATAATGATGCACCAATGAGAACATCAGCCTTTTCCAGGCTCCATGTATAAAATCATCACAGTGGGCTCCCTAATTGAAGTGCTGCTCTATCACTACGTAAATATTCTGCTTCACTAGCAAAGGGATCTTGGCAGGCGGCCATTTCAGGCTACTGTATGTATTGTACCGTACAACCATGTAAGCACAAGCCTGCTATAATAATATAGCGGGACACCAAAGGCTGATAATCAAATCACAGTGTCACCAATGAGTTATACTGTGCTGAAAACAAATACAACGGTGTAAAATGTGCGTCTAAACCACAAACAATGACCAGACGTACTATGCTGGTGTATTCAATGTCTATACCCGTTCAATACTATTTATCAGTCACCGGTGTCATTTGTTCATTAAGCCAGTTTTACACATATGGAACGTAAAAAACACATGCAAATATATGTTGTAATGATCTATTTGTCACGGTAATAATAAAAGGAGATGTCTCACACAACATATAGCCTGATAGGACATTGCAGCGCTGTGCTGGGGTAGACGTGCTGTAACCAACGCCTGCAGCGGTCATTTAATGAGACGGCATTTATTCATCATACTAACTTGGGGCTAGAATACATTTACACATACATTTTATATATTTTTCAAGTTATATGGGAAAATACCTACTATTAGAACTTTAGCCGCGGCTTTGGGAGGAGAAGAGACACATGGGAAGGAGGGGGGAAAGACACAGGAGAGGGGGGCAGAGATACAGGGGAGAGACACAAGGGATGGGAGGGGAAGAGATACAGGGGAGGGGGGAAGAGACACATGGGAGGGAGGGGGCAAGACACAGGAGAGGGGGGCAGAGATACAGGGGGAGACACAAGGGATGGGAGGGGGGAGACACAAGGGATGGGGGGAAGAGACAGGGGAGAGCGGGTGAGAGACACAGGGGAGGGAGAGGGGAAAGACACAGGAGAGGGGGGCAGATATACAGGGGGGAGACACACAGATGGGGGAGGGGAAGAGATACAGGGGAGAGCGGGTGAGAGACACAGGGGAGGGAGAGGGGAAAGATACAGGGGAAGGGGGGTGGGGGAAAAAAATATATATTATCCCGACTATATTTATAATAACTAGACTATCACATTACTCGTCATCAACGGCTGCTTCACTCTTCAATCAGAACATTTTCCACCTTTAATGTGACCTATAAACTTTACAACTCAATTGAAAAACAAACTTAAAAGCACACCGTTAAACTAATACTTTGTTGAAGCACCTTGTGATTTTATTACAGCACTCAGTCTTTTTGGGTATGAGTCTATCAGCATGGCACATTTTGACTTGGCAGGATTTGCCCACTCTTCTTTGCAAAAACACTCCAAATCTGTCAGATTGCTATACATTTACTTGTATTGTTACTTTAAATAGTTTGAAGCTATATACGAGGGTTACCAATATGTCATGAACAGTAGAGTACAAAACCTACAAATAATCTAGATAGGACTTCGTCACAAAGCTAAGTGAAGAGTTAGTACTGTATAAATGTTCTTGGGCTATGTATTCAGACTTCTGGGACATGAGGCTGGATTGTGGTTTGATAAAATAATAAACCATTCAGGAAGTACAATAAATAACATTCCAGATGTATTGAGAAAGGAGTGAGAAGACGTAGGGTATGTGTATACTTGGAAAAGCACTGTCTGTAGTTAATGTTAACATAAAGGCGCAAGGATCTTAGTGTTATATGTATGATTATCCATATATTATTATTAATTAGCATAATAAATTAAATGATGTGAGTGCACACTAAGGCAGGTATGTGCCTTAGGGGTAGATCAGGGCTGGACAAATCCTGGGAGTCACGGCTCCTACAATGTCACTGCTGACTCTTACATTTTTAGTCATTATACATATATTTCTATATATAATCCATAACCTGGCTCCTAGAAAATGTTTGATGGCTGGATTTGATGAAATTGGCTAGCTCCTAATTTTTAGATATATTGGTCAATCCCTGAGACAGCTTCAGGATCACTATGGTCAATTTTATTGTCGAGAAAAATCTTTGAAGAAATACACTTGAAAACAGGCATTATACTTTTTTTAATAAAAAAAAAAAAATACATCCTCTAATTACATTTTGCATTTCACTACCTTGTCATGGTGAAGGGGCATGTGTACCTCAGTGAAGATGTGAGCTATACCATAAAGGGTCTCCCAAGATGGGCAGGTCATAGAAGAGGACAGACTAATTGTGGTCCACTGAAGAAGGAACTGGCTATTTCAGTATCTTTGTCATGAAACCCTTATGCATGAGCCCAACCAAACACAAGATGTGCCTGGAGAGTCGATCATGACTGAACGACTAAACAACAACAACGGAAGGAGTTTCCAGTGATATATTTCCGGAGGTGGGAAAGGAAGCATCTGGTTGCATAATGGGATTGTTGCATCTAGAACTGCCAGTGCTGTCAGCAGAACTAAAATGAAAGTCATTTGTTTACAAGGACAAAGACAGTAACAGATTACACTGTTTGTCCAGCTGATGGAGGGTAGAGCTGTGCTGCAATATATTATATATACACAGTCAGGTCCATAAATATTGGGACATCGACACAATTCTAAACTTTTTGGCTCTATACACCACCACAATGGATTTGAAATGAAACTAACAAGATGTGCTTTAACTGCAGACTTTCAGCTTTAATTTGAGGGTATTAACATCCATATCAGGTGAACGGTGTAGGAATTACAACAGTTTGTATATGTGCCTCCCACTTTTTAAGGGACCAAAAGTAATGGGACAATTGGCTGCTCAGCTGTTCCATGGCCAGGTGTGTGTTATTCCCTCATTATCCCATTTACAAAGAGCAGATACAAGCTCCAGTGTTCATTTCAAGTGTGCTATTTGCATTTGTTGCTGTTAACTCTCAATATGAGATCCAAAGAGCTGTCACTATCAGTGAAGCAAGCCATCATTAGGCTGAAAAAAAAAACAAACCCATTAGAGAGATAGCAAAAACATTAGGTGTGGCCAAATCAACTGTTTGGAACATCCTTAAAAAGAAAGAACGCACCGGTGAGCTCAGCAACACCAAAAGACCCGGAAGACCACGGAAAACAACTGTGGTGGATGACCGAAGAATTATTTCCCTGGTGAAGAAAACACCCTTCACAACAGTTGGCCAGATGAAGAACACTCTCCAGGAGGTAGGTGTATGTGTGTCAAAGTCAGCAATCAAGAGAAGACTTCACCAGAGTAAATACAGAGGGTTCACCACAAGATGTAAACCATTGGTGAGCCTCAAAAACAGGAGGGCCAGATTAGAGTTTTCCAAACAACACCTAAAAAAGCCTTCACAGTTCTGGAACAACATCCTATGGACAGATGAGACTAAGATCAACTTGTACCAGAGTGATGGGAAGAGAAGAGTATGGAGACGGAAAGGAACTGCTCATGATCCAAAGCATACCACCTCATCAATGAAGCATGGTGGTGGTAGTGTCATGGCGTGGGCATGTATGGCTGCCAATGGAACTGGTTCTCTTGTATTTATTGATGATGTGACTGCTGACAAAAGCAGCAGGATCAATTCTGAAGTGTTTCGGGCAACATTATCTGCTCATATTCAGCTAAATGCTTCAGAACTCATTGGACGGCGCTTCACAGTGCAGATGGATAATGGCCCGAAGCATACTGCAAAAGCAACCAAAGAGTTTAAGGCAAATAAGTGGAATGTTATGCAATGGCCAAGTCAATCACCTGATCTGAATCCGATTGAGCATGCATTTCACTTGCTGAAGACAAAACTGAAGGGAAAATGCCCAAAGAACTAGCAGGAACTGAAGACAGTTGCAATAGAGGTCTGGCAGAGCATCACCAGGGATGAAACCCAGCGTCTGGTGATGTCTATGCGTTCCAGACTTCAGGCTGTAATTGACTGCAAAGGATTTGTAACCAAGTATTAAAAAGTGAAAGTTTGTTTTATGACTGTTAATCTGTCCCATTACTTTTGGTCCCTTAAAAAGTGTGAGGCACATATACAAACTGTTGTAATTCCTACACCGTTCACCTGATTTGGATGTAAATACCCTCAAATTAAAGCTGAAAGTCTGCAGTTAAAGCACATCTTGTTCGTTTCATTTCAAATCCATTGTGGTGGTGTATAGAGCCAAAAAGATTAGAATTATGTCGATGTCCCAATATTTATGGACCTGACTGTATATATAGTATTTATAAAACAGAAAGATATATTATTATACAATGGCAGGTGAAAGCAAAATCGTCTATGTAGCTGAAATTCCTTTCTGTAATTATTTCTTAAAATTTCAAATCAGTCACTTTTTATCAAGAGTGGTCTTTTAAAATAATAGAAATCATGTTTAAAAAATGATAATTGTGCACATTTATTGTTTTTACAAGTTATTACATAAACAGAGAATCACTGATTCATAAACTATTACTAGATCACAAGTCATTACACACTCACCCCAGAATCATTTTGCAATCATACTAAAACCACCTTTATTTTAGATAATCATACAATAGTAAGCACAGAGTACATTGTGAGAATATAGACTATAATTGCATTTACATCACAAAATGGCTTTCATATAATGGTAATGCTAATGCAGTTTAGTGTCTCATGTTATCTCCCAAAATTCAAATTGCTCCCAGACGTTCTTTTCTGCGCAGTCTTATCCTGCAACATTAAGCAGCTTGTAGAGCCAGACTCTGGCTTCTTGAATACAGACCCAACATCACGCTCAGGGATAAAAATTGTACTGCATATCATACAGATATCACAATCCACTTACATCTATCCAATCTGCAGTGATCCACAAGGATACAGAAAGCAGCTTTGCACAAATCATACAATGTTATACATCGATATTTGCTATAGTATTTATTCACACATGATCATCACACTTATAAAAGGGATAGCAGAGGAGATTGGTAAATCGGTCCATATGTAACTGCGTGGTGGGTTAAATAAAAACCACATGCTCAAGTTAAGAATATTCAACATGTAAATTAGAACATGCCTTTATTTGCAGTGGGGATGCCAGATCTGTTCAAATGTGTACTCAATAAAAATAGATGAATTTCCACTGTCACTTAGTAATGTGGGCATTGATACGGTCAAGCTCTGTTATTGCTGTTTGCAATATGGTACATACAATTTGTATAGGTTATGTGAGAAGAGCTTATCCAGTATATCATTTCTGAACGCTAATCTAAATTCAATAAATCAAAGCCTATCAGGGTTGAAAAATATAGAAAGTAAAGAGCATCTGAGAAAATAAAGACTTGCAGACAGTACACAGGAAAAGAGGCTGACTTGGGGATATGGGACCAAAGAGTGCAGCATAGCAAAGATGGACCTACATTGGGTAAATCCTTTAAATATTTTATTTATGCATTGACAGAAACGTGCTTAAAATAATAACATACCATGTATACAATTACAATATCAATCTAGCTTGTGTTTGCTTTCCAGATTATGATATTGCTATTATATAGTACTGGCATCACACAATATGAAGTACAGAATTGCAGTAAATATATAGCTAAAATGTAAAACAATGAGGATAAAGGGTTTTTATATAGTTCTTGGAGATAAAAATGTCTTATGTACCTACAAAAATCACGTTCTCGATCATGCAGCCTCGCATCTAGATCCACAATGCATGTGTGAATGTATATGTACCAATTAGCACAACTTTTTACTGTAGATATGCACCACAACATTACGTGTTTCTCATAATCAGTTTTGCAAATCACATAATATGCTGCATGTTGCCCAAAACACATTACCCTATATTCACTAGAGAACATCCAACCTCCCAAATGTTGCTCTTTTAATGAGAGAGTAATGCGCAAACACTTTCCAGATTTATTGAAGCATGGTAAAGCCGCTAGATTGGTCCAAATGGCCCAAGTGGTTCAGCAAAGAGCAATTGCCAGTGTGGGTGGAGATTGAAAAAAATATCCTGGGAGAACGAGATTTCTGTATTAGCCAGGTATTATGGCTTTAGTTTACATCATAAACTTGTGTAGTTCAGTCATTGTCTCAAACTCACAAAAGAATACCACT
The DNA here is from genome assembly GCA_027410445.1 of Discoglossus pictus. Lineage (NCBI taxonomy): Eukaryota > Metazoa > Chordata > Amphibia > Anura > Alytidae > Discoglossus > Discoglossus pictus. Next base: position 336,143,126 of record CM050166.1, read on the forward strand.
TGTAGTGCCAGGTTCAAGGCTCACCCCCCTATGGTTATACCAGAAGAATACACTGATTAATAGGCTATCACAATTTAAATGGTAGTTAGATAATAATTTAACTATAACTGCTGATCTCCTAAGGGAGAATCAGGAATGGACCCCAGCGATATTCAGAGACCAACATCACCTACCTTTAAAGGAATGGCTCAATATTTCCCAGGTACATATCACTGTAAATAACATACTCAAATGTAATACTCTCGCTACGCCCCCCCCCCCCCCCCCCCCGAAAAATGCTGTATGGATAATCCTAATGGTAATATATCCACTATATACAATTTCCTATTAGACCAGTCCATACCGTCTAAACTCCACTATCAGCACTCTTGGGAATCAGACCTTGCCATTACCTTGACCGATGCGCAGTGGAACAATATTCATAAGCAAGCTGTTGGCTCCACACTAAACACTATTCTGAGGGCCAATAAGCACAAAACTATCATGAGGTGGTACTTAACACCTGCCAGAATGAAACTTTCCAACCCCTCTTTAGATATCAACTGCTTTAGAGGTTGTAACGACTTCGGCACCCTTAAACATGTCCTCTGGGACTGCCCAAAGATTGCCCATATATGGTTGGAGACCTATCATATTTCGGAGAGATTGTGGGATTGCAAGATTCCCCCAGATGCCAGAGGAAGTTCTATTAGGCCTTCCTATAGAGGGTCTTTGCAAAGAAGCTCAACTGTTATCAAACCAAGTGCTTTGACAGTACGAATTATACTAGCCAAATCCTGGAAATCAGCAATCTCTACATATAGTGCAGTATTGACGAAACTCAAATTTATCTATTCCATGAGCATTATCTCAGCTGACCTAGACTCTACACATAGAAAATGGGCTTTATGCTGGGACACCTGAACCATCGAGTTGGATGGCAGAGATTCAAGATTAAAATAATAAACGATGGGTTATCTTTCAGGGCACCCTCCTACCCCTTTTTTCTTTTCTTATCCTTTTCTTCTTTTTCTCTAGTCTCTGCTTTTCTTTACTTAATATTTTCTTTTTTGCTTTGTTTAGGATGCTCTTACACATACGTGAATATGCAATATACTATATGTGTAATTCAAAATGGTAATATCTAAAAGAAAGAAAAAAACAACTCAAACAAGATTCAAAAAGTTGTTATATGTTTTTACTTCCCAAGTGATGCACCTTTACGGTTTATGTTTTGCTTTTGACGCTTTTGGGTTCATATATTAACCTTATTTTCTCAATAAAAATAATAATAAAAAAAAAGAAAAGATAAATTGTAGGAGCCAGTAAACCAGGATTTCCAACTCAAAGTACTTGTCATTCCCACGGACATTTTTATTCCCAAAGCTTTTAATTGATTCTCCCTAATACAAGTGAGAATTTGACCATTAAAACATCAATTTATGATCAAAGAACCCCAAATATCACTGATCTTGGCCTCCAGGGATATCTATCCCTGTGGTGGTTTTCTATTTAGCAACGCCTGTAAAAGCTTTACAATGATTTCCTAAACGCACGTTAGACACAAAGACTAATGCGTCTTGGCATGTGATTTATGATTTACTTATCACTCACTGAATCCCATGCTTTTGAACCATGAGGCATATGCAGTGCAGCTGACACTCCCTAATTAATTAGTCATTAACATGCTCCACTAAGTATTTAATGAGCACACATATTTTATCCGATAGGTGCACTAATCTAAGAATATTAGCAACATGAAAGTTGAACACTAATGGGACAGAAAGAAGACATTTCTTATCATGCACTTACAAGAGCATGTTTAAAAATATTACCATTGTGAATTTTGCATGAAAAATATTAAGTAAATATGTTTAAACTCAGGAAATGCCTATCTACACCGAACATACATATAGGAATCATACTTGTCAACCAGAGTCCTATATCTAAACTCATGGTGCCTCATTCAAATGCGATTCGGCCAATTTAATAGGGCTCTATTTAAAAACATAGCAAACAGATATTTTTAGTTAGTGAACTTTTATCCAAAAGCAAGGTCTTCTGTAAAAAAAAAAATGCTCTGTGCTTATATAGAGCCCTATTCAAATGAATTTTGATATAACAATGAAAAAAATGCTTTTAATGAACTGTTCTATAATGGCATTTTTATTTTTTTAATGAAAGACAGTACCAACACCTTCAACATGAAAGGCCCTATGATTAACCTGTCCAAGACTCTGAGTGAGCCCATTGATTTGAAATAATCTTAGAAGAAAATAGGCCACAAGAATAATGAAAGTGGAGGGTCTGCTTTTGCCAATATCTTGTTAAATGCTATAAAAGATACAGTCAATAAGTACAGACAATAATTATAGTAGCAATAATAACAGTGACAATACAGACGTGACAGGCAATCGATTTCATTTGAAGAGCCTCATATGTGACCCCAAATCCTTAAAGGGCCTATAAGACTTTTTTTTTTTAAACAGTAACAAACTTGTAAGAGGTAGACGTCCACCTCTGCTCCAAAGTGATACAGGTCAGTGATGCAAAAATGGAAAATTAATTATCTCTCTGTAAAAATAAATAATAATGAATAGAAACAGGTGAAACAAAAACACAGAGTTGATGACATAAGAACCATAAGGCTCATTTAGTCTGCCTATTGTATCTACATAAAAAGTTTGGCTTAATTAAACCTCAAGATGGTCGTGTGCTTATATCAGGGAATCTTAGATTGTTTCAGTGTTTCACTTCACCATATCCAGTAAAAAGCTGCTCCACTTTACAAGTATGACTTTCACGCATTGCCTCTAAATCTTCTACCCTCAAACTTCAGATCATGACTTCTATTTCTTGCGTTCCTTTATTCTGGAAGATACTTCCATTCCGAATTGCATTAAATCCTTCAATATATTTTACATTTCTATTCTATCACCCTCTCCTTCCCTATCACTAAAGCAGTGCCTCTCAAGCTGTATCACCTGGGCCCTGTCTGGTAACCATCTAGTGCTCCTGAGGACTGCCCTTGAGATCCAGAAGATGTATAACCGGGGGTCACAGTAAAGTTTCCTTTCATTTCTCACGGATTTGAATAGAGAATATTTTACCTACAGATATGTTCACCCATCAATAATCTAGAACTATGAGTAATGGTAGTGGTATGTTTAACGTGTTAGGCTCTCCATATCCCTCTTTGCTCCTGCGGACCAACCGATAAGGTCTCAAGGTTTGCACTGGTTCCAGGATCAAGTCATGGATTCAATCCTTATAAGTTTTGTCTGTTGAATCATTTCGGCAGTTTCGAACGTGTTAATGACCTTATGGATATACAGTATCTATACCAGACACAGCATTTCAAGTCGGATTAGGGGGTCTATGGATGGAATTAGTACCGCTCTTTTTTTCTGCTATATCAAACAAAACAACCATAGTACAAAAAACTGGGTGCCTAATATTTTATTTTTGGCTGCTAAATATTTTCAAGATATTTCTATGAATGCAAAGGACTCAATCATGTTACATGTATGTACAATGTTGCATCACAGATTCCGTTATATTAACGGATAGTGCCTCTCAACCATTTTTGGTCTTGGGGCCAGTTGGTTACCTCCCAGTGATTTGAACGGAGACATCACACAGTGCATATTTGCATCTAGGATTTGCACAAATGTGAATATAATACATTGTAACTGCGAATAAATTCCATAATAATCCACAAGGTTAGGGGTATGCTTAAAGTTTTAGGCTGTCCTCATCCCTAAGGACTGACAGATAGATTCTTAAGGACTGGCATCCGTCCTAGGACCAGAGAACCACTGGTTTACAGTATTTACTTGTAGCATTTCTGCAGTGACTATATACCCTTCTTAGTATATGATCATCCCGTTCTTGTGATCACATCGGTGCCGATTGCACATGGATGCCGATTGCACATGGATGCCGATTGCACATGGATGCCGATTGCACATGGATGCCGATTGCACATGAATTTCCTATTCCAGCCACCTTCTCATTTGTTCTCCCAGTCAGGCCTTATCGGAGCCCATGGCATGACTCCAAACATTAGTAAATCACAGGCCTGCACTTCACACTTGCCATTGCCGACAGGAGTTGACACTAATGGACGAATGTAAACAGTGCATTTAAAACTGATCCCCCAGCACAGTATCAAAATATATAAACAATAATGGTTCACTTGTCATTTACAATCAGAACAGACAGAGGAGCACCCTGGGAAAGGCAGGCACCAGGGACGCCATGCTCGGAGTGATTCATTGGCGGCTCTCGGAGAGCTCCCTGAGAAGCCATAGAGCACAGCTATAGGTAATATTCCCAGCTTTCACAAGATAACACACAAAATGAAAGACGCTATTTCTTTTTAGGAAGCAATTGAAGACTTGTGAGCCAAGATATTCCTGAAATAATAGTCTAATAAATTGCTGGCTATAAAGTTAAAACACATGAAATATGTTCTCATAAGAGACTGTATAAAACATAACTCAGCATGATCGCTTTTCTAGGCATATGGGGAATATATATATTAATCTAATAAAATATATTATTTATAAAATAACAGTTAAAAAATGTAACAACTCTCTGCATCAAAGACAAATCCCAGGCGTGAAGCTTTATCAGTTTAACTGCATTACAATAATATACAAACTCATTAAATGTCATCTCACCATTTTAATATAATCTTGTAAAATTAAAGTTTGGTTGAAAAAAATGCTTACATTTTTATTTATGTCTGTATTTTTATTTTAACAACACGCATACTTTTATATTTATTTTCCAAAACTTCTGCAGTAATACAAGCGGACCCCGGGTTATGGACGAGAAATGTACCAATCTAACCTAAAGACGTTCTCTGGAACGTAACTTGTATCCCTGAAGAATAATAGTAATATTAATCATTACAATGCTAAAATGGCTGATATGTGGTCATATTACAGTGCAATACTGTCATAATAATATCCCTGAAGAATAATACTAATAATAATAACAATAACATAATGGCTGATATGTGGTAATATTACAGTGCAATACTGTAATCATAATATCCCTGAAGAAAAATACTAATAATAATAACAATACTATAATGGCTATGTGGTAATAATATTACAGTGCAATACTGTAATAATAATATCCCTGAAGAATAATAGTAATATTAATCATTACAATACTATAATGGCTGATATGTGGTAATAATATTACACTGCAATACTGTAATAATAATAATATTATTCTTCAGCGATATTAATAATAACAATACTATAATGGCTATGTAATAATAATAATATTACAGTACAATACTGTAATAATAATATCCCTGAAGAATAATACTAATATTAATAATAACAATACTATGATGGATGATATGTGGTAGTAATATAGTGTAATACTGTAGTGAAAATAATAATAATACCCCTGTACAGTAATAAGTTACAGAAACTATTGTGACCATAAAAACAAACTCACACAAAGCCTTGGGAGCCTGTTCTTAAGTATAGATCGTCTGTCTGTAACCTGGGGACCTCCTATAGTTACATCCTACCTACAAAGTTACATTTCCCAAAAACAGTAAATCTCTTGAATCACATTAATGCACCATACAGCCAGATTCTAAAGCAGGGGAAGATTTCTTACACATTTCTCATGATTACTTCTGTGGAGAACCACTTAATCATGTCCCCACAGAAAGACGACCCACAGTTACATTTATCAAGGAGATACATAACAATAGTGGGACTTTATTAAAGGGACATGGAAAGTTTCTGGATTTCACTAGTAATATACCTGTGAATCTCTTTACTTCTGTGTACTTTATTTTTAATCTTAAAAATGCGTTTTTTCTTACAACTAGTCTTATCTTGTTACAACTAACAACCTATCTTGTTACTCCCCTCTGCAGCTTATGAAGATATCAAGTGTGCTATTAGTTGTGACTTGCTGATAGGAGAGGACATTACCTTGGTACAGTACCTGCTTAGCCTCTCCTTTAGTATACCATATCCTGGCACTTCATAAGTGTATACTCTCTTGTATCGAAGTGTCATTTAAGTTACACTGTATTGCACATCTGCGATACTTTGCTCCTCACGCTTTTACCCTTTAACAATTTCATAGACATTTAGATTTCTTCAGAATAACAAAACAAATTGTAAAGATAATTTGAGTGTGTTTAACATATCAGCTCTTCTAATAGTAGTTTGGTAGCCATAGCTTTGGAATAATATCCTGACCCAATGCATGACCCGGCCAGTGTGGCACATTTTTATACTGTATACTTTTAAACTTGACACAGAGAAAGAAAGAAGATCACTAAAACGTGTCAGTAATATTTTGGGCACATAATTCATTTCCTGACATTTTATACAGGAAATATATTTTAGTACGAGTATTGAATTTCAGGTTAGATAAGTTAAATGGCTGAATATTAACAGTATATTGATTTAGGGAAATCTATAATAATCATGTCTAAATGTAGTGGTTTCATATGGTGACTCAACTCTTTACAGCAGGAGGTCCTAGCACAAGAAGCCCCACATGTGAATAAAATATAATACTCTGGATTATGCACACAATATTCCATGTGGTTTTACAAAAAAATATTATTGTGTCTTTTTGATGATGTCATTTTATTTTCATGAATACATTGAACAAACCCAATCAGCTTGTCAATAATCAGACCATACTGTAGATGGATATAATGGCATCTATCACAATAACACCAAACTACTGGCAACCTAGATAGGATTTATACTCTTCTACATATGTAATCAGTTAGGTATAAACAATTTAGCTTTTGTAGAGCTCTGGTCCCAGGTGGCCCTGGGAGAGCTGCACACTTGCCTCACTCTGTAGAGTAGGGAAATCCTGTAATACTGGTCTGTGTGTGCCTCTTGTTATATCATCATCATCATCATCATCATCATCATCATCATCATCATCATTTATTTTTATGTAGCACCATGTACAAAGGTAAAATACATTGGCTACAGTGCATATAAGGCACAAAATAATACAGTTACAACATGTTCTTACAGAATTGTAGAGGATTCTGCTCCTGAGATCTTACATTACTAAGGAGGAAAAAAGGAGTTGGGCAGATGAGGAACAGATAATAGGTTGGAGGAGGTGACTGTGTCATGGTGAGGACAGTTAAGTAAGGCTTGAGGACTATAAGGGATTGATATATTTGAATAGTAGTTTTTAAACAATGACCAAAGCCCTTAAAGCCAGGAGAGAGTCTGAGAGCGAGGCTATATCTTACATTTGTCTCATGCTTTGAGTTCAGTACAAATATCCTAATACCCAGACAGACAACATAGATCCTTTACTAAACAGGCAATGTATTAAAACAACTCTTTATGTATTGTTATTTTACACTAAAAAGGTTGATAGCATTAGAAAATCAATTATTACTTATATCAAATATATCTAAGCAATCAAATATTTTTAGCTACTAGAATTATCATAACTAAAAATTGGAAAATCAGATACACCCACAATAGAAGAAAGAGGAAAAAAAAAATCAATATATATATATATATATATATATATATATATATATATATATATATATATATATATATATATACACATATACACACACACACACACAATGTACATAGTACCGACAGCCCTAGACCAAAAAAAAATGGATATCCTGTTTGACAAAAATACATTAATTAATAACATAAGAACTTAAATAGCTTTGAAGAAAGAGAAATGGGGTATTTTTTTCTTAAATTACCCCACTATTCCTCTTTTCCCCTAATTGTATTTTTTATATTTATCAATGTGAATGTTATGAAAAATGATATAAAACAAATACATTTTTATGTATATCTACAGCGTAATTGTTAATTATTTGTATTTTGTTTAATTGCAATTAAAAATATATTTAAAAAAAAAGGAAACTCAAGCAATTTATATCAACCACATACTAAATAGAATGTATCAATGAGAACTACATAGGGCTATTAATTGTAGATGCCAGAAATAAATCACCTCTAATAATAATAATATTAACAATAATAATTACAGCCATACCATCCTTCAGAGGTGTACTCATTCAGAAATCTCAAGTGAAAAAGTAACACTACATAAAATATCTCAATTATTTCAGGGATCAGTATAGTGAAATGCAATATCCAGTCACAATGTAACAAGCACTGGGCATATGTTTGAAATAAAAAAAATCCTTTAAAAATGTAAAAATGTACTGTTTTAAGAAGATGTAAGAATGAATTTGGTGTTCAATGTAACACTTGCACCCACCGCTACCAGGTGCCATCCTCCATGTACCATTGTGTTGTCGCGCAGACGGCGCTCGCTCAGCATTGTTGTGTAAATGAGCTGCCTACAAACAACACTATGATATTACAGGAATTTGGCCTGGCAGCCTTACGCTCGCTGACACATTGTGCACCCTTCAAATGATGTTTTATGTACAGAGCTAACTGTTTATCCACTCAAACTGAAATATGCATCAAAGGCAATTACTAAAAAGGTCACTTCCTTGTACACAATGTTTCTGTTTAAAGCTGAAAATAAGTGGCAGCATTTTATCTGCAGACCAAACAGGCATATTAAACATATAAGAAATGTTCTTTAACAGTAACATGAGAGCAGGATAATTGACAAAGTAAATCTGTCTGTATTGCTCTTATTAAACACAGACAGCGATGATGAATGGCTTATTGCTTTACCTGTTTCAGAAAACAACAATTAAGATGGGCCATTATCATCAAGATGTAATTGTGCTGGGAGAGAAGTAGGCTTCTTAAAGAAGCACTGCACAATGAATATACTAGTCACTTGCCGGTCACGAATGACGGGATAATATTTAATTTTTGTTGCCCCCCCCGCCGCTCCCAATTCCCTCCCCTGTGTTTCTTTCCCCTATATATATATGTATTAAAGGAGCAGTAAAACGACAAGTTCTGTTCAATCGTATGTACTGCATGCCACCACGTGTCGGCGAACATCATAAGTATAACCAATTAAATACAGTGTCTACCATTTTCAGTGACGTTTTGAAGGATTTGAGAAAGGAGGATAGTCTAGTGAAGCAAGGCAAGGAGTTCCAAAGAATAGGGGCAGCACAAGAAAAGTCCTGATGGCGGAGTGAGAGGAGGTGACAAGAGAGGAGGAAAGAAGAAGGTCATTAGCAGAGCGAAGAGGGCAGTTGAGGGAATATTTTGAGACAAAAGCAGAGATATAAGTGGGTGCACTACTGTTAAGGGCTTTAAACATTAGGGTAAAGATTTTACATTTTATTCTGGAGGACATGAGAATCCAGTGGAGTGAGACAATCTCTACAACTGTAGAGTTTACATAGCAAAGAAAGGTGCACGTTAAGTCAATAAAGCCAGACATCGATTTTCAGCAACGGCAAGGGACATTACACAAAATATTTTGAGTAATAGTCTTCCCATTACACAAGTAGGTCAGGATTTGGGAATATTCCCATTTGAACTGAAATGTTTAATCTGTGTTTCAGGGATTCTGATTTCACCTATGGATATACTCAAAGCAAGATCTTGAGGACTAGGCTGGAAACGAATGCTTTAGGGGACAAGCTGTTCCAAACTCTGAGGGTCTAAGTGCAAGCAAATATCAGAAGACAAAACAAAGTGTATTCATTTAACATAAATGTACATACATCTCACACTATGGTAGCAGTGTCCTTTAAAAATGCACAGAGAACTGTAAATTGAATCATAAACACATTAAACACGCCGTGAAGACGGCGGCATAACACCTCTCAAACAACAAATAAAAACAAGAAAATGTCAAACAGAGCAAGACAAAATGCTTCTGGCAATTACATTCTGATTTCAGAACATCAGTGCTCTGTTAAGTACCTTTCAATCATTATATACAAAATTCCCAAGAATAAAAAATAGAGTCATTTGAATTGAGCATTTTGCAAACTATCACAAATTTGTGTTTGTCAGCTTTTCAGTAACCACCAAACACTTAAACTATTTGTTCTCTGAGTTCACAATATGTAAAGCTGGATACAGAGTTGTTTTTCTTAGACAGCTTTTGATTTTGCCATTATATGTGAATTTTTAGACAATTCCAATACTGTAGGTTATATTTTTGTCGCTTTGAAGACGTTAAGAAGTAAAAAATATCACATTATAAAGGTGAAACAAAAGTTAAAACAAAAAGAAAGATAAACTGATGGAAAAAATAATCACTATTGCCCAATAAAACATATTTTGGCAGTAAAATGTTAGTACAAGGTGTGCATCAACACAAGTGCATTGTTATCTGCGTTGTAAAGTTGTTGTGGTACCCGTATTGACATATTACTTTAAATCAGTACATTTTGGAACACAATATGGCAACGTTTGATTACAAGCAACAATAATATAAAGGAATTGTGTCTTACCTGCAGTTTGGAGGGGGATCCAGTGTTATTTCTGCAAGTTCTTTCTGAATTCTTAAAAAAAAAACAAAAAAAAAAACTAATTAAAATTCTGTTTACATTGGAAATTAAAAACACAATCACATGTATAATGTTTTCTAGGTTTACACACATTTACAATAACAACTGAATCTGCTAGGGCTGAAGGTAAAAAATCCATTAAACAATATATTTTTACCTACTTTCGTCTAATCACTTTGATGAGATGTTAAGATGCACTTGCAAGGGAAATAACTAATTACACAACGCTTATTACATCATATACCTCCGGCTAGAATGTATCTGAATGATATCTGGAACTAAAAGAAAAGGACCAGCTATTTGCCCTTTTTGCTCTAGCGCATATTACGCAGTCCCTCCTCACCTCTCTAGTTCTACACTCTATATCTGCACTGTCACATATGGACTCACAATGGGTTTCCTTTTCAGAACGATCTAGAATTGGAATACACGCATGTCATGGAAGGGGACAAATAGGTTGCTATAGGAAGAGGGATATTGTAGAAGATGTCAACAATGGTAAGCGATTCAACATAGCCAAGGATAGATAATGCAGTAAGATGTTAGGCACTAAAGTCACGGTTAAAAAACGAAGAAGACATGAAATGATGTTGGTGGAAACCTGAAATATGCACCAAAAGTGCCAAGTGCCATATGTAAGAGTTCAAAAACGTTAAATGGCCACTGTAATGCATTTGAAATTCAAGCTCACATGTTTGTTTGTTGAGCAGAGACTATTAGAAACAGCATGGATCTTGGAAGCAGACTGGGATAGGATATGACTGGGCCTGGCCCATGACACCACTACCTTCTCCAACCAATATATACACACAGGTAACACCTATATTGTAACCAGCTTGCTGCTGCCCCATAGCCCTGCCCAGTAATAGTGCATGAGCCATCATAGCCCCGCCCCACTTTACTGAGCATGCTCAGTCTGAAGCAGAGTATCATGTAAAGCAGTATTTATCAAGTGGTGAAATGTTCTATACACCATTCACTACGATAGAAAAAGCCTGCACCCAATTCAGCAGCAAAAGGTTGTTGCGAACAGCTTATTATTATCCTTTATTTGTCATGCTCCAACATATTCCATAACACTATACAGGGGTTAAGTACTGAGCAAAATACAATATTAACACATGGAAAAAGAATGTAGGACCCCATCTTTGAGATTAAAAATGCCTATTGAGGAAGCAGCTGTGATATTCTTGAACACATTTATGGGATATATGTAAATTGGCATACACATGCCTCGATTTCCCAGCACCCATAAGGCTAACTCGTAGGTACGGGAGCAAAGTTGAGGACCTATTCAATGGCTCCAACAAAGAAGAATCCCGAAAAATGTACTGACTTATACTAGGGAGTTATGCCCATAGCTCTTATGCGTGCTCGCAGCCTGCCTAAAGTATACCCCGAGTCCAAGTCTCAGCAATCTCCATAGCAATGCCACGCAGCAATACCCCCTACCCAGTCTTATCTCCCAATGTTGCCTTTATGTATTGCTTTTTGTCCACTGGTATTAAGGCAATACATGCATTCCCGTTGCTACAGAGTCAGCCTTATGGGAGCCATGGAATGGAGGCCATTGACATACATATGTAAAATGGCCCTTTTCTATTATAAAAATATGCCTCTCACTGAAAACCATTACAAGACACACTATGTACTGCAAGTCTATCACACACACAATCCATTAAAACATGCAATACGCCAGTGAAAACAGCAGTATTTTTGCTACTGATGAATTTACATATGGCATTTGATATATTTGCACATTTCAATGCTGAACACCAGTGGTGAACGGAGGCGAATCAATACGCTAAAGTGCATTTGCCCTTTGATTTATCTGGGCCTTAGAGTCTGTCAGGTACTCTTGGATCACTTTTGCCCTGCATAACCCTTCTCAAAATAGAATAGATTTGGTGTTTTCACTGACTACATACATTCAAGCCATGCTCAAATATGTGTGAATTTTCTTTTGTATACGTCCTATAATCTTATAATAAATGGCTGCTGTGGGACCACAAGAAGCTAGTTTTGCCTCAGTGTGTGGTAGATGCAGCTTTTCTGTGCTGATTTGACATGCTGATATACTGATAAGTGTACTATTTTGCAAATAATTGACAAGGAAAGCTACTTGCTATGAAATGAATGTATATTTACCACGGTGCTTTTTTCTATAGTACATTTCTTCCCACCACCTCTCATCCTATGCATGGCACTGCCACAAACTCTCTATCATCTAGATATCTCTTCCTCATTATTTCACATGATCAGTCACCCTTCCTTGACCGCCTCTGGGTCTTTCTCCACATTCCCCAGTCTTGATAGACACTAACATAATTGGTCTTGTATCCTTTCTATGTGAGGTCAGGCAAAAATATGTTATTATTCTAACAAATGAGAACATCTTGAATATGTTCACAAGAAGGTAAGGAAAAGATTGCAAGGGTTCACCAGACAGAAGAAGAGTCACTAGTCCACCCAATGTTATTATACTGAGTGGTTTCCTAGATTACTGAAAATGTCAAGCTCTGGCCAAATGAATGTCACCCTGATGAGCATGGATAGTTAATATTTTTTTTGAGAAGTTACCAAGGTCTAAATACTATTGCAAATACTATATATCTTGTGGTGTAACCTTTTCTTTTTAAAAGACTTGTGTAATACACAATGCAAAGCAGTTTATGTCACACTCATATACAAAAGTAAGTGCAGTTATTGTTTGTGTTGGTTCAGTGTCTTCATATGTCATAAAAAAAATTGTACCTATACTTTAGTCTCTAACAATAAATCTCTTAGTCACATAAAATATTAATAATTATGTGATTCACTTGAGGAATGCGTAAAACAATTTGACACATGCAGTTTCTGTATATAATTAGGTGATGCTTAGTCATGAACATCCACCCAGTTCTGTTTCAAAGCCTGCTTGTCAGGTGGGCACGGGATATAATGGGAACCATGCAACAATGATTGAATGCCATACAGAAGACACCAGACATTGCATGTCCTCAACCAGAATTCATAGACTGTAGTGCAAACATCATATTTCATGGGATTTTGGGATAGTGTATGTATTCTTTACTTGCGGTCTCTTTTCCTCCCAATGTTGCCATTATTTTGTTTTGTTTTTCCACTGGTGTTAAGAAATCTAATATTTACTGATTTTGCCTTGAAAGAGAAAGGCACATCACTTGAAAAATGTGTCACTCTAAAGAAAATGTTTGTCCATTATAAAAAGTTATCACTGTATATCACAATACTCTTATTATTCACCTGCATTACCGGTTGGCAACTTCAATCTTCCCAAGTTTTCATAGACTAGTTTAGACTTTGAGGTTACAAACATTATATAGCCCCTGGATCCATGTGGTGCATTTAGAGGACTCTATTACACTCTCTAAAATAGAAAATAGCATTGCTCTGCCCCACAGCAAGTCTATAATCTTTACCTTGAAGCACATATCTCCCTCTATGTGTTTCACAATACAATTCTATTCACTTTCTATTAAAAGATATATACGTTTCCTGGGTTTCTATACAACACATATTTTTGTGATAATCGCTGCCCATCTCAGGGCAGTGATTATGAGAAAAATATGTGTTATTGAGAAAAAAGAAAATCAGTGTACTTAGAGTTATATGCAGGAAACTAAAATGCAGCTTTGCACACCGACAGGGAGCTTACATAAACCAAGTACTCACAGAAAAAGGCAGCCAGATACATTTTTCTACCAAAAAGGTCAAAATCTGCATCAGCTGCCTGAACCTCCTTCTGATTGGCCAAAACAAATAATTAATTTTATGCTAATTTAGCCTTGGCTTCAAGGGGGTGTTCACTCCAATATTCAGCTGTCAAGAATTACAAGCCATTTTGTTAACTTCAAGGTAAGTATTTAAATGCTTATTCTGGTATTTTTTCATGCAAAAAATGTTTTCATACATTACTGATTCATCTATCAGATGCACTCATAATCCAGGAAATTTGGACACACACATACTTGTTCTAGTAGAACTTTAGGTCTGTTCTGTGTGACACTTAAAGTCAAACAGGTCATGCAGCAAAATGGGACATGAGAGTAGATATTCTGCTGCATAGTGATATTTATTCACAACATAAAAAGAAGCCTTAAGGCAAGTGACATTTATTACTGTTCTTTTCTAAGATGGTTGCGCTAGCATGAAATATTGCTTGCCTTTAACGCTATATATATATATATATATATATATATATATATATACTTATGGTCTTCTTTCAAGGATATAATAGATTACTTTAATATAAGCAGAATTCTAGAGAGATCACTGGCAATAACTGCTCTGGAGCTCAGGAATCTTCAGTGCATGACAAAAAGAGACTTGGTTAGATCAGATCCTTGGAGTCTGACCATGCCCAATCTTCTTTTTCTTATGGCTTTCCATTAAAGGCTATAAATTCATATGACTGGAGGTAATAAGCAATTAATGTCAATGACTTGCCATTAGAAAGAGCTGATTGACAAGTAAAAATTAAAAAAAATCAATGTAAATATATTGTAGGAAATGTGATTTTAATAACATTCAATTTATAAAGTATTTGTTATTACCTATAGTTTTACATTCTATCATATCTGGAACTATAACAATTTCATCTAGTACCAATAGTGATACATTTTTGAGTGGGGGACCTAGAGCCAAAGTAGATACTGTTGTCATCTTACCACTGCCTACTCAAACACTGCTGTGGTCTCATTTAAAAATAGAACAATACAACAAGTTCAAAAGAGTTCGCTGTCGAGAAGGATGTAGATGCAGATGAAGATCAGACAAGCATTAGGTAGGTTTGATGCAGATGAAGATCAGACAAGCATTAGGTAGGTTTGATGCAGATGAAGATCAGACAAGCATTAGGTAGGTTTGATGCAGATGAAGATCAGACAAGCATTAGGTAGGTTTGATGCAGATGAAGATCAGACAAGCATTAGGTAGGTTTGATGCAGATGAAGATCAGGCAAGCGTTAGGTAGGTTTGATGCAGATGAAGATCAGACAAGCATTAGGTAGGTTTGATGCAGATGAAGATCAGACAAGCATTAGGTAGGTTTGATGCAGATGAAGATCAGACAAGCATTAGGTAGGTTTGATGCAGATGAAGATCAGACAAGCATTAGGTAGGTTTGATGCAGATGAAGATCAGGCAAGCGTTAGGTAGGTTTGATGCAGATGAAGATCAGACAAGCGTTAGGTAGGTTTGATGCAGATGAAGATCAGACAAGCATTAGGTAGGTTTGATGCAGATGAAGATCAGACAAGCATTAGGTAGGTTTGATGCAGATGAAGATCAGACAAGCATTAGGTAGGTTTGATGCAGATGAAGATCAGACAAGCATTAGGTAGGTTTGATGCAGATGAAGATCAGACAAGCATTAGGTAGGTTTGATGCAGATGAAGATCAGACAAGCATTAGGTAGGTTTGATGCAGATGAAGATCAGACAAGCATTAGGTAGGTTTGATGCAGATGAAGATCAGACAAGCATTAGGTAGGTTTGATGCAGATGAAGATCAGACAAGCGTTAGGTAGGTTTGATGCAGATGAAGATCAGACAAGCGTTAGGTAGGTTTGATGCAGATGAAGATCAGACAAGCATTCAGTTTCACTTCAAGCACTGCATGTGTAGGTACAACATGTTATTGGAAGTTTGACGTGTTGCTAAAGATGTGTTTTGTGGAAACTGGTAAAGCAGATCTGTAATGTGGGAGGGATGGCACAACTGGTGGTTATCATGGAGGGCAGGAATGAGTAGCAGTGGAAGTCCCTGCTGACTGAAAGCAGCATCCATGGCCCAAGGAATCAATCTATTGTGTATATCTCCTCTCACCACACTTACAATGCAAAGGCTTTTATTCTTGATTTTGAAAAAAGTGTTCTGTATATCTAGTCTAACCTGAAAAGGTAGGAGCCAGAGGTACCGTTTTGGGAGCCTTGGCTCTTTTGATTTGTCAAGCCATGTATTTTTTTTTTTTTGCAATATTATTTATAACATGGATTTTCCAGAGATATTTCTCCTTCCCCAAATCAAACAGTCTGAGTCAGCGCAAAAAGGATCTATTAAAAAATTATTTTATAGATAAAATTGCTGAGCATCTGACACTGAATTGTAGAATTCCCCATATAATGAATACATTGGTAAGACTATGTCCATTGAGCCTATTAATCGCTCCGAGAACGTATGACAATGTGTCACTAAATATATGATATGCACCCTGATACACGCCTAAATCATGGATCACAAGTAAAACTTCTGGTCAGAAGTAACATTTTATAACTATCATATTAAGAAAATTATCTTTAAAAAGTTGTTTATCACACACTATCTCTTGCTAGAAAACTGTAGAGTGGAGAATTAAAGGGCTGATGTTGTACAACATTTTTCACCATAAATCTAAAAGATTATATTTTAAAATATTACAAAAGGATATGTTTGTGTGAAAGATAAATGGTCTATAGTGTAGAAAGAGTATGTCTTTTGTCCTAACATGTTACAGAAAACAGAAGGACATGGAGGTCTGGGGATGCAACAATATTGTGCTTGTATTCCTAAATGCGGATCATTTGTTTTCTCCCCCCAAAAAAACAAACGTGTATTATATATAAAACATGGTCATTTAATAGCACAATAAAAAATATAAATATAAAGATGATATGTTAAAATGGCAAGAAAAAAAAGTGAGCTATTGAAGCACTATGGACCCTTCATCAAACTAAGTCAGTTGTAATAAAAAAATAAGTTTATGAACCTAACAATGCACTTACCCTCTCTATAAAAGGGCAGTGTAAGCACATTTAATGTAAACCCTTTTTTTTTTTAGTTCACCATTAATGAACATTAAAAATACATATGTAAACAGCAGAAAAGCAAATTTTAGCCAGAAAAACACATTTTAAATACAATTTACCTTGACAACTTAATGTTACCTCGGTTGAAAGCTGTCACTTCCTTTCAGTAGTGCTCAGGGCAATGAGATATTTGGAATGGTATAGCAATAGCCCTTAACGATGCAAACCATTTGTAAACTACTTTCTTGCTAAAGCTTTAATTTGTAGCATTCTGAACGTGTATCTATCATATAATGGTGAATTAAATATGTTTAACATGGAAAGTGCTTACACTGGCCCTTTAAATATACATATAAGATGCATGCAACACAAGGAGGGTCAAAGTGCAGAGAGCAATGGAAATATTGTCAGTCAGTGATATGCCATTACCATTTATTCTGATCTGAAGTCGGAAGTAGACCCCGAGTGACACCATGTTCTGTTGCAAATTTAAAGGAAAAGTTTTATAAACAAAAAAAAAAAAAAATTGGAACATCCCAAGGGGAGCAAGCAGGTAATATACCTTGAGGCGCTCATCGCGAGGCCCGTAAAGTAGAAGTAGAGGGGGGAGAGGCTTGCAATGAACGATGAAGGCGCTCATCGAGAGGCTTGCAAGTTAGAAAGAGAGCCTCGCATTATGTGGCAAACAGCATTGCTAGCCTTCAAAGTCGCTAGTAAGAGATATATATATATATATATATATATATATATATATATATATATATATATATAGATGAAAAATATGATTTTCCAGTAGAATTTTAAAAGCAAGTTAGGCAAATAAGGAAGAGTAAAATAAAAACACAATAATAAAAATACAGCAAAGACATATTAATGAACCACAAAAAGATATTCATACATATTCCTCAAATTCCAGAAATGCGCAAAGTGTACAAATGGGACTATTGCAAACTCAATAGACGCACATTCATTCAGACCAGAGGCTGTTCAGTTAAATACACAAGAGAAAACTTGCAGCAGATTTCTAAACAAGAATTACCGTAACAAATAGTTTTAATCTGTTAAATAAATCCTGTACACTTCTATGTCTATTAATATTGTTTTCCAGTCCTTGTGTTACAATGCAGCACAAATGAGAGTTTTACAGAGTTGTATCTAAAAAGGAAATGCACATTGAAAAAGTTGGGTATTCATAGAAACTGTAGCAAAGTTAATATTTTCTTTGCACATACAGTGCCTTGCAAAAGTATTCACCAGACCCCCCCTTGGCATTTTTTTTGTTGCCTCACAACCTGGAATTAACATGGATTGTTTGAGGATTTGCATCATTTATTTTACAGAACATGCCCACAACTTTGAACATGTTTTTTTAATTTTTATTGTGAAGCAAATAACAAATAGGATAGAAAAACAGAAAACGTCAATGTGCATAACTATTCACCCCCCTAAAGTCAATACTTTGTAGAGCCACCTTTTGCGGCAATCACAGCTCCAAGTCGCTTTGGATAAGTCTCTATGAGCTTGCCACATCTTACCACTGGGATTTTTTCCCATTCCTCCTTACAAAACTGCTCCAGCTCCTTCAAGTTGGATGGTTTGCGCTTGTGAACAGCAATCTTTATGACTGACTGTCATGAATCACCCAGGGGCCATATTGGATTTGGTGTGAACTATGCTGGGGCCATTTTGTGACTGGCAGCAGTGGCCATTTTGGGCTGGATTATCTTACACATGCTGGTGCCATGTGGAAGAACAAAAGATTTGGGCACAAAGTTACTGCTTGTAAATGGTATGAATAGGGGGTTCCACTGTCACCATTAAATAAAGTCAGCATTACTGCATAAAATGGATTGACGTGGAAAACTTGCCCCACCCTGATACCATGTGGGAATGGGGAAATATGGTTATAGGTTATTAATATGTTAGTATTATATTGTATATTGTATTGGGGAGTGATAGCTATGTTTTAATTAGTCAACCCTTCCCCATTGTATAAACTCTCAGTCAGGAGTTGGCCATATGGTCTTTAGAGTAAACACTTGAAGTGATAGCAAGGCCAGAACAAAGAGATTTGCCAGACTGCCAGGCACCGTAGGACAATGGTATACAGGGTCTTCCAGCCTCAATACTAGGCCTGGGCCATAGCAAAGAGATGTGTCTCTGTTGACTGCCAGCGCCCAAATGACTCTGTTAGCCACACCTAGTGGGCGGCCCAGGGGAGGGGTCTGGAAATTCCCAGAGCTTACCTCTAGTCCATTGGCTAGAGGTAATAAAGTTACTCTGGAGATTACTGCATTGGCCAAGAGGAAGATAAGGGTTGGACAAAGGGGTAGCCACTCCCTGTACTGGTTTTGTGAGTTGTTTAAATACTTGTGAAAAAATAAAGAAGTTGTTCATAATTTTCATCAAGACTTTGTGTGCAGATGTATTATTTACCCAGGGACATATGCTTGCAGTAAGATTCGTCAGACTTACTGTCAATATTGCTCAGTCTAAACCAAGGGCTGAGACATGATGTTCCTGTACTCAAAGCTACTCCAAGGTCCAGAGTAACCCAAATCAAGTCAGCAGATCCCAGCCAGAGAGTGGGTCGTGATAATTGGTGGCACAGTGGTGGGGTACTCTGAGAAGGACCAGAAAATGGAGCAGATGGAAGCAGAGGACTACAGACTACTCCTGCTAAATCAATGGATGGCATTCATGCAATTATGGCATGGCCATGAGCTGGCAAGCTGGTTGGAGGAACTGGTAGAGAAAGAGATGGACTTGGAGGAACAGTACCTTGCCAGGATAGAGTCCTTGGGTGGCCGGAGAGAGGATCTCTATTTTCGTTTGGATCTAGAATATGGGGTCGGTGAGATTCTGAATGGTGATCCGGAATGTGGCATGGGAACTGCAAGGAGGCATAATAACTTGTTTGTTGAACGCTGCCGGGGTCTGGGACTGGAAGCATGGTTCCCGGAGGCTCCTTTGCTGGAACCCCTGATTCAGCAAGAGCTGCAACTGGAGGCTGAGTATGTGGAATTGTGGGATGCGATACCCAAGAAGTATTTTTACAACTCAGACGGTATGTACCAGAGGGAGTATGTTCACTGGAACTGGGGAGAGGCTTTTATAGACGGTAAACAAAGTGAGGAGTGGGAAGGGGTAAACACTGTTCCTTTGCCAACTCCTGGGGATGGAGAATGTTTGCCCCTAGAACATGCAGTAACTGTGTCAGGGCCTAGTCACCAGCCCCAAGAGCCAGAGACCCAGTGGAATGTTCCCTGGGTGGGGTCAGATAATCCATGTCTGCCCCCTGATACCCCAAGAGAGTTAATCCCAGAGGAAGTGGGAACTGCTCACAAGCTAGGGCCAGATAAGTTAAGTCTGCCCTCAGAAGTTCTAGGCAAAGTGTGTTGGCCAGAACTGCTAATGGAGCCAGAGGCTCTGGATTATTATGTGATGGACGGTGGGAAGGGAGCCTTAGAGGCCAGGCTGGAAGGGAATGATGAGATTCCCCAGCCTGCATCAGATAACCACTGTCTGTACCCTGACAGTCCAGGGGAGTTGTCCCCAGAGGTGCTAGTGAAGAACACAGCCCAGGAGGGTTGTTTAAGAGACTGTGGGGAGGGAAAAGAATTGGTTTCTGGCTACAGGGAACCTGACCTCACACAGCAAGAGAGTGCCAGGGGCACAAAGAGCCAGGCCGGGGCAGCAAGCATGCCAGCTTTGGCAAAAGCATTATGGGTGCAGAGTGGCACCATGACAGAGGGTGTACCAAGTGGGGAGATACCCTGGATAACCATTGTCCAGGGGCCCACTGGAACAGACACCACTCCAAAGACCCAGTTCAACAGAAAGGACTGGGATAAAGTTGCTCAACCCCGGGCAATGGAGGAGTCCGGCACTTCAGCTGGATGGGAGCAGCATAGCCCCCCAGCCAAGTCAGAGGAGTGTAAGCACAGCTTGGGTGGGAGCAGCGTAGCTCCCCAAGCAGCAACGGAAACAGCTGGACCAGAGGAAGAAAGCCAAGAGGAACGGTCCCTTTGCAATCCCATAGGCCCAGAGACTGTATTAGAGATCCCAGCCCATCTGTGGGGACTGGCTGGGGGGAACAGAGTTGCTATGGGACAGAAATTGTGGCCCACCTGTTGTACTCTGGGATACCAGATTATTGGGGAGGTACCCTGGACTATTTGGGTGGGTGTGAATGGGAAGAGCAATTTGCTCTATACAGTGGGAGCAAGGCCAAGGGCTGGGGGAGGTTTTTACTCTGCACCTTGGGACAGACAAGAACTGGCATAGCATACAGAGGGCCAAACCAGCACATTCATGACTATCAGCATAGCTGGAAAAATCAGGGATGTTTCCTGCCACGCTTGGGGAGGTGTTGTCATGAATCACCCAGGGGCCATATTGGATTTGGTGTGAACTATGCTGGGGCCATTTTGTGACTGGCAGCAGTGGCCATTTTGGGCTGGATTATCTTACACATGCTGGTGCCATGTGGAAGAACAAAAGATTTGGGCACAAAGTTACTGCTTGTAAATGGTATGAATAGGGGGTTCCACTGTCACCATTAAATAAAGTCAGCATTACTGCATAAAATGGATTGACGTGGAAAACTTGCCCCACCCTGATACCATGTGGGAATGGGGAAATATGGTTATAGGTTATTAATATGTTAGTATTATATTGTATATTGTATTGGGGAGTGATAGCTATGTTTTAATTAGTCAACCCTTCCCCATTGTATAAACTCTCAGTCAGGAGTTGGCCATATGGTCTTTAGAGTAAACACTTGAAGTGATAGCAAGGCCAGAACAAAGAGATTTGCCAGACTGCCAGGCACCGTAGGACAATTGTATACAGGGTCTTCCAGCCTCAATACTAGGGCTGGGCCATAGCAAAGAGATGTGTCTGTTGACTGCCAGCGCCCAAATGACTCTGTTAGCCACACCTAGTGGGCGGCCCAGGGGAGGGGTCTGGAAGTTCCCAGAGCTTACCTCTAGTCCATTGGCTAGAGGTAATAAAGTTACTCTGGAGATTACTGCATTGTCCAAGAGGAAGATAAGGGTTGGACAAAGGGGTAGCCACTCCCTGTACTGGTTTTGTGAGTTGTTTAAATACTTGTGAAAAAATAAAGAAGTTGTTCATAATTTTCATCAAGACTTTGTGTGCAGATGTATTATTTACCCAGGGACATATGCTTGCAGTAAGATTCGTCAGACTTACTGTCAATATTGCTCAGTCTAAACCAAGGGCTGAGACATGATGTTCCTGTACTCAAAGCTACTACAAGGTCCAGAGTAACCCAAATCAATTCAGCAGATCCCAGCCAGAGAGTGGGTCGTGATACTGACCACATATTTTCTATTGGATTGAGGTCTGGGCTGTGACTAGGCCATTCCAACACATTTACATGTTTCCCCTTAAACCACTCAAGTGTTGCTTTAGCAGTGTGTTTGGGGTCATTGTCCTGCTAAAAGTTGAACCTCCGTCCTAGCCTCAAATCACACACAGAGTGGTACAGGTTTTGCTCAAGAATATCCCTGTATTTGGCACCATCCATCTTTCCCTCAACTCTGACCAGTTTCCCAGCCCCGGCTGCTGGTGTTCTTTGGGTGATGTGATGTGTTGGGTTTGCGCCAGACTTAGCGTTTTATTTAATGGCTGAAATGTTAAATTTTAGTCTCATCAGACCAGAGCACCTTCCTCCATACAATTTGGGAGTCTCCCACATGCCTTTTCACAAACTCAAAAACATGCCATGAAAGTAATAGCTTTCTTCTGGCCACGCTGCCATAAAGCCCAACTCTATGGACCGTAAGGCTTATTGTGGTCCTATGTACAGATACTCCAGTCTCTGCTGTGGAACTCTGCAGCTCCTCCAGGGTTACCTTAGGTCTCTGTGCTGCCTCTCTGATTAATGCCCTCCTTGCCCGGTCCTTGAGTTTTGGTGGGCGGACGTCTCTTAGAAGGTTTGCTGTTGTTCCATTTGGTTATGATAGATTTGATGGTGCTCCTGGGGATCATCAAAGATTTGGATATATTTTTTTTGATAACCTAACCCTTATTTGTACTTCTCAACAACATTGTACCTTACTTGTTTGGAGAGTTCCTTGGTCTTCATGGCAGTGTTTGGTTAGTGGTGCCTCTTGCTTAGTTGTTGCAGCCTCTGGGGCCTTTCAAACAAGTTGTGTATATGTAATGACAGATCATGTGACACTTGGATTGCACACAGGTGGTCATCATTTCACCAATTATGTGACTTCTGAAGGTAATTGGTTGCACCAGAGATTTTTATGGGCTTCATAACAAAGGGGGAGAATACATACGCACATGCCAATTTTCTGTTTTCTATTTCTAAAAAATCGTTTTATGTATATATTTTTCTCATGTCACTTCACCAACTTAAGACTATTGTGTTCTGATCCATCACATACAATTCAGATTAACAAAACATTGAACTTAATGTAACAAAATAGGTAAAAAGTCAAGGGGGTGAATACTTTACAAGGCACTGTAAATACATCACATTTCATGTCACTAACTGACTGGTGTAATACATCACATTTCATGTCACTAACTGACTGGTGTACACAGGCAGTGCATATAAAATGGTGTAGAACAACAGAGTAAATTATACACTTACAATATTAGCTTGTTAATACTAAGCACTGTACTCCCTGGTGTATTATAAACAATCAATATGTATGTCCAACAAACAAGGTATGTCTCTACATTATTGTATTTTTTAAGTTAGATGCTTAACAAGTGGAAAGTCTTTAAAATGTTTCAGGGTGGTCGTAAGCAATATATACATAGAATGGTCTAAAAAAGGTCAAGTCTTACCAGTTATCTAGAGAAAGACATTGGTATCAACATCTTATTGCAACATCATTTAGCTTATTATTGAGTGATAGCAGCAGTCCACTGTACAGATTACAATAAATAAATAGTATATTCCTGTTCCCATGTCTAAAGTTAAAAAAAAAACATTTTTCCTACTCAAAATTCCTAGAAATACAGTTATTGTACTGCACTCTGGAAAACTGGGCAGGGACATGCAAATGCGTCCACAATGCATATTCCATCTTGTTTTTACCTTTGTCTAATTTAACACTGATTCATTCTATACACATACAGATTTTATTAAAAAAGACTTGTTTTCCACACCACAGAGCTGCTTACATAGGCACAGTGTACCTACCAATATAAATATTGCATTTGGGTATGGTTTTTAACTCTATACTAACCTTCAAGTCAACAACAGCACAATCCATATAGCAATGTGTGTCTCCTCCTGCTTCCTTGTGCAGGGGAAAAAGAAGACGACAAATTCCATGATGCCTTTCTGCACAAACTGCCATCACATACACTCCTTATTCTCCTCTAAACGCCAGGGCCAGCCAGGTTTGTGAGGATACAGGTATTTTTTTTTAGGCGCTCGAGAAGGCTTTACAATGCACCCTTGGTACACGTCTACCTTTAAAAACTCATCAAATTTGATATTCAATACATTTTGACAAGGAAATATGCCCCAGCACTCAATGTTTCCTTGGTACTCATCGCACATGTAGGGGTCAATTTACCTTACTCCTCAAGGGAACTTTTGGTACTCGTCCTTCTCGCCACTTGTCGTGCCTTCTGGAATCAATTAACGACCAGTACCAAGGGTCGTGTGTGTGTTTTAACTAAAAAGTTAGGAGGCATCAATACAATTTTTGAAGCCCTGGATCCATAACTGTACTAACCAAACACCATTAGAAGTTGTGAACGCCAAGCATATAATAAGAGTAAGCAGCAGTAAAAGCTTTAATTGCTATTGCCTGCTTCTAACATTTGCAGATGAACATGGCATGGCAGCTGTAAATTAAACCTAAACTCCCCCTCCCTGCATGGCTCAATACAAAAAGCACATCCCCTCCAGCTCCAAGCTGGCAGTAAGTGCTGATCATCATGGAACTTTTTGTATACAAGCAATGTCTTCTAAAGTAAAGAATTTCTCTAAAAACAATTTACTACATTATTAGTCTGCTACATACTATACTGGGCATTTATACAGAGAAAAAAAGAATTACCATCTGTTTCATTTGGTAACCCTTTGCACTTGCTGAGCTAGGCAACTTCCCAGCTTGAATGTATGGTCAGGCAGTATCTGTTCTCTAGAATTGTTAATACCAAAATCATTATCTGCTGAGGAAGAATGCACTCTGTGAATATGTGAAATGATGACTTCTGCCAAGACGTCTTTTCCCAAGGCAGCTTAGGACACACTTTCTTGCACGTATCTGCTGACAGTGCCACTACAAGCTTTTGATGAGATAGATAAAGAAAACAAACATTCTGAATTGTTATATTCTAATTAATCTGTTTAGTATGTTAAGAACCATCTACAAATATCTAGGTTACTCCCATATGATGACTGATGGAGCTCTAAACAGTAGGTCAAATAATATCAACATTGGAAGAAAATTGCCACTGACATCTATGGTGGATGTTAATATAAAAGCGTCTGTTGATATCAATTCTTATTTGTTATGTTCCTCGGTTATAGTTATATTGAAGTGGCTTTTTCATGATCACACATTTTCAATTTTTTTACATACTCACTAAAACACAATTTGCAGACTTTCAAGTGAATGTCAAATAAATGGATGCAGTAAAGCAGCTTCACACTAAACTCTTAAGAGGAGATAGTTTGAGAAGGGGTCAAAGATTTTTGAAACCAGAAATATAGTGATTTAGGTTAAGTTTGTACATTACATATACATAGATAAGTGTGTATGTGTGTGTATGTGTATATAATTATCTATCAATTTGGAGATACAGAGTACCTAAAGTATGATTGCGCGTCTTGAGATTCTGTGCAAGGTTTTCGGACATACCTTAAAACATGTAAACGTATAATGTAAGCAGATTGCTGCATACATTTTAATGACGTTGGGGAAAGTTAGGGTAACAATATGATCATATATAATTTCTGGTGTGCAAGGATGTCCCTTATTGAGAGCGCATGAGTTTATTTATGTTGGGGTCACTTGGCTGGAAAACAAGGAACTGCAAGTATATTGCGTTCATGATACTGTAAATCAGCTATATTTATTCATCACTGAAATTAGACCATTTAGCGCTATATATATTTGGTTGTCTTAGGGTTAAAAATCCGTGCATTGCTTTTGGTTTTATTCAATTTTCTTGTTTATACTGGTGCTGGCACTATATAGTAATCCTAGGATTAGCAAGTAATTGCATATGGGGATTACTTTAAGGATATCCTTATTTATTTGTTGATACTGTATATGTAATAAGGTGCAGTCATATATTACGTGATTAATGGAAAGGCCCCAATTATATAGATAGGCAATATTTTTTCTGTAGCTATTATGTCCTATTGGGAATTATAAGGATCCATTTTAGGGTTATAATTAAAAAAAAATCAGCACTGGTTTTAAAATTCTATGATGTTTTTTCTGTTTTTTATTATTCCTATTTAATAAAAATATATAACAATAGGATTTATTTAAAGGGCCACCATATGTGCTCTATATTTTCGAATATAAGGTGGAAACTCGTATGTTAAAGTTGTTTTAATTTTTAAACTTATCAGGACTTGACCATAGAATAGCCCCAGAAGGTCTCCCACAATAATATTCATACATTATTATAAATTGAAGTCTGTGACACATTCTATTTTAGATACATCCAATGTTATACTTTGGGCCAAGATATACATGTTGCTCTAGTGGTAAATGTGCTGTCTTTTTCCAGGCCTTCCACTTTTTTGTTTAAAACTAATGTATTTATTTAAAAAAAAAAGTATCAAAAATGAAAAGTGCTTATTTGAGCAAAAAGAGATAAATGCATGTAAACATTAAGGAAGAGACATTCTAATGTTTATATCAATTAACTATTTATCAAGTGCCAGCTATAGGCCTCTACCGAAATAGACCTGCTAACTATAAAATCTGAACCCATCATGGCTGCCATATGCCCATATAACATACATATATCACAAAACGGTACACCACAGCACTGGTCCTGAGTCAGTCACACGGCCTTCTTAACACTGTCAAGGCTTGACATCTATGTATCCTTATAGTGGATCTTGCCATTAACATAAGGATTTCGAATAGGCAAAAATATCATAAATAGCACAATGTTATTAGTGACTAGCGAATTGCCCGTCAAAAAATGACGGCAATCAAATCGTAAGGTAGCTAATGCTTGCGAGGTCGTAATGTCTGGTAACATGTCTCGTATGGTGTTTGCGTGTGTAGCCTCGTTTTCGTTTTGTTCGGCGGCCATTTTCTCTCTCGCATATCAAATTTTTTATTGTCCAAACTCTTTTATTTTTATTGAAACGAAGGTGTAAGTTACATTTTTGAGGTCCTGGATGCTCCCTGTTGCTGTAGGTAATTTTTTTATGTATGTGCTGTGTGTATGTATTGTGTTTTTAATTTTGTAATGTTCGCGAGTTGTGTCCGAGTGTTGCGAGTCCGTAATGTGTGTGAACGTGTGTGGTATATTGTTTGCGAGTGTCGTAATGTGTGTGCCGTGTTATTTGCGTTGCGAAGTTTATGGCCTCCAGCCCATGATGCCATGTCCCCCCAAGCTTTGAAATGCTCCAATGAATGTAAGTAGTCTGATGGGTGTAATGGGGCATGGAGTTCTGCTCCCTCTCTCCAGCGGCGGGGTATTGTGGGGAGGAGGTGGCTGCAGGGTCTCAGCGTGGAGCAACGGCCCGTACGCTCACAACTATATATGTGACTAGCGAATTGCCCTTCAAAAAATGACGGCAATGTTATTGTAACTGATCAAATGTTGTTTTGTGTATAATATTAAACATGTAATAAATTAATAAATTAATATACTTTACCTATTTTGAAGCATTGTGTTTAAGATCCGTGAACCTTGTATGATGTTGGTGCAGCATTAGTGTTGTGGAGCTGCTGTATAAGCGTGGTGAATGTGTGCAGTGTAATACTGTGCGTGCGCGAGTCTAAACCGTTAGCGTAGTGGTGTACTTCCGCATTTGCGTAAAATGGCGGTTTCTCTGTGTTGTCCGTCTTAGCGGATTATCCGTCGGTGCTTCGTGGTGTTTTTCGAGTTTCGTGTGGTGTTTTGCGAGTGTGTTGTGGTGTTTTACGTGTGGAGAGTGCTGTAGCCTCATTTTCTTTTTGTCCGTCGGCCATTTTTGTTCTCGCCTAGCGATTTTCTTAGTGTGTAAAGTGTTTTATTTGTATTTAAATGAAGGTGTAACTTGTTTTTTGGAGGTGCTGGATGGTTCCTCTTGCTGTAGGTAAGCTTTTTATGTGTGTGTTGTGTGTATTTATTGTGTTTTAAATGTTTGTATGTCGGCGTGTTGTGTCCGATGTTTGCAAGGTCGTAATGTGTGGTAACCTGTCTCGTATGGTGTTTGCGTGTGTAGCCTCGTTTTCGTTTTGTTCGGCGGCCATTGTTTCTCTCGCTTAGCAAATATTTTCGTGTGTAAACTGTTGTATTTGTAGTGAAATGAAGGTGTAAGTTGCATTTTTGAGGTCCTGGATGTTACCTCTTGCTGTAGGTAAGTTTTGTATGTATGTGCTGTGTGTATGTATTGTGTTTTTAATTTTGTAATGTTCGCGAGTAGCGTCCGAGTGTTGCGAGGCCGTAATGTGTGTGAACGTGTGTCGTATGTTATTTGCGAGTGTCGTAATGTGTGTGTCGTGGTGTTAACGTGTGTCGTATGTTGTTTGCGAGTGTCGTAATGTGTTTGTCGTGGAGTTTGGTTTGCGGCGTGAATTTTGCGAGGGTCGCAGTTGCTGGCATGGAGCGCCTTCGGCACTCCATGCCAGCAACTGCGGCCCTCACTTTGCAAGGTCCTCAGGTGCTGGCATGGAGCGCCTGCGGCGCTCCATGCCAGCAACTGAGACCCTGGCCCAGTGCCCTCGCTTCGCGAGGGCCGCGGGCTCGCTTCGCGAGCCCGCAGCGTTAGCACCAACTCGTACGCTCACAACTATATATGTGATGTGTCCTAAGTATATAGCTATTTGTATGTTTCAGCAACAGCAGCATCCAGTGAACAAACAGCACAACCAGTAAAGCTGTTGACTATGCGGCGGAGGATAATAGTTCAAGCTCCCTTGTTTAAGAAGAAACATATGTTATAAAAGCAGGTTATTATGTTTTGTGCTGAATTTAAAATAAGTATTTGAACTCTTTTTTTGTAGAGCTCAAATAATTAAAGGAAATGTGGAAAAGAATTTGCATCAGAAAGAGCGTAATATGCCACAAGATTTGTAACGGTCCTAGGGGTTTCCCCTCTGTCATCCAACTAGCCCCAAAGACTAAATTATGGTCTCCTGTTTTGTTTATACAGGCTTTGCTTAATGTTTTTTCATGGAAAACACAATTTCTGTAATGTTTAAAACAATCTCTTTTAAATGCATGAAAATAGAGTTGTATTCCATGTCCCTTTAAACTAGTTCAATTGATTAGATAGTTACTCTAGTTGCTAAATCATGACAAGTTACTATATATGACACTAGCTACTTGCCCGTCAAAAATGACGGAAACAACATTTTAAGGCTGGGAATGCTGTACCTTCGGCGCTCATCACGAGCCCCGAGCTGAGCGCCTCTCCCTCTGTCTACTATACGGGCCTCACGAGGTGCGCCTTTGGCGCTCATAGTGAGCCCCGCAATGAGAAGCTTCAACGCTCATTGCAGGCCTTGTGAACCAACAACTTTTGTGCTTCGCAATGATCACCTTCGGCGCTCATCACCTGGCACTCATTGCGAGCCTCTCCTCCAGTCTACTTTACAGGCCTCACGATAAGCGCTTTTGACGCTCATTGCATGCCTCGTTAACCTGCTAATTTTGTGCTTTGGAATGCCATGTGTCTCTTTCCACCATCTCCCCCCTGTTCTTTCCCTGTGCGTTTCTCCACTGTGTGTACGCGGACTGCCGTTGGTTTTATTTTCAAAGTCCTGCGTGCCTGGCACGGTTTGTGTGTGTTACTGTCTGCGTGCCTGTCGTTGTTCGGCCTCGTTTTGATCCTGTTCAAGAATTTTTACGTTTTTTTTCTGGCTGCCATTTTGTTCCGAACAACACCAAATATGCCTCAAATGAACTTGCACCCTCACTCACAGACTCACTGTCTCTCCCCCGGCGCTGTGTGTAATTATTTTGAGGCATATTTGTGTTTTTTATGGTCTTTCTATTTCCCTGTTTTGGCCGTTAAAGTCGTAATTTTGCATTATGCCACAACTGAGGCCTTCCGCGCTCATCCCGAGGCCCTCAGCGCGAATCAAGAGGCCTGCACTGAGCGCCTTTGGCGCGCACTGCAGCCTAAGTCCTGCGGGCCTCACGATGAGCGCCTGTGGTGCTCATCGCGAGGCCTGCAACTCGCATCTTTGGCGCTCATTGCTTCGCAAGGGCCGCGTGACCAACACCGCAAACGTCACCTGCGGCCTTGGTCCACAACTATATATGTGATAACCATTCAAAGATTGCATCTGGTTCTAATGGTTATAATATTACAACTGAGCAGTACAAATCTCATTGCTCATTCAGGAGGACAGAGGCAAAACTCTGACATACTGTGACCTCTACTGAACTCAGCATTCATTTTAAAGAGGAAAACACTTTTACTGCATGCTTTTTCACCCTTTATCTAATGGTGCAGATCACATATGGTAACTTTAGTGGTCCTTTAATGAAGTGTACAAAACAAAATCAGACTTAACTGTAAATCAAATCTATCATTTCAATTAATATTATTGGGAGGCTACAGTATTTACCATAAAACATATTTACTATAATTTTATGAAACCAAACGGTTTATGCATTTTTGGAACACAGTAAGTTTTGGGGACAGCAAGAAGTCATATGGGAGCAAGAGTGGGGGAAAAAACAGCAATATGGAATGAAACCATAATCCATAATCATTTATTGTTCTTGTATGAAGCTGATGTGTCACAGTTATCAGCACAGACAGTATGACAAATTATTAAGCACAATATTCAGTCTTTATTCTATACATATTATGATGCCAAAAAAGATGTGATAGAAATACTATAAACATATATTATTTGCAGTATAGTGGAATGTATAATAGTAAATTCACTATATGAATGTTACATAGTAAAATACTTTAAGACCATCCACTTTCATCTTTTTAGATATCCTCTCATCCTTGTGTTAACTGAATTGTGAATTGAGCCAAAAAGACAAAACAAAAATCCTCATTTGAACAATTTCCAACCGTCACATTACCGAAAACAATGAATGTTAAATTCAGTGTCTGTTTTTCTGGGTCTTCTCCAGCGAATTGTTATGGAATTAATTCAGGTGGCTATGTTTTGCACTTCACTGATAAATAATCAGATTATTGCAGTATATAGTGATACCTTTTATATTGGGCAAACATTTTAGTAAGAGAGTGACAAGCTTTGAGAGTTGCACCTCTCTATCAAGTCAGAAGCAATACTGATAAGTATTTACTTTATAGAGAGAGATGTATCTCTCGAAGGCTTGTTACAGTTATCCCACGCTTTAGTACTATGGACTTTATTAAGAAAAGTACATTGTTAACATAATCTTTTTTAACAGTGTCAAAAGATCAATGTAACCAGTGAGGATTTTATGGAACCGTTATCACAATAATAAGGACCCATTGACATATAGACTCTTAGCTGGGCTTTGCCACATTATGATGAACAGCTAAAGGCTACTATAATGACTAACATGAGAATCCAAGAAGGCTTATTTCTATATTAAAGCAATGTAGGACGGTACTCTGACTGCAATAATAAAAAAAAGAAAAAAAAAGCAAGAAACATAGATCTTCAAAGAAGAGAGAGGCACCATCACTGGGCCTTGCATACCACCCTATTGGACGTCCTATAAACTATATATATAAAAAAAAAAAAAAAAAAAAAAAAAAAAAAAAAAAAAAATCGCCCAGAGATTAGAGATCCCTACCTAAATATCACATATTCTCACTGGGATCCAGTTTAACATTCTGATAAAAACATTTTACATATATACACAGTGAGGGAATTTGATCTCCAGTCCTTATGATACAGAATTATGCTTGCCCAAATAAATTATCCCTAGGCCATAACATCTAGCATAGGTACTAGGCTTCACAGATTGCTGATACCCGTTAGGGAGCCTCACAAACAAATTATTTATGGCTAGTAAACTGATTAATATTTCTATGACCCTCAAAATATTTTTTCTAAAATCATGTTACCCATTACGAAGTCTGGCTATTCAAATGAACAGTATATATGG
The DNA here is from genome assembly GCA_027410445.1 of Discoglossus pictus. NCBI lineage: Eukaryota > Metazoa > Chordata > Amphibia > Anura > Alytidae > Discoglossus > Discoglossus pictus. The sequence continues at coordinate 336,175,645 of CM050166.1, forward strand.
GTCTTCAATGGTTCATCAAGTATCAGGAGGTTGCTTTCACCTAGTTTTACAAGATTCTTACTAGTTCAACAGAAATCAAAATAAGAAACAAATAAATATTTTAAATAGAAATACTTTTGGAATGGAATTTATCTAGGCTGATGGTCACCCTTTCTATTCAGTATGCCCAGTATATATGTGCAATCAAATAATAGTAAATATCTTTAGTCCTGTAAATCTTTTAAAATCACAAATTAACTATTTGAGGTTGCAAAACATCAAATCAAGTGCACTACCTTGTTCCTCCCAATCTGATGTACATTTCCTCATTTCTAGTGCATGAGTGATATAGTGATGTGAGAAATGTATAGATTTACAAATTAAAATATCCAATAACACAGCTATATGTAATTATATTATACAAGTTGTATTTGTCAGTAATTAGCTATAATTATCTCTTATTAAATGACTAAGCTTTATTGCCAGATGAAGTACAAGGCCTCCATAATCCCTAAGGTTTCATCTTCAAGCCTTTCATGGCAGCTCCTATTATGGGATTTCAAATCAAATAATTATGAATGTGTTTTCATTATTAGCAATAAAAAAAGAAATACCAGAAGAGCTATTGATTCAGATAAAACAGAAAATGCTAAAAAAACCTTGAGTAGTAATTTTGATTCCATTTATTGCACGATGCATTCAGTTTGTCGATTTTGCGTACAGACACATTGACCATAGTATGAGATAATTATAGTTTAGTAAGGACTTTTGTATTTTCCAGGTATTCCAAAAATATAATTTGCTAAAGAGCAAATCCCCAGAGAGATAATGAAAGTATTTGCTTTGCTTTGATATTGATAATTGCACAGACCAGCGATTCTACATATGAATGATTTCTTGATGTTTGGTTACGGACATGACACCTTGACAAATAACAACAGTTAGCAGCACTTGCGTAAGACTGACTATGGAGAAAAGAAGGATTTACAAAGTAATTTGAAGGAGAAATTATTTGAAGAGTCCAAATAAAATATATTTTCTATGTACTATGATACATTTACTATGAACCAGAAAGAAAGTATTGTACATTAATGATTTAAAAGGATTTGTATGCAGTGATGCCACCATATCTGTTTTTTTGTCCAGGCAGATTAGACATTTCTTTGTCAAATTAGAAAAGCTGTGCATGCAAAACAATATTTTCAGCCTATGATTATTTGGAATAGAGTGAAGAACTGGGAATCTGAGGAATACAGGCCAGTGATTGCTAACAAATTACAGTACTGGACTGTTTGCTTTTGCTCCACTCAGGTTTAGCTGGATGAGAGCTGGTGAGTATGGAAACTTTTTAGCAGTTAAGGTAGTGCTTTAGTGGAAGCTAGGCCTATTTTTTCTTTTTCTTTTTTTTATTACTGGCTTAGTGTTCGTAAAACTTGGAATTTACTTTATGAAGAGCTGGATCTCTCAAAAGCTTGTTACAGTTATCCCACTCTTTAGTACAATTTACTTTATTAAGAAAGATACATCATCAACATAAATCTTTTCAATCTAACTAGACTCGATTAAAATTATACAGCCTCTTGTATTGTGATTCTCCATCAAAATGCCAGAAGCACGGGCACAAACTCAGAGGAGATGGGTAACTTGTCACATGTGGGTTTAAGATCAAGGAACTTGTAAAAAGCCCTGGTACAAGTCACTGCATATCAGCAAGAGACTACGCAACAGTCGCTGACACAAGTCGCAGAAAACAGAAAACTTTAGATAAGAACAAACCAATTACCTGATGGCTGTAAAAACTACTGTGACTTCAGAGACCAGTAGCAGGATTAAAGCTACACTTTTCCAACAGAAAATTACTAGTGAAGATGATGTGGAAGCAATCCTCCTCACCATTAGAATGAATTACCACTAGGGCATCTTGGCCCCAAAGCAACTGGGCCAGTATCATTGCCCCTTACTTACGTGGTGCAGCTCAGAAAGCCTACATTGACATGGATGCAGAACAGACAAATAATTATGCTGATCTGACAGCAGAGATCCTCGCCAGAATGGAGATATACCCCTTCTCTATACTTCAATAAGAGATCTATAGTATATACATGCTTTATCTGCATTATAGTTTTCACAATATGTATACTTTTACTTCTTCTGTTTATTTGTAGACATATCTCAATTAGGGACAATTAGCAGTTCTGGTACAGTAGACAATTCATTCAAATTGTTTAAAATGCACTATCAATCTGGTTCAAGGTAAATATGGTAGAGTTCTTCCCTATTAAGTGTTAAGTGTAGTATGGATAAATATCAGCAATTAAACAAATGTTAGTCCTTTATATTAAGGAATAAAGTATAAAGTAATCTTGTAGTCTGAATAAGCTGACCAGGGCTCCAAAGTCTGCACAGTTTCTAAAGAATACATCTGAAATTAAAAATGTACAAACAAAAAACATGTCCATTTTCTTTCATATATCTTACACAGGCAAGTTAAAAGAATTCAAATTATTTCTAAGTAATAGCTTTTAAGACCATATATATGTTGCACTCACGCATAAAATTACTAGTAAAGCCTTCCAAAGTAGGTCAAACATTCAGAATTCCTGAGCAGGTACATTAATAAACATTGCAACAGATTTAAAATGGTGCAATGTGTTAATAGAGTAATAAAGAACGCTGATTCCAATAGAGTAATAACCTTCATCTAACGACCAATTGCACTTAAAAAGGTGTGTCACAATTTGCTAAATAGAACAAAAAAACTCAAACCACAAATAAACCATTATCTACAGTGTTAACCTGCTAAGAAAAAAATATACATTCTCTACTTAATCATAGAATGTCTTCATCCCACATATTGATGTGGATTTGCTCACCTTTTGGCACTAGTGGACAGTTTGGCAGCAGTTTTGCTGGATATTTTCCCTTCTTTCTTCTTGGGTTGAACTTTTTCTCGATCTTGTTCATTTTGAACACCTTCCCGCTGGTCTCCATCTGAGCTTCCTCCACTAGTACTTGGACTATCATCCACTCTTTGACCTTCAGCTGACATTTTGAAGCTCTATGAAGTAAAGTAAATGACTTGTTAGACTTCGTTTACAACATTTGTAACTAATCAGTTTAATGAACAAAATTGATAATTTTCTTTAATAACACTCTTGGAAACTCCAGTCCCGTCCTAGTAGATCTGCAATTTGAACTATGACTATGCTCAATCAAAATCAACATTTAAGATATGTCTTGACACTAATGTTCAGCTAAAAGATAGGGTTTAATTTGCACAAAACAGTTTTGCTGGCACACATTTCATAATTTACTTTACCATTATAAATACATTTACAAGAGCATTATTAAAATTCAACTAGAATGTAGAGTATTGAAATAGTTTCACTAAAACCAACTATAAATATAACACTTCAATGGTTCTTTAAACATAATTAAATATTGTGCATTGACAAAATAGGAAGGACCTAGAACAAGGGAGGTGATAGATGATTATGGTGAACAAGAATCTTACAAGAAAACCAAAAGATTTGTGATTGATGTTTCATTATTTAACCAAGGACTGATGATCTTCAGAACTACAGCTGAATGGTTTATGCCTTTCCATTCTTTGAGCACTAATCATCATTAGTCAAGTAGATAAACATCAGTAAGTGATACACTTCAACGGTGCTGCCCTAGAGAAAAAATAAACCTATTTATTAAAAATGTAACCTTCTAAGAAAGCCATTATCACCAAAAGGTTGACTGATTACAAGCCAACTAATCCTAGAGAGCACTAAAATATCAGCATGAAAAACAGGTTTTATACAAATCAAAATGATTTTGCTTGAAGTAGACATGACTTTGAACAAGAACCTGCAGCTCTCTCCACCAAGTAGTTTAAGTAACATACGGCTAAGCAGATTCAGTCTCTCTGTAGATACTTGGTTGGCATGGAGCCCTATGTAAGTCAGGGCACTGCCGTAATTCGGCTGCAGGAGCTTTTTTCTTTAACTTCTACACTAATGTAAATCTTCTGCTTCTCCAGGTTCGGGCTCTCAGCATGGCTATTTTTTCTTCCCAGATGCAAAACTTATTATTAACCTTTATTTGTATCACGCCAACATATTCCATAGCGCTGTACAGGGGACTTTACATTTATGTGTGTGTCCTCAGCAAAAATGGAGACACCACACTCCAATCCCACTTCCAAGTCATTAATAAATATGTTAAAAAGGAGAAGACCTAATACTGAACCCTGAGGAACCCCACTTACCACATTAGCACAATCTGAGTATGCTTCCTGTCTTATAGCCAGCTCTCAATACAAAAGCAAATATTTATAGCAATTCCCGTATCCCTTAGTTTGCTCAATAGTCTCCCATGTGGCACTGTATCAAAAGCCTTTACAAAAACCAAATAGACTACATCCACTGAGTTGCGTTGGTCCAAGTTCCTACTAACCTACTCATAGAAACTAATTAGGTTTGTTTAACATGACCTATCCTTCATAAATCCATGTTGGCTCCTACTTATAATCCTGTTTGAATAGACATATTCTTGTATATTATACCTTATTAACCCTTCTAAAAGCTTTCCCACTATCGAAGTGAGACTCCCTGCTCTACAATTCCCCGTATTTGCTCTTGCTACCTTCTTAAATATAGCTATGACCTCTGCCTTTCTCCAGTCATCTGGTAGAGACCCTGTATTGAGTGAATCTTGAAAAATTATACACACATATAATATTTATATATACTGTGTGTGTATATATGTAAGTATTGGGTAGAATATAATAAGTAATAGGTAGAATTTGTTGTGGCACTCGTAATTGATTTTTCAGGGGTTAGCATTGGGCTCACGGTCAGCAAGTTTCAGAGTAGAGTGAATTTTCCATTGATTCTGCCCAAACAGGTGCTTATTTGAAGGTGGGAGAGGATAGTTTGATCTACACATCATTTACTCTTCAAAACTAAGGAAAGCCATTTTCATGTCTCTCTTTCTTTAAACAGATGTTCTTGTTGTATAATAACCATATTAATTATGCCTTCAACTGTCTGCAATCTGTGATCTTGCTTTACAGATTCAGATGGCACCACTGCACTCTGGGGATGTAATGACATAAGCCACAACATTTTACACTAGATGAGACAAGACTATCAACAAGCTCTGCATGGCTACTGATAAAGCATCAGCACCAGCATTGCACTCAGCCCTACTGGCTCTAAAAGATAAGTCATCTTGCATTAAGCTTGCTAGAAATTATAGCTTTGTTTATTGATGTGTAAAGTCCAGAAACAACTATTTACCTATAAAAACACAAAGCAAAGTATTGTTAACTGTAAAAGTAATTAGATTGTCAATGCACACTTTTCTCTTGCGGCTTTCCTCATCACCTAAAAATGTGGTTACTTCTTTAAGAGCATTAAGAACTGGTTATATATTGTACCAGACGCTTTCTCAACAGCAAATAATGGCCTAGATATTCAGCATTGCCCATCTGGCTCCATTATGCTAATACACATCTCAATATTAGAATAAGTGCCTCAATGTGCTCGATAAGTGTGATACAAATTAGCACATCAGAACAGTTAATTAGTATTCTGGACACACTCATTAACATAATAATGCAACACAAACAATTTAGATTATCTGAGCAATTATTTACTGTAAAAAGAATTAGCTAGTATAACATATAGCCATTTTTATGCTCTGTAAAAAGGACTCTGTCACAGCAAAATCAAGTTTTAGGTTATTCTTAAAAAGCATGAAAAACTAGCCTTATGTTGTGTTATCCATTTTTTTATAGAACTAGTCCTGGGAAATTCCATATTGTTGTTGCATTTATACGAAAATGTGTGGAATATGAATATTAATGAGCTGCTTTGATGTGCTAATTGTTGGTTTGTGTAGTGCCAAAATAATGTTATCTGTCAGTTAGACCCCATATCCCACCCTGATCAAGCCCACTGAGCCGCACATTAGCATACAAGATGTACGTACAATACTAAATTGTTTCAGAAATGATTTGTTGCAGAGAAAAAATGCCAGAACAATATATAGCCGTTTTTTTTGTATGCACTTTAGAATTAAATCAAGTTCCTATTGGGGTCACAGACACCCTTTTAAAATGTAAAATAGGTTTTGGGGTCATAGTCCCTTTAATATAAAGAAGAACAAACATTATGATATGGCTATGAAAGCATTCCTAAATATGTATTTAAAACCCTAATAGTGTCTAAATGCAGATACGGACTCGCTCCTTAGTGACACGCACTTTATTTATTCATGCTATCATCTATGAAAGAGGTTAAATCAATTGATAGAATTTCATTTTCACAACAATTTGCAAACACATAAAATTAATATAGACTTTCAAAAAGTCTACTAGTTCCTTAAGATAAACAAATACAGAAAATGTAGTTAGTGCTTAAATCACTCAAGCATCTATCCATCTATCTATCTAGCTCTCTATCTATCCATCTATCCATCTCTCTATCTATCCATCCATCTATCTATCTCTCTATCTATCCATCTATCTATCTAGCTCTCTATCTATAATGGTTTTTGGTGGTTCGGTATTTGAGACTGAAGTAGAAAACATTCTCCTGAGCTAAGGGGGAAGGGGGGGATGGAAGGCATTTTGTTGCAGCTCCAGGAAAGCTTTTAGACACAGCTCATATGCTGCAGGGCTTCTGGTTTTTGGCTCACTCACCACCTGCAATATTATCCCCCATGCTGTGTAAAGTCATGGTCATAATCTCACATCTCGGTGCCATTGGGAATGAGGAGTCTGTCTAGATCTGTACATGTTTTTATACACATATTACAACTGAAAGTGTGTTACTATTACATATATATCAGCTGACCTGTACTGTCAGGGCTTGGCACTTTCTACTGTGTTAAATTTTACAACAAGTCTGTTAATAAAGATGAGAATTAAAAGATGGGATGTGCTGCATATGTGTTAGCAGTTTTTCCCTGGACTCAACTATCAATCACTTACTGATGCAACAGTCAGTAGGCAAGATACACTTTGTTATGTAAGCAGACGTAAAACATTCAATTGTTTTTGTTGTTACTAGTGTAATTAAAAAATAGGAGTTCTTTTTACCATACAATTGTGTGCTCTTTCACACCATGAAGAGTAACTACAGGAGGGGTAAATGGTCCTTTAATATGAAGTAAAATCATTGAGCAGACCTAGGTTCAAATCTGGACCTCAAGCTCATTTCATCTTGACCCCAGAAAACACATTAAATATATTATTTATGGCTCCTGAAGTTAAAATATTGTTAAAATTATGGTCTAGCATAAATTTGAGAAAGTTGATTTTATTTTGTGTTGCCCTACCTGAACCGGCCAGCCTTCTTTAGACTGTTTTTGAAACCATGTTAAAGTGATGTGCAGGGTTTCTGGGTTTTACCAGGTGTATAGACCTATGTATTTATTTACTTTTATGTACTTTATTTTATTAAGAAGTGTTTATAAAGCTCTGTTTTTACTGACTAAAATAAAACAAATAGTGCATGCTTGGGTCTGCCCTAGCACTACGGAATATGTTGGTGCATTACAGACGACGACGACAATAATAAGCCTTATTAAATTCCCTCAACATGTAAAAACCATTGCCTGTAACATAGGGCGCAAGCCTTGCGGCTATTAAATTGGCCCCGTAAAGCAACCCGCCAATGACGTGCGGGGTTGGGGCGAGAAATGGCTACGGGACGTGGAAAATGTAACTCTGCGGCCGCAAATCCTTTGTTCGGTCAAGCTTGTAACCATTACGTTCCAAACACGCTATTAAATTGCAACAAATTCACTGGCGTTCAAGCCCGTAACCCGCAAATGGAGCCAAAAAGCCAACGGGAACCAGAGAGGACCCGCAAGGGGGCTAAAGTCCTATCCGTAGCACTGTAAATATACACACCCTACTGTACTTATAGGTAAAGGGAATGTGATGTTAGGTATTAAAATTAATAGCACAACATTCTCAAGCTGTGTTATATCGATCCCGGCAATCAATGTGTTAATACATATAATAGAACTCGCATGGACTAGAATATCATATTTATACATTTATTAATATTGCATTATTTCTGGAATGCGGGTCCGATCGTAACTCGTAATTGAAACCTGTAAGGCTTTGAAAGCCAACCTCCATTTTCCAGTGACGTAATGATGATGATCTCATTTGCCATTGGCTCCGTCTAAACCCGTAACTACGGGTTTGACTAATTGATCATATTCATGTCCGCACATCCAATGTGTGACAAATGGTTTACGGGTTTGCGTCTCAAGCCCGTAACTTGCGGCATGGTCTAATTTAATAGCTCTGTAACGCAGCCAAATTTCAAGCAGCCTTTACGGGCTTGCCAATGCGGCTACAGGCTTTAAATGTAATAGGGCTGCAACTCGGTAGTACTGGCTGTGCAGTGTCACATACTAGCCAATCAGTGATCATGTCTCAGCAATGTGTCGCTGAGACTTTGTCCCTGATTGGCTAGTATAAGAGACTGCAGAGCAAGTACTAAAAAAAAAAAAAAAAAAAATCATGGCCACTAATACTGGATACTGAATGAATAGAGATTGCACACTCCAATACATGCAGGCCAGAATTAAACAAATGATTGGCGCCAGGTCACCCAGGCGACTGAAAAATAACCTTTAATGCCTAGAACTTGCTTGTCTTCATATTATCGCCTTAGCTTTCACATCTCAACTCCATCATAGCCCCAGTCTCATCCTAGTCCCGCCCCCATTACATCACAGCTCCACCCCTATACAATTCTTAGAACCGTGCAGGTAAGATACTCATGACTTACATATCTTCTATTGTTTCAGTTTTTTATATAAGAAGTTTTTCCCCCAAACTACAGTGGTCCTCTAACTATTCACGTTTCAGAGTGTAGCGTTATTCCAGCAAAACTACCGATAACTTAAATATTATTGTTAAGAACAGATTTCTCAAGCCAACAGTCTTCAAGGAGCAGCAAAGACAAATTACCATAATGACATACAAGTAGTTGTAAGACAACGCCCAATGAGACACACAGGATACATAGGATGATGTAGACAATTTACAGTCATGAAGGAGTAACCTGCCTATGTAACAGCATGAAGCACCAATGATGTATTATTAATGGTAGATCATCTGGCTGTGCTTAGCATGATGATTTAATGACAGCTTTGCGGAGTACGCTCAGATCATATACTACATCAGGGAGAATGTGTGATGTACTCTTTAGATTAGGTTAAATAATAAATAGCAAGGTCTGAAAGCTGACTGTCAAGTACGAAGAGAAATGGATTCAATTTTTTTTATATAAAAACAAACATTAAAGTAACAAGCGCAAAGGACAGGAATGTAAGCAGAGAGACATTGCAGGAATGCTTTTACATGTAGGCAGCAATACATTTTTATAGTGACCTTAACCAACACTACCATTGCTGAAATCACAATGGGCTGTAAAGTCGTTGCACCGCGGATGGAAATAAAGCGGATATAATGCATAGCTCATTTTAATGTGTGAATAATGGATTTTCTGGGGATTGTGTGAAAGCTCATGCATAAACACAACCTCTGATCATTACACTATTACTAAGCAGTTTCCGTGTGTAAGCACATTCATTCTTATCTTTTTTTACCTCTTAAGGGAACCTTACTACTTTGATATATTATTTTCTACCACGCATTAGCCTCTTTCAGCAGTGCATTTGTGCATATTGAAATAATACATTACACGCTTTTAAGCTTTTAATATACATTTCTAATGGTGTGTGTCAAAATCTCAGACTCGCTACTATTATTTTGTGCTGTGACACTGGTATAAATAACAGTGACAGTAATAATGTGAGACCATTTTATGTGTATGCTTTATTATCCCACTGTGTCTTTACATTACATTTCCACCTGATCCAATAATCCAGTGGTTTCCTGATATTACTTCTCACAGTATAGTGCATTATGTGACTTTAGAAGATCTCCAGTCCCATCTGGTATAGAGTATTAGTCTCCTAGGAAATGCACTAAAATTCTATAAGTGGTTACATTCCATTATGTATGAAGCGTGTGTCATACAAAGGGGCATGTTATATATCATACACAGCACTGGAAAACTGGGCATTTTTTATATGTTTAAAACTGATGCATATTTCACTGACTTGTAAGAGCTTCAAACTATATTAACTAAGGGCTGTGGTGAGTTTCTGCAAGAACCAAAAATCATAAGTACCCTGGAAATAGCAATAAACTCTACATGCTTTATACTTTGGTTTATTTTCAACATTATAATCTCAAAAGTAAACATTACAAATATTACTGCAGTGTAGCATTTAGATAGTGCTTGTAGTGTATGGTCCCTTCAGGACCTTGATAGTGTCCTATTAAAGGGATATCGAAGTTTGCCGGATTAATACATTTCTGCACTCTATAGACAAAAAGCAGCCTATATGTATACAGCACATCTCATAAAACATTTCATTTTTATTAATATCTAAAAATCCTTCTAATGATTATGTTGACACCCCCAAGTTCCTGATCCCCACCCAATCAGCATGCAGCATCCGGGGAGCAATATTAACCCACTATTTATCTGCTCCTGCTTGCTCGGCCAATGGGAGAGAAGTGTTATCAGCCTCCCAGTCACTGCTGGGATATGACTCATCTCTGTTTCTTGTCTATGCTGTGTGCTGTTGTCATAGCAAGTAACATAGTGCTATGTCTCAAATCTGTCATCTAACCGGATTGGCCAAAACAAATTATGGAGGGGGTTTTAACCTTCATTTTAAACTGTCAGAAATTACAAATAAATTTTGCTGACTTCAAGGTAAGTGTTTAAATGTTTATTTTGGTATTTTTTCATCCACACATTTTTTTTTCATATACTATTCATTCTCCTCTATCAGATGCATTCATAATCCAGGAAATTTACATATCCCTTTAAACTCAATCTATTAAACCTACTCCTGCCAACTCCATGTACATAAATAATTTAAGTGCTCTTAAATCTATCACTGCTGCATTTAAAACAGGACCTGACACATTCTGGGGCCAGTGAGCCACATATCTTACAATGTTACTGCTCCCTCCTAACTTTTGCACATATTTCTTTATATAATCCATAACCTGACTCCTAAAAATGTTTGGTTGGTTTCTGATTAATCTGTCTCTCTCTGGTCTTTCAGATAAATGTGTCAACCCCTGATTTCAAAACACTGACACTTCAAATTAAAACATTGTTATACATATTTTACTTTATTTTGATTAATCTACACAATGACCAGGGTTAATGACTTTAATGGCTAGTTAAGGCACACCTGTCACAACTGGATAGGATGCCAAAAAATGGCTATACTTTGTGTTAATCTGCTCTTCCAATATTTAAATAAATGCATCATACCCCCCAAAACTTGCATCTCCATAGTGCTCATAAAAGAGGGGGTAATTTAGTATATAGTATTTGGAGAAATGAATGTCTTCCAATGTCTTCGTTTTGGCCCACTCAGACATCTTTGGAGATATTTCTTTACAACAACACTTATATTCTGTCAACATACATAGGACCTGTGTGGGACTTATGGTTTGATCATATTGGACCATTAATATACCTGTTAACCATAAAAAAACTAACAAGTGATATTTAAAAAGGGTCATGAAAGGTCTCTGGATTTCACTAGGTATATAATAGAACTATTTACTTTTATGTCGGTAATTTTGTTAAGTGCTTAAAAGCTCTGTCAAGTCTGCCTGTTGTAGCTGACGAAGTCAAGCTCTGCTGTACAGTATCTTATACCAATCAATGATCATCTCACATTCTGCAATGTGCTGTTGAGAGATGGTCACTGATTGGCTAATTTGAAACACTGCACTTCAGAATCTGCCTTCATGAATTACAGAGGGCAGGCTCAAGTAGGTAAGATTTGGATGATATTAGGCAGAAAAAAAAGAGCTTTTAGGTACTTCTTAATAAAATAAAGTACATAAAAATAAATGGATGCGTCTGTATATTAAATTCTTAGTGAAATTCAGAAATGTCCCAAAATCCCTTTAACCTCAGCTTAACATTCAAAATAATAATAAATAATAATGTAATATCTGCAGATAGCTGCAGGGAAGTGATCACATTTAAGAAAAAGTGTGTCTTATTTCTATAGCAACACAAATAGATAACCAAAGTTCTCCAAGTCCAATCATTCATCCACTAAGGAGTGTGTATAAACATTAAGACGCAGTCTGAATAAATAACATTTTCTAATAAGAACTACATTTTGTTATTTCCTATGAACATATCTAACATTAGAGATCTAACAAAGATCCAGATTAGTACTTTCAGGCGGCCAATGTGAAGTTTCGGATATGAAAAATGACACTTTTCTTATGTGTTTCTCTCTAGGTGTCCGTACTGCTGCGGGAAAAAACACCTAGGAGCCAGTTCGACACTCAGGCCCTCATTCAATTGCGATTTGGCCAATTGAATTGGGCTCTAAATAAGCACATAGCATATTTTTTTTAAATACGTTTTTAGTTTGTGAAAACCTTGCTTTTGGATAGATGCTTACTAACTAAAAACATCTTTAAAAAAAATATGCTATGTGCTTTTTTAGAGCCTTATTCAATTGGCCAAATTGCAATTGAATGAGGGCCTCAGTGAGCCAGTTGGGATTTTTCTAGGACCCTGAAAGGAACACTTGATAACATACATTATACTTAAAATTATTTAGAAACCAGGAGGTAAAAAAAACAATACCAGAAAGTTAGACCCCTGCCTTAGTTCGCTAGTGACAAAATATATATTTATCAACATAGCCCGTCTCTGATCTTCTTATCCCAAAATACAGATGGTTTTTAAAGATCCTCAAGAGCACTTTAGATAAGGGAAGAACGGAGTTGTACATTTCTATTTATAAAATATGCCTGCTGTGTGTGGTTACATATTATAACAATTGCAAATAACACAATGCCAATTAACACACTTCATTAACTATAAACTAATTAATGGACATCCCTCTGTGTGCTGCCACCTGCCTTTCCCTACATCGTTCCTATTAAACAACAGATATATCCTACAATGTCATTTATAGCTCTGCCTGTGAACAGGACTATATGATTAGATCAGGAGGGGATGCTGAAAGCTTGTGATTTGGATTTAATTCTTCAAGACTCTATTTCTTCAGTGTTGAACCCCCACTGTTGGAAGTATGCACGTTGCCAGATTATTTTATAAAATTGCATTAGTTTACCCAATATGGAGAACTGCAAGCTTTGTAAAATTGTGCAGATGTAAATTTTCCTAGAACATAACCCACATCATCTAATAACACTATTCCCCAGTTATTTAGAAGAGAGTATTTTGTAATGCTATTTTTAGATAAAAACATAAAATTTGTCATCTAGGAAGAACATTTAGAGATGTTTGTATCTATTTCTCTCTGTAGTGCCCTCTGTTGAATAAGGGTTTTAAAGTGATTATCACCTCAACAACAAGTGGTTTCCTCTAAAAACGCCACTGGCCATACATACATTGTAGTAGCCATTTTCCTAAACACAAAATCATTACCAATATATTCAACATTGTTTACTGCAGTGTAAAACAGAATGATGATGTTATTGCACAAAGTCAGTACTGATAAATCCCAAATGAGAAGTCACAACAGATCCAAGAAAGTATTTGTTGCCACCTAAAATGTTAAAGACAGCATCATAGATGCTCCAGTCTAATGGAGGTTGGGACACTTAAGGATCACAACACTTCACATAAACTACATCCCCCAATAGGCAGATAAGCCCTTTCTGCATATTCATGCGGTGTTACAGAAGGCCAACTATGGACAGCCTCTATTTACAGTTGTAGCCAAGACTTACCGGACCTTTTAGCTAAAGCCTTGCACCTTAGGTGACTTGTGTAAAGGATGCCCAACTAAACAGAATTGGGTCTGCACCTATGGATCTTGAGTAAAATGTTGGTACATGTCAATATATGACTCTTATCATACCCAATTGCTGGGGGCATTGTTTGTCAATAACATGAACAGCCAAGATCAAACCCGCCTATTGGTGTTTTGGGTTGAGTTATACCAGTGTGAAGACAAATAAAAAAAAAAATTAAATGGTGAGTTAATTCAGCACAACTTGGAGCACACCACTCTAAAGTTCTCCTAAAAACATGTTAAAATACTTTAGAAATTGGTGCCTTTTTCACAGAAAAAATAAATAAATGAAGTTTCTTTTTATCTGAGACTGGCAGAGAGCAGAAACAGAAAGAGGGTTAACTATTCGCAAATTCATCTGTGCAGGGAAATAACTGCTGGAAACTCCTAAATAGGTTACTTGTGGGTTAGCTGATGGCTGATTACATTCCTTAATACAGAGAAAAAAAAACATAAATCAGTGTCAGCATGTGTTGTTAATCATGGAACAGTCAGCAGTGTGTTTGTAAACATACCTAAGACTACATTAATAACAAGAAAAAATCTGTAATTAAAAAAAGGAATAGAACATTTTAATATATAATCTTGTTCTCTTTCACATCATGAAGGGCACTTATAGTGAGGTAAATGGCCCTTTAATATTTAAGTACAATATTTATTATATACCAACACATGCCAATAGTAAGTCCGGATATTTCCTAGGAGTTTGATAACACAGCATATCAGTTTCACAGTCAAAGCCTAAGTAACTGTGAGCATATGTGGCTCCCAGGGGTGATCATATTTATCAGCAGCAGATTACATGCAGGAGTATCAATTAGGCATACAATAGTATGTTTTGACAGATCAAATGCAATTATTAATACCATCAATTTGCCTAAAGTATATGTTTTCAGTGAAGTTTTTATAGATACAAGACTTGCAGTTTTTTGCTGTCCCTTTGAGCTGTATATTTTCAGTTATACATATGAATTCTCTTATACACTGGCCCTTGTTAAACTCTTGGCGTACAGTTTGGCGTCTACTGGCTCTTTAATTAGAACCCATAAAACCATTCTACAAATCACAGAGAACCTATAAATGAATACTGTATGAAAATAAAATACAAAAATTAAGTTACAATCTGGCAAGCAGTTTAGAAAACTACAAAGAACAGAATGAGAATCAGACTAACAAAAACTACTGTACAATTACTATATCTTACAAATACAGCACAAGTGGTAGATACTGTAAGGCTAAATGTGGTATGTTAAGAAATAATAATAATTGTAGAAAATAGTTAATAGCTTAATTTTGAAGCGTTTACAATATATCATTAAATCTGATTACCATCAGTTTTATATACATGCACATATGGTTTTGTATGTTTACCTATTAAGTAAGGCATAATTAAGCATAACAAGCAACAACAATTGCCAATACAATATCACTTAATGGGCCCATACTGATAAAGAGATCATCTAAGGTCCACAATAAATGTTATAATGCTTTAGTAAAGCTACAGTAATTATATGAACATATTGCTGAAACAGCATTTCTCCCAGTAAATGAAGCTGCCTATTTAAAAACAGCAATTCTGTCCAGATCTGTCAACTATCCCTGATATTTAGAGGTTTTCAGCAGTCTGGAGCCAGTCTCACTGATTAATATCTTCAGGAATCTAACAGCCCCATTCATTACATTCAATGATGCTTCCAAAACTTCACTTTTTATTGAAGAACAATGCCATTTTGAGCAATCTTATATACACCAAATTGTCCAAAAAAAGCCATTTCCCCACAAAATGCAGTGTTTATATTGGAGCAAGGGATTCTGGGTATTGACATGACTTGTATCTACCTGCTTTTTTTTTTTTTAACAAAGTGATGGAGAATCTGCCACCCTGTTGGTTGGTTGGTTGTGATTTGGCCTGATTCCATTGGCTTTCTGCTTGTCTTAGCTCAGCACAGAAGCACATTTCTATCTAGGTGATCTCCCCTTGCCTATTTCAAGAGATAGCTCCACTGCATATAGATATAACGGGACAAACCACATCACAACTGGTGCAAGGAAAATGTAAGATCTACAAAGCACAGACAGCTGTTTCATCCTGTATAGGGCCCAGTGTTGTTCTTTGGATACTGATGATTGCATACTGTGACTTTATCCAAAAAACGCCTGACCTAGTATTAAACAATTAGCTACTTCAAGGTCTCAAAATTCCAACATGAGAGTTGTCAGATTTGCCGTTTCCTTTTGCTACATGATATAAATACACAACAATGGTCTGCAGACACCAGCAGGAATGAATAGGTCAATCAACACGATACTGCAAATTAAAACGCTCTCATTTGTTTGCAATTGATATGCAGATTTGACTCTAATTGTTCTCATCATGACATTGCTGGGACTGGTCGTGCTAACCATTCCCTTCCAGCACATTGACATACAAGCATTTACACTATTTCATTAAGGCGCCCTATCATACGTTTAAAAGAGAACATATTAAAACATTTTTTTTTTTTTTTTATGCAAAAAAAAAATAGTAATCAGTGTTGCAAACATTAAAGCTTATCTCAAACTCAGTGGAAATGAAGATTTGCAGCACTTTCATGGCTTCACTCTGATTCAAATGTATTAGTGTCCATTGGAGTCGATCAAATGATAGTTAAAGCTCAACAGAAGGAAACCTGGCATTATTGCAAGAACAGGAAGTTAAGAATTTAAAAAAAAAAAAAAAATAAAGGGGCTTTAGTACACCAATTTTGACCATTTTGCTCATGCCATTTTTATAGAAAATCTTCATCTTTTAAGACTCGTTTGTATGTACAACGTTGATTTGAGCACTTGCTTGGAACATGAGTGGGTGTGCCTATTTATGTTAGCAGATGTGGTGGGGAAATATATCAAATATATATATTTTATAAATTTAACTCTAGCTTTGTGACATTTTTCTGCTTTATTGGGATCTTTATTTTTCTTCATCATACAGTGGTCCATCAGGTCATCCACACCTTAAATATCCCAAAAGGAATTAAATTAAATAGCAAAACATCACTGTATGAGAGACCTCTGTCTCTTTGCTCTGTTTTCTAGATATATTAATATTTACTCCAAAACAATATTAAAAAGATTACAGCAAAGGTCCCAATTATGGTAGAGATTGCAACGTTACATATAAATAAGGATATTTTCAGTGGGTGTTAAGAGAACTGACCTTGAATGTTTTTATTTTAGACCATTAATTTTCACAGTGGGGCATAAATATCTTGGAGAAGATGTCAAGTTAGTTAAATATGAATATGGAGATTCAACGATTATACCTTTAGATTGCGAGCTTTCAGTCTTGCACGGTGCTTTGGGGAAAGCTCTGTGGACACCAGCTTCTAAGCTCAAAGACAGGGCCCTCCATCTTTGTAATGTGTTAATATTTGCCTTGTACTTGTCCCATGTATGGCGCTACGGAATATGTTGGTGCGTTACAAATAAAAAGATAATTGTTATTACAGTTTATTATAAAACGCCAACATATTGTGTAATGCTGTACAGAGGTTAAGTATAAAGAAAAAAAGAAAATACAATGTCAAACACATGTCAACAAGTAGGGGGGGGATGTTTTTTAGTTTAAAATGTAATATAATGGTAAGATTTACAATCTAAAGGGATTAATGAAACAAAAGCAGAAGTAATTAAAAAGAAAGAAACAAGGGCTTGGTAAGCAATTCAAATGAGAGCAGAGGATTTATTAGTGACTACGTTTGTGGGTGTATTGCATGTGAGAAAGGGAGGTGATAGCGCTAAACCTGCACTAGCAGTTAAAACAAATCATAGGTGGGTGGGTGTGGACAGGGTAAGTGGGCGGGCATATTACATGAGTTCAGAGGCAGAAGAGAAGGTGGCAGGTGAGGGACTAGAGGAAAAGTCATGCTCTTCCTCCTAATCTTCCAAAATGGTGAATGTTAATGAATGACCCAAGATAAGATTCAGGTCCACCATGGGGGCTTTTGAAAAGGAATTTTTCAGTATTTAGGCAAGAATCTAAGGCAAATTTTCTAATGCTACTTTTTTTTTTTTATTACAATCAATTCACAATATCCTTTTTGCAACTAAATGTTTGATTTCAATAAAGGAATAATTTGTTCTGTCCCTTCAAATCTCGTTCAGTTGCTCACATCAAAAATTGCTATAGTGTATATTTCAGCCAGGACTCCATGTAACTTTATCTGGGTTGAAATAGCCCATTATCATACCATTAGATCGCCACCTGTTAATTACACATCAGCAACAAGGACAGACATAGCCAGTATCCAGTGAAGCGGTCTTTCAGCACAGGTTTTTTTTACATCATATTATTGTAACCTACGACTTTAGCATATTGGCTTTTGTAATAAAATTATGAAATATTTTTTCACTATATCAGTACAGAACTGCCATTCTCATTCATTCCTTTTTAAGTTAAACAGCATGCCTGCTGTTGGAAAAGATCTGAAATAAGTCATTTTTTCCCCAGACAAAATCATCAAATCGATGTAAAATGTATTATATTCCACAAATTATTTCAGAAGGCATGTCTTTTATACTGCAGCATGAACTAGGGACTCGGTACAGTGCCTTAATTGAATAACGCCGTATGGTTGCAGAGGAAGCAGTTTTGATAGGGAGACCAATATAAAATTTAGTGTGATAAACTGCAAAAAAAATAGCTCATTTTGCAGATTGCTATATTAAATAAACTACTGAGAATTTTATTAAAGTAACAATGTTGTTCCATATTTTCAGTGTTTCAATTAAAAAATAGGGCAAAATGCATTTAAAATTTTAAAATAAAACCACCCTTTAATTTGCGATCTATTAAATGCAGTAATATACAGGCTGTGAGTTTTCAGTCTTGCATAGCGCTTGGGCAAAGCACTATGGACACCGGATTCTAAGTTCCATTCTTTGCAATGTGTTAATACTGAATAGGTCTTTGCCTGGAAATTAACTTATGTATAGCGCTACGCAATATGTTGACGCGTTACAAATCAACTATAATAATAATCATCATCTCGATTCTTGAGTTGTAGGACATTTCCGGTTACGCGCAGCTCCCACACTACGCCAACACGCACTTTCTTCTTACGATTAAGGTTAGGGCAGATAACTAAAGGTTTACAATTAAGGTTCTACATATTAAAAAAGAGTGGCATGTGAAGCAACGGAGGAAAGAAAACAGGAAAGGTCCAAGTTATAAAGACTTTCCTATTTGCCATGTCTCAACTTCCAAGGTTTCTTAATGCTTGCAGTGTAGATAAACAAAGCCAAATGGCAGCAATTCACTAAGTGGTAATGGCTTGATCTCAGCTGCAAACATTTCCACCTACCTGACAAGATGCATTTACTCACAATAGAGTAGGCTTAATTTGACAATGGCGGAGGTGGGGAGGACAGTATACAATTGCATAAATGGTTAAATAAATTAAAACGTTTTATATTTTACTTACACTTAACATATATAACACTTACCGTATTTTTCGCCGTATAAGACGCACTTTTTCTTCCCCAAAACTGGGGGAGGAAAGTTGGTGCGTCTTATACGGCGAATATACCTTTTCAAACTGCCTCTGTCCTCTTGATCTCACCCCAGCGCTTCCTACCAGCATCGCGTCGGCCGGTGCGTCCTAGTGACGTCACACACGCAATGCTGCAGTACACGAGGAGTGCTGGTAGGAAGCGCTGGGGTGAGATCAAGATGGCAGAGATCAGAAGGAAGGTGAGAATCAGGAGGGTCAGGGAGGGCCAGGGAGGGTCAAGGGCTCCCAAATGCTGCAGTATATGTATGTATGTATGTATGTATGTATGTGTGCATGTATGTGTGCATGTATGTGTGTGCATGTATGTGTGTGTATGTATGTGTATGTATATTTATGTGTGTATGTATATGTATCTATATATATATATATATATATATATATATATATATATATATATATATATATATATGTGCGTATGTATATATATATATATATATATATATATATATATATATATATATATATTTGTGTGTAATGTAGGTGTGTATCTGTGTGTAAAGTGTATTTGTGTTTGATTCAGATTTTTTTCTTTTCTTGTTTTCCTCCTCTAAAAACTAGGTGCGTCTTATCTGCCGGTGCGTCTTATAGGGCGAAAAATACGGTATCTAAATCACTTTACAGTAGTATAGAAACCAGTACAGTCAGTCATGCTCTGGATGGTTAAAAGAAGGTCTTACAAAGTTATAGCAAAAAGTGCTCTCAATCATGGTCCAAGTAGTACAGTCGGATAAGCAGCAGAAGAGAGTAACATGAGATTTAGTTTATTGCAGATAAAGGGCAGCAGGTCAAAATGTAGAATCGGTGTCATGGCGTGTCAGTTCACCCAGGGTAATGAAACGGATTGACAAAGATTGGCCTTATATTGGGCCAATCTAGACTTAGTCACATGCTCACCTGGGGAGGTATATAGGAAGGAAATATTAACTTAAAATACATTTAAAGCAAATTAGGATTGTGTTCTCAAATGAATCCAAATGGGGGGGGGGATACTGAGCAGAGTATGCAATCCATAACCCCATTGGGAAGTAAACTCACACATCCAGCGGACAAAGCCAGGACCCAGGAGCGCACCAGTGCCCGGAACATGGCCTTGCATGGTAATGGACGCTCCTCAGCCAAACACTGCTTCCTGGCCTTATAGATAGTTAGCTTGGCTAATGTCACGACCAGGCTGATGTGGAGGTCTGTGGCCCTGTTGCCCCGAAACACTGGCTGCCCAAACAAAAGAGATGATGGGGGAACTGCAGGAGGAGGCCCATCAAAAGAAACAAGAGGGGCTGCAGTCTGGCGCAACTAAAATGAATATGAAACACAGACTGGCTGGAGAGTCCATGAAATTAGCCAGTACTCTCTCATGCTCAGTGCACCATAGCAGTACACCCAAACAGTAGAGTGATTGTGTTTACCCATTAAAAATATTAGTTTTACACTGAATAGGAACTATATTGTACTACAGTATAATATTGTACTACAGTGTACCTTAGAAAGAAAAAAAAAAATCTGTGAGACTTGGCATATGTTTACATCCTTGTATCAATTGGTTATATGATCATCACTCTTCACAGAGCAGTATCCTCTGCAGCTCCTCCAATGCTCAATAAATCACCAACAGGATTACATTTCACCGGTAACTGCACTCCATCATAGGTTTTTATTTTGTCAAAGGCAATAAAACCAATATACCTAGCAATCATAATTTAAATGGGATTTTAACATCCTGCTCATCAAATCAATTCAATGAACAATAATTCATGGCAAGGAAAGCTCCCGCAGAACTGAATGCAGTGTTTGCTAATCTCCGCTTCTACCACACCTGTTACATTCATTGTGCCAAGTCTAGAAAAACAGCGCCCATGAAAGCTGCGCAGAACAAAAACACAGAGCACACTCATTTTAAGAATCTCTCCCAGAACTGCACGGTGCAAAAACCCACAACGCAGCAGGTGAGCATTCAGTCAAAGGGATTTTGATTACCATATATTAGGAAATGCCAGCTAACCTACTGTGATCTTACTGAAATTAGTATATGAAATGGGAGTGCGCAGAAAAACAAATCAATTCTTAGGCTGCAAAATAGTTTTCCTTCAGTGTCAGGTTTTTATCGGAGGAGAAAAAATTGTTATAGTCATTTAGACAAAATAAAAAGAGAGAAATGCAACCTTAATCATCGGTTATGCTTGCCCAGTAAAAAAGCGGAGACTATAGGTATTTATATAATGCATAAAACATCTGATTTTAATGAGAATTTATCTTCAACTATTATAATTTACTCTAAATCTAATCACAATACTATTTGTAAACCAATATTAGCAATTAAAAACAATTCAAAGAAGAGCAAGTAAAGTGTGCATGGTCTAAAAAACATATAAAAATAAATGGAAACACGTCATCATCCTTGGACGAGAGGTTCCCAAACTGTGCTCAATGAGCCATCAGTGGTCCATGAGCTGCATCCAGGTAATCCACAGAACATCTATATTACAACTAAGTATGAAACATTTAAATACTATTAATAAAAATGAAGACAAGTAGTATACTACTCAGTGGATGGAAGCGTCCATCAGACTAATTAACGGTCAAGTGGGCCACAGGGAAAAAGGTGTGGGAACCACTGTCTTAGGTGATAGAAGGAAGGTGTGATGTGATGGAAACCTTCTAAAATATCACAGAATATCATTATGTTAAGTAGGAAAGTATCTTTCAAGAAAATGGGGAGGACAAGAAAAAGAGGTCATGACTGGAAGTTGCAAGGTGGAAGATTTAGGAGTAATGTGTGAAAGTACTACTTTAATAGAAAGTGTATAATTGTGGCAAAGCATTCCAGTGGAAGGGTTGGGTCAAATATGTTTAAGCAAAATTAAGCATGCCTGGATTTTCATTGATGTAGTGGCATTTATACACATGAAAAATTAATAAAGTACTTCTGCAAATTCCGTAATACTGTGAATAAAGAATTGTGTAATGGAAATGTTTGCCTCTATGCTTACTTTTTTTGTTGGGGGGGGGGCGTGAAAATGGTAGGTAAGGAGTTTAAGGGCAATGTAGGAGATGTGGGAAGAGTTTAAGACGGTAGGGTAAGGAGAATTACATGGGTGAAACCATGGGGATGAACATTGACTTATGTGTTCCAGGGAAACCACCAGTAGGTCTTCCTTGCTCCCATAAGGGATACTGATTCTAGCCGAAATGTTTGGTGGTTGTGAAAACAATGGAAAGGAGATGAGTGGTTAGTCTCTAATCTCTTAATTGTCACCTTGTATCCTATAATGATGCGGGCCATTATCTGTGTTAAAAGTTTGGCATTTGGTAGTGCCATGTAGAGTAGAGGGTGAGGGAGACCAGAAGTTACATTTGGTCTGGTAATCCTCAAGTATATAAGCACTTTCACATGCTTATTATGGGAGTCTGCAAATATCCACAACACATTTAGGCCTCAGTCTTTCCCTTATCTTCTGTAGGTCTCCGGGTAGGTGGAAAGTTGTTGCCATGGTCAGTGGTTAAGACCTTGCCTGTAGTAGGTCAAATTTGCAGTTGCAGTATGGGATTTTACTGGGATCTGAGCAGGAGCTCCAGAATTCAACAACCAAAAGCCCTACGCTAATCTGGTGCTCTAAGTTAGGGGGGTATCCGTAAATCGGCTTCGGGAACTTTTATTCCCTGAGTTCTACACCAATTCAAATCAATCCCTCCCCTAGATTATAGCATCCTGCCTTAAAAGCAACGGATTTCTGTGTAGGAAGTAGCCAAACCAAGCTTCACGGATGAAACACGGCTCTAGGAGCCAATACGAAATGTGATTGTCATGAATATTATAATGAGTGGGAAGTGCGGGAACAACGGCCCGTAGCTAGCAGATTCATATATATATATATATATATATATATATATATATATATATATATATATATATACATACATATACATACATATACATACACACACACACATATATATACATATACACACACACACTAGCGACTTGCCCGTCAAAAAATGACGGCAATAAAATTGTAAGGCAGGTAATGCTGTTTGGTGGAGACGCGCAGTGAATGGGTTAAATATAATATATAGACAATGTATCAGCGCATTTGTTCCTAGGCAATGTGGTTTTGTGATGTGTATTAACGCCTTGAGTACTGGGTTGTGGGTTACCTTGGATTTTATGTCATAAAACAAGCTTGATACTAACATATCATATTTTTGAATTACACATATGTTTATATTTGCCAAGTTTCAAATAATCTTGAACTCTCATCATTTTGTAGTGCTTTTTCATCCTGTAAGGTCACTTTAAAAGCTTCTAGGAGACTCTGCAAGGGTTTTAAAACCACTTGCGAGTGGCGTTTGGTACATGTAAATCTTCTTTCTGCTTTTTGCAGGTATAGCAGTGCCCCGATTTGCGAGTGATCCGTAAAATCTTATTAGCATAGGCTTTGGGTGTCAAAGTGTAACTAAATAACTCGTAATTTATTGTCAAAGCAAAAAGCAATGGACATGTTAGCCTCGCTTTTCGGGTTTGTCTGCTCAAAATGTTTTAGGGATGGTTGTTTAACATAGCTCCATTTTTCTGCAGTTTGTTAACATTGTATTCTTCCTTGTCCTTATCCCCTGTACAGCGCTACGGAATATGTTGGCGCGATACAAATAAAGATTAATAATAATAATAGCTAGGTAGGCTTTACGGTGCTGGCACGGCACAATTGTTTTTACAGGGTTTAGCATAAGGCCCCAAGATGGGCCCCAAACTGGATGTTCGTCTGTAGGAGTCTGGTATATAGTTGCAGAATACATTTAGAAGTATTGAGGTTGGTGCAAGCGTGCTAAAAGCCTACACTTTCTGGCCTTGCAGTCATTACACTACAACGCTATCTTCATTATGTGGAGTCTACAGAGAAATATTTTGAGGTAACTGTTAAATACTATTATTAAAATTAAAGTGACATGGAATGTTTCTGGATTTTACTAGGAATATAATATACCTACGTATCTATTTTAGGTACTTAATTAAGATGTTAACATACTGTTTTTTTTTGTCTAAAAATCATACAATTTGTACCTGTTTAGGTCTGCCCTCTGCAGCTCATGAATGCATAGCAAGATATTAATTGAGGTTGAAAAGATTTGTAATCCAGAATTTCAGATTTTCTTTTACCCTTGTAATATGTGGATTAACGGTTAACTGATCCAGAGAATGGAAAACAAAAAACCTATTCAAACAAACGATATTGCCTCATAATGGAAAAAACAACAACATTAAAACTTTGCCACAAAGTTAATAAGGAAATTTCGAACAAAAAAAAAAAAATCTTAACTATTTAATAGTTATTATATTTCATACTCACATGGTGGGCCAATTAAAGATTTATGATACTAGTTAAAGAAGGAGCTTTAAAAAAATCTAATATTATGCACACATTTAGATTTTAATCAGTGCCTTAAACTTGACAGTGGTAATGTAGTCTTATGTTGTCAACTGCATTACAGAAAACAAGAACATACTTTATTATAGGAACACTGTAGTAACAATTTTCTGTACAGTTTATAGAATGCTTAAACCTGATAAATAAATAAACATAGTCTTTAAAGTGTTCTCTTATATGTACATTCTTTATTACAGGCTTCCATTTTATTTACTGGCCTGTATCTTTCAGCTTCTGTCTCAGGAGGGTGTGACCTTGTACACTAAGCTGAATGCATGGAAATTTTAGATTAGTATAAACTTCCTCTGCATTCAATAACTCCTCCTATCTCAGAAAGTAGATAAATGAGGAAAAAATGGCAGCTTTCCATTGCAGTATAGTTGCATATAATAGATAATACATTGCAGGTTGTATTATTGCTGCCTCTTTACAACTGTAGGTCTTCAAAGAAATATTTCTTAAACACATGACTACAGTGGCCCTTTAATAGCATATATAAAAAAAAACATATGCACTAATAAAAAATAGTATAGAAAGAGGTTTAATGATTTTAAAATCTTGAAGTAGATTTTTATTATGTATAGCCACTGTGTTCATTCTCAGAAAGAAAATGGACGTTTTCACAATCTTTCTGCAACAGACAAATGCCCACAGGATTTGAGAAGACAATTCTTCTTGTCAGGATCTGTCAAGACAGTCACCATTCATAGATCAAAGGAAAGGCAACCATTTTCCCAGACCTCTTATGTGTAAATCAGATGGACACAGATGGAACAAGACAAGAGAGAGACTGATTTACTGCCTCATAAGAACAGCTCCATGTGGACTAGAAGGTACTAAAATCACAGAGAATGTCTTTTAGCAACTGGAGATATGCTTAGTAGCCATAAACTTCTCTACCCATCTCAAGCTCCTGAGACATCATTAGAGTCCATCCAAAACAATATAAAGTAATAAACACATTATGATATTGGAGGAATTATATGCTGTAGTATAACATCTTATGATCAGAACATAAGACGTTATGCTCCTTCCTCTTGAAACAATAGCA
The DNA here is from genome assembly GCA_027410445.1 of Discoglossus pictus. Lineage (NCBI taxonomy): Eukaryota > Metazoa > Chordata > Amphibia > Anura > Alytidae > Discoglossus > Discoglossus pictus. Next base: position 336,201,558 of record CM050166.1, read on the forward strand.
CTGGACACAATCATTTATTTGTTGATAACTGTAGGGCAATTAAGTTCATGGTTGTCTTTCACAACATAAATTTGTCTGGAGGAGCTGACTGAGGGTTGTTTATGGATAAATTCCTGTCTTGCCGGGAAAGAGAAGTTTATATTATCTAGGAATTTTTGGAGTAGCAGCAAAGACTGTGCAACAGTTATTTATATAGCTGCATTTTTAGTTTTTATTCAAGTTTGTATATTACTAAATACTAAAATGTTAGAAGTAGAGGCATTTAGGAGTTTTCCAGCTCTAAATAACATACATAGCAATATTTTACATTCATCCAGCTTCCCAAACCTATGCAGAGGATAAATGACTTTGTTGGAATGCCTAATGCATCTTTATCCTAAGCGGTGACACACACTTTGTATAAGAAAGGTGGGAAGCTTTTTTTAATTAAATGAAATATAAATGTCCCAATATCCGCTCTCCAATACCCCCCATATGTGCTGAATACCCCCTGCCCAGTGCAGCATGGGTGGGGGGGGGGGGGGGGGGGGAGTTATCAGCATGCATTACCAAGCACATTAAATTGGTAATGCTTGGCCCTATGAACAAATGCTTATTTTTCAATGACCCCCAAGCTGTATAAGCTCCAAATCTCTCCTCCACCTGAGTGAATTATTGTGGCTGGAGTAGGCCCGTCCCAGGGAAGTTCCAAATGGAAAACCACATCATTAGTAGCAGGGAACAGTGTAATCTGAGCTGCTAGGCAAGTACAAACACACATTCTTGTCCTCACCCACTACCATACTGCAGTTGTGGTATGCCAACTACATAAGCCCTCCCCAATGCAGTGGTGGATAGATCTGGAAGTTATTTAGCCTGGAAGAATGATTGAAAATAGTGATTAATTGTTTATATACAAAGTTTTTTTTTTTTTTTTTTTTTCTTATCAAGCCCTACAACAGTATGCTTAAAGGGATCTGTTAATAATTGGGAAGCTTCAGTTAAGTTACACAATCAATTTAATAGTGCAGTAGAGTTCCAGAAGAAAGGGCCTACAGGTCTGCAACCCGAAAACCACAGTTTCACAGTCACATTCAAACATGTTGCACAGCATATGTATGCATCCTAGTCTCTATCTCCCTCTCATTATATATCTACCGGTCATCAATTGTCTACCTGAAGGTCTAGTTCTACATTTGTAGCCCCTGCTGGAATGGACTAACAGGCTTGATTGGCTTAAATTAAATGTAAGCTTGCTTGATTTCATAGCATTTGATTTAATGAACTAAATATAATGTTTAAACATGATCTTTTAAATACATAATGGAAAGAATAAGATTTCCATAATCCGTCAAAAGAGGAAGAATAATGTTAAATATTAACAAAAACAGGTTTATTCGTAACTGAAACTAAACAGAGATGCAGAGAGCATACTTTAATCTGTAGATCTCATTGGCTGACACAAGTCAAGCCCCAATCTCCTGAATAAGTTTTTGCATTCCGAGACCTTTATTTGGAAAAAGAAAACACATTGTGGCACATTATCAAATGCAATCTTTCCGAGACAACAAAGAAAAAATCATTTCCATGTCCCTTTTTAAAAAAAAATGCCTCGCCCTTGAAACCTAAACTACACATTCCCTGGGTCTGTCACCATAACACAAAAGAACGGTTACATCTTGCTAAGATAATAATGTGTCTGAGTCATTTCTATGACCCACAGAAAGCAGCGCGGCCCTATTGCTTGCTCTCAGAGCTCATGCCAGCTCCTCTGCTTGTTTCTCACAACTGCACAGTTGTGTTACTCATTGTGACAAGCTGATGAGAATGAGATCATGCCTGCTGGCCTTGCGCTAATCCCTTCCACCACTACACAGACACGGAGAGAATTACAGCCTGAGCAATAATAACCAGAGCATTGTACAGCAGAGATACATTTCCACTCCAAATAATGCAAGTCTATTTATATATTAATTTCTTGCACATATATATTGATTAAATCGTTCTTGGAAACATTGATAACTGAATATAGGTTAATGTAACCAAGAAAGAGGAAAAATGCAGTCACAAATGAATATGTTGGTTTTTAGCTCTTTTATTGATATTCTTAGAAAAATATTATGGGCCAGATGGAAATAAGGGTGAATGGTTGGAGAATTCCTCAATCCCTATGTTATGTTAATTGGACATATATACTAAGATTTGACATTTCAAAGATTTCTCACGGTACCCTTTTGTACACGTAATTGTGGCAGTATATTCACAAATGTATGAGTTTTCACTAGTAAGGTCACGTATTTTAAATATCTATGGTTTTCTATGGACCAATAGATTGATCTCCATTTTAATAAGTGGCTCTATAAGAATTGGAGGAAGTCACATTGCAGTGGTGAGGAAGCGTTCTCCTAAGACAACATAACCCATTGCTATATTTATATGATTAACTTAATAATGGGAAAAATAAACGTAGCATGTACTCTCTGTATCCCGTTAAAGGGGCATGCATGGAAGGTTTCCAGATTTCACCAGGAATATAATATACCTATGTATCTTTTGTGTACTTTATTTTATTAAGAAGTGCTTAAAGGCTATACTTTTTCTGCCTAAAATCTTAAAAATTGTTCCCTAATTGGTTTCTCTCCTTTGAGGCTCAGGGAGACAGTGTCTCGTAGTAACCAATTAGTGGCAACATTCTGTGACATGCTGTTTGAGAGAGGTCACTGACAGGCTAATTTGAAGCATTGGACGTCACAATCTGTGTATTTATGAGCTGCATGAAGTACCCAAGAGTAAAAAGATACACAGGTATATTATATTTCTAGTGAAATGTTCCATATCCCCTTGATCCTATTGGAAGCTGCATATAATCATGGAAACCTTCAATAAAACGTAATATTTTATCTGCATCTAATGTCCCCCTCCAATAACCAATCAGATTAGCAGAAAAGGCAAAAAGCGTGAAAGATAAAAAGCAACTGTAAACACCAATTAAGTGTACTAGAACAGTAAAAACCCAAACAAGGTGAAGAATAAGTTACAAAAAATGAATAAATAATTGTGCTTCTTGAAAGGCAACCTCCATTATAGTGAATGCAGCACTTTCCACAATGCTGCACAATGAGGATACATCACTTACAAGAAAATGACACATAATGAATGTTGCATGAGTGTACATTTGTGGGAGGTTACAGCCGAGGTAGAATTTGGGTTGCAGATCAATAGGAAGGCACTTGCAGAAAGAGAACTTCATCATGTTTCTCTCCAAACAACATTGTGATACCATGTAGAAATACATGTGATTTATAATATATACCTCAGTTTTTTGACATGGACAATAAATACTTTCTATAGCACATAAACACATTACAAATAGTTGTCACTTCATTTGAGACCTGAGCAATCTGTATGAGGGAAATTCCATCAAAAGCTCCCAGGTGTATGACATACTGATAATAGCTATAGGCAAAGCTAACAGCATTGTAAGCAGCAGTATCTCTGCATCAGTTCTGCATGTGTTACTAGTGCTAGAACTTCTAACAGCAGATATATGTTATGTTATCCATACTTTTCTGAAATTAACCTGTCCTGGGAAGTTCTATGTTGTTGATGGTGACAAGTGGCTCACGCATATTAAACTGCTGCTTTGATGTGATTAGGATTATAGTCTGCTTGTCTGTCTCTATAATGGCCAAAATAAAGACCTGCAATATTATCTGGCAGTTAGACCCTTCTCAAGTACACTGAGACACACATCAGCATACAGTAGGTGCAAAATCAACTCTAAATATTTCAATAAATGATTTACTGTATAGAAAAACTGTTCGTACAATATATAGGTAGCTCTTAATGCTCTTGGAAATTAAATCAACTCCCTGTTTTAGTCCCTTTAAGAAGTAGCTGAAATATTTCCTGGCACTCAAGTGCAAGGAATTGCCTGTCATGACAGTTGAATGCATCCTATAATATGCCAGAACCCAATTCTATAGAATACAAAGATTACCGTAATTCGTGACTAGATATGATTGATATGGTTATTATAGACAGCCAAGTTAATTTCTGAGGAACAGTCTTCAAAAAGTGTGTATTTCACATTTAACCTTTCAGTTAAACCTAGTGGATTAAAATTACATTGGATGTTTGGACTAGATTAACATAAACTTTCCTGGGGAAAAATAGATAGCGGAAGAGCTATTTAGGAAAAAAAAAAAAAAAAAAAAAATATATATATATATATATATATATATATATATGCTCTCTCCATGAGGCAAATGGAAAAAAAAAAAAAAGCTTTCATTGCAAACGACTGTTCTATATTAAAAAAAAAAAAATACATATATTTATACAAATACTTAGCAGAACTGCAGAATATGTCCATGCTTTATAAATAAAGGAGAATATATACACATATGCATATTGCCATAGACCAATCTTTGACCATAGTGCTCTTCAAGACTCTGTTAATGCCTAGCACCTAATTGATCATGGCTGACCGCTAACTTTAACCATCACAAACTGCACTTTTACATGTAATTGGCAATAATAATTATTACATTTTATTAGCATAATTAAATGCAGATACATTATGCTGTGTTGAATTTGATGTTAATGCACTAATACTTATGGAAAATGTCTTCTAGTAGATCCCATGTTGCAGAATACCCTAAGGTATCCTTCTATGCTTCAGTCTAATTCAGGTTCTGACAAATTGATCCAAAACTTCAGAAACTGACAAGTTAGTTAGGAGCCAACCAAAGATTTTAGGAACCAGGCAATGGATTATATATAGACAAATATGTATAATAACTAAAAAGTTAGGAGCCAGCAGTAATATTTTAGGTGGCTCCCAGCATATGTTAAGCCCTGTTCTAAGAGGAGATACGCTATATTATTTAATCACATGATTATTACCTTATATTGTTGAATGATTAGACAATTATGATATGTAGGATACAGTAAGTATGTAAAAGTGCCCTATCAGGCAATATTGCTAGATAGGATACAATATATGTCCGCTGATGAAGTGAACATTTTCATGATAACAAATTTTAACCTAACTGTAAAAATAATTAGCTGGTACTTGGTATTTTAATGGTAGTCATGCATTTACAAAGCAAATAATTTATAGATTATAAACAGTTTGACAGATAATTTTGAACTATGAGGACTATTAGGTCTCCATGGTAACCAGCTTCCTCTGAGGCCTAGTTTGATCCAGGGTTCTAGTGTATGGAGCTGTTTGGCACCTGCTCACTTCCCTGTGAGAACTTTACCAAAGAGCTGATCACATTAAAATGTAGGAATATTTTGGAGATCAAATCATCGGTAGGCTTTTCACAGGCAGCAGACCTAATATGTTTCTATTCTGTTGCATTTGCAGCCAATTTAATGAAAACATCACTCTATACTTATTTGTTTGGAGAGAAAACTTGTCACCATTAACCAAATGTAAAGGACAGACTACCCATTAGTAAGCATAATAAACACACCAAAATCAGAAATAAAAACATGTCTGGCCCCTATATTTGACAATTGTGTCAGCCCCAACAATATACCAAGTGCAAGGACACACTTTACCTAATAAATTACCTTTTTATTTTAATTTCAATAAATGGAACAACATCATAAAAGTTGAACTGTTCAAAGAAAAAGTTGAACAACCTTACAAAAACAGATAGGAGCCAGACAAAGATTGATATGAGCCATATATATAGAAATATATGTATAAGAACTAAAAATATAGGAGCCAGCAGTAAAATGATATGGTTTCCTGACTCCCAGTCATTATCAACCCCCGAAGTAATATATTTATAACCAAAGGTTATTTTGTGCAGGAATTGGATGTTAAATATGGAGCACTTAATTATTAATACCTTCTGCAGTAGCATTAGACTATATATATACCTGGATACTGTGTACTATTAATACTGTGTATCCAGTAAGCATAATCTTAGAATAATTTTAGAGAATAGGAGGTATTTGTATAAAAGAACCAAGTGCAACAAGGCTGTGAATGGAGCAGAATGAAAGAAGCCTTGCAACACGATAGGAACTATAAGTAAATATAGTGCAACAAAATGGTTACCACAAAAATCCATAACATTTAAAAATTGCTAAAGATCACTTCAGAAAGTGAGAAACTGAAACATAGATTGGAGGGTAGATATGAACCAAAAATATGTATCCAGTCTGCCCGTCCTATCTACCTAAATGCTCAGCTGAATTAAGCCTCGGGATTGCTGTATGGCAACCCAGGTATGCTTAAATTCCTCAACTGCGTTGGGTCCTACATCTTCCACTTGAAGACTATTCCACTTATCTTCTACCCTTTTTAAAGTAGTACTTTAAAACCATAGTAGTACTATCGCCCTTAAATCTTCCACCTTCAAATCATGACCTATTGTTCTTGCATTCCTCTTCTTCTGAAAGATATCCCCCCTACTGGACTTTATTCAATCATTTTATGTATTTTAGGAGTTCTGACCTATATGTCTTCTAAGCTACAAATATTAACATCATAAAACAATAAACAAATCTAATGCAAGTATTCCTAAAAAAACATGTTACCACAAGTCAAGGGCAGTTTTGATTTATACTACTGCAATTTACAAATGAATATAGTAATACATATACTCATGGGTGGAATTTCCCCAGGAGCCCAGAAGACAGGGCTCCTAAAATCTGTGCTGCTGGTACCTAAACATATTTTTCCAAAGTATAATATATCTATATTAACTTCTTCCTTCCAGGCTCCTAAAAATAGCCTGCCCGGCTCTTAAGTTTTAGATAATTTTGTCCATTCCTGCATAATACATACCGTACATGTACCCATAAATTACAACAGAATGTTGATGTTTACTTAGCTTATTAAATCTCAGTAGTGCCACATATTCCCAATACTAACACAATTCTTCTGTATTAACTATTACTGAATTTTAAGTATAATTTACAGTACATTTGAAATTGTGTTGAATGCTTCGATCTGAGGTTCATAGACTCTAATTTAGTTTTGGAGATCATGTTAAACTGGCATGTATCTATGAAGAATTTGATGAATGACAAATAACACTCGGTCCATTTGATAATGAATTTTAGAACTTTAAGCCTTGAGTGTCCTAAAACCTATGACTATCACAAACATATAAGATTTCCTTTACAGTATTAACCTTTTATATTTCGGGTTGATAGTTGTTTCACCACCTTTATGGCAGTATTTCTAAGGCTTTCATATTCTAATAACATAGAATAACAACTTGCGTCTTCTTTAATGGGATAAATATTTAGACAAGTACATCAACAGTGGCAATTATAAGGGCGAAGTGTTTGCACTGTTTGTTTTTTATAATTTAACTAACGTCCATAAAAAGTGACATACTATCCATGACGTGTATATATAACTGCGAATAATGGGTAAAGCCAAATTGCTACTTATAAAATTTGAACTCATTATAATTTTTATTAACATGATAGTGTAGGAAAGGTGGTGCAAATCAAGCTTGTGTGTACACTGGAGATAGATAGATAGATAGATAGATAGATAGATAGATAGATAGAATACATGTTTAACCGTCATAGGATTCAAGCCCTGTGGGATGCTGTATTGGCACACAGACTGCACTATATAAAGTATAATATCTCTGTTTAGGTCACAGGGTTTACACCAAGGGTTTGTATTTATATTCATAGCAAATATTTCCTAACTGAAGTTTGTGGTTATGCCAACACCACATGTGCAATATAACTCAGGAGTCATGAATATAAACAGGCTGCCATCTCTATATAATTCAATTTTAATCATTTCTACAAATATTTATGGATATATATTTGTTAATATATAAGTTATAAATCACAACACTTTCAATTATGGCAATTATTCAGTATAGCACAGGAATATAGAGATTACATCCCCAAAGTAAGGTGAGGGGGCCCCTCTTAATTAATGCTGCATGCATCTGTATATATTAAGGATGCATTTTCATAACACATTATTATAAGCCCTAGACTAGATTGCAAATCACTTAGGGCAGAATATCCCTGTACTTTATACTATACCATGATGATGGATATTACAACCATGTCTAATATTTACACTGTGTAGTACTCCTGCACAATAGTTTCTATATACATAAAATAGGATCTATACGGTTGCATTCCCCTTCTCGATTACTATCTTGTGGTGAAGGGGCTTGTGTACCTCAATGAAGCTGTACCATGTTGGGTCACCCAAGATGGGTAGGTCAGGGCAGAGAGGTCAGACAAATTGCTGTCCACTGGAGAAGGGACTGGTAACCCACTCCAGTATCTTTGCCAAGAAAACCATATGGATACACACAACCAGAAACAAGATGTACCGGGTGTGCTGTGGTCCATAAGGCCGGACACAACTGAAAGACTAAACAACAACAACATACCATTTTATTAGCTCCACTGGAAAAATGCCCATAGTGAGGTTGTATCAATCTATAGGATATGAAATGCTCAGTGCAGACTGTATACAGAGCTCAGAACCTTGATATAAATAAGGATGTGCTTCATGTATAAAGACAACCAATAAAGAACTTTCAATCCCTCACCTACATATATACATTCTCCATACAGGTCTATTTAGGAAGCCCTATATGAACACTCACATAATCTGAAGGCACCCTCATATGACAAATGAACAGTCATCACATTTAATCCCAAATGTCAGTGAAGGTAGTCATATAGATACTGTGGGCAGATCTCACTCACAGATATTCCATATCCTCCATGTGGGCAGATAGCCATCACATACAGAGTAAAGACTCCATAGATAATCCATATGCCCAATGTGAATAGACTCATTATACAGAGCTCAGAGACCATATGCCCTATGTGCAGACAGATGATCCATACAGGACTCACTCCAGAATCACCAAATGTACGGATTACAATACACACCATATATAAAGTCCATACCCCCAATATATAGATGTAGATGACCCCACACTTACCCACAGCCGCCCCCTCCCCAGTGATACCCCAGACACACTCCCCCTCCCAGTGATACCCCAAGTTATACCCCAGGCACACTACCCCTCCCAGTGATACCCCAGGCACCCTGCCAGGCATGTCCAGCTCATTACCTGCCCTCAGGTCGCGGTGCTGAAGTATGTCTGGGTGCAGCCCCCGGACTCTTCTTCTTCTCCTCCTTCACCAGCCGCCACCGGGGGCTCCTCCTAACTCCTCTAGGGGGTCCGAACACACATCCACCGTCACCCCGGACCCCAAGGCTCCTTATATCTGTATATGGGGGTGACACACAGCGCCTATAGATACTGCCTAGAGATAGCAGACACAGCTCTCCCTCGCAGCCAGCGATCAGGCTCCTATTACACACGGACACGAGCAAAAGGGGTAGTAACAGATTGTGTATCCCCAGCAGTTCCTGTATCCCTCGCTCTCATGAACCAGCACTCAGCCACAAGCCCCGCCCCCGACTCTCACTCACACACCGCTTCTGTTCACTTAAGGTGGATTAGCACAGTGGCACAGTGATACCAGGCTATTTATTGGGCAACATCTAGTTAGAAACACAATTAAAGCAGATTTTAATTTATCATCTATTTTATCTTGTATTTCTCCTTTTCTTAATATTGTTGAACAATGAATTAGTGATTATCACCCACACTTGGCATGGCCAGATTTCTCATTAGGCCAACTAGGCAGCCGCCTAGGGGCGCTCCAATGTGAAGGGCGCCTTATTCCACACTTCAAAATACTCCTTGGAATAAAAAAAGGAAATACCTGAAAATAGAGCATTACAGGAGGGAGAAACCAGCTGTGTGTAGTGGCGCCGGAGATGTAAATCCAGCCCTGACTCTGGGATACGCTGACACCCGATGTATTATCAGGGAAATAATCCCATATAACTGAGTATCAACACACACACTAGTAAGTGTAAACAAAATCAAAGAGAAACACAGCATTTCAAGACTAGGGATGTGAATATATGGATATAGCTGAATTAGCGAATGTTTCACAAAGATACTGAAAATAAATAAAACTTAACGTTTATTGACGGAAAAAAATAAAACACTTATAAATAGTCAATTTATAATTATTTTTTTTATGTATTAAAATCTGGCAAAGAAAAAATGGCTGGACGAGTGCTTAGCTTAGAGCATTAGTGAATATGCCTGAATAATACATTTATGCCATTGTCACCGCTTCAAATAGCTATTCAAAATAAATAACCATGAATTGAAATCAAATATCACATGCAGATAGTAAGTGGTTGACGTAAGTATATATTCACCCAATTGTTCTAGGTAGGATTTACGTTATCAATTATAGTGTCCTTTGATAGTAACCATCAATTGGAATAATACAATATGTTGTAAAATGTTACAATCGAGAAACACTCTCAATCAAATATCAATGAGATGTAACCATAGCTTTGGGCAATCAAAAGAAGATAATGAGTCATGATACAATGTTTTTGATCCAGTCATTACATTTTTTAAAGTCATCTATAATGTTTTTAATTAATTATTTTCAGTATCTTAGTGAATCATTAGCTAATTCAGCTATCACATATATAGTTGTCATAATTTCGAGTTTGTTGGTAACGCTATGTTAAAAGTTATGGGTTTGACACGATCCGCAATGAGCGCTCATCGCAAGGCTCGTGGGGGGGGGAGCTCTCAATAAACGCCAAAGGCGCTCATTTCAAGGCCCACGATGAACGCCTTTGGCGCTCATCGCAAGGGCCGACATTTTCTTTCAAGCCCGTAACTCGGAAGATATTGGGAGGCCGCCAAAAGACGCTAATTGAATAGAAAATGAGCTACCAACCTCACTTATGGGCTCCCTGCCTCCTCCTGAGGCAGGGAGTCTATTAGTGAGGTTGAAAGGTCATTTGCTATTCAATTGGTGTCTTTTGGCAGCCTCCAAACAGCTGCCGAGTTACGTCCTTGAAAAAATATGGCAGCGCTAGACACGTAAAAAAATGTTCAACCCTGCAAGGCTTGGAGCAATAGCAATTTATGATTCAAGCTTCAAAAAAAGTTACAGGTTTAACCGCCGCCAAGCCCACAAATGGTTTCAAAGCCGTGAGAGGGGGCCAAAGAGAGACATGGGAGGGAGAGGGGTGGAAAGAGACACAGGGCAGGGAGGGGGGGGGGGGGATAGACACATGGGAGGGAGGTAAGAGGGGGAAAAAACACAGGGCAGGGAGAGGGGCAAAGAGACAGCGGGAGGGAGAGTGTGGAAAGAGACACTGGGGAGGGGAAAGAGACACAGGGGAGTTATGGGCTTGCGCCTGTTCACAGCGCATGCCCCAGCCAGCAATGAGCGTCAAAACCGATCATTGCAAGGCTCGCAAAGAGTGCCTTCGGCACATAAAGTAGAGGGAAGGGGAAGGTGCTCATTGCGAGGACCTCAAGTGGAGGGTTTGCAGAGGCCTGCCATGAGCGACGAAGAAGCTCATTGCAGGGCTTGCCATGAGCGCCAAAGGCGCTCATTGCATGGCTCGTTAAGTAGAGGGGGGAGAGGCTTGCAATGAGAGCCAAAGGCCAAGTTAGAGGGGGGAAAGCCTTGCATTGTGTGGCAAACTGCTTTGCCAGGCTTGAAATTTTATTGCCGTCATTTTTGACAGGCAAGTCGCTAGTATATATATATATGCTAGTATATATATATATTTAGTAGCCCTTGGTGTGCTTTTCTAAATTTTACTTTATTCCTTTTTTTCTGTCTGAATGATTAACCCATGTCTACAGTGAATTTATGCTGCCTCTCATTGACAGCCAATCACAAGGATTCTACAGAAATGTTACACCTGGGTATGTCCTTGTATTGGCCAAGAAGATAAGGTATTCTCATTATATTGGCAACCTGGCCTGAGACTAGGAAAGCAATATTTGGTGCTTCTACTTGGAACAGTTTTACAATAAGATGAAAACAAGTAAACATTTTATAAAATTAATTTATAATTATTCCATTATTATGGTGATTAATGCAGATTAAATACAAAATATGTATATGCTATACATAAGTTTAGTTACAAGCAATGACAAGTTCAAGATTAACTCGCTGCAAATGATGGAGGGCCCTGTCTTTGAGCTTGGAATCCGGTGTCCAGAGCGCTTTCCCTAAAGCACTGCGCAGGATTGAAACTCGCAGACTTACAATCTAAAGGTTAAAGTTTGTATGTGGTACGGTAGGGAGAGAGTAGTGCTGAGCATGTTGGGGTGGAAGGTTATAGTCTTCTTTAAAACGGTGTGTTTTTATTGAAGTTTTGAAGGAGTTAAGGCAGGAGGATAGTCTGGCAAAGCAAGGCAAAGAGTTCCAGAGAATAGGGGCAGCGCAAGAAAAGTCCTGGTGGCGGGAGTGAGAGGAGGTGACAAGAGTGGTAGAAAGAAGAAGGTCGTTAGCAGAACGAAGAGGGAGTGTGGGGGAGTATTTGGAGATGAGAGCAGAGATGTATGTGGGTGCGCTGTTTGTTGTTGAGGGCTTTAAGTTAGGGTCAAGATTTAGTTTTATTCTGGAGGCTAAGGGAAGCCAGTGGAGTGATTGACAAAGAGGTGGTGCCGACACTGAGCAATGTGTATGGAAGATGAGTCTGGCGGAGGCATTCATTATGGATTGAAGTGGGGAGAGGCGAGTGATGGCTTTCGGCCAGGTAGCTACAGGCTTGATCAATTGAATGGCTCTACAACTGTTTTCGAATTTCAAGCCTGCAAACTTATGGCCAGTATAAAGTCAACTGCAATTGAATAGGGGCCATATCTAGCAGTTACCTTTGTTGGCAAAATCACTATTGAATATGCGCCCCTCTTTGGCCATTTGAAATGTTGTGAGAATTGCAAAACCCATAATTATTTATATTCTAATATAAATCATGTGTTAAATACAGAATACAATAAAGTGAGCAGTATTTACTGACCATTTAATTAGCATAATTTGCAGTGAATATACAATGCTACAGAACCAGTGAAATGTATTATAATTTGCATGCAGATTCATAATTACTCTTCATATACTCACTACTCACATGTCTAATTACTGTCACTGCAACAACGAAGTAAGGAAATGGGTAGAGAGAGATCCAGGATCTCATTATAATAAAATTATCAGTGAATTAACAATGAAGGGGAATTTTACGTAGTGCCATCATAGCATACCTCTCTACTGTGCTTTCTGTTATTTTCTCTCAAAGTCTAAAAGAAATATAGAAGCCTAAAGTAAATATGCCTGTATGGAGTTTGAAGGATGTCTAAAATGTAGTTTACACATCGTACAGAATGGCAGTAACACTATCGAATAGTACATAATTTTTCAAGAATATGAGTGTCACATTTTGCCCATTTAAAACATTGGAAGCAATGTATTTGACAGCTATCTATAGTGAATCATATGGTTACCACACAGACACTACTGTACAGCAACTGGGCCTCCTTGTATTTATGGATGAAGTTCATTAGTGACATTTAATATTTGTATTTATAAAAATAATGCTTTTTTGAAGACTACAAAAAGTAAGCTCATTGCTTCGCTTTTTATATGGTATTTCCTATATAGTACCTCAGTGGATATAAACTATATTGTTAACATGAAAGGCTGTTTCTTTTTTAACTTTCTAAGTTGTCTTGGCCATTCAAATTTAGTTTTTGTTCAAAAGAGTACAGTATATACTCAAGTATAAGCCGAGTTTTTTAGCCCTTTTAAAAAAGGCCCCCTCGGCTTATAATCGAGTCACCCTGTGTCTCTTCCCCCCCTTGTGTCTCTCCACCCCGTGTCTCTTCCCCCTCTCCGTATCCTGTGTCTCTTCCCCCCTCTCCCTCGTGTCTCTTTCCCTCCCCCTCCCTTATCATCCTCCTCATCCTCCCTCCTCATCCTCAACCGCCCTCCTCAACCCCCTCTCATCCTCAAACCCCTCCTCAACCCCCCTCGTCATCCTCATCCCCCCTCCTCAACCTCAACCCCCCTCCTCAACCCCAACTCCCTTCCTCATCCTCCATCCTCAAACCCACTCTTCACTTTACCCCTCTCTAATTAACTCCCCCTCTCCGTTTCCCCTCCCTTACCTTCCATCAGCAGCTGCTCCTCCGCTCCTCTGTGCGTCTTGACGTGACGTCACATGCGCGTCACGTCATTAGCATTGGCCAAGTCCCGACGCAGCTGGAAGACGCGCGGAGGAGCAGCTGCTGATGAAAGGTAAGTGAGGGGAAAAGGAGAGGGGGAGGTAATTAGAGAGGGGTAAAGTGAGGAGGGGGGTTGAGGAGGGGGGTTGAGGATGAGGAGGGGGGATGAGGATGGGGGCTGAGGAGGGAGGTTGAGGAGGGGGGTTCAGGATGAGGAGGGGGTTGAGGAGAGAGGTTGAGGAGGGGGGTTGAGGATGAGGAGGGGGTTGAGGAGGGAGGATGAGGAGGGAGAATGAGGAGGGGGGTTGCGGAGGGGGAGGGGGTGTTGAGGAGAGAGGATGAGGAGGGAGTATGAGGAGGGGAGTTGAGGATGAGAAGGGAGGATGAGGAGAGCTGTTGAGGAGGAGGGTTGAGGAGGATGGTTGAGGAGGGGATTGAGGAGAGAGGTTGAGGAGGGGGGTTGAGGATGAGAAGGGGGTTGAGGAGGGAGGTTGAGGAGGGGGGTTGAGGAGGGGGTTGAGGAGGGAGGATGAGGAGGGAGAATGAGGAGGGGGTTGAGGAGGGGAGGGGGTGTTGAGGAGAGAGGATGAGGAGGGGGTTGAGGATGAGAAGGGAGGATGAGGAGGGCTGTTGAGGAGGAGGGTTGAGGAGTGTGATAAGGGAGGGGGGAAGAGACACGATGGAGAGGGGGGAAGAGACACAGGGGAGGGAGAGTAGGGGAAGAGACACAGGGGAGGGAGAGGAGGGGAAGAGACACAGGGGAGGGAGGGGGGAGAGACACACGGGGGAGGGAGAGGGGGGAAGAGACACAGGGGAGAGAGAGGGGGAAACAAGAAAGGGGCACAGAGGGCACACAAGAGGGGGACACAAAGAGCACAAGAGGGACACAGGGGGCAGCACATTTTCCACCCTCAGCTTATACTCGAGTCACTAAGTTTTCCCAGTATTTTGTGGTAAAATAGGTGCCTCGGCTTAAACTTGGGTCGGCTTATACTCGAGTATATACGGGTATATTTCCACACTCCACTTGTCCTTTAAAACATGCGTAGCACAGACTGAACAATATTCAGCCAAGCCTTACACAATTAATCATGATCTGCCATGTAAGAGCTACTAATTCCCATGCCAATACTACAGAAGCCAAACATCCTTAAGGGCCTACCTCATTCAGAATGCTTACAGACAGTCCATGTTGACCTGCATATTTGTCCATTTGTGAATTATGTTATATACTTGATTCCAGTAGGATTTTATTTTTACCAGGACCACCATACAAGCATTTAATCTTCTTCTGTATTAATGCATCATTAACACAAGGCGCTCATTGCAGGGGTGGAGATGGATCATTGCAAAACCAGCAGGAATTAGCTGCAAAGCGCCAAATTAACTTACACACTCACACACAGCACAGGGGGACAGCCAGGGAGCCTGTGAGTCAGGTTGCAAGTTAATGTGAGGCATATTTGGCGTTTTTTTAAGATCGAAAATCGCCTAAGCGAGAAATAAAATGGCTGCTGAAAAAAAGTTACACAATGAAAAAGAGGACGAAGGACGTAAAAACGAGCCCTAAGCAGTAAGACTTAATGCAAGCCAATAATCAAAGCCAGTGACATTTAACCCAAGGCAGTAACACTCATCGCGAGGCTGAAGGTGCTCAAGTGCAAGGCCTATAAAGTACACAGGGGGAGAGGCTTGCAATGAGCGCCAAAGGCGCTCATTGCGAGCCATGCGATGAGCACCGAAGGTGATCATTGCCAAGCAGGAAGGTTGTGGCTCGCGATGAGCACAAAGGGTACTCAGAGGGGCCATAGCGTGGCAAACAGCATTGCCAGGCTCCAAATGTTATTGTAATTTTTTGACGGGTAAGTCATTAGTAAAATAAATAAAAGCAAGGGGAATTTGTTGCATCAGAGACTGGGATCCCTGCTCCGAAGAGATTACAATCTAGAGTAGATTTTCATAGGCCACGCTTCTGTAATAATTATATGTAATTCCGGTCAGTATCTAAAAAAATATTTTGCTGGCCACATTAAAACATGAACAACACATAATCCAAAATACTATACAGTGTTTAGTTAATGCATCCTGAATGTCTCCTTTTAATATGCTCTATTAATAGGAGGCTGTTTTTAATAAATCCTGTAAAATAATTCTATTGAAGTACATGTATTCTGTATTTAGTATCCTTGTTAGGATGGGGAGGTGAATCAGTCAACAAAAACAAGTGGATTTAAACACTTCAATTAGTAGTTTGATGATATAATAATCTTACTGTTTTGTAAAAGCTTAGTTAATTGTTGGATGATTGGGCTACCTATGTGGTTTGCATTAAATCGGGTGCCTAATTACTACATTATTGGATAAATCCTGGACAATGGAATGAATGTTCGCTATAATAAAAAAAACAGACGAGGGAGTCGATTTTATTACTACCAAAGCGGTTTCAGTACTTGATGGTGTAAAATATTTCTGCATGTAGTGAGTGACCCAAGGTTAGCAATGCTAGGCATGACTGACTATCCCTGCTCTTGACAGCGGGTGACATTTGTAGTTATTTGGACCATAAGTGTATAGCTACCTTCTGGCCCTTGGTGGCAAGGTTACTTAGAGTACTCTTGGATTGAGGATAAAGTTACATTTGTGTGGCTCCAAGTGATTTGATCAGATTCATTTTTTTTTTTCATTTAAATTACTCCACCCCAACTATTGATATTCTAGTTAGGATAGTATATATTTTAATTACATTACTTTATGAATCCCATATTAACGAAAAAATAGGAGCGCGCCCTAATTTCTTACTCTAATAGATTTCAAATTCACAGCCTTGTGAATCCACTTTTTGGGATAAAATCTACATTTTTGAAGACTCTGTTTATAAGCACATGAATCAATCTTGTGCTATATTAGGGCTGGATCAAGTAGGTGTGTGTTTTGGCTATCAGTATAAAGATGGGTAATGAGGGAAAAGAGAGTGATTATAAATATATTGGATAACATTGAAATAGACACAACTCCTATTCCCTCTCAATGGTCCAGAAGCAGACCCCTTGCATCATTCACTGCATCCATAGCTTTTTTCCTGAGTAATTGTGCACTGAGTCAGACTTAAAGTTTTCAAACAAAACCTTTTTTTTATTGTGCGGTGGGTCTTTCAACTTTTATTAAATCTATTTACATGTAGTTCTAATTTTATGTGGATATTGAGTATTTCAGTTAAAAAATAAAGGTGATACTATAATCTTAAAGTGTTTTGCCTATTAATACTAATAAAAGTTCTTTATCAGAGCATAGTATAACTATAACACTTTGGTGGTACTTAATATATATTTTAGTAGCCCTTTAGTTGTCACTGGACAGTAACTTGGATAATCCACCTTAAATGAAGCCAAGTTGAGAGAGTCTGTGAGAGACATAAGGGAGGGTTTGGAAGCTGAATGCTAACACAGGAGATAGAGGGGGGTGCAGGATTTGCTGGGGGTACACAATCTCTTACACAGTCCAGTGATCAGCTGCTGCAGCACATCCCAGCAGCACTGCAAATAGGAGCGCGCATGGAACAGGGAGAAGGGAGGACAGCAGGCGGGAGCGCGCATGGGGGAGGCAGAGATAGTGCTGGAGGAAATGGAGGGGGGAGCGTGCTCTTAGGCTGCCTATATTGGGAGGGAAGACACATGCACACTGGCCCTATGGTCCACAAGGAAGTTGTGGGCGAGGAAAAATGAATTCACTAAAAGGGCTTCCCTAGGGGGGGCAGCTGTGATCTAGTAATCAGATAATTACCACATACAATTACTTTGGTGTGAATATAAATAAATGATAAAAATAGCCATTCTCTTGCTGTATATCATGGCCATTCTCCAGTAACCAGATCCCTGAAGTGTTTTATATTTGCTAGCTGAGACACATTTGGAAATAGATATGTAAATGTGACACCCACTCACAGGTTCAGACTGGTTCCCTGACAGGGACTTCCCTTACAGTGATTTTGCACTTTTAGTCAAAGGGATTTTTGGCTTTACCATGGGTTGTTGTTGTTTAGTCGTTCAGTCGTGTCCTGCATTCCGTGACCCTATTGACCACACCCCCCAGGCATATGTTATGTCTGGTTGTGCTTATCCATAAGGTTTCTTGGCAAAGTTGATGGAGTGGGTTGTCAGCTCCTTCTCCAGTCAGACCTCACTACTATGATCTGCCCAGCTTGGGTGACCCTACATGCCATAGCTCACAGCTTCATTGAAGTACACAGGTCCCTTCACCATGACAAGGTACCGACCCAGGAGGGGTTACCGTGGTAAACCTCTCTAAATGTCAGGCGGTGTGAGTGAATCATACAGAAAAGTGCTTTTAAAGCAAACAGCAGGAAAATGCATTGCCAATTTACAGCTTGAGTACAAGAAATGCAGATAAGAAGAGTTCAAGTTCAAGATGACCTTCCTTAAACGGATTCCCTCTCCTGAAGGGACTGATTAACTTTATTTACTGAGAATCTTTTTTTTCTTTTTCTTTTATTATCAAAGAGCAGTTTATACTGAGAACTTTGTTGGTTTTAGTGCCTTGAACAGTATAGCTCCAACTTGCCAAGCTTATTTTTCACTTGCCAGACAGCTCAGTGAACCACTTTATGCAAACTTATTAAGTTTTACTTAATACTATTTTAAGGAGACACATAAGCAATGTAGAAGAAAAGCTTATTTTAGAAAGTGATTCAATTTATAAGAAATAAAAAACAGAATTTCTGCATAAATGGACATTTAGCCACATTAAATTCCCCCAACGTGTAAAACCGTAGCCCGCAAGACTTGCAGCTATTAAATTGGCCCCGTAAAGCAATCTGCGGGTTATGTGCGAAAAAAGTCTATGGACCGTGGAACTTTGCGCCTGCAAATTTTTTGTTCTTTCAAGCCCGTAACCGCAATTTCGCTATTAAATTGCAACTAATTTCCAAATATTTTATATTGCAGATCACTTTCCCTTTTATTATATATACAGTAGTGTGTGTTTATTTGCATTCACAGTGCTACATATAGGACTTTTAGCCCCTATTAGGTCCTCTCTAGCACCCGTAGGCTTTTTGTCTCCATTTGCATGTTGCAGGCTTAAACATCAGGGATTTTGTTGCAATTTAGAATTTGGAACTTAACAGTTACGGGCTTGATCGAACAAAGGATTTGCGGGCGAGCAAGTCAAATTTGCACGTCTCGTAGAGTTTTCTCGTCCCTATCCCGTCTTTGGCGGGTTGCTTTATGGAGCCAATTTAATAGCTGTAAGTCTTGCGGGCTACGTTACTGGCTGGGATTTTAAACGTTGAGGAAATTTAATGGGGCTATTGGTTTGGTCTATACTTTAGGAGCCTATTCTAAGCAGTGCATTAAATCACACATAACAAGATCAACTTTATGTCAGAAAATCACAAGAAAAACGATGAGAAGTAGGAATAGGGCAGTATACACATAAATACACCACATAGATCACAACAGTGATCTTGTGGCACAGCATTCTTTAAACTGAACATTGTTTTGGTAGTAATATAGGATGGTGCCCTTATGGATTGCTACCTTGTGGTGGTGAAGGGGCTTGTGTACCTCAATGAAGCTGTGAGCCATACTATGTAGGGTCACCGAAGATGGGCAGGTCACAGAAGAGAAGTCAGACAAATCAATGTCTACTGGCAAAGGAACTGGCAAACCACTCCAGTATCTTTGCCATGAAAACCTTATGGATTAGCACAACCAGACACAAGATGTTCCTGGTGTGCAGATGTCCCTAGGGTCAAGGATAGTCGGACAAAAATGAATTACTAAACAACATAGGATAGTAGGGAGACTTGAGCATGAACAGTTCCCCTTTGTCAATAAAAGCAGTAGTTGCTTTATTTGCAAATTAAAGTTCTATGTACCCCATACCATATATTCTGGGTAAGTAAAATTTATATTAGACAAATGTATTTATACATTTTCTTTTATCTGTAATAACATCTGAAATTCGAAGGCACACCTAGCAAAATTCAAGGCTCACTATTATACTGCAGAGCACACTTTGGGAACTACTGGTTTAATGAAATGTGTATCAATAGATACACCAATTAAATCCCCAATACATATTTGCTAAAATAAATGGAATTTGTACAAGATCAGTCAAGGAAGAAACTTTGATCCGCATTCAATTGAGGTTTCGGGAGATCCGGTGAGGTCGCAAGCTATTTTGCTATTCAATTGGCGTCTTTTTGCGGGTTCTGATCGGCTTCCGAGTTACGGGTTTGAAAATATTGTGATGGTTAAACTTGTAACTTACAGCCTCCAGAAGCCTTTGATCTGTCACTTTCGCAAGGCTTAAATCGCAAATCGCTATTCAATTGCTTAATTTCCCCAAGCCCGCAAATGTTTTCACACCCATAAATGGCAAATGAAGGAGAAAATCCCATGAGTACTAGAGAGGACTAAAGACCTACTCGTAGCACTGTAAATGCAAATGAAAAATAAAAAATACTGCACTGTAAATAATGGGGAAAGCGATGAAAGACATTAGAATTAATTGCACAACAGTCTCAAGCTCGCAAATCGGCAGGAAATTACACTTATATTTATGTGTCATTTCGGGGTTAAAGATGGACTAGATCAGTATTGGCATTCATTTTCATAAATCTTTATTTTGTGGGTTTGCGATCGCATGTCGGACCCTGGAACCTAATTGATGGACATGTAACCTCCATGTTTTACTGTCGTAATAATGACAATGTCTCATTTTCTATTGGCTGATTCGAAATGGGCGGTTACGGTCAAGCTGAAACGTATTGGTGAATAAGAAGAGTAATGTTTTTGAGAAATACCACTCTTTTTATCAAGTCTTGAAAGACTCTTGAAAGCTAATCAATCTAAATTTTGCTGTTTTTTTCCAATAAAAATGTATTGCTAGATTCTACAATATGCCTTTTGCTTTGGTGAACAGAAACTAACCATATCAACTAGGTAAACCAACAAAATTCTATGTATTTTCTATAGGTACTTTCAATTAATTTAACAAAAGCTTAATTAACTTCTAATATAATACATTATTCTGTATTATTCTTATAGATGACATATATGACACAATAGAAAGCTAAATAAATCCATTGATGAAGAGCAGAGCTAGCACAGTGAAGATGATGGTTAATTGTTAATGCATTTACACATAAAACAGACAACAGACAAGTTAAATTAATATATATTTTAAACACTTGAGGATTACAAGTATTGGGCTAAAAGTGTTGAAATTAAAATCACACATATGTAAACCTGAGTCTATTATTCTGCTATATTTGGAGCTTCACTAACATTACATTAGTGCCATGGCATCAATGTGTCTGGAGCTTTCCTACTAAAAGTCTACTAATTATGCCCTGGTCACTCATAATTTCCGAGTGTTCTTTGTGTCCTTTAACTTTTAATTCTACAGCAGGATCTGAGTGATTACTACAAAGACCTTGAAGGAACTGTAGATCTTTTCCAACCACAGAAAATGTGCTAATTGGATGCATAGCATTAGAAGTATATCAAAATTCCCTGGATTATGAGTGCATCGGATAGTGGAGAATTAATAGTGTATGAAAACATTTTATTGCATGACAAAATACCAAAATAAACATTTAAACACTTAAAGTTAGCAAAGTGTCTTGTAATTTCTGACAGTTGAAAATTAGTGTTAACACCTCCTCCAAACCCAGGCTAAATTAGCATAAAATTAATAATTCGTTTTGGCCAATCAGGAGAAAGCAGAGGTTAGCTAAAATATTTGAATAAAACTGTGGGGTTCCTGTTTGTGCTGCAAAGCAGCCTGGGATATGTAGTGTGACACCATGTAAAAAGGTGCCATGGCAGCAGCACAGCACACAGCAGTCATAGGAAGCCCCAGGGAGGGTTAAATCCCAGCAGTGACTTGGGGGCTGACAACAGTGCTCCCCTATTGGCTGAGGAATACACAGCAGGTGAATTATGGATTAAATTGTCCTTTAATGCTGCACGCTGATTGGGGGAGGGGGGTGTTAGGGGCCTGTGTGGACTTCCCTGGAAACGTAAGCATAATCATTAAAGGGATTTGTAGATATTAATAAAAAATAAAATGTTATATGAAATGTGGCGCATATATGAAGGATGCTTTTTGCCTAAACAATGCAAACATGTAATCAAACAGGAAACTTGGATATGCCTTTAAAAATACACAACACAGGAAGACCTAGATAAAGAGGAACTGTTTTGCTGATTTTGTTTTTCATTTCATTTATTGTTTGGCCACTTCCATGTTTTCATGGCTTATACGTTTTACTGCATGAATGGTACACATGATAAACAAGTAATTCTACAAGTCGGCACACTCCAGTATTCCAGAGTGACAAACAAAGCTGATCCAGCCTCATATGTACAGCCAGTTACAGGAATGCATTCATTGATTTTTTTTTAGCTAAACTGATTTTGCTCTGCTGTTAAAATATAAATTACTCTGTTGACTTGTCAACATTATTACAACAGTGTGTCAGTCATGGCTAAAACTTTATGGGTATCAACTCGTGGATTTTGCTAAGTGCCATTTTACTTTGAAAGCTTAATAAACATGTTTGAACAATTACATAAACTGTTGAATTTTATTAGACCTGATAAGTCATGTAAAAATATGGGGAAAATATTGAGATCTCTTAGGGTGTGTTTAGTCAGCCATAAGTATGTTTTAAAAAAAGGATAAATGCTAAAAACGAAAGCGTGAAATGCTTGGAAACAATGTGACAAAAAATGATACCCTCGGCAAATGTGGTAACAAAAATTCATTTTTGTTGAAAATAGAACTAGAGCTAGCCTTAAGATAGTACAAGGTCAAGTAGCAAATAAGCTTAAGTCTTAAAACAGAAGTGTTAGCAGAGTAGTTTGGTCAAGCAGTCAATATCTACAGTAAAACTTACAGAAATATAATTATTAATGTTTAAAACTTAAAATATAAAGGAATAATACTATAGAGAGGGGAAGTGGGGTACCAACTAATTTATTCTCCTTTGTGACAGTATTATTCAAACATTTATTTTTCAATAAATAATTCCTCAAAATGTAGATCATCTGAAATTTGCAGTAAATACTGCATGTTTTGAAATGCTTGAGGTAGCCAATGAGCAGTGATTTACTTGCCTTAATAAAGAGTCAGTAGTAGGTGAAACATCTCTTAGTGGAAATGAATCACACATAGTCAACTTTGATTTTTTTAAAATATTTTTTTGCCTTTTGAAATTGTTTATGCCTGTTTAGACTCTTATGGAATCCTAGGGGTTAACGGTTATATCATGGGGGTCCTTTAAGGACCCCCATGGTATGGCATTAATTTATAGATGCCGTGTAGGTCCTTCAAGGACCTCTGCTGCAAGGGTTAATTTATAGATGCAATTCAGCTCATCTCAGTCTCCAAAGTTCCCACCACTTTATAAGATACATGTACTTAGAGATAGTTGGATGTATTAAAAGATAGCAATGGAGGTAGCCATGGCAGCATACACCTGCATAAGCAGGTCATTATTTAACATTTTTATTTTATTTACCCTACAAAAACCTTTCTGCCCCAAATAAACACTAGGGGCCTCATTCTATTAGCGGCCGTAAATCGGCCGTAAGGCTGCGATTCCTTGCGGGGGTTCAGTTAACTCGCGATTCTATTGTACGGCCCCGCAAGGATCTCCTTTTACGGCCGGCCGCATATCTTGGTACCGTCCGTAATCTCAGAAATATAAAAAATTAAAAAATAAATTCAAGCCTGCACTGTACAGCTCTGTAAATGCTAGGGATCATATTGGGGGACATGAGGATTAAAAGGAACCCCCTCTCAAGCTTGCACATCAGCCCAAACCCGAGTTCAAATTAACTGTTTATTTTTCGGCTGCGGCGTGGGTGTGTCTGAGGTGCTCCAAGCACTCTGGACTTTTTACATTTATATTTTACGGATATTAAAAATCAAATATTTTATGGATTTGAGTACAGGATAATTATGTGCTATTTTTTCTAACACCTAAAATCCCTTTATAGTCTTCGCAAAGTGCAGGATGGCTTTATTTGAGCTATTTTATGTGCTTAATTGGTGCTAGCGAGACCTCTTTCCTGCAAGTAAGCTGCGGCTCGCTTTTAGCCTTGCAGAGAGGTTTCCCGGAGGAATTGAATTGCAAAACTCTTGCGGCCGTTTTAGATCAAAGGCTTTCCTCTAGCGCGAGCGGCCGCAAGAGATAGCAAGGCACCGGCCGCAAGCCTGCCGGAGCCTCTGGCCGTAAGGGAATTGAATAGCCGAATAGCTTGCGGCCGGTCCTTGCGGCCCCGCAACGGCTGCGGCCGCTAATAGAATGAGGCCCTAGGGGCCTCATTCTATTAATGGCCGTAGGAGATGCGGGGCCGCAAGGACCGGCCGCAAGCTATTCAGCTATTCTATTCCTCTCCGGCCGGGGATTCCGGCAGGCTTGCGGCCGGCGCCTTGCTATCCCTTGCGGCCACACGCGACGGAGGAAAGCCTTTGATCTAAAATGGCCGCAAGAGTTTCGGCCGCAAGAAAAGCCCGGTTGCTATTCTATTACTCCGGGAAACCTCTCTGCAAGGCTAACACCGAGCCGCAGCTTACTTGCAGGAAAAAGGTCCCGCTAGCACCAATTAAGCACATTATAAAGCCGAAATAAAGCCAGCCTGCACTCTGAGGAGACTATAAAGTGATTGTAGGTGTTAGCAAAAATAGCACAACATTCCCCTACACTCAAATCCGTAAAAAAAATATTTTTTAATTTATGTCACATATCCATGTAAAAAATCCATAGGGCTTGGAGCACCTCAGACCCGCCCAGGCTGCGGCCGGAAAATAAACAGTTAATGTAAACTCGGATTTGGGCTGATGTGCAAGCTTGAGAGGGGGTTGCTATTAATCCTCATGTCCCCCAATATGATCCCTAGCATTTACAGAGCTGTACAGTGCAGGCTTGAATTTATTTTTGCGTTTTAAGTTTTCAGAGCTTACGGCCGGTTGCAAGATATACGGCCGGCCATAAGAAGAGATCCTTGCGGGGCCGTATAATTGAATTCCAAGATAACGGAACCCCCGCAAGGAATCGCAGCCTTGCGGCCGTTTTACGGCCGATAATAGAATGAGGCCCTAGTTCTTTAAAATTGACCTTTTAATTGGCCAGATCCATTCTTTGGAGATTATATTGTGCTGTAATGGATATTCTATTGTACCAGGAGTCTCATATGTGCACCGACATAGTAAAGCAGAAAATATTTAATGCTGCATCACATAACAACATGTTATTTCTACTCCTATTAGACATCAAATTGTAAGTCATAGAAATAGCAGTCAGGGAGGATTTAATTTGCATTTTTTTCTGCTTGTGTACCCATCACTAGTTTGTATCATATTGGTGTATAAATAACTATAGTAATCTGTGTTACCTGCAATTGAATGCCTGATGGGTGTGCACACAGCAAATATTTTACCATTATCTAAAAGCACCAAGAAACATTCACATAGTCTATGCAAGTCAACACCAAAAGCTTTGTAGAATTTTTTGATTATTGAATATATGTCTATTCACACCCTAGTCATGTTAATATCTCCCTATTATCAGCCCTATTAAATTTGAAGCCTGTAAGTACAGCGTGAGACCCTCAACAGCTGCGGGCTTG
The DNA here is from genome assembly GCA_027410445.1 of Discoglossus pictus. Taxonomy (NCBI): domain Eukaryota; kingdom Metazoa; phylum Chordata; class Amphibia; order Anura; family Alytidae; genus Discoglossus; species Discoglossus pictus. The sequence continues at coordinate 336,227,302 of CM050166.1, forward strand.
AAATTCGGCTGTGTTACAGAGATATTGAATAAAAGCAGGCCATGTGCTACGGGGTAGAGACGCAAACCTGTAAACCATTTTTCGCACGTTGGATGTGCGGACATGAACATGATCAACTAGTCAAACCCGTAGCTACGGGTTTAGATGGAGCCAATGGTAAAAGAGATCGCCATCATTACGTCACTGAAAAATGGAGGTTAGATTTCAATCTCTTACGGGTTTCCATTCCGAGTTTCTATTGAACCTGCATTCCAGAAATAATGCAATATTAGTAGAGCCATAAATATGATATTCTAGTCCATGCGAGTTCCATTATATTTATTAACACATTGATTGCCGGGATCAATATAACACAGAAATTAAACAGAAAATAAAGTTTTTTATATTGCAGGTTTGCGATCTTGAGAATGTTGTGCTATTCATTTTAATACCTAACATAACTTTCACTTTTAATCTAAGTACAGTAGTGTGTGTATATTTGCATCTACAGTGATATGGATACGACGTTTACACCCTTGCGGGTCCTCTCTAGTACCCATTGGCATTTTGACTCCATTTGCGGGTTATGGGCTTGAACGCCAGTGGATTCCTTGCAATTTAAGCATGATTGGAAAGTAACAGTTCAAATTTCTGCGTCCTGAGGCCTTTTCTCACCCCTACACCGCAAGTCGTCGGCTGGTTGCTTTACGTGGCCGATTTAATAGCCGCAAGTCTTGTGGGCTACATTACGGGCTACGTTTTTACACATGGAGGGAATTTAATAGGGCTGTATATGTCCCCAAACTCTCCCTTCACTGTTAAATAATTTTTAAACTCAAGAGTCCAATTCCTACTCTGTGCCCTCTGCCCCTTCTCCCTCTTTGTTCTCATCTATTGGAGCAAACTCCCATTAAAGGTATATGGAAGTTTACTGGATTATGAATGCATCTGATAGAGGAGAATATGTAGCGTATGAAAACATTATTTTGCTTGAATAGAATTCCAAAATAAGCATAAATAAACTTACCCTAAAGTTTGCAAAATTTCCACGATTTTGAGGCACCACTGAAAATCCAAACTAAATTAGCATAAGATTCATAATTAGTTGTGGCCAATAAGAGGCAGGTGCAACAATGTATCTGTTTCCCTCTCACTGGCTGAGACAAAGCTGCTTGGGAGGTAGCCGTGATACTGACAGCTGGTTCGCTTGGAAACAACTCCGTACAGCTCATTGACTAGGACGCTCTGCTTACATAGGTGCCTTGGGGGTGTAGCTCACATAAGAAATTTTAAATGTGCTTTAAATTACAAATATACAGAATTCCTCAAAATTATTTGATACGAGACTGGCCCAATCAGACAAACTTAAAGCACATGATATCACACAAACTTCTATATACCTTTAAACTTCAGACAGACTCCAAACCTGCACATGTTATGTCTCCCTGAAGACCCACATGCACATCCTCTTCCTGTCTCACTCTGATAAAACATAAAGTCATAAATCTTCTGGCACACCACTCTCCTGCACCAAAGTTTTATGATGTTTGCTTCATTTTTAAATATATTTATAGTTATACTGCCCTTTAGTGTCACGGTTTAAACTAAAATGGGGAGAATTCTACTGACTCAAACTCAGGGAGCCTTGATGACCTGAGAAGTGGTCTTCTAAGTGTTAGATAGTGGGAGTGTTCTTCTGAACACCTGTACCAAATGGCATTTACTGGTTTGAAATATATATCACTACAAGTTTCTATTCATCCACTGATGACGATCACATTCTTGAGTAATAGTCACTTCACTTTTCAGAGTGATGTGGGCTTGCGAAACAATTCTAATGTTCTCAACATTGTGAATTCAATGGGGGCACAAAGCCACAGATGTCATAATCACTCTTTAAGATGCATGATGACAGAATTGCAAAATATGAAAAAGAACCCAAAATTGTATATATTAGAATGAGTTTGAACAATGAAACATAAGAGCACTATATTATCTTAAGAGGTATATTCATGTGATCATTGCAGCCATTTAAGAGCCATTTTGGAGTAGGATTCATGCAAATATGCATTCTGAAAAAAAGGGAGCAAGAGCAAATCCAAGGAATTATAGACCTGTGAGCGTCAATTCTGCAGTGGTAAAGCTTTTAAAACTTAATAAGGGATAATAAACAAGAATATGTCTGAACAAGATTATAAGGAGTCAAGACAGATATATGAGGAATAGGTCATGTCAAACAAATCTAATTAGTTTCTATGAGGAGGTTAGTAGGAACCTGGATCAAGGCAACTCATTGGATGTAGTCGTTTTGGATTTTGCAAAGGCTTTTGCTACAGTGCCACATGGAAGACTATTGTGCAAACTAAGGGATACAGATATTGCAGTAAGTATCTGCTCATGGATTGAGAGCTGGCTAAAAGACAAGAAGCAAAGGGTTGTTGTAAATGGAACATACTCAGATTGGACTGTGGGAAATGGGGATCCCCAGGGTTCAGCATGAGCTCCTCTCCTTAACATATTTATTAATGACTTAGAAGTAGGACTGGAAAGTATTGTCTCCATTTTTTCTGATTACACCAAAGCGTGCAAGGTAATTAAATCAGAAAATGATGTACTTTCCCTTGAGAGGCATTTGCAAAAAAATGGAGGAATGGGCAACTAACTGGCAAATTATATTTAATACAAATAAATGTAAAAATATGCAATTTATATTCTTAATGGAGCAAATCTAGGGGTATCAGATATTGAAAGGGATTTGAGAGCACTTGTGGACAACCATCTAGGTAACAGTGCTCAATGCCAAGCAGCAGCTGTAAAGGCAAATACAATATTAGCATGTATTAAGAAGGGTATAGACGCAAGGAAAGCAAATATACTTCTGCCACTATACAAATCCCTAGTACGCCCTCATTTGAAGTATGGAGTACAATTTTGGGCACCACTTCATAAAATGGACATTTTAGAGCTGGAAAAAGTACAGAATATTTTTTCTAGAAAATAAGAGATATGATTACCTTATATAAATACATCCAGGGTCAATACAAGACTTTGTGCCAAGATGTTTTCAACTGACAGGAGGACATACTTGGAGGTTAGAAGTAAATAGAGTCACCTTAAAGAAAGGGAAGGGTTCTTCACAGTAATGATGGTTAAACTGTGTAATTCCCTATTAAAGGAGGGGGTGATAGCAGATTCAATAGATCATTTTAAAAAGGGATTGGATATATTTGTGTATAAAAAGAGCAATCAGGGTTATCCTGGATTATTAGAGAGGGAGTATTGGTCCATGGAGGAATCCAATCGTCAGTATCTGGTGTCAGGAAGGAATTTTTGTTTTTTCCCCTCTTGAGACAATTGGCAGTGTTTCAATGGGGTTTTAATTCTATTTGCCTTCCTGTGGATCAATTAACAACTAATCTGCATATTGCAGAGGAGATGAGAGGACATCTAAAAAGGTTGAACTTGATGGACATTTAACAAGGTGTATCAGATAGTTCAGAACACTGTTACTGAAATTATTTCATCAGTGTTACCCTTTTGGGCTCCATGGTATTGATTGAATTATAAGACCCCAAAATTGCTCACGTGGAACAAGACGTCAAAGTTGTTCCCTGGAGTTCACTCCTACCCATGACCTTAAAATGGTCACCAGATCTTAAAATACTAGGCCTAAAATACTCTACTACCATACACCCTATAACCTCTTTTCAGGACCGGTTCAACAACTCCACAAAGCTTTCCACTGAGTAAACGTTTTAAAGGTAATTATTTCATGCAACCCTTGACCACAAAAAATGGATCGAAGGCGTTCAATCAAATGCAATTTGGGAAACATTGGTTTAAAATACTTTAAGGTATCTTTCTCTTTCCAGAAATGTATGATTTTTTTTATTTATCAGAGATGTTATGGATATTTGGCTGTTTTATGTTATTTACATCTTGAATAACATGTCTGAAATATTCTGGTAATGCTGTGAAAATGTTACCATTAAATCCAATATGCCCTGATAACAATGCATTATAAAAGTGTATTGATATACTTATAACAGCAATAGCTGCTCTACTCTGCTGACATGACTGATACATAGCAATAGTGATAAATAACTTTAGTTTGGACAGCACAAGGGATCATGTCTAGGCACATGTGTCCTACTATGGAAGTACATACTGTAGGAAGTTTATATTCAACTCTCATATGTTGGCTGTCATAACTATTTTGTCTTCAAAATAAAGTACACCATAATATGAACACATGCTTATTATTATGTATATCTCACTTGATCATAAATATTATTCAGAAGGATGCATAAGTATTTTTCCTTGTCTGTATCCCTTTAAAGATTTAAGAAGCATGCTGAATATAAGCCATCTCCCTGGTGTCCTGACAGTTGTACTTGTTCAGTTGGGATTCATAGAAGTGCTATTGCTGTGATTGCATGTTAATAACTATCCTAGTGAATGCCTGCTAAGGGAGGGTCTGGTAGGAGCATTCCAGCTGTGCAGGATAAGTTACAGAATAGAAAGAATACAGCATAATACATAGTATACACTCTCTTTTGACCTTCTAATTTGCATGTATATCTAGTAAAGTCTTATTTTACTGTTAATATTTAGGGCAAAATAATAGGATTGCAGAGGGAGAGGTGCAGGCTGTACATACTCTGACTATAAAACAATTTCCTATTATTAAAACATTAATATTATTACTCACTATTACAGATAAATGCAACACGTGGCTGTAAAGTTAAGTATGGCCTGGTAAAGATACACTGGGGCGGAGCTACCAATGATGCAGGTGGTGCAATGCACCAGGGCCCTTCCCTGGGGGAGGCAGTGCTGTGTACTTTATTTTTGCATTTAATTTTTTTTTTCTGTAGTGCTTTTCTACTGAAGTTCCAAGTGGTGGCAGTGTGGAGCAGTTCATGCCAGGGGCATTTATTAGGGAAGAGGTGAGAGAGGGAGCAAGAGCAAAGTACAGGGAGATGGGTTCTGTGAGATGGATGCTGAGAAGGGTTGGGTGCTGTGTGGGGATGGATGCTAAGAGGGGTGGGTGCTGAGTTTAAGTGGATGTTAAGAGAGACTGGGTGCTATGTAGAGATTGTATATGCATAATTGTGCTTCACACAGACAGGAAGTAATGGAAGGGAAGTAGTTATGGAAAAGGGTCTAGGGGAGGGGTGTTATGGCAAGTGGTCTTAAGGAGGGGAGCTTTTATGGAAAGGGATCTAGGGGAGGGCACTGAGTGAAGGGGACCTTCATTCTCTAGCTCCCTCACTGAAGATACAACTTTTATCACCACCCAATGCAGAGTGCAAATATTCAGTGATTGAGCAAGGTTAAAAACATCAAGGCACTGAAAAATGAACGTATTCCAAGAGTTCAGATGTTATATGCACTGTGGGACCTATTGCAAGAGGTCAGATAAGTGATCACCACAACAGCACATTGTTGTAATTCTTCACAAACTGGTGAAAGAGAACAGTAGTCAAATAATAGCTTTCCTGTGTATTTGACCCAGATTTTATCTCTAGAACAAGCCAGCTGAATAATGAAAAGCATATCGCTGATAGAACGCACTCTCCAGCCAAATCAAGAACTGAGTGTGAGGCGAATGACAACATCAACCAGACACCCTGGCAATAGACACATGCTCATAACAAGCATTGCAGCAATGGAGCACCTTGGGATGAAGCAGTGGATGAGACGTCTGATTTTATGTAACCAAATTAATAAAAGTGTTACTTTTAAGAACACACTGTATTCTCACTCTTCTTTTTCAAAATGTAATGGCAATGTATCCAGTAGAGGATGTCAAAGAGAATAAAGTGTAAAGAAAATAACTAATAAAATATGAGAGCTAACAAGTAAGTGTAATAGTGCATGGATAGGCCATAATACTATCTTGGATCACCCTGTGGTCTTTCTCTCTCTGTGATTTTATTTTATTTTAAGGGTAATGGATCTTTAAGGGAATCAGAATATATATATATATATATATATATATATATATATATATATATATATATATATATTTAAATATATATATGTATATGTATGTACATATATATATATATATATATATATATATATATATATATATATATATAGTTGTTGTAATTACGAATTGTCTGTCACGCTATGTTAAAAATTACGGCCTCGCGATGAGTAGATGCCCGTTAGAGGGGGGAGAGCCTTTCATTGTGTGGCAAACGGCATTACCAGCTTTCCAATTTTATTGCTGTAATTTTTGACGGGCAAGTCGCTAGTATATATATATATTATTCATTACTTTTCCTACAAAGGAGGGCTGGTTATGCTATGAAAAAGGTGACTGTGTTTTCTTTACAATGTAACCATATGGTAGAATATGGTAGAGGTAAGAGTAAGCTACACCAAGGTAGTTTTAAATGTGTATAAAAAACAGAAGCTCACTATTAATGTAATCTCATATCAAAGAAAGAAAAAGCAGGTTGCAAAACCCTTGACTTCACTTCACAAGCATATGGAATCTGCCTCTTATTATTCAGTTATGACATATATTATTTCCATATTAAGCAATCCATTACATTTGTAATAAAGGAGGGGGGGAAAGGAACGTGTTTGAACTCATAATTTTAATAAAGAAGTTATAAATATATGTGTGATATTATTTCCAAATTAAAACTTTGTTTTAAAGGTTTCCATTTTGCTAGATTGTAAGCTTGTGAGTTTCCAATCTTACTTAGTGCTTTAGGGAAAGCACTGTGTATGTTTGATTTTAAGCTCAAAGACAGGGTGCATTACAAATAAATGAAATAATAATATTAATGAATTAAAATAGAAATCATACTTTTAATATTTTTTTCTTTATGCACAGACTATTAAGAATATAAATAAATGTATAAATAATGCTAGACCTTAAATGTCCATTCTAAAGCTAAGCATATAGGGCCTAATGTTCCATTTTTTATTAGACTCCTATACATATAGACGCTGTCTACATGACTCCAGCACGGGACCGCTCTGTAGATGATGTACTGTACATGAGAGTAACAAAATGGTGGTGAGAGGGTGGAGAGATGTTAAGAAGATCATTATACAAACTGCTTTCTGTACACTGTAAGGATCTGCTTATCAGGATCATTTCTCTTTTTGGCGAGTCATCGTCCATGTGATCTTGCCTTAATGCTTCATATCACAAATATGGTTGAAACTTAAGTCACAACAAAGTGAGAGGAACTGAGGAAGGCACCCACCAACTGCAACAACATGATTATATTTTATAAACCTCTATTTTTAGGGTGGCAGAATTTTTAAAGCATGCACAGGGATACACTTGGTTTGGTGAAAATGTTCAGTAGCACGTATTATGCACATATGTCCTCCCTTAAAGGGGCACTGAAAGCATTTTTTTCTTAGTTGTATCTGAAAGAGGGCATTGATAATGTGTTTCTTTTTTTAAAACTGCTTCACATGTTTATCTTCTCTGGGGGCTTGGCTCTCTCAGCATGTGAGCATTAATAACACTGTATGACTCATATTTGACTGGCAATGAAATCTACAGATGTACGTAAGCTCTGTACATTTTTTGTTACTGTGAATGAAGTTTAATCAGGTTTTACATGTTTTTCATAAAAAACATACAAAAGCTTTGGTAATGTTTATAGCATGCTCTTTTAATGAATGGAAAAAAAAATTCTGTTCCATGTGCTATTACAAATGGTATGTTTTGTCAGTTATAATGAGCTTTGCGATACTGTTTTCAGCATGTATACTTATACGCACTCACATTTAATATTTACACTTCTGTACTGCTTGCGTGTGCATTTTATCACGTGCAAATGACTATATCTTAAAGGCATATCCAAGTTTCATGGATTAATACATTTCTGCCCTCTATAGCCAAAAAGCAGACTTTATGTATGCAGCACATCTCATAAAACATTTTATTTTTTATTAATATCTAAAAAGCCCTCTAATGATTATGTTGACACCCCCAGGGAGTATCTACACATGCCCTTGATCCCCACCCAATCATCATGCAGCATTAGGGGATCAATTTTAACTCATAATTCACCTGCTGTTTCTTCCTCAGCGAAAAGGGGATCACTGATGTCAGCCCTCAAATCACTGCTGGGATATGACTCCCTGTTGCTTCTTCGCTGTGCTGCTGCCATAGCACCTAACAAAGTGCCACACTTCATATCCCAGGCTGCTTTGCAACACAAACGGGAACCCTAGAGTTTAAATCAAATGTTTCAGCTAACCTGATTAGCTAAAACAAATTATGAAATTAATGCTAATTTTGCCTGGGTTTGGAGGGGGTGTTAATCCTAATTTCCAACTGTCAGAAATTACACAACATTTTGCTAAATTCAAGGCAAGTGAGTAAGTGTTTATTTTGGTATTGTTTTCATGCAAAAATGTTTTCATACACTATTAATTATCCTCTATCAGATGCATTCATAATCCAGCAAACTTAGATATGCCTTTAATACTTTGTTTCTATATATTTGCAATCTAGTCAATTTACTTCATTGTAATGCTGTTAAATTGCACCTTAAATGGTGTGTGAGGCTGAGCTTTAGAAACAGTGCCCTGTTGAACACTTTTAGAGTTTATATATATTGTTTTTGAAAGTTTTGTTTATCTTCTATTCCCTGGCCAGTACAATAAGAGGATGGGATGTGCACAGTAAACCTCCCTGGAATTCAGTAAAATGATTTGCCTAACACTTGAGCATATGTGCAGTCAAAAACTGTTAAAATGTTACTGCAACTCAAATGAGCCATCACAGATGATGAATTGCAGGCCTGTCAGAGCTCTAGTTCCTGGTGCTTTCTAGGTGTATAAACTATTTTTTTCCCAGAGATATCAATCTGCTTCTGGGGTGAATTCTCTGGCAGCGGGTTCGGAATGAGTTAATAACCTGCCTCAGGCAAATAAAACAAGAATGAGTCACTGTGAATAAGAGAGCTCGGCAATGCAAACCATTGATTCAATAGTTCTTTTAGGTAAGCACATTTTATATAGGCAGATGTCTTGTGTTCAAGTAAAGCTCACTAGAACTTTATTTTGACATGTTGTTGACTTAATTATGTATTCTGTATTATATAACTAAACATATGTGATGCAAATTTACAAAGAAAATATAGGAATTGGAAATGGGCTGAGTGAACTAGTAAATGTAATGTCTAAAATATATTAAAGTATTAGCAGATTTTAATAAGAGTGCAATGTTTTCTCTTTACATGACAGGTGTGAATAATAATAAATGCACGAGAACACAGTGATCAGATTTCCTCCTAATCAGGTATTTTGTGCTAATTGAGATCTGTGTTCCCAGAAAGAGACCTATACATATACCCCCCAAAACAAAACATGGGCAAAGAGCAAAACTTATAATTTTGAAATATTATGTTATAGTAGATAGTGTTACCGCCATTCTGCACAATGTAAAAACCAAGTGGTAGAGACAAACACACTTGATATATCCACAACACTCCATTATAGGAGGGAGAGGGGATTTTTCCTGAAATAAAAGACTGTCCCTCCCTCCAAATGAGGGACAGTTTGGAAGCATGCTTGCAGCATGATAGGCAGACAGGAGTGTTGGTAGGCAGAGTCTTATCTTGCTTTACATTTACGAAATGTTGTGCAGTCCATGGCCCCTGAATGTAGAATTCCAGAGGATAGCAAGAAGAGACAAGGAGACATTCTACAATGAGTGATGTAAAGAGATTGAATAAGATAACTAAATGGGTAAATCAAGGGATCTCTTCAAGAAAATTGTAACCTAAAAGGCACCTTTCATGCCTAAGTGGGAGTGATAAAAGACAAAAATGGTAGGGAAGAAGATCAGATAAAGAAGAGGTGGCAGGAATACACTGAAGATCTATACAGGAAGGATCTTAACAGCAGTGATGACCTCAATAATTTGTCCAATGACATCTTGGAGAGCAAAGTGAAATGAGCCCTAGGATGTCTTGTTGATAATAAGGCTGTAGGGGAGATGGAATCCCAATTGAACTATTCAAAATTCTACAGGATGATGCTGTGAAAGTGTTACTTGCCTTGTGCCAAATCATTTGGAAAACTCAACAATGGCCAGTAGACTGGAAAAGGTCAGTCTAATCCCAATCCCCAAAAAAGGTAGTGCCAAAGAGTGTTACAATAATCAAACAATTGCACTCATTTCACATGCCAGCAAGGTAATGCTTAAGATTCTACAAGCTCGACATCAACAATATATGGACCAGGAACTACAAGATGTGCAAGCCGGGTTCCGCAGAGGAAGAGGCACAAGAGATCAAATTGCCAATGCCCGCTGGATAATGGAGAAATCAAGAGAGTTCCAAAAAAAATCTACTTCTCCTTCATAGACTATTCTAAAGCTTTTGGCTGTGTAGATCACAACAAAATGTGGCACATCCTTAAAAAGCTGTGAGTATCAGATCATCTCATCCTCCTTCTAAAGAATCTGTATGTGGACCAAGAAGCCACGGTCAGAACTGAACATGGGACAACAGAATGGTTCAAGATCGGAAAAGGAGTGCGACAAGGTTGTATATTGTCACCTTATTTATTTAACTTATATGCAGAGTACATCATGCGTAACGCTGGACTGGACGAATCCAAAGCTGGAATCAATATTGCTGGAAGGAATATCAACAACCTCAGATACGCCGATGATACCACTCTGATGGCTGAAAGTGAAGAGGAACTAATTGACTTATTGATGAGGGTAAAAGAAGAGAGTGCAAAAGTTGGCCTGCTGCTCAATGTTAAAAAGACAAAGATCATGGCAAACGGCAATCTCACTTCCTGGCAAATAGGCGGGGAAGAAGTGGAGGCAGTGACAGATTTTATTTTCCTTGGATCCAATATCTCTGCTAATGGTGACTGTAGAGGAAAGCTATGATATAGATATTAAACTATCAACAAAGTTCGAACTATGGTATTCCCAGTAGTAACATACAGATGTGAGAGCTGGACCATAAAGAAGTCTGAGCACCATTGAATTGACGCCTTTGTATTGTGGTGTTGGCGAAGACTGCTTTGAGTCCCTTGGACTGCAAGAATATCCAATATATCAATACTTCAGGAAATCAAGACAAACTGTTCACTAGAAGGTATGATCATGAGGCTGAAGCTCAAATATTTAGGCCTTATCATGAGATGGCAGGATTCCCTAGAAAAGACTCTGACGCTGGGAAAGATTGAAGGCACAAGAAGAAGGGGACAACAGAGGCGGAGATGGATAGATGAGGTCACTGAAGCAATGAACATGAACCTGATGATGCTCAGAGGGGCAGTGGCTGAGAGATGCACCTGGCGTGCTGTGGTCCATAGGATCACGGAGAGTCAGACACAACTGAACGACTAAACAACAACAATTTAAAAAAATGTAATAGACGTAACAATTGTATATAAATGTGATAAATTAACTCCCAGCTTTGGATCCAGCCTGGGATACATGGGAGGCCAAGGCAAGGGACGAGACCCAAAGAAAAACAGATCACACAAAGGAAGACAGAGGACAAGACTAAATCAATTCTTCTGGAGAACTCCACAACGCAAAACAAGAATAAATACATACAGTTACAGAATGTAAATGAGCCAATGACACAAAAAAAATAACTAAAGCAATCTCTCATGAGAATAGAGAAAAAGAAACTACAGTGATAAATTTATCCCATTTTAAATTGGAAAAAATTTGATCATTTGTACCAGATTCTAATCTCTTTGATAATGTCAAAGATATAAACTTGTTTGGGAGAAAATTGTATTCAGAAAAACAATGAAAGGAACTTGCACAATTGGCTTTATCCTGACAAGATTGGACTAGCCAACATCCAATCCCTCTTAAAAGGGGTATACTAATTGGCCAGTACTTACGGATCAGACAAAATTGTAGTGATGACAGTACATTTAAAGGACAAGCAGGCATCTTAAAACGAAAGTTTAAGAATCAAGGGTACCCAAATAGGGTACTGAAATTCACCTACAGAAAAGCCTTGCAATCTAAACGAGAAGACCTCCTATATGGACCAAACAAATTAAAAACAACAAGATCAGCTAAGATGTATGGTGGTGACTTTCACAAGAAACTCCTACAAATGGAAATCCAATGGATTTAATATTTAAATGCTAAAACCCCAAATGGTTTAAATGATGGCTTTACTTTTGGAGCATTTCTCTAAATAAACAAATAGACATACATACGTATATAATTCCGGATAAAACAAGACATACAGAAACTCCTCATATGACTGTCAAAAATGTAAAAACAATTATATATAGAGCTGTCCCTTTGTGACGTCTGTGAAGATCCCAGATGTATGGAGGGGTCTGGCTTTCTTGTTATCATTACACATTTTCTATGAATACTCTTTATCTCTTAGTCCCTTTGGACAACTTCAGAAAGGGCAATAATTATTCTAATAACCCAGGCTTGTGGTTTGCTCTCCTCTTACAGAGAGCTATAAAACCAGCTTCCCCCTTCATGACTAAAGCCAGAGGATTCACTCGTCTCCGATCGCAGAGCCATATAAATTCCTTCAGAAAATGAACCCCCTTGTCACATAAGTGACTGCAGTAGTGTTTGTATAATTCTACCATCCTAGGGCCTACTTCTAACACAAATACATTACAGTGCATAAAACATGCTGTAGTAACCCCAAAATTAATTACTGTGACCCACACAACACTACACACAAAAACACTCAGGTAAGTCCCCACAGCAAGTTTCAGGTCCGTTGTAATAGCCCCTGACATTAGCACCCAGTGTGACAGAGTTCCAAATAGAGTTACTTGTGTGATGCAGGGGGTCCCATTATGGCCCCCAAATCGTTCATGACAACGTCATTACGTCACGTAATGTTGTGATGTCACATTGTAAATATCGCCGAATTCTTTAAATAGTCCAGAATCTGATTTGAACTGCACACACCAAATTGCCTCTGATGAAGCTGATCTTCAGTGAAACCGATAAGGCGTACATTTTTTGGATTTCCTGTGGAGTGGATTCAGCTAAGTATCCCTACATATGTGATAATATGCTTATTGACTTGTAACTATGAGGCTCCCAATTGGGTAACTCTCCTTTCTTAAATTGGAGACTATGATGGCCCATAGTCATACTTTACTTGATAAATTTATACACATTATTGGGATAACTATGTGAATTGTGTTTTTTGCTTTTTGTTTTTATTATTATTCAGACTTTACCTTATCCTAAGGCCATATTAAATTCCAAGCCTGTATTGGCACTGGTACACTGGTACAAGGCATGCAGGCTTTAAATTCGGCTGAGTTACAGAGCGATAAAATTAGCCAAGCCTGCAACAGACATGGCCAACATCCAAACCCGTTAACCATTCTTGCGCACGTTGCATGTTCGGCCGGGAACATGATCTATTAGTCAAACCCGTAGTTAAGGTTTTAGACGGAGCCAATGGTAAAAGAGATTGTGATCATTACGTCACTGAAAAATGGAGGTTAGATTTCAGTCCCTTATGGCTTTGAAGTACGAGTTACAATCAGACCCGCATTCCAGAAATATTGCAATAATAATTAATCAATAAATATTATATTCTAGTCCATGCGAGTTCTATTATATGTATTAACACATTGATTGCCGGGATCGATATAACATGGAAATTAAGCATAAAAAAAGTATTTTATATCGCAGATTTACGAGCTTGAGAATGATGTGCTATTAATTTTAATACCTAACATCACTTTCCCTTTAATTCAAAATGCAGTATTGTGTTTATATCTGCATTTACAGTGCTACGGATAGGACTTTAACCCCTTTGTGGGTGCTCTCTAGTACCCATAGGCTTTTTGGCTCCATTAGCCGTTTACGGGCTTGAACGCCAGTGTATTCGTAGCAATTTAATAGTTTTGATTTGCGAACGTAACATTTACAGGCTTGACAGATCAAAGGCTTAGAGGCAACGGAGTACCGATTTCGACAGCCGTAGGGTTTTTCCGCCTTTAACACGCATATTGTTTGCGGGTAGCTGTAAAAGACCAATTTAATAGCCGTAAGTCTAGCGTGCTCCTTTACGGGCTACGAGTTTTACCACTGGGGGAATTTAATAGGGCTGTTGAAATCCTATGATTTTCATACACACTATGAGGTTTCCTTTACACATTCCATATATCTATAATTATCATTATTAGGATGATTGGTTCCTAATATATATACATCTATTAATATATTATATATGTAGCAATTCCCTTTATTTTCAGAGATATCACTTATTTATCACAATATTTGATCTTTAAGGATATTGTAGGTGTAATTATTCCTGTAATAACCCCCTTTATATATGAGATAGAATTCACTATTTTGAATATTTATTATTATTTTTTATCATTCTTGCTATTTTTATAAGCAAGCACTGAAAAGCACTTTAATTACATATTGTTTGTCCTTTATTAAGCAGTCACCATAGCACTTTAAAAGCAAGCATCAATAGCACCTTATGATATTTTTGCACATCTCTAACTAAGTCACTATTAGCATTTTCATGATTCTATGCACTGTTCTTTCATTAAGGGGATAACGCTATCTAGATGGATTTATATAGGTACTCTTTTTATCTCTATATTTTATCCATGCAACATAGTTCAATGGTCAATATTAAAGATTTAACTTTTATTATTGAGGGTTAATGTAGGTTTATACTTACCATTCTATATCAAATATTATCATGATTAATATAATGAGTGAGAACAAGTGCCTTAACTGCAGCAAGGAGCCATTACATTTATATATATATATATATATATATATATATATATATATATATATATATATAATTTTTTATTTATTTATATTTTTTGAAATTTAATAGATAATATTAATGTATATAAATGTGTTTATTTTGTGTTTTTACATTATATATATAGGCTATGTGGTTTCCTGATATGTAATAACCCCTTGACTACTGGGTGTATTACCCTTGATGTTGTATAATGAAGCGCAGAATGTAATACAGACCACTGCCTGGTGCGCTGCAAACTTTATATCCATTTTAATCCTAAACTAAAGAGGGTAGGAGTTGCAAGGAAAAGATTGGCAACCTCCATTCATCTGAAGTGAAGGCTGACTTCCAGGCGAATCTCCAGTCAAGACTAGAGGATCGCAGACAATTAGGAGATCCAAGAATTACTGTTGAAAAAGAGATGAGCACATCAAGTGCATCTTGTTCAGCCGTCCTGCCCTAAAAAGAAGCAGCTTTCCATCTTGTGTGCAGCAACTTCTAACGTAAGTTTTGAGAGATTCAGAACCAGTGGTGGACCAACCTCACAGAAAGATCTCAGCGTTGTGCAGATGTCGGATTTAATGAATCCTGAAGGCTTTGTACGGCCATTTGCACCTGGTCCAAAGCCCATTACGCAGTTCAGATGGTCAAACACTCCTTACAGACAAAGCGTTGATTCTGAACCAGTATTCTGTGCCAACCCCGTAGTTTCAGTCTCAGCGCTCCGTTGTATTCCACAACTACAGATTAAAAAAGAACTGGATAAAATACCTACTCTTGAAGAGACTGCAAAAGCTATTGAGCAGCTAAATAATGGTAAGGTAGCAGGAGCTGATAGGATCTCAGCAGAGATCTGAAAACATGGAGGACCAGCACTTCACGCTAAGCTCCATGAGCTCTTTGTTTGTTGCTGGCGGGAAGGCAAACTGCCACAGAATGCAATCATCGTCACCCTATACAAGAAGAAGGGAGACAAGTCAGACTGCTCCAATTACTGGCGCATAACTGTGCTCTCTGTGGCAGGGAAAATACTTGCAAGAGTACTCCTCAACAGACTGGTGCCCACTATCACAGAAGAACTCCTCCCAAGAGTCAGTATAGCTTTAGAGCCAACAGGAGCACCACTGACATGGTTTTTGTTCTCAGGCAACTCCAAGAGAAAGTCAACAAGAACAAAACATGGGACTTTATGGGAAGTTTATCGACCTTACCAAAGCTTTCGACACTGTGAGCAAGAAGAGTCTGTGGCAAAGGTATAGCGTGCCCTCCCATGTTCCTCAACATGATCATCCAGCTACATGATAACCAGCGTGGCCAAGTCAGGCACAGCAATGACCTGTCAGAGCCCGTCTCAATAAGTAATAGCGTGAAGCAGGGCTTTGTCCTTGCACTAACCCTATTCACGCTGTTCTTCAGTATGATGCCACAAAGGGCCACAGCAGTCCTCGATGATGAGGATGGATCCGATACCGCACCAATGGCAGTCTGTTCAACCTGAGGCGACTAAAGGCCCATACCAGGACAATGGAAAAATTTGTTTGAGAGCTTCTCTTCACCAACGATGCTGCCCTTGTTTCCCATACGGCAACAGCTCTGCAGCGATTGCATCTTGCTTCGCCGAGGCTGCTGAGGTCTTCGTTCTAGAAGTCAGTTTGAAGAAGATGGAAGTTCTCCACCAGCCTGCACCCTCAGGAATATTACTGTCCTCCTCGCATCACTATTGGCGAGATTGACAAGGAAATTGACAACAGACTGGCAAAGGCAAATGCATTCGGCAGGTTATATAAAAGAGTTTGGAACAACAAGCATCTGAAATGCACCAAGGTCGATGTGTACAGAGTTGCTGTGTTGACAACCCTTCTGTACACCTGTGAGGTGTGGGTTACCTACCGCCATCACCTACGACTGCTTGAGTGCTGTCATCATCGCTGCCTCCCTGCCTCCACTGGAATTACTAAGTCACCAACACTGAAGTCCTAGAGCAAGCAGGAATCATTGGCTTCAGACCGCAAGGCTTGGTGAAATCCCATTCACCTTGAGGACAAAGGGAGTCAGAGGAAAAATCGTGTCACTGCAGCACCAAAATCAGAGCAAGCCTTCCCGTACAACCACTGCGGTTGAGTCTCACATTTGCCTCCTCAGCCACCGGAGAGCCTGCAGATGTGGAAAACATCCCTTTTAAATCTTCCTTTGCGAAACCAAGCCAAACATAATGAAACAGACATAATAACACAAAATCCTATTTTTTAATTACACATGTTTATAATGGAGTATTAAGTCTCAAATCAAGTTGAAATTTCCTCATCATTTTTTTTTTTTTTTTGGTGCTATAGTGTGTCTTTAGCTGCTGCTGCTGCAAACCATAATATTTTCTTCAGTTTTATGAAGTTACGGCACTGTCCTATTTTGTGAGTGATCGGTAAAATCGGATTAGCATAGCGTTTTGGTGTAAAAGTTTAAAATTAGTGAATCTACACCTAACAGGTTTCCACTGTGTATGTGCACAGTGTGTGCCAGCATGTGTCCATTGTGTCTCATTTTAAAGGCACAAGTAAGGCATACTTGATAAGGGTTTGTATACTGGTTCTATATTACATAGTGTATGGAATAGAGCTTGTTATGGCTAACATCTAGTTTCATAATTTTTTTATTGTAGATGTCCTGTATTAAATATGTACATTACATGTTTTACATCCCACACCCATTCTTATATATATGTCCTTGGATATCATTGTAGAAAATTTGGTCATTACAAAAATGACAAAAGGGTCCCCTTTCTCAATTAAAAAAATATTGATGTGAAGTTTAGCAAACAGAGAAGTTATATTTGTCAGTTCACTGGACCAAACTCTCTTAAACATAGAACTGTTTACAATTATCTCCTGCTATTTAGGGCATATGCAGCAGGAGTGTATATTATATATATTATATACTATATTAAATGGTATTGTGATCATGTATTTAAAATATGGACTGGAAATTAAAATAGTTTAGCCAGTTCTATATTACCTTCAATATGATCTTTGCTGCTGTGGTATCTAGCATTTTAGTTTCTAGTCAGGGGTGGAGATAATGGTGATGCTTTGATGGGGGACCTTGCCTGGCTTGCTGCGGTACATAGGTTGATGTAGAGTCAGATACAGCTGAACGAATGAATAACAACAATAAAAAATAAATATATATATATATATATATATATATATATATATATATATATATATATATATATGTATATATAGCACCTGACGGGCCCCTGGGCCCTCCCTTCACTAGCTCCACCACTATTTGTAGAAATCAACTTTCAAAAGTGGGAGGAGACTTTGATTGCACAAGAAGATCTAAGGAAAAGTAGTATCTTTCAACAGCAGTAATGTAGTACTCATAAGTTTACAAGGACACACCCTCTTGAAAAAGTAGCAGACAAAAGAAAATAGATGCCTGTGGTTATCACTTTCTAAACACACATTGCTGGTTGAGTGCCTGCTCAAATACTACCAATACATGCCTGTTCTACGAGATATACTGTAAGATTACTAGACTGGAGATAAAAAGACAAAATGCTTTAAATATGTTCAGCTTTTAAACAGCCCAAAACTTTTTATCATAAATTAAATTATACTTATTGAAAAAAGAAGCACTAAAAGACAGGCAGATAAAATAACAATGTATTGAATATTCACCTTCATCTTACCAGTGCTTTAAGAATAAGTGCAAACAAGCACCCTAATAATTGTGTTTTCTTATGTGGGACAATTAATTCAGCACAACTTGGAGCACACCACTGTAAAGTTCTTCTAGAAACATGTTAAAAAACTTTTTGAATTTTTGAAATAGGTGCCTTTTGCTCAGAAAAAAATCATAAATTAGGTGTCTATTTACATGAGTCACTGGCAGTCCTCCCAGACAGACTCACAGCAATAGCTCAGTGCAAAGAGCATAAGCAGAGAGTTAACCCTTCCCAAATTCATCTGTGCAGACAAAGCACTACTGGAATCAGCTACAGTTGGGGGTTAACTTTTCTCCTTCATTCCTGTAGTTCAGTGTCTACATCCTCAGTGTTGGCAGATGTTGTTAATCATGGAACAGTCAGGAATATGTTTGTAAATAGATAATATTAATAAAGAACTATGAAGAGCATTTATAGTGTGATAAATTGCCATTTAACTGCCATTCTTTTTCTGTAACGTCAGAATATAGGACGAGAAATATTTAATATAATTTTTCTGCACTGTAGGTGAATTTTATGATGAACAAAAAACTTTTTGTCATTTTTTAAAAACGTGATCTTTTAAATTTTATTTTGCACATCAGTTGTCATTTTATGTACTGACAATTTATGATTTAAATATGAGGAGCTTGGGTTTATCTGGCAACTGTGTTAGTGTTTGAGTTACTGTCCTTGGTATAGCAAGATTTTAATTGTGCCTTGAAGACTGACAATTTGGACAAAAGGACTAACAAGATGTGTCTAGAGACGAGGAGCAGAGAGCGAGATCTGCTTCACCAGTCCGAGCAGCATGCAGGAGCCCGAGTGACTTGCTACGTTATTTCAAAATAAACAATTCAAGTAAATGTATAATGAAGATGTCAGTTTGAGATTGAACCCCAGAAGGCACTGTATCCAGTGATTCCTAACTAGAATGATCTTTATTTGTTTTTTATGCGCTGCTTAAAAAACATATTGCTGGCAGTAAATAAAACAAGGAGAACAAAGCACTACAGGAAAGTGTATTAAATTATTACTGATAAATAATATCATATAATCCAATGATCCAATATCTGATTGGCAACATCATTTATTTAATAGATGTGTGTCTTTCAGAAGCCAGGTTGGTGCCATCAAGGGTGTACATGTTTGCACAAAACTTTTATCTTAGGTCAAACCATAGTGCCCTGTCCTGTGGCAATGGATGTATGCATAGCTTTATTTTTTTTCCTGCCTTTGGTTTGTATTTTGTTGTCTCTTGTCATTGTGTGTGCTTTCGTTTTCCTTATATTATTGATATATAGAGAGTTAGAGTATCTCTGTATTTTGACTGAAAATATTAAAAACTATCCTTGACCTTAAACACACTCAAATTCTATATAGTTTTTCCAAGCAACCCAAACCTGTGTTTCATTTTCCTCTCCTTGTATATTATATAGGGGTGGTGGTGGTGGTGGGGTGGGGGGGGGGGGGGGGATTTTAAGGCTTTGTCGAGGGTGGAGAGTCAGCTTGATCTCAGAAGTTGAAAATATGGTCCCATCCTGTTATTGTCTTCCAAAAACACAGTACATAGAGAGAGAGAGAGAGGGGTGCTAAACTCTATTTATATCATCTAATTCAAGGAATTGAATACTTGTAATACAGCATAAAAAATATTTATAATATTGTTTCCTTTAAAATAAACCAAAAAATGAAAATGCTAATTATAGCATGTTGTTTTATCCATGCCCTTACTTATGGCACATACAGTAATTTGGGTATTTTAGCTAGCTCATATGCTTCTGAGATTCTCTATCATCAAATTACTTCAAATTATCTAGATTATATACTTAGATCTTCAAATAATGTACATTACATGAAACTCTCATTTATTAAAAAGGGTAACATCCATTTGTCACCAGCACAAGTCGAAACTTGTTCCCACACATAGTCTCATAAAATCACCCCTATCGTATGGTGTATGTTCCCCTGGTCCCCTTCAGGATTGCTAAGTGGTGGTGGTGAGGGGGCATGTGTACCTGAATGAAGCTGTGAGCAATACCATGTGGGGCCACTGTAGGTGTGCAGGTCATAGCTGAGAGGTCAGATAAATCACAGTCCACTAGAGAAAGGACTGGCAACCCACTCCAGTATCACCTGTAATATTCCTGTCAGGCCCTCAGGGGAATGTTGATACTCCACAGTATCTCTAATTGGACTTTGCATGTGTAGTAACCCTTTATTATTATTATTATTATTATTATTATTATTATTATTATTATTATTATATATGATATATATTATGATATGATATCTAATGCTATTATGACCACTATTATTGTTATATGTATTGATCTATTGCATAGTAACAAGGGCTCATTAGTTTACATATATAGGAATGTGACACAAATGTGATGTATGTGGATGTCACATAACCCCAACCATTGAAAACACACTGACATGAATAGAACGGTATAACAAAGCTTTATTTCATACACAGGGCACAATCAGCTTTGGACAAGACTGTGCATTAATATCATGGGTGTGGTGTGGGTGTGGTGTGGGCGGATCCTGGGAGAGCAAGAGGCTTGTGGTAAAAAGGGGATACCTAAAGGGGGTAATGTCATAGTCTAGAATAAGCATGATGCATAGCACCTACCAGGGTCACATGTGGTCACTACGCCACTGCAACCAGAATCTGGTGAAAAAAAGGATAATCAGAAATAACTCAATTTAATTGAAGAAACCATTAATGTGCATAGCACGTACAACTATTGCATATATCAATGCCTGCTGTCATTAACGTGCCATTGTGAGACCTTGCAAATCCACCGCCATAGCGGTATTAGTCTACATTTCAGCTAACAACAATCATGTCTTAGATATCTGGCTATATGATAGATTTAAGATTGTGGGAGCTACATGTTAAGGGGGGCTGTCATTAAAGGAATATTTACCTGAGAGGCAATATGAAAACCTTACACCTCATACATATTCTCCACAATGCTTGCAGATGCAGAAGATGCCTTCATGTACCTAAAACAAAAAAGAAAACAAAATACAAAACCTACAAAATAAGGCTTTAAAATGTATAGGGACTGCAGCATCTCTTCTCAACAGCATTCCTCAGTGACCATCAATTGGTGACATGTTAAACAGAACCCTATGTGTCCACAGAGAAGAGGATCATGGATTATGTGATGGGAGGTAGCGATCTGCATACAAAATATCACCATCACATAATGCTTGATCCAAGACTCTGTAGCCAGGCAAGATTAGGTTAACATTGTGACCAATAGATTGTCACTGAGGAGTGCTGTTGAGAAGGCACAAACATCTGTGCAGCCCCTAGGTCCTCCTCTGCCTAGGCACAGGGCCCCAATCCCCTGTTGCCGGCCGTCGTCTCTCTGCTGGTGGTGGTGGCGGGGGGGGCAGCACTGAGGCAACCCCCTGGGAGGCATCGGCACCTGCAGTGGTGGTGTCATGGTGGGAGAAGAGGAGGGGCTGGGCTGCTGGTGGCCAGGGGAGGCCTCCGGGGTGGAGGAGGCGGGGCTGGGGACCAGAGCACGCCACATGACTTCTGTGGTGACTCCCTGGAAAGCGCTCTGGAATTTGCTAGATGTGATCTATTTGTTGACTGCGGTCTGTAACGGCATAGGCTGCATTGGGCACACCAATACATGGACTATCTATTGGTTGATTACTGTTGTTGTGCCCAGGAATGACATGCATCCATCTATCCCTTGTTAATTCCATAGAGCTGACATGTCAGTGTCCTTGTTGGTCATCATGTACATGTGTAGTGTGTGTGATGTACATGTGGTGGCATGTTGGTGTATGTGATATTCACCTGGCATGGAGACTGGGTCATGCTGGGCCACCAGGCCTGAAGCTCCAGTGGTGGGGCACCTGTCTCAGAAGCCATCATCCTCCTCACCTTGACCCTGATGTTGACAGACCTCACAACCCTTGGCGCTGTGCCTATGGCTGTCACCTCAGACACTACCTTCTTCCATGCCTGAGCCCTAGCCTAACTTCCCTCCCCCTGCAAGAATCTCGAGGCGGCCATAGATAGCACCGAGGTGGACGACATTTTCCTGGTGCGTGTAACTGTGGGCCCTATGCTTGCCCTTAGCCTCTTGCCCTATCGACTGTGGATGGGGATACTTGCCTCCCTGACATGTCTCTGAGGCCTGTCTTTCCCCCAAACTACCACTCCCCCCTGGGATCAGGCCCCTTTCCCTCTGTCCCTCTCCTAGGTGTTCCTGCTGCCTCTGGTACCCTGCCACCACCCACCTCCTCCTCTACACTCCCCTCCTCCTCCTGCTCCTCCTCCTGCTCCTTCACCACCTCCTCCTCCTCCACCTTCTCCGCCACCTCCTCCTCCAACTCCTCAACCTCCTCCTCCTCTCCTCCACCACTCCTCACCTCCTCTCCTCTACCACTCCTCACCTTCTAATCCTCTCCACCACTACTCCCCAGGGCCACCTTTCTCTCCTCGGTCTCCTCCTCACCTTTCCTCTTCTCCTCCTCCCCACCTCTACACTCCTCTCCCCTCCTAATAACTGTTGGGGGATGGGGTGTGGGGGGTGGGATGGGACGATGTAAATGGAGTGACCTAGCTAAATATGTCTCTATGTGTGCTGCTTAATTTATGTCTGTTGCAATTATGTGTAATCTGTAAATATGTGTAATCGAGGATTAAGTGTAAAATAATAAATCGTATAATATGAATGAACAAAACAGCAAATTGCTTCTCTCAAAACTCTCCTACTCTCTCTCTCTATCTCGAACCAACCACCAACTCCGGGACCTGAGTGCTACTTCATCAGAAAATACAACACAGTCAACGCATGGGCGGTTGGAACGCAAATTAATAATCTCCCTCGGTCAATCATTTGCGGCTAGACCGCTTTCTATTGCCTGAAAGGCCTGTGTATATACCGCGATAGGATAGTAACAGCTGAGCGCTGCTCGGCCAGCCCGCTTGCGTGCGCTGAAAGAGTTTCTGGTCTTGCGTCTATGACCCGTAGCTCGCGCCATGGTTGAATGTAATAGCTCTGCAACGCAGCAGAATTTCAAGCCTGCAGGCTTTGCAATTGTGCCTTTGCCGCTACGGGCTTGGAATTAATGGGGCAGATGGTTACTTTGTTTCTAAGAATATTAGAAATCTGAGAGGAACTGTAGACACAGAAAAGATTTACTGCTGCTGAAAAGGTCTTCTTCAAATAACCCCTTGATAATAGAAACAAATGGCAGAGCAAGGCTCCATAGGATAACCCTCTATTTCATTCTAAAGATATACTAGCGGTCTAAGATGTATTTTCAACGCAATCAGAGTTATCTAGATATAAGATATTCTCTAAAATTGTTGTTATGTTCCAGTATTTGCTAATGGTGTTAATTTAGTGACATATTCTTAGAGCCTCCCCATTTTCCCAGTGCTCACGAAAATTCACATCTTACACAGCTGTGACCTAAAGCCACACCCAGTGCCTTATGCTGCCCTGACACACAGGATGTTACTGTCTGTTTCTTAATGTTTTTGTTTATAAAGCTGTGGGACAGATGTTTTCACAAGTTACCTTGTACCAAGTGAGTGCCTACATAATATATGCTGAATAAGCAAGAAACTACCAGAGTAGCATGGCAGTTTTTGGTTGTGAAATATTTTATACCCATAATACCAGACAGAAAACATACATCTTGGAATACAGTAACAGTTGCATGCAGTAGTTTTAAACAGACTGAGGTTAAAGCTTACTTACCCTCTGCTGACTTGCTGCATAAGTTAAAAAAGCCTTGGTTTATAAGGCATTATATGCAATGATGGACATTACTGCCTATAGACTTCCATAGAAGTCTGTTTTGTGAACTAAAAACTATCTTTACGAAGGGAAATGAAATCAGTTAAAAAAGTGCTGACCTTTAATGATATATTTCCATGTCACAAGAAGGGTAAACAAACAGACTAAGGCTCTAGAAGGTAATGAAACTGCTCATGAGTGCATATATAATGTGATAACTTGTCTTAAGTTGCTGATAAGATTTTTTCTAGCATTTATAAAAAAAAGCAAATTCTTTTAAATCAGTTAGATATCCATGTAGCCAAAGTACCACTATAGCTTGGAAAAAAACACATTTGTGAAGTATGTAACAATCTAACAACATTATCAGATATGTAAGCCATTGACCTAAACTTTTTTGGAGAAAATGTAAATGTTTGCAGACTGTTTGTCTATAGAATGTTCCATCTTGTTTAGCTTTAGCACATCCTGATAGCTTGGATCACAAAGTATTGAACTAAGCAGAGGAGGAAAGGGTGTTTAAGGGGAGAGAAGGCTGGGATATTTGTTATATCATTAAGTATCATAGATGAATCCAGAAAATAGAAAATTCTGCAGAATTATTATTTTTTTCTAATTGTGGCTGGTTTTTAGTTTTCCTAATTATATAATCTCAAAATAATTCTAACATATATATATCTATCTATATCTATCTATCTATCTATCTATCTATCTATCTATCTATCTATCTATCTATCTATATATATATATATATATTTATATTTACATTTTCATTAAACAACTACTTTAGTTTATAGTTACAATTTAGCATTTTTATAATGACACATTAAACATCAATGTAATTCTTATTAAGAAAAAAGCTACTATTTAAGCCATACCAAGTATTACTAGTCCTGTGCCTGTGGATCTGTAGTGTGTTAACAATATTGTGCCATTAGTATATTATGTCTGCTTATTTATTCCAGATATAATTGCCAATTTAACAACCTTTTTATTGAATGTAGGACAAATGCTTAGAGTACCATTACCGCACCTAGCTGAGCCTGCATATTGCAGCCATCAGAGACTAAAAATAGCTGCTACATCTCTATGCAGTACAGCATGTTTCATAAATCAAGCTAAAATATGTCTCACCAGAAAAACTGATATATTTAATCCTAACTCAGCAACACAAAGCCACATTTTCACAGCTCTAAAAAAAACAGATGAATTTGTTGTTGCTGTAATTCTCAAGTTAAGCAGAATAAGTCTTTAAGGAAAAGGAGTTCCTTGGAAAAGCAGTTTCAAACCATAGATTTGTACTCGTGTAATATTCTGTCCTTGTGTATTCGGCACTCAAACGCGAATGTGTTTCTAACTTAATGGACTTGATATGTAAATGCAAACATGGATAACTGAAGTTATAACAAGCAACAAAATGGAAGACTATTTCATTACACAGAAAAAATAACAATCTGAACTCTTCCTTGGTGCCTATGCTTACGGTTGAATTTCACAATAATTAAGAAAATACCTTTAGATTTCTGGAGAAGTAATAAGAACATATATTGAGATTCTAGAGCATAACCAACAGGTTCAGCCCTGACCAAGATAGAAGAAATAACAATCTGGAAAAAGAGGATTGTTTCTTTTGGTACAAGACCCACGATGGTACATGGCATGTGAATATGGCCGGGGAGTTTAGTTTGCAGCAGAGCTTTCTATACTGTGTGTCGCAACACGTCAGTGTGTCGGCAGCAATGTGTAGGTATGCGTTCGTATCTCTTATAAGGGGTTAGTTTAAGCTGCAGTCTGAATTACTGTGTCGCTAAATGATGAATGTCTAAAAAGTGTGTCACCGACATGAAAAGTTTTGAAAGCCACTGATTTAAAGAGTAATTACTCTTTATTACCATTGTACTTCCCAGTTTGCAACATATTTTCTGTGTTCTCTGCTTTGTCTATGTTGCTAATACTTTATGTTTTCTACTCTTGGAAGAAATTAAACTTTTTGTATGTTTAATGTGTTCCCAACTTCATTGCTAAAGATCCTCTATAACCTGCTTGCAGGGAAAGAAGCAATCACCATCTATATTAGTGTAGTGTATCTTAGGACAAGACCCTTTTGCAGAATGGAAGGAAGATGCCCAGATACTGAATGTATTTCCAACAAATACCATTTTTTATCATCACATATAATAGTTGTCAAACTGCAAGTTGTCGTCAGTTACCCTCCCCCTGCCATGCCCAAACTCCCCCTGCCATGCCCCACTGACGCTTGCGATGAGTGCCGTAGGCGCTCATTGTGCCACGTCAGCCCTGCGGCCCTCCCTGCTCCATACTCCCTGCTCCCTGATCCGGTGGTGCGCATGCACAAGCGAGGAGATGCGCGCACAGGTCGACAGGTTCGTGTGCGCGAGCGCTCGTCCCGCACATTAAGGTGAGGGAGGAGTGGGGGAGAGACACGGGAGGGAGAGGAGTTAGGGAGAGACATGGGAGGGAGAGGAGTAGGGGAGAAAGACTGGAGGGAGAGGAGTGGGGGAGAGAGACAGGAGGGAGAGGAGTGGGGAGAGGTGGGGGGAAGAGAGACGGGAGAGACATGAGAGGAGGGGGAAGAGAGACACGGGAAAGAGAGACACAGAGGAGGGAGAAGAGAAACACAGAGGAGGGGGGGAGAGAGACATGAGGGAGAGGAGGGGGGGAGAGAGACACGAGGGGAAGAGAGACGGGGGAAGAGAGACACAGGGGAAAGGGAAAAGACACAGGGGAGGGGGAAGAGAAACAGGGCAGGAGGAAGAGACACAGGGGAGCAGGAAGAGACAGGGGAGGGAGAGGGGGAAGAGACACAGGGGATGGAGAGGAAGTAGAGAGGGGTGGCTCATTGCAAGGCATGTGATAAGCGCTGAAGGCGCTCATCGCAAGGTCAGTAAAGTCGAGGGGGGGAGAGGCTTGCAATGAGCGCCTCCCGTCAAGCAGAGGGTGCGAGAGGTAGAGGGGAGGAGAGGCTCCGAATGTGCTCCGAAGGCGCGTATTGCGAGGGCCATTATGAGGAGCGTCAAAGGCACTCATCGCGAGGCCAGTAAAGTAGAGGGGGGAGAGGCCTGCAATGTGTGACAAACACCATTGCCAGGCTTCAAATTTTATTGCAGTCATTTTTGACGGGCAAGTCGCTAGTAACATTATATTGATGAAAGGTCTACATATTTACCACCTTACTTCCTGAAGCACAATGCTAAATTAAAAAATAATTAAAACCTTTTTATTTTTATTTGTGATTAACTTAACAGTAAATAGCAAATGTTCAAAATATGTCATCATTTAATACTATTGGTAGTAGGAAATAGTTTATAATTTTAAGCCTTTTTGATCTTGCCACCAAACCTAATGTGTTAACTTTGGGCTGGTGACTAATCTTTCATAATCACCTCTAATCACTCTGTGGGTTTGCATGCACTCAGATTAATTCTAAGACTGAAGAATAGACTGAGAACAGTGGCCAGCACTTTAGTTGCTATCTGCTAGATATTCTAATAGATTTCAACTAATAAAGTACTTGTTATTACCTATAGTTTCCTGGAGGCTATGCTGTGATCATTTCAATTGTGGTTGCGGTATGGCCACCATTTCAGATTAAAAGCTGCTATTAAATATATATTGAACTGTGAAAAGTACCAATCTCAGCTGAATTAAGCAGTCTAAATGAAATTGTTTAGCAATCTGTTTAGAACTATTTTGGGACTTAAACATGACTAAAGTACTGAATCTGCTAATATGGCTGCATTGTCAAGAAGGAAAAGTGGGAGAAAAGGATTTGGAATTCTGTCTCAGAGTGAGAACATTTATTTTAGCATGTACTTTCTGAGGTGAAATGGGTTACTGTAGAAATTGGGGCTCAACACTGAAGACATATCAACAATGTCATTCCTGTAATAAGTCTCCAAAAAATCAGAGCAAGTACTTCAATGCGCTGAACTGTTCTTTGAGCCCAGGAAGGTATCTGAACCTGAGCCAATTGTTTGCTCAGTGTTATTCCATCTAGCAGCTGCCTGCAGCTGCTACTTCAGAGCTCTGAATGAGATTGTGCTCAGCCCAGTTGAACCCAGTAGATTTCAAATATAATTCTACTGTGTGTGAGGCAGGCTGCATATTCTATTTATTTCTGAATCTGCTCCTTGTATCATAAGAAAATATCTATATCACCACATCACATATATAGTTGTCAATGTATGTAACATTTGCGATGTTGGTCACGCAGTTGCGACCTTGCAAAGCGAGGTCGCACCCGCGAGCCTTGCGAACCGAGGCGAGCCAGCGGCGCCGTCACACATGCGAGCCTCGCGAGGCGAAGCAGCGCAAGCATGTAACTCTAACCCCCCCCAAAAAAACATGTCCAAAAAATTATAACACGCACACAGCACAGGGTAGACACAGGAAGCCTGGGAGTGAGGTTGCAAGCGAATTACACCCGAAAAAGGCAACATTTTAGAAAGAGCATGAAAACGAGGCTCAACAACGCCAGGCTTGTGAAACTTACAAAATACACGACGCTGAAGACAGTAACACTTATAGGAACAATGCCACACAGAGAGAAAGACACAGGGAAGGGACAGGTTGAAAGAGACACTAAACTTGAAGGTTAACGAACCCTGCAAGGAGCGGCCTGTACAGTAGGCGCTCATCGCGGGGCTCACGATGAGCACCTTGAGCGGGAGAGGCTTGCAATGAGCGCCAAAGGTACTCATTGCGAGCCCCGAGATGAGCGCCATAGGTGCTCAGTGTGGGGCTTGCGATGATCGACGAAGGTTTTCAGTTCAAAGCAGGGAACTTTGAGTACACAAGGGGAAAGGCTCACAACCAGCGCCCAAGGTGCTCAGAGGACCATAAGACTCACATTGTGTGGCAAACACCATTGCAAGCCTTACAATTTTAAATCCATCATATTTGACGGTCAATTTCCTAGTAGTATGATATAGGTTGTTCCATATATATCTATTTGGTTCAGTTGTTCTCACCATTTTGCCAGTTGGTACAGAAGTTCTCATTCTCTTCTAGCATGATGCTTGTAATATTTACTATTCTTACTCATTATTAAATTGTAAGCCAAGTGACTGCATGTCTCCTGTCTTCACCTGTCAAGCATCTTGCATATAGCTTCCATGATACTGTACAATACATTCTTTACAGCATCGAGGATGCATGTAGTGTATCTCCATAATTAGGCTATATTGTGACATGTATTTGCTGTATTTGTTTATGTGCAGATCACCATATTAAAATATGCAAGTAATTATCTAACATTTATACATCATATTTCAGTTTATAAACTTGGATATATTGGTTGGAGAATTATCAGCATAAAAAGAGAGGTGCTAATGCCCTATCATATCGTTAAAAGGCTATGAACACATTAGAAATAATTGAGAAAAGGACAATTACAATGTTGTATGGTCTAAAATATGAAACTTATAAGGAAATACTTCATGACCTGAATATGTATAGGTTAAAAGACAGAAGGAAAAAGATGATATGATAGAAACCTTTAAATATATCACAGGATTTAATAACATTCAAGAGGGAAGTGTCTTCAAGAGAAAGAGGAAGGCAAGAACAAGAGTTCATGATTGGAAGTTGAATGACAGCCTGAAAACACCAGATACAGAGTCAAGACAGCTACATTTACAGCTGTTATTTCAAGAGCAAAATAAAATATAATTTTATATGTATAGTTTGTGTCAATAAACCTACAGAATTAAATTCACAACGTCTTCCAATGAGGAGCTATGAAGGGCTAATAGAGCACATAAAGCTTTCAGGAGAAGACTTTGGATGCGTAATGAATCGAACAAATAGTGTCATTGGGTATATGATTATTGTATACAGCATTGAAGAGAAAACATGAATTCCCTTTGGTATGCATTGAAGACTTTTAGTGGACTCAATATACAATTACAATACATTGTAAATTCTGAGGTTATTTGGTAATTCATGTGCTCTTGCACCATCTCTGATTGGTTGTAAAGATATGTCACTACCAGTATGTAGCCTTCTCCTATCTGTATAACTACCATAACCATAAGCCCTGATTCACTTGTACCACATTCCATTACACTACCTCTCCTCTACTTCTTTACCACAAAAGAATGGCAGCATCAGTAAATCCTGAATATTAAACAGGCCTAAAAATTTTAGGTAGATAGGAATACAGTAAACTTGAGTGGCTTATCTGATACCAGTATCTATGTTTCTATTAATGTAATCTTTATCCAACAGAGTACTCCATATATTTTTCATTAGTGCTGCTTCAACATTCAATCACATACTTCAATGGTTTTAACAACTCTTATCAAATTATTATTAGCCTTATTAAATTGCAATTCGGCAAATCTAAAGGGCTCTATATAAGCACAGAGCATATTTTTTACAGATGTTTTTAGTTAGTGAAGACCTGGCTTTTGGATAGAAGTTCACTAACTAAAAACATCTGTAAAAAAATATGCTCTGTAATTATATAGAACCCTTTAGATTTGCTGAATTGCAATTTAATAAGGCTGTATATTTATAAATTACTACCATCTTGCAACTACTTAAAATCATTATACAATTGTAACTTAAAACACATACTTGTAATAACAAATTTAATATGAAAATACATTTACTTCATCATTTTTATATAGTTCATTAACGCTGTGCATGAATACTAATTTAATTGATTTGTCTTCCTACTTACATTCCTGATGGATTTTCTGTGTTATCTCTTGATTCATTCCACGTACACATTGATTCAGTTACAGTATAATTTCCTTTGTGACTATGCTCTTGAAAATACATACACTGAACAATTAGGCTACAATAATGTGTTTATTTTTGCTTGCTATGTTCCTGGATGCGTTGTTTTACAAAGTGTTTTCTTTTTTTAGAGTTTATTCAAAATCAATAACAGACATGAATAGTCATGTGCTTTTTTATTAAAAGAAAATGCAATAAAGGCAGATTGACACTTAAAACCCTACCAAGCAATGCTTCACAATATACAACCTTTTCTCTTACTGCCACTATAGGGTGATTAGTGCTTGGTTTGCTAATTATACAGTCTCCAAATCAATTACTCTAATGGTGGAAATGATCTATCACGGTGTCATCATGGATTTTAAGCAGATGGAGGGGTTTTTGTCCCATAGGGCAAGGTTTTATCAAAACTTTGTACTATAGATTCTAAATTATTGACACTATTCTCAATACAGTGCCAACTTACATTTTATCAGGAAATTATGTTTTAACAAGGACTGCGCTTTTTAAAATTGTGTATGTAGTCATTTATCACCATGGTGTTCTACTAACACATGAGCCACTGTTCATACCTACCTAACTTTCTTTATTTCTTTCTTCTGTAGTACTTATTTGTGAATTTAATAACTGGTTAGCAATAAAATCAGTAATTTGACGAAAATAAACTAAATGCAGTTCTACATATAAATTCTAGGATTTTAGACTTAAAGGGATATGTTTGCTGGATTATGAATGCATCTGATAGAGGAGAATTAGTAGTGTATGCAAAAAAAAATTGCATGAAAATCCCCAAATAAACATTTAAACACCTACATTGAAGTCAGCAAAAGTCTTGTACTTTCTAACAGCTGGAAAGCAGAGTTAACACCCTCCAAACCCAGGCTATATTAGCATAAAAAATAAAATCATTTGTTTTGGTCAATCACGTTAGCTAAAAATTTTGAATTAACTCTGGGTTCCTTTTTGTGGTGCAAAGCAGCCTGGGATATGCAGTGTATCACTGATATGTATTGCTCCTGACAGAGACAGGAAGCTGCAAGGAGATTGGCTGAGCAAGCAACAGCAGGTAAATAGTGGGTTAATATTGCTCCCCATATGCTGCATGCTGATTGGGGGGATCAGATGCCTGTGTAGATATCCCCTGCAGGTGTCAACATAATCATTATGGGATTTTTAGATATTAATAAAAAATAAAATGTTGTATGAGATGTTCTGCATACAAATAGGCAGTTCTTTTACCCATAGAGTACAGAAATGTATTAATCCATGAAACTTTCATATCTGATTCTCTATACCCCTGGGGTGGGAGGGAATCTGCCTAGGAGGTAGATGTCTTCATTAGACTCCATCATTGCATTAGCTGCTACAAGCAAGTCTAGACCTGTTAGAAAAAATAGGCAGACGACAAACCACTGGAACCTAAATTTGGATGCAAGGTATATCAAATTTATTTAGTTAATATAATGGTTTTACTACTATTCAGCTACTTCAGAAAACTGTTTTGTAAGTATTGTTGCGTGAACACTGCAGCGGCTCTTTAACTATACTTGAAATTGGTAAAACCAGTAAAAACTTGCAAAGCTTAATCTCAAAACAGAAATCACCTACCTGTACTAATCCATTATGTTCTGCTTGTAATGTAGACAGGCACCTCATGTGATCCTCTTGCAGTCAGTGTGGGTGATGTTCACACGCCATACTTAGAAGTAGTGCTGACATATGGTACACTTGTGTAAGAGCATATTGCTAAACGGCTGATAGCATTGCTGAATCCATAGTCTCAAAACACAAAAGGCCTTTACATAAAAATGTGCAAAAATAGTATGACAAACATTAACTGTTTGTCATAATCAGGTTCTAGAACTTCTTGTGGCACAATGGCACAGCAGGGCAACCTCCATAGAGTGTGTTCTATCCATTTCTATTATTGGGCTTTATGGATAAACCAACAACATTTTCTGTAGTATTTAGAAATATTTAGTTAGTGAGGACCTTGCTTTTGGATAGAAGTTTACTAACTAAAAACTTCTGTAAGAAAATATGCTCTGTGCTTATATAGAGCCCTATTCAATTGGCCAAATCACAATTTAATAAGGCTGTTAGACAGTAAGACTTGTAAGGCAGGAGCTTAAAAGAGCTGCATAATGAACAGAAAGCTGTTGCCATTGAAGGTGGTTGTGTGTTATAGGCTGTGTGTTTGAGCGAGTTGGGCACAGTACTGTATGAGACAGAGACTGAGTGATTGAGCAGGTTAAGGTAAGTGCAGTCAATGGTCCAAATTGTCTATCTCATTCTGTTTATGTATTCAGGTTCTCTCTGTTCTATCTATTGTATTTTTTATTTATTTATAGTTTTAAAAATGATCATTATGATATTACAGTTACAATTTAAAAGTTTGATCATTTCCCTTTCACAGTTAAGTAGCTTATCTCTTCACTTCAAAGTTCTATCTAGCTTAACTGACTGACACAGGTCTCCACACCAAAGCGTATAGTATCCTAAGATGATTCATGTACAATTATTCATATTTATGTTTTTATATTTCATTGAGATTGTATATTAGTTTCTCAGTAAAATTTCTCCACTCGCTCATACTCCTACACCCATTTACCCAACATGCTAAGTTAACTTCATCAGGGAAGGCCAGGGCACATAATCATGAAACGTTCATTGGGCCCTATATTAATCAGGCGGTGTAAACTGCAGCACACCCGTAAATCAGCTGTGGGAGCTTTTTTCCCCTTGTTATACCTTGATGTTAATCTTTTGCTCCTCCACATTACTGCACTCAGCTCACATCCGTTAATCCTTCCTTTGCCGTAAGGGATTTTAATGTAGGGTTTACCAAACCATGCGTTACGCATGAGAAACGGCTCTAGGAGCCAATAGTAATTGAGAAAGTTAGGATTATTATAATGAGCAAAATCAAGTGCCGTGCTTGCAGAAAGGAACCATAATGCATTTATATATAAATATATATCAATTACTGTATATACTCCAGTATAAGCCGAGTTTTCCACCCCTTTTTTTAAGGCTAAAAAGGGCCCCCCCCGGCATATACTCGAGTCACTCTTCCTCCCGTGTCTCTCTAACCCCCCGTGTCTCTCTAACCCCCCCCCTGTGTCTCTCTAACCACCCCCCGTGTCTCTCTAACCCCCCGTGTCTCTCTACCCCCCCGTGTCTCTCTAACCCCCCCTGTGTCTCTTTCCCTCCCCCTCTTCCTCCTCAACCCCCCCTCCTCATTCTAAACCCCCCCCTCCTCATTCCAAATACCCCCCCCTCTCCCTTTCCTCTCACTTAACTCCATGTGCAGCTTGTGCTCCGGCCTTGTGCTCCGGTTGAGGATGAGGAGGGAGGTTGAGGAGGGGGTTGAGGATGAGGAGGGAGGTTGAGGATGAGGAGGGAGGATGAAGAGGGAGGTTGAGGATGAGGAGGGAGGTTGAGGATGAGGAGGGTGGTTGAGGATGAGGAGGAAGGATTAGGAGTGGTGTTGAGGAGGGTGATAAGGGAGGTTGGAAGAGACACAGGGAAGGGAGAGGTTGGAAGAGACACAGGGAAGGGAGAGGTTGGAAGAGACACAGGGAAGGGAGAGGTTGGAAGAGACACAGGGAAGGGAGAGGTTGGAAGAGACACAGGGAAGGGAGAGGGGAGAAGAGACACAGGGAAGGGAGAGGGGAGAAGAGACACGGGAGAGAGAGGGGGACACAAGAGGGGGACACAGAGGGCACAAGAGGGACACAGGGGGCAGCACATTTCCCACCCTCGGCTTATACTCAAGTCACTCATTTTACCCAGTATTTTTTGGTAAAATAGGTGCCTTGGCTTATACTCGGGTTGGCTTATACTCGAGTATATACAGTATATACACTTTCTTTTGGGTTCCCTGGTGGTCCAGTGGTTAGGATTCAGCGCCTTCAACGCTGCAACCTCGATTCAATTCCAGTCAGGGAACCAAGAGGTCACACAATCCTGAAGCCATGCAAGGTTGGACCTGGTCTGTACTTAGATGTCAAACCACTTAGGAATACCAGGAGCTGTATGCTGTGGTACACTGGAGAAGGAACTGGCAACCCACTCCAGTATCTCTGCCATGAATACCAAGTGGATCAGCATGGTGTGTTGCAGCCTATGAGGTCACGGAAAGTTGGACACGACTGAATGATGCAAACACACACACACACATTATCTTTTAATAATTTTTATTTTACAACATTAAATAAATGTGATAACCGTAAGATTAGCTTCAATATATAAAAAAGAGTATTTAGTGTTAATAATAATATATATATATATATATATATATATATATATATATATATATTATTTTTTTTTATATATATACAGTGAGGGAAAAAAAGTATTTGATCCCCTGCTGATTTTAAACGTTTGTCCACTGGCAAAGAAATGATCAGTCTATAATTTTAATTATAGGTGTATTTTAACAGTGAGAGACAGAATAACAAAAAAACAAACAAAAAAAAAACAAGAAAAACGCATGTCAAAAAAGTTATAAATTGATATAATTGATATAAAAGTTATAAATTGACTGAAATAAATATTTGACCCACTATCATTTAGCAAGATTTCTGGCTCCCATGTGTCTTTTATACAAGTAAAGAGCTGAGATTGGAGCACTTTCTTAAAGGGAGTGCTCCTAATCTCAGCTAGTTACCGGTATAAAAGACACCTGTCCACAGAAGCAATCAATCAATCAGATTCCAAGCTCTCCACCATGGCCAAGACCAAAGAGCTGTCTAAGGATGTCAGGGACAAGATTGTAGACCTACACAAGGCTGGAATGGGCTATAAGAAAATCGCCAAGCAGCTGGGTGAGAAAGTGAAAACAGTTGGTGCGATTATTAGCAAATGGAAGAAACACAAAATAACTGCCAGTCTCCCTTGGACTGATGCTCCATGCAAGATCTTACCTCGTGGAGTTTCAATGATCATGAGAACGGTGAGGAATCAGCCCAGAACTACACAGTAGGATCTTGTTAATGATCTCAAGGCAGCTGGGACCATAGTCACCAAGAAAACAATTGGTAGTACACTACGCCGTGAAGGACTGAAATCCTGCAGTGCCCGCAAGGTCCCCCTGCTCAAGAAAGCACATGTACAGGCCTGTCTGAAGCTTGCAAATCAACATCTGAATGATTCAGAGGAGAACTGGGTGAAAGTGTTGTGGTCAGATGAGACCAAACACGTGTTTGGAGGAGGAGAAAAGCTGCATATGACGCCAAGAACGCCTTCCCCACTGTCAAACATGGAGGTGGAAACACTATGGAGGTGGAAACTGCACCGCATCAAAGGGACGATGGTCGGGGCCTTGTACCATCAAATCTTCAGTGAGAACCTCCTTCCCTCAGCCAGGGCATTGAAAATGGGTCGTGGATGAGTATTCGAGCATTACAATGACCCAAAACACACAGCCAAGGCAACACAGGAATGGCTCAAGTAGAAGCACATTAAGGTCCTGGAATGGCCTAGCCAGTCTCCAGACCTTAATCATATAGAAAATCTGTGGAGGGAGCTGAAGGTTCGAGTTGCCAAACATCAGCCTCAAAACCTTAATGACTTGGGGCCTCATTCTATTATCGGCCGTAAATCGGCCGTAAGGCTGCGATTCCTTGCGGGGGTTCAGTTAACTCGCGATTCTATTATACGGCCCCGCAAGGATCTCCTCTTACGGCCGGCCGCATATCTTGGAACCGGCCGTAAACTGTGAAATATAAAAACTCAAAAATAAATTCAAGCCTGCACTGTACAGCTCTGTAAATGCTAGGGATCATATTGGGGGACATGAGGAATAAAAGGAACCCACTCTCAAGCTTGCACATCTGCCCAAACCCGAGTTCAAATTAACTGTTTATTTGCCGGCTGTGGCGGGGGTGTGTCTGAGGTGCTCCAAGCACTCTGGACTTTTTACATGTATATTTTACGGATATTAAAAATGAAATATTTTACGGATTTGAGTACAGGATAATTATGTGCTATTTTTTCTAACACCTAAAATCCCTTTATAGTCTTCTCAAAGTGCAGGATGGCTTTATTTGAGCTATTTTATGTGCTTAATTGGTGCTAGCGAGACCTTTTTCCTGCAAGTAACTGCGGCTCGCTTTTAGCCTTGCAGAGAGGTTTCCCGGAGCAATTGAATTGCAAATCTCTTGCGGCCGTTTTAGATCAAAGGCTTTCCTCCGGCGCGATCGGCCGCAAGAGATAGCAAGGCACCGGCCGCAAGCCTGCCGGAGTCCCCGGCCGTAAGGGAATAGAATAGCAGAATAGCTTGCGGCCGGTCCTTGCGGCCCCGCAGCGGCTGCGGCCGATAATAGAATGAGGCCCCAGGAGAGGATCTGCAAATAAGATTGGGACAAAATCCCTCCGGAGATGTGTGCAAACCTGGTGGCCAACTACAAGAAACATCTGACCTCTGTGATTGCCAACAAGGGTTTTGCCACCAAGTACTAAGTCGAAGGGATCAAATACTTATTTCACTCATTGACCTGCAAATCAATTTATAACTTTTTTGACATGGGTTTTTCTTGTTTTTTTTGTTATTCTGTCTCTTACTGTTAAAATACAGCTACCATTAACATTAGAGACTGATCATTTCTTTATCAGTGGACAAATGCTCAAAATCAGCAGGGGATCAAATACCTTTTCCCCTCACTGTATATATATATATATATATATATATATATATATATACTGTATATATACCATGCATTAGAGCATTTTTTCCTAGGCAACATGGTTTTCTGACATGTATTAACCCCATGAGTACTGGGTTGTGTGTTACCCACGATCTTATCTAATAAACTGACATAATAATACATTATCATCATTTTTAATTACACATATGTTGATATCATTTTTGGTGTTATACTGTCAAGTTAACTGCTGCTGTGGCACTCAGCAAAGATTTTAAAAGCCCAGGTAAGTTGTCCTTGGTACCCGTAATATTTCCTTAATTTTTTGGCAGTTACTATACTGTTTGTGAATGATCCATAAAATTGTATTAGCATAAGGTTTTGGTGTCAAAGTCTAAAGAAGTAACTCGTTTTCAATGGAGATTTGTGCCATGCTTTGTCATGCAATGGTCACTCGTAGCAGTTCTCTCACAATCTTTTCGGGATGGGGGAATAGCATAACTAGTTAGGATTTTCTGTGCTATTATGGTACTCGTCATGGGCGTAGGAGCCCCAAAATTATGTTGGGGGGGGGATTCAACTCTACTCCCAGGACAGGAGGCAAGGGTGGAGATACTGCCAGTGCACCCGGTGCAATGCGCCAGGGCCCTGCTCTGGGGGCCCTATTGCTGCAGTGCCCCTCAAAAACTTTATTTTTAATTTCTTTGTTTAAATTATCAATGTCTGTGGCCCCCAATATGATTAAAAACTACATATATATATATATATATATATATATATATATATATATATATATATATATATATACCGTATTTATCGGCGTATAACACGCACTTTTTTCTCCCTGAAAATAGGGGGCAAATGATGTGTGCCTGTTATACGCTGATATTCCCTCTCTCCTCCTCAACCTAAACCCCCCTCCTCAACCTAAACACCCCTCAACCTAAACCCCCCTAAATACCTCCCCCTCTCCCTTTCCCCTCACTTACCTGCTTCTGCTACGGCCTCCGCTCCTTCTTGACCCTGCGCCCGGCGCGCGTGTGATGTCACATGCGTGCCGGGTCAAGAAGGAGCGGAGGCCGGAGCAGAAACAGGTAAGTGAGGGGAAAGGGAGAGGGGAAGGTATTTAGGGGAGTTTAGGTTGAGGAGGGGGGGTTAGGTTGAGGAGGGGTTTGAGGAGGGAGGTTGAGGAGGGAGGTTGAGGAGGGAGGTTAAGGAGGGGGTTGAGGATGAGGAGGGAAGTTGAGGATGAGGAGGGAGGTTGAGGAGGGGGGTTTAGGTTGAGGAGGGAGGTTGAAGAGGGGGTTGAGGATGAGGAGGGAGGTTGAGGATGAGGAGGGGTGTTGAGGAGGGGTGTTGAGGAGGGTGTTGAGGAGGGGATTGAGGAGGAGGAGGGAGGTTGAGGAGGGAGGTTGAGGAGGGGGTTGAGGATGGGGGTGTTGAAGATGAGGAGGGAGGTTGAGGAGGGGGTTGATGTTGAGGACGGGGGTTGAGGAGGGAGGTTGAGGAGGGAGGTTGAGGAGAGAGGTTGAGGATGAGGAGGGAGGATGAGGATGAGGAGGGGGTTTGAGGTTGAGGAGGGGGGTGAGGAGGGGGGTTTAGGTTGAAGGAGGGGGTTTTAGGTTGAGGAGGGAGGTTGAGGAGGGGGTTGAGGATGATGAGGGAGGTTGAGGATGAGGAGGGGGTTGAGGATGGGGTGGTTGAGGATGGGGTGGTTGAGGATGAGGAGGGAGGATGAGGAGGGAGGATGAGGAGGGAGGTTGAGGATGAGGAGGGGGGTTGAGGATGGGGTTGAGGATGGGGGGTTTGAGGATGAGGAGGGAGGTTGAGGATGAGGAGGGAGGTTGAGGAGGGGGTTTGAGGTTGTGGAGGGGGGTTGAGGATGAGGAGGGTGGTTGATGATGAGGAGGGAGGTTGAGGAGGGGGGTTGAGGAAGGAGGAGGAGGATGGGGGGGTTGAGGAGGGGGGTTGAGGAGGGACGTTGAGGAGGGGGTTGAGGAGGGAGGATGAGGAGGGAGGTTGAGGAGGGGGTTGAGGATGAGGAAGGAGGTTGAGTATGGGGGGGTTGAGGAGGGGGTTGAGGAAGAGGACAGGGGTTGAGGAGGGAGGTTGAGGAGGGAGGTTGAGGAGAGAGGTTGAGGATGAGGAGGGAGGTTGAGGATGAGGAGGGGGTTTGAGGTTGAGGAGGGGGGTGAGAAGGGGGGTTTAGGTTGAAGGAGGGGGTTTTAGGTTGAGGAGGGAGGTTGAGGAGGGGGTTGAGGATGATGAGGGAGGTTGAGGATGAGGAGGGGGTTGAGGATGGGGTGGTTGAGGATGGGGTGGTTGAGGACGAGGAGGGAGGATGAGGAGGGAGGTTGAGGATGAGGAGGGGGGTTGAGGAGGGGGTTGAGGATGGGGGGGTTGAGGATGAGGAGGGAGGTTGAGGATGAGGAGGGAGGTTGAGTAGGGGGTTTGAGGTTGAGTAGGGGGGTTGAGGAGGGGGGTTGAGGATGAGGAGGGAGGTTGAGGATGAGGAGGGAGGTTGAGGAGGGGGGTTGAGGTTGAGGAGGTGGGTTGAGGAAGGAGGAGGAGGATGGGGGGGTTGAGGAGGGGGGTTGAGGAGGGACGTTGAGGAGGGGGTTAAGGAGCGAGGATGAGGAGGGAGGTTGAGGAGGGGGTTGAGGATGAGGAAGGAGGTTGAGTATGGGGGGGTTGAGGAGGAGCAGCCATTTCTGAGTAAACTTTTGTAAAAACATATAATATCCAAGTTTCTTTGTTAAAACAGTTGCTTTTACTGTCATTTTACGTTATTTACCTTATAAGTGTTAATAATATTAATAAAAAAAGGTCTGAGCTACCCTTATTTTGCTTCAAAGTTCTTTATTTGAAATTTAAGTTTTTTTTCCTGAAATTTCCTTCTTAAAATGAGGTGCGTGTTATACGCCGGTGCGTGTTATACGCCGATAAATACGGTATATATATATATATATATATATATTTATTTATTTATATACATGTTTATTTGTATATGTAACGGAGCTGGAACACGCAGTCCAATATCTCCACTGGTATACGGTAAAATACCCAAGAGGCACTACAGTTTCACCATTCCCGACCTCCCATATTGGACGACACACAATTTGGGAGTCAAATGAATACTGACTTTATTTTGTTCTGTAGAAATATTTATACCCATCCCTTCCCACAGGCAATACACATGCCCATATTTAGCCACACAATACACATAAAGAGAACAATAGGTGGGTCACACCTCCCCGAGGCTCCCTGGCAACTTTGATACAATCAGACATTGATTCAATTACACTTCTTTGTTCTTATCTGAGAATGAAAACACTGTATACAATAGACTTCCTTTATCTTATGCGGAGTCTCTGTAACAGGATTATCTCCCATGCCAAGTAGCTGCAAATGTCTGGGACAATATTCTGCAGAGCATAAACCAACATACATATAGTAGGATCATATTTTAACCATAATAATCATAAAACAGGGTAAAACAGTGATGGGTTCCGTTACAGTATATATTTAAATTATGGGTCAAAGCTTTCATGAAGTAGGAGGCAAGTAAACATTTTTAAATCTCTGTGTCATATTATTTTAACTTATGCATTTTCTAAATTAAATAGTATTAATTCTCAAATAAAATAAATGAATGTATTTTTTAAGATCTGCATATTGTTTTAAAATCATAAACTGAAGAATTCAATATAACAATACATCTCATCTATCATATTCATAATAAAAAAAGGGAGGTAAGTATACTTTTCCAATCTTAAAAGTTTTGTTTATATGAAATAGTTTTTAACATATAGATTGATTAAATTCTTAACAAAATCATTAGACAGTAAACCGTCACGATTCTATAGATCATTTCAAAAATTTCAAATG
The DNA here is from genome assembly GCA_027410445.1 of Discoglossus pictus. NCBI lineage: Eukaryota > Metazoa > Chordata > Amphibia > Anura > Alytidae > Discoglossus > Discoglossus pictus. The sequence goes on from CM050166.1 coordinate 336,268,829, forward strand.
TTACGTAAATGGGATAACTTTCATATATCTCATGATAACCATAAAAGAAAAGCATAGTAATATTTCAAATCCAAACCAGTAAGAGATGGAATAAATATAGAACATGAATGTCATATTTCATATATATGATTTTACTGAGACTTTTAAGTTCAATAATAATAATACAAATTCAATAAGCTACAAAAGGAAGTTAAAAACTATCATGACTATTTTCTATGGGATATTCAAAAAAAATGTACTCTTTTGAAGAACTACACTTGATGCACTTTTATATTCACTTTTATACTCAATTACAATGATTTTGGTTTCTGTTAATCTACTTCCTGCAGTGAGAGGAACTTGAAGTTACTATTTGCACACTTGCTAAAGCTTTCAGTAGGTCTAATGGAAAACTGACACTTATTTAAAGGAAATGGAACCCTGCAGTAAAGAATAATTCCATGCACAAGTGAAATATATATAAAAGAAATATATAAAAGAAAGATTTTTTTGTTGCTGCCCATTAGCATGTTTATTTACTCAAAACCATGCAGAAACAAATATGTCCACAGGGGTCCTTTAATAGATTTGGCACCCCCCCCCCCCCTCCCCTTCAAATAATAAACACTTATGTTTTATCAGTCAAGTCAATTTTATAGTATATATATATATATATTAAATAATGTCGTCACTACTGTCGTCAATAATGATACGTTACTGCTCAAAAGCCATTTTATATATAGTCAAACAGTTTCGGATTGTATTTCTGAAATTTATGTTATAATATCATATGCTCTCCTTTTGCATTTTTTTCCCAATATCATTTTATTAACAGAAATAAAACATGACTTTGGATACCTTCTTGCTTTTTAAAAAATTCATATAGAGCAGGGGGACTTAGTTACTAATACTAAACAGTGTTATTCTGTAAAAAAGCTTCTGGCAACAGAGGAGACCTTATGGCCTATTCAGCTGCTCTTTTAGTAGAACACAGATTACAGTTGTAATGTGCCTGTATGCTCATCTGAAAACAATTTAGTAGAATTCTATTCTAAAAGTGTGTCAACATAGAATTTTAAGGAACATTTTATCTTTAATCTTGGTGAACTCAGGCTTCCATATTGTGTTTTCATATTTAACTGCAACAGTAGAACAGTGACTGACTGACTTTTTTGCTCGAACCCATCTAAGCAGCAATTACACAACATGGTACAAATATTATTTTTCCTTTTTAAAGGGGTTAGGACAAGATTTGGACCATTTTTCTCGAATCAGTGTACAAAGCAGAACAATGAATAATAAGTTGGTTGAAACAATTATTGAAGCCACAAACCTGGATTCTCTCTTTAAAATGTGTCACACTAACACAGTAAAGCAAAGGCATGTTGCTTACTGTGTGAGGTCTCATGAATTTTCAGAAGAACAACATGAGTTAGAGGAATATGGGAAGTTTCTGAATTGTATTAGATATATAATATACCTGTGTATCTATTTACATTTATGTAGTTTATCTTATTAAGTGGTGCTTAGAGGCTATGTCTTTACTGTCTAACATCAAACATATATTACCTGCTCGTAAAAATAAACTCTGTGGTACTTGCTGTGGGATCCCTGGTGGTCCAGTGGTTAAAATTCAATAATTTCACTGCTGCGACCTGGGTTCGATTTCGGTCACAGAACCTAGAGGTCACACCAACCTGAAGCCATGCAGGGTTGGGCCTGGTCAGTACTTGTATGGGAGACCACCTAGGAATACCAGGAGCTGTATGCTCTGGCACACTGGAGAAGGAACTGGCCAATAACTCCAGTATCCATGCCATGAATTCCAAGTGGATCAGCATGGTGTTTTGCGGTCCATGAGGTCACGAAATGACACACACACACAGTACTTGCTTTGCATTGTCTCATACTAATCAATCGATGACCACCGCTCAGCAATATTCTGCAACAAGCTACTGAGACATAGTTCCTTATAGGCTAAAACACCACACTAGCCTAGAAGTATGTCTGCATACGCTGCAGAGTGCAGACCCACGCAAGGACTACTTCTTCGATTTTAAGAAGTAAAAACAGCTAGTAAGTTCTTCTTAATAAAACAAAGTACATAAAAATAAATAGATACATAAGTATATTATATACATAGTAATATCCAGAAAACTTTACCTTTAAAAATCTTCTAATTAAATACAATTAATTATGATTATATCATATCATGATCGCACACAGCATCTTTCAGTTATGAAACTAAATCATTTAAAGCATCACTCACTTTTATGTAAATATATTATGATGAGACATGTTAGGTTTAAGACTTAGGACAGCCACCCAGGATAGAGTTGCAATTAGACACTATTGTGGCCCACATTTTGCTCTGAAATGCAGATTTGTTGTCGGATATAGAAAAGTATAATTGAGTATCATCAGGAAAGAGGTGGTATTTGGAGATATATGCCAGTTGGAGAAATATGACCAAATTCTAACAACAGTGTCAATGGTAGCCTCAGAGTCTTGAAATATTAAATTGACATGATGAACTTTACCTATAGCCATGTGAAGGTCATTGGTCAGTTTTGTGAGGGCTAGTTAAGGGGAGTGAGAAGAGCAGGGGCATATTTGGCTTCCTGATCCCTGCTATTCCTTATTTGTTACTGTTCCCCAGTTCTCTGCCCTTTTACTCCCTTTAGATTGTAAATAGCGAGTTTCAATTCTTGTAGGGTGCTTTGGGATAAAGCACTTTCTGCTAATATTCTAAGCTAATTCTTAATAATAATAATAATAATAATAATAATAATAAAAAAGATAATAATAACAAGAAAGGCTGTTTCCTAATATTTGTTTTTAATGTATTTCAATAGGTTTCCACCTGACAGTTTTCTGTTAATTTCACAGAATAAACAATCTGTTAATTTCCTAGTGACATTCAGAAACTTTCCAAGTTCCTTTGAATAATGCAAGAAGTAATAATTAGATTACGTTTCTGTACAAACTATATAGTTTACATTTGATATTGCTGTTAAATAGTCTTTGTGTCTAAGGCATAATATGTATTAAGAAGATATGTAAGTGTTCTGAATTTTACTAGGTATACTATATACCTAGGCCCTCATTCAATTGCAATTTTGCCAATTGAATAAGGGTCTAAATAAGCACATAACATATTTTTTTAAAGAAGTTTATAGTTATTAAGCATCTATCCAAAAGCAAGGTTTTCACTAACTAAAAACTTATTTAAAAAAAATATGTTATGTGCTTATTTAGAGCCCTATTCAATTGGCAAAATCGCAATTGAATGAGGGCCCTATGTATTTATTTACTTTTATGTACTTTATTTTATTAAGAAGCTTATAAGCTATGTTTTTACAACATAGAGTCAAAAAAATAGTCCCTGTATACGTGCCCACTGCAGTATATACAGACTCTGTAGGGCTGGATATGCAGTGCAGTGTCCTAGCTTATAAGGAACCATGTCACAGCACGTTGCAGAAATTTGACACATGGTCACTGATTTGTTAGTATGAGACACAGCAAAGCAAGTTGTCACAACCTGTATGTTGAATGGGGTATGATAAGAGCCTATTGCCCAAACCTCTCCCTACAGGTGTGACCAGTTCGTTTTACCTCTTTACAGAACTTTCAGCCTTTAGGTTAGACTGAGAGATGTCTGTGATCTTGTGTAGCATAAGGACCTTTCTAAGTTTTGAAAATAACTTACTCCAGCAAACAGAATTCCCATCATCATTAACAAAATTCACACTTTAATTATGTGAACCAGTATAACCTCTTTATTACTGAAACCATCAGACATATTTATACCACATTTTTAGCAACAACAGACCAATCAATTAAAATGTGCATCCATGGTTACACCCAATCCTTTTGGCTCACATTATCACCCCTGCCTGCCCGTCTAAGACAATCACCCATTGTTTTCCTTGGCACCGCTGTATTCTTGGTAGGGAGCAATTACATACAATAGGCATATAGACACCAGGCTGTGGCTTGTGATAAATAGAGAGAGATACTGGTATCATGTGACTCCTAGGGGTCAATTATCTCCCTAATCTTGTTAATAAGGGACTAGTCCATTACTATGAAATATTGGGCATATACAATATTTCCCTTGTAAGTGCTAGCCCCCACCCCCAAAGCAAAACACAGACATACATCCCATCACTCCCATCATGTTCGTACGCACACCCAAACTATAAACATTGGTACCATAGTATGGGCCTAGTGGCACCCAGGCAGCCTTAAACAGGTATAACAAGGAATAACACATACATCACAACATCCCCAATGTTAACACATCTCAGTGGGACTCTTTCCCCTGGCACAATAAGCCTATATTTTAAGGCTGAGGCCATCAGTCTGTAAGGTATTGCACAACTTGTGCCTTGGCATGCTTCAGCCATGACAAGTCATTCCTCTTTCTTTTACAGTGTAGTTTGGGGAGTCCATTGGATCTTAGGACTCCTCAACTACACTGAGGTTTTGTGATTCTCCTGTCTTGATAACCCATCTGCACTCTAATGCCCTTTCAATGTTGCATGGTCAAGATCCAAGATCCATGAAATGTGGCCCATCCAGGCATGAAACAATCTGGGGTAGTCCTGGGCCAACACCTTTTCTTTGGGGTCCACATGGCAACAGTGTCCTGGTCGGCCCTTACTGGTAGTCCAGGCTAGCAGGTACTTGCAATAATTCCCCAGTTGGAGCAGTACAGTAACCTGACCTGCTGAATCCATGCCTGTGCCAGGCCCTAGGGTCCAAATGTGGGCCCCAATTTATTTCCCAGAGAAACCTCCCCCGCCCAGCCAGTCCCCACAGCTGTGCTGGGATATCTAAAACAATCTCTGGGCCTAGTTGACCACAATTAGGCAATCTAGTCCCCCTCCCTAGATCTGCTCCTTCCCCTGACCAGTGTCTGAATTCAGGGGTGTCCATTGGGCCATTTGGTTTCCCCAATCCAAACAGTTTCCTGGGGGTAACCAGTTCAGGTGACTGCTCACCAGGTGTTATCACCACCCCACTCCCCAAAAGCCAGGGCCATTACCCCTTCTTTTCCCCTCCCTTAGGGAAAACAGTCTTGTCATTATTCCCCTGTAGCAACTACAAGGGAAAAATAAATGCCTGTCAGTACAAGCCTCACAGGCCTGGGCAAGTGCTCATCGCTGGCTATTAGGCCAGGAGCATAGTTGCTCCCATCCTGTTTGCTTGACCTGGGTTCTGCCAACAGTCATCTGTGCTAGGGAAATCAATGCAGTCCAAGGGTGCCATTGCCATCCACGCCAGCCAGGCCAGAACAAACAGCTGACTTTCAGCATCCAAAACAGTCCTTGGGCCTATTAGTTCACCCAGTCCAAAAAGTCCCAGGGGGGTACCCGGTCCAGGTGACCGTTCGCAAGGTGCCATGGCTAATGCACCCTCCAATAGCCGGGGACAGTTCCCTCCCCTTCCCCATGTCTTAGGAAAAACGCTCCAGTTTAGAGCCAAACAAAATACCTCCAAGGAGGAACATACCGGTCTTATCCTGATAGCAGCATCCATTATGGTGGCCTGGACTGGAAGCTCCACTTCCTGGGATGACATCTGGATTAATGTCTTACATTCTTTTTTTTGCCTCCCACCATCTGGGGATAGCACTCAGTTCCATCAGGATCCTTGGTCACTGGGTCCACCTGACGTGCTATTACTGTCTGGGATGCAGACTCCACTGCCTCTGGTATGCACCTATCGTGAATGATATTATCCTCATCTGTCCCATTCATAGTAACATTTACCTGGGCCTGGCCAATTTGTATATCCACATAGACACAGTCCTGGTCAGACTCCATAAACACTATTAGACAAGACCCCTTTACATGTTATCGGGCCCTCTGAGGGCAAGTCCTCAGTGGTTACAAAGTCCATACAGTCCCCATCTGACTTAGCCATAGCACAACTTATCTGGGCTCCCTTGGTCTCTGCCATGTTATCTCTGCTTGCTGATTCTGTCCCTTTAACTGTGACTGGCTTCCTGAAATTAGTTATCAGTTGAAGCCGCATGCTATGTTCACAGTCAATTTCCAAGGTACAGTCCATATTTGGTTCTTTCAAGAACCCAAGAGCATAGTGGCTCCCCTCCAGGCCTTCTCCTTGGCCTGGTACTGCTGTGGTTTGGTCCTGTCCCCATGTCTTTAACTGGGCAAGGCTCAGTCCCCTAAAGATAGGGACCCATTCTTCTTCTTCCCCGTCTCCCCACTGCATGAAAGCATCCTTGTTTCTTTTAGAATCCCTGAGATCAGAATTCTCCCAACAATCCATACCTTTCTCTTGTGAATTTAGCTAGGTCCCTGTAGTCTCTGGAAGGTGACTCTCCTCCATGCCTGACTGGCAGGACTCCCTCTAGGGATGCTTCCTCCAGTAGGGACAGATAGCCTGCTTCCAGTTGTATTTCCTGCTGGATCAATGGCATCAAATGCCTTATCCGACCATGGGACCACCCCCAGAGAGTTACAATGTCTCTCGAGCACATCCATTGTACGCTGACAAGTGCCCACCCCACCATCCAGAGGGCCATATGCCAGCTCCTAGAGAGTGCTTCTTTTCAGCACCAATGACAAATAGGGCTCCACACCAGGGATTCACAACCAGGCTGCATACTGGTTCTCTAAGTCCCTTTACTGCACCACCAGGTCCTCCAGCAACTCTGTTAGCTCATGACCCGGACATAATCCCAGAAACACCATCAGTTGGTTTAGAAGCGCTGTTTTTTAACAGTCCATTCCAAGGACACAACATTGTTCTCTCTCCACTGGGGATAAGCATTCCCCATCCACAGGAACTGGAAAAAGGGCCATTGCATAACCCTCTCCTCTCCCACTGTCCCAGGACAGACCTCTGCTTACATGTGGAAGCCTTTCCTCTGGTCTCAGCTCCATCATGTCCTTGTAAGTTGCCATCTTCCTGTATTCCACAGAGGTCCCAGCACTGCCAACAATTGTCACAACCTGTATGGTAAATGGGGTATGATAAGAGCCTATTGCCCAAACCTCTCCCCACAGGTGTGACCGTTTTGTTTTACCTCTGTACAGCAGGAACAACTTTCAGCCCTTAGGTTAGACTGAGAGGTGTCTGTGGCCTTGTGTAGTATAAGGATCTTTCTATGTTCTGAAAAGGACTTACTCCAGCAAATAGAATTCCCAGCATCAATAATGAATATCACACTTTAATTATGTGAATCAGTTTAACCTCTTTATTACCGAAACCATCAGCCATATTTATACCACATTCTTAGCAACAACAGACCAATCAATTAAAATATGCATCCATGGTTACACCCAATCCTTTCAGCTCACATCATCACCCCTACCTGCCAGTCTAAGACAATCACCCACTGTTTTCCCTTGGCACCGCTGTATTCTTGGTAGGGGGCAATTACACACAATAGGCATATATACACCAGGCTGAGGATTGTGATAAACAGAGAGAGATACTGGTGTCATGTGACTCCTAGGGGTCAATTATCTCCCTAATCTTGTTAATAAGGGACTAGTCCATTACTATGAAATATTGGGCATATACAATATTTCCCTTGTAAGTGCTAGCCCCCCAAAGTACAACACAGACATATGTCCCATCACTCCAATCATGTTCATACGCACAACCCTACTATAAACATGGGCACCATAGTATGGGCCTAGTGGTACCCAGGCAACTTTAAACAGGCATAACAAAGAATAACACATAAATCACAACATCCCCAATGTTAACCCATCTCAGTGTGCCCCTATATTATAAAACTGAGGGTATCAGTCTGTAAGGTATTGCACAGCTGGTGCCTTGGCAGGCTTCAGCCATGATATAAGTATTATAGATTCTGTTTTCATGAGCTACAGTGGACAGACCCATGCAGGAACAATTTTTTTTATTCTAGCCAGTAAACACAGAGCTTTTAAACACTACTAAAATAAAATAAACTATATAATAGTAAATAGATGCACATTTATATTATATAACTATTAAACAGAAAGTTTCCATACTCCTTTAAGACAAAAGCACCATGCTGCACAAGGGACCTGCAGCGCATTCACTATCCAGTTGTTCTCTCTTTATTGCTCTCTATTTCTCTGCTTCCCTCTGCCTGTCTCTCTTGGACTCCTGCATAAATGCTTTCCATTCACTTTACTGAAAATTGGCTAAAACACCACTCTATTTATACTACATAGGTTTTGTATGCTGTCTCAGGAGTCATTCATCTTGTATTACTATATTATAAAAGCGCAGAGTTAGATGAAAAAGGCAATGTACAGTGTGTTTTGGAGCTAACTTAAAAACCCTGTAAATCAGTGATAGAGAGAAAAAAATCAGATAAGCAAAGACAGTCATTATCTATTGTTATTTATGCTTAATAATTATTACAACCCAACTGTACAGTGTCCATTTTATTTTTCCTTCAACGATCCTCGCAACAAGAGAAAATTATACTGGAGAATAGATTCATGAGACTGAAAAAACGCCTTTATTAAAAAATTAAGTAGAGGGAGCCAAGAAGTTAAACCAGAATGGGCAAATTATACTTGGTGGCAAAGAATAACATAGCAGTATTTAAACCGGATATTTCTATAATCAAAAACCAACGCCCCAAAGAGGTTACAATCAGTTTTGTGCCTAAGGCACCTCAAGATAAAGTGGGTTACCTATGAATATAGAGAATCTACATGGTAGCCAAACAAGGCTATACTGGATGAGACATAATGCTGACAAAAGATTGCACTATTCATTTCTAAGCGTCTAAAATATTAGGATTCCCTAAGACATTTTAACAATGTTAAAGGTATATGTAAGTGAGGTGGGTTATTAATGCATCTGATAGAGGTGAATTTATAGTTTCTGAAATGTTTTTATTGCATTAAAAATTCTAAACAGTTAAAGGCATATTAAAGTGAGGTGGGTTATGAATGCATCTAGTAGATTGCAATCATAACCCACCTAGCAAAAAGGTTTGCATGAAAAAATGCAAACCGTTTTTGCATTAAAATAAAAAATGTGCTGGGGCTTATGTTTATACACACAGCAGCCTCTGCAGCTTCTGCAGTAGCTGCTGTAAGCTGCCATGACGGGTACACCAATCTCTCATGTGTACCCTTGCACACAGAGCATGTGCGTGCTGATTGGCTTTTCAGGCACTGGGAAATAGGGAGTTAACAGCCTGCTAGGTGGGCGGGATCAGATCAGTGCAGGAACAAGCCTCCAGCACATGGAGGAGCCAGGGAGAGAGCTGATCTGCTCACAGGCTGCCCATCCTATGCGCAGCACACCTCAACACAGAGTGAGTGTGTGTGACAGAGTGAGTAAGTGAAAGGCTCAGTGTGAGTGTGTGTGACAGGCTCAGTGAGTGTGTGTGTGACAGGCTCAGTGTGTGTGTGTGACAGTGAGTGTGTGTGTGAAAGGCTCAGTGTGAGTGTGTGTGACAGTGAGTGTGTGTGTGAAAGGCTCAGTGTGAGTGTGTGTGACAGAGTGAGTGTGTGTGTGACAGGCTCAGTGTGTGTGTGTGACAGGGTGAGTGTGTGACAGGCTCAGTGTGTATGATATGACAGGGTGAGTGTGTGTGAGAGGGTGAGTGTGTACATCTTTGTGGATGTCCGTGTTTGTCTGTGAGTCAGTGTGTATGTCTGTGTTTGAGAGTGTGAGTGTGTCTCTGTGAGTGTGAGTGTCTGAGTGAGAGTGCCTGTGAGTGTGTATCTCTGTCTGAGAGTGTTTGTGTCTGTGTGAGTGCTTGTGTCTGTATTTGTGTGAGTGAGTATGTCTGTGTGAGAGTGTGTGTCCGAGAAAGTTAGTGTCTGTGTGAGTGAAAGCGTGAGTGAGCGAGTGAGAGTGTTTGTGAGCAATTATCTGAGGCTGGCGGCCAATTCTCTGGGGTTGTTGGTAATTATCTGGGGCTGGGGGAGGTCATTGGGCAATGCTATGAGGCTGTTGGGCAATTATCTGAGATCGGGGCTATTCTCTGGGGCTCGGGGGCAATTCTCTGAGGTTGGGTGGCAATTATTTGGGTTTGGGAGAGGTCACAGGGCAATTGGGAGCAATTCTCTGGGTCTGTGGGGCAATTATCTGGGGTTAGGGGATATCATTGGGCAATTCTAAGGGGCTGGGGGCAATTATCTGGGGTCAAGGGCAAATCTCTGGGGCTGAAGGGCAATTCTCTGTGGCTGAGTGGCAATTATCTGGGGTTGGGGAGGTCACAGGGCAATACTATGGAGCTGGGGGCTATTCTCTGGGGCTGGGGGAGGTCATTGGGCAATTCTATGGGGCTGTTGGCCAATTATCTGGGGCTGGGGGCCAATTCTCTGGGGCTGGGGGCCAATTCTCTGGGACCATGGGGAAATTCTTTGGGACTGGGGAAGGTCATTGGGCAATTAACTGTTGTGGTGCAATTCTCTGGGGCTTGGTGGCAATTATCTGGGGTTGGGGGAGGTCACGGGGTAATTATCTGGGGCTGTGGGGCAATTATCTGTGGTTTAGGGGCAGTTCTGTTGGATTGGGGCTGGGTGGCAAGTATATGGGGTTGGGGGAGGTGACAGGGCAATTCTCTGGGGCTGTGGGGCAATTATCTGGGGCTGGAGAGCAATTCACTGTGGTTGGGGGAGGTCACAAGGCAATTCTCTGGGGCCGTGTGGCAATTCTCTGGGGCTGAAGGCAATTCTCTGGGGCCGTGGGGCAATTCTCTGGGGCCGGGGAGGTCATTGGGCAATTCTACGTGGCTGTTGGGCAGTTATCTGGGGTTGGGGCAATTCTATGGGGTTGGGGGTAATTATCTGGGGTTGGGGAGCAATTATCTTGGGCTGGGGGGCAATTCACTGTGGTTGGCGGAGGTCACGGGGCATTTATCTGGGGCTTGGGGCCAATTCTCTGGGGCTGGGGGGAAATTCTCTGGGGCTGGGGGGAGTATCATCTGGGATGTAGACAAAACAATCAGTGAATGAAGGGATAGAAATCTAAATGAAAGGAAAGTTTCTGACATCATGTGACTTCCCACGGTAGGGTAGACTTCAGGTGCTAACTGGGTATGTCTGCAAAATCCCCAGGTAAAAAAGAAACATTGTATTAGATATGCTAATTATCCCTGGGAATTTCTGGGGGTGTCAACATTAAGAGAAAACTCTTTGCAAAAGCAAGAAAATCAGCAAACTTCAGGCTAACGGTTTAACTGTTTACTTTGGAATTTTTTCATGCAATTTTTATTTTCAGACACTATACATTCTCCTCTATCAGATGCATTAATGTTGACACCCCAGAAATTCTCAGGGATAATTAGCATAAGTTATACAACGTTTCTTTTTTTCCTGGGGATTGTGCAGACATGCTCAGTTATCACCTGAAGTCTGCCCTACTGTGGGAAGTCACATGATGTGACTGTTCCTTTCCTTTCGATCTCTTCATTCAGTGATTGTTTTACCTACATCCCAAGTAATACTCCTCCAGCTCCAGAGAATTGCCCCCCAGCCCCAGAGAATTGCCCTGTGACCTCCATCAACCCTAGAGAATTACCCCTAGTCCCAGAGAATTGCCCCATCCCCTCCCCTAACCCCAGTGAATTGACCCCCAGTCCCAGAGAATTGCCTCTCAGCCCCAGAGAATTGCCCCATGACCTCCCCCCAACCCAGTGAATTGCCCCCCAGCCCTTGAGGATTGCCCCACAGCCCAAGAAAATTGCCCCGTGACCTCCCCCAACCCCAGTTTCTTGCTGCACCAGCCCCAGAGAATTGATTTACAGCCTCAGAAAATTGCTCTGTGACCTCCCCCAACCCCAGTGAATTGCCCTGTGACCTCCCCCAACCCCACTGAATTGCCCCCAGCCCGAGAGTATTGCCCCACAGCCCCAGATAATTGCCCTGTGACCCCCACTAACCCCAGAGAATTGCCCTGAGACCTCCCCCAACCTCAGAGAATCCCCCCCCCCCAGCCCCTGGAAATTTCCCCTCAGACCCATGGAATTACCCTGTGACCTCCCCCAACCCCAGAGAATTGCTCCCCAGCCCCAGAGAATTGCTCACAGACACTCTCACTCACACACACTCTCACTCACTCACACTCTCACACAGACACACTCACAGACACCCTCACTCACACTCTCGCACAGACACTCTCACTCACACAGACACACTCTCATGCACTCACACAGACACACTCTCATTCACTCACACAGACACACTCTCATTCACTCACACAGACACACTCTCATTCACTCACACAGACACACTCTCACTCACACAGACACACTCACAGACACTCACTCTGTCACACACACATATACTGAGCCTGTCACACACACTCACTACACTCACCCTGGGTTGAGGTGTGCTGCACCTAGGATGGGCAGCCCGTGAGTAGATCAGCTCTCTCTCTGGCTCCTCCATGTGCTGGAGGCTTGTTCGTGCACTGATCTGATCCTGCACCCCTAGCAGGTGTTAACTCCCTGCTTCCCAGTGCCTGAAAAGACAATCAGCTGCACATGCTCTGTGTGCGAGGGTACACATGAGAGATTAGTGTACCCATCATGGCAGCTTACAGCCCCTACTGCAGCAGCTGCTGGGGGTGTAAACATCACCCCCTGCACATTTTTTATTTTACTGCAAAAACGGTTTGCATTTTTTCATGCAAACCTTTTTGCTAGGTGTGTTATGATTGCATTCTACAAGATGCATTCATAACCCACCTCACTTTACTATGGCTGCTTTAACTGAAAGATTTAGTAATTTTAAGCTTTATTTTACTTATATTTTAGTAATTTATTATTTTTTATAGACATACAGATCATAAAAGAATAACTATTTTTTTTATATTTAATATAATATCTGATAAGAAACTACATGAGAAAGTATGATTTTTTTTTTACTTATATAAAAGGCATGTCAGCATTAGAGGTGTTAAAGATAATGCTTTTATTCAGGGTTATTTATAGAGAGTTGTGTTTTTTGAAACAAAAGATTATATGAATCAAGGCACCAGATGTGGGTGGTTATTTGTGTACATTTATATATTCTTATGAAAAATAGGGCGTTTTTATAAGAGGAAGTATTAGTCATACTGAGATCATGGCTCATTTTTGTTCATGTGACTTTTTTTCTCAATGTTGTGCTTTTTAGTTGAATCTGTAGGAAAGGTATAGTATGAAATGAGAGAGGTGTACACATATGGGATAAAGCTTACTTTTTGTGTTTTTTTTTGAATAATGATATATCAATGTGATAACCAATGCCAGTGACTTAATTGGAAAGACTATGCATTTTATACCTACCCCCTTAAGAATAATAAACATTTTGGAAAGTAAGTTTTTCTTTTCTCCTCTAGGTAAAATTACTGTTTTTATTACTCACACCATTGTTCAGACTTCATGAATGTGCAAATGGACAGATTAAAAAGATAATAGTGTCCAGATAAGAAATTTTAAAGAAACAGCAAACATTAACTAAACAGTCCACTTTAAATGGCAGATGTGGAAGCTTCAGGCTCATCCTGCATTCTGGATGTCTTATCCAAGAACATCTTTGCTTTCTACGCCATCCAGCAGATTCTGGTAGCAAGACATTGCCCAAGAACGCTGCGTCTCACATTTCCACTCCTGCCACTATCTGAATCATTGGCCACAAAGTCATCCAGATTGTCTTGAATGGATCGCAAACTTTTGGTGGAAAGTTGTTTTGGTTCCTCTGTGCCCGAGTCACTGCTTTCCTGGGCTTCTTGAATGCCATGTTCTGCCAGTTGTTGGAGGTCCTCGGCGTCTGCATCTCCCATTCCAGCCGTATTGACCAGGTCTACTATCTTGTCAATGATGGGCTGTTCTGGTTCCACATCTGCACACAGCTCTGGCCATATCTTCATCCACACTTATTTGTGCCTTTTCTGCGTTACTTCCTTCCAGAAAAAAATGATGATATACTTTTTCCGTAAAATCCATCATGGATTCTTTGTCCTTGCTGTTTGTTTCTTCAATGAGCTAGCAGAATGTGAAGCTAAGATAAAAAAAACTCCTTGAAGATTGCAATTACCTCTTGATCCATTGACTGGATGAGTGAAGTAGTGTTGGGGGGCAGGAAAATTACTTCCAATGGGATGCCACAATTAACCTCAGACACTTGGTAGGGTGGCTTGGAGCATTGTCAAGTAACAGGAGCGCTTTGGCCTCAATTGCTTTACACCTGCAGCAGTGTTCCACGAATTGGACAGAAATGTTCACTGAACCTGTTTTTGAAAATGTCCATTGTAATCCAAGCTTAACAGTTGAATTGCCAAATGACTGGCAAAGTGGATTTTGGAATCCCTTTCATGTCTCTAGGTGTTTTAAATGGTACACCAGCAAAGGGTTTATCTTGGACACGCCACTGGTGTTCCCACCCAGAAGAAGGGTGCAGCAGCTTCTGTGTCAGCTCTCACCACTTCTCTCTTGATTTTGATGTTATACAGATTGTTTTTTTTCTTGAAGAGGTCGAACCAACCTTTGCTGGCTGAAAAGCTTTCAGTCACATCTGGTGTTGGGCTTTGGACATGGCTGTAGATGCTTCTGGCCTTCTCCATGACGACGGCCTGGCTGAGTGGCATGTTGTGCTCTGTTTTGTCATCGATTCTCCAGTGTAGCATCTGCATCGGGTAATCTTGATCTTCTCCTTATTTTTATGGAGGCTGGCATCTTTAAATCTGCTACAATGTCTACTTGGCGTTCTCCTTTTTCCAAGCAGTCCAGCACCTGCATCTTCACATCCAGAGAAATGCATTGCCTCCTCAATTTGGGCTGATCTTCTTTGCGCTCACTCATGTTCTGTAAAACAGTACAAACAAAATACAATTACTGTAGATTGTATTGGACAATTAACAACCACATGATGAGAAACAAGGGAACATGAAACATATGTTATTCTCTGTAGGAATTGGTCTATTTCTGGGGCCTTCTAACACTTTTCTTCACCTCTTTTCTCCTTTCTGCTGCTCTGTCTCTTTTAACGCTGTGGCACATAAGCAAAAAATCTACACCCATTAGGGATGTCCATTGTCACCTCTAATTTTTATCCTTATGATGGAACCTTAAGCAGAAGCCATCAGCGTAAATAATAAAATCCATGGAATTAGAATTGGTGAGCATGAGCATAAAATCATGTTATACACAGACGATGTAATATTAACCATTGTTGAACCCATAGAATCTTTAACCCAGATTCAAGAATTAATAAATAGTTTTGGGTACATTTCTTATTATAAAGTGAATTGGTGAAAAACAGAAGTATTACCCATAAATATAGATGAATAAGATATACAATATTTGAAAAATATTTGGGATATTAACTGGGATGTAAATAAAATTTCGTATTTGGGAATATAATTTTCTTAGAAATTGGGAGAGGTTACTAGAATAAACTTTACTAAACTGTATGACAAAATCAAACATCAACTAGTTAAATGAAAAGCAGGTAAGCTATCATGGTTAGGCAGAGTATCAGCCATAAAAATGTCTATACTGCCCCAAATAAATTATTTATTTAGATGTTTACCTCTAACTATTCCTGATTCTATAATTAAAAAATATCAAACGTTGAATGACACATTTATTTATAATGAGAAAAAACCCAGAATTAAATTAAAGACTGTTAGGCAACATTTTATAAAAGGTGACATAGCCTCTCCTTGTATTAAAAATTACTATATAGCCGTAATGCTATCCCACTTTAGAATTTGGTCCACAAAAGCGAAACAAAATAGTTGGACAACTATAGAACAAAGCTTGGCTAGTAATTTATCAGTAGTAGATTGGCTTTGGTATGACAAACTTCCTAATATTATAGATAAAAATATGTCTATAATAATTGAAACAGGTTTTGAATTCTGGTTCAAATGGAATAATAAATTAAATCTATCCATATTTTCTTCCCTTGGTATAACATTGTCATGGCTGAGCACTGTTCTTAATCTTCCTTGCCTCCGTATGTGGTACACTTGGAATATACAGTCATTGGGAGATTTGTTTGATAAAGGCAAATTTAAACCTTTTTCTAAAATATGTGCAGATTTTAACTCTCCCCCATCTAAATGGTTTGAATATGAGAGAGTTAAAAATACCATTATAAAATCGAAGTATTTAATTACCTCAACAGAGAACTTACAAAGTTTGAAAAATTAGCATTAGCTAATGATGGTAAACATACAATTTCTAAATGCTATGATATTTTAAAAAAATACATTATGCTAGAGAAAACTCCAGCTATGCAGAAATGGGAAAAAGAATGTAACAATCCAATTGCCTTAGAAAGTTGGTCTAGGGCTTTTGTGCTATCACAGAAAATTATTAAATATCAAGCTTATAGAGAGATTAACTAAAGTAGTACAGAGGTGGTATTTTGTCCTACTTAAAATAGCATTAATTAATAAAAATCCAAACTTGGGGTTGTGTTGGAGAAATTGTTATTAACAATGGTCTCACAAACATGTTTGGTGGGACTATGATCCCTTTAAGGAACTGTGGATCTCTACCTTTGACTATATTTCTAAAGTTTGTGGTAAAAAAAAAAAAAAATCTACACCCTGCACCTAAAAAAATTTGCAGCATATATCCACCTCCGTTAAATGGGGATCCACAAGGAAAAAACAGTGTTATAGTGTGGCACAGTGTTAAACGAGCATCAGTGACCAAAAATCAGTGATCTATATCTGGGATTTCCAAGATATAGAGCGCAATAGCAAATCAGAGCTATAAGGGGTAGAGTTAAGCAGGGATACCAGTTAGCCTATGGGACATGTGTACTGTCATTGTAAATTTCAACCATTCATCCACTTAATAGATATTGAACCGTTTCTCTTTAAGTGTATGTGATTTCTATCTTGTTCACTTTTACTCATCATTGTAAGTTTTAACATAATTTATTTGTGAAGCAGTAGCATTATCTGTATGTAAAGCTGCAGAGTATATATAATAGATGTAACACTTTAGTGTTGGGAGAGTTGAGATTCTTGCTTATAAGAGCTTACAGTGTAGAGCAGTGACAGGTAACAGGAACAGAGTAACACCTGTTATTCCAAATAAAATGGTTTCTTCTCATACTTCTTATCAAATGTTCCTTTATTACATGCTGGGCACTGTCTTTTTCCCTTGTCAGATGTGCAATACAACAAAACACAATAACAAAAAGGGACTTTTCCTTTACAGGATATCTATACAATAAACAGAGGCCTGTCACCTCCTTGCCTGAGACTCCACTAAATGTGACTGAGCCTCAGGAATCTGCTTTATATATCCCTCTAATTAAAACAGGTGCTGGCCTAATTAGTTAATTGTTTGTCAGGGCAAGGGTGTGCCCAGTTTAGGTAGAACATGTCTGACAGGTTATTTCCCTCGCTAAACCCTCCTTCTGCATTGACTGCCTCTTTCCTGGCCCTCAGTAGTTCATATATGAACTATTTTAATTCCCATGAAGGACCCAAACATTTGATGTATCTTTTTCTTCTAATAATACCATCATATCACTAATGTTTAATTAGGAAACATTGGAAAATTATAATTAGGAATATGGCCTTCTTTAAACATGTATGACAAAAGATTTACTTTCAATATAGAGTCTACCAAATACTCCTGTCTGTCCCTCATGTTTTATGTACATTGCCTTCCTATATTTATATCACCTTGCAATATTTTACCTAAATTATATATTACTATAATTGTTATGTAGTGTTGTTCCTCCAGTCTATAACTTTCTAGTGTTATTTTGGGATGTGAAACACTAAATAATCTTGCAGAGGATATTTAAGACTCTTAATTAATATGTATCTATCCTAGCACTTAATTAATTATTCCTTGTAGATGCTTTTTCAAGACATGTAGGTGTATATGACATCAACTAATGTTACATTTTGGATATTCGTTGATTAGATGAAATACATGCACTGGCGTATTTGGTGATTTGATGTTTTCTTGTCAAAAAAGAGAATGGGGACCACTGATTGATTTTATTTTTGTTATGTTTTACATTTTTTAAGTGTTCTTAATAAAAGCTATGTTTTACTTTACTTTCTGTTGATTATGGTATTTTCTCTGTGTTCTGTTCTGTCTTTTTTTTTAGTTGTTATATTTACATTTACCATTGAGGTTATTGCCTTTATTTAGTATTTTTGCATTGTAAACATAATCTATGGGAAAAAATTTTTTTTTTGAGAAGTTACTAGGCCATCACTCCATAATAGAACTTTTACTTAAGATTTTTTCCATGCAAAAGCAACTTTTGTATTGTTTTAAACATTCTTTTAAATGAGTAATAGAAATAAATGAACATTCCATGGGCCTTTAACAAATTAGCAGTCAAACAGCTTTTTAATTCTCACATCAACACCCAGCTGTTCGAAGATGTTCACTGCAGTTCAACAATTTAACCAGTAAGCAATATCATCAGAATAGTGAGTACTTTGTATAGCAGCAAGGATAAAACACCCATAATTGAATCTGTCAAGTTCCTATTAGAAAGTCTAATGTCAGAGCATTGGATAAGCCGTTATTGGTTAAAAGTGAAGCACACAGTATGAAAAATTGCTTCTGACGGTAGTCAAAATAGTAAATTTACTTGCACTAATTTGATCACAGAACTGCACTTTAAAGCTAAGTACTAGCCTGCTCATGATGTTCTGTGTCTCTGGCTTAAAATATAGTGTTTTGCACCTCAATAATATTTTTTGGGTATTTTTTTTATAAATATTCTTATTAATACAAATCAACAAGAAAAACTTGGATATTAAATTATATTATTAAGTTATTTTATTTTTATTTTTAGATTTGTCAGAAAGCTATACCTAACACATCAAGCATTCTCTCCTAAAGTCACTTTTTGTCCTTGGAAAGAATGCCCTTTAAATATACGGAAATCTATTTCTATTCTATTATTCCCAGCTGAGTCTATGATGTCTTTTGTGCAAGTGTGTTCTTGTAGATTCCAGTGACCTGTTATATACATTGTTCAGAGATTTGTTTGGCAATTGTGCAAGAATTGTCATCATTCCTTGGCACAAAAATGTGTTTCCTAATCTGAATGAATATGCATATATAAATGTGCAATTAATTTGCACTTGCTCCCTTCAGCGGTAGATTACCCAGTGCCTGGGGTAATATGTAAATATTTAGCAAAGAAGAAATGAAATAATTAACTTGAGCAATGGAACTTCTTTCTGTTTGGCTAACTCAGTTGATAAGGTACTATACCAGTTTGTTTCTTGTTATTTTTAAACAGATTACTATAAATCATTAAATAAAATATAACTTCAAGTGGTGTATATTGATGATGACAGAACAAGATCAATTTATTTTATACTTTGCATACTAACTGTGTTTGTTATGTATTTGTAAAATGACCACTGAGCTAGATGTTTTAATGAAGCATTGATATTTAATATAATTTATATTTTGTAATTTAAAATATATATATATATATATATATATATATATATATATATATATATATATATATATAAACAATACTGAATATTACATCTAATCTTTTAAAAAATTAGGTTCAACCACTGCTTGCCTCTACTTACTACAAAACCAACTGGGAGAAGCCACTCTGGTTGTTTGGCAGTGCTCATTGTCAGGGGCATACCACTATCAATGCTTGTTGTGTTAAAGTGGTTTTGTAATGAACAGAAGGGCCCAATGGACTGTTTGGGGTTCATCAGTTATTTTTTTGTGTGGTTACAAGGTACTAACAACTTTCTTAACATTTATATCATAGTGTAATGCATACATGTAGTTATATCATGGCTGTAGAAAGTGCATATAGTACTGTCATTGATTAACATTAAAATACTGTATCTGTATTAGAAGTAGGATAATAGGCAGTCATATCTGGGATATACAAAGGGTTAAATAATTCTAAAGAATTTTTATGGCTTTGAGAGGCACCCACGCATGAATCCTCTTGCTTTAGTCTGGAAGGGGGAAGTTTACTTTTATAAAGTTAAGATATGGCAAGTAAGAGATGGGGGATGTATCATGGGACAGACATCTCCCAGGTGGCGAGAGTATAACAAGCTATTGCCCACAAGAGGAAGGGTTAGGCATGTGGGGGAAGTGAGATCTTTCTGTGTTTTGATATATCTCTGTAACAATAAAGAAGTGCCAGTCTGATTTTGGACACACTAAACAAAAGTAGTGTCAGAGTCTGCTTGTACTAATCAAATGTACATGGTGTGTGATTCTTAGATCCTAAGAAAAGGGGTTTGATGGTGCCTGTCTCTTCAGAAATGATGCTGTTATCTGAAGTGTCTGCTGGTTTTCGAGATCTGAACAAAAAGTTGCTACCCATAGAGAGAGAGAATTGGGGTGAGAGTAGTCCCTCAAATCGGGCGGGCGTAACAGCCTGTGGCAGCTGTAGGAGATCTCAAGCATTTTTACCAGCAGTCAGGATGGAATATGGAAACTTATCCAAGAGGGAAATCAAGTACTTTCAGAGGCTTGGAAGAGATGCAGAGGCCGTCAGGCAATTTGTTCGGCCCTATCAAACCAGCCCCCTGATTGCCTGCATAGCAGAGGTTATTCAGGAAAAAAGGAACCAGATCACAAGGCTGATGGAGCGGAGAGCACATCACGTTGTCATGGAGGAGGACTTGGCAGCAGCTCTTAAGGATCAGTGGATGGCATTCCTGGTTAATCCAGCTGGGAGGTGAGCTATCAACATTGCTGGTGGGACTGGTTTGAGACGAGATTGTTTTGGAGGAGAGGTATGATGATCAGATGGAGACGGCTATCGCATGGCTACAGAATGCAATTGCTACAGCCCTCCTGCTAAAGAATGGAGTTAATGAAAGGACTCCATGGTGTATTGTAGGGCAATCAAGCATGTGGCATTGGGCCTATAGATCATGGGGTGATCATGTATAATCAGCGCTGCCAAGAATTGGGACTAAAACCAGGGTCCCAGGAGGCTGCATTGATTGGTCCCTTGATCCAGCAAGAACTGAAGCTGGAAATCAGTTACATGAATCTGCTGGTGGAAGCAGCCCAGGCTAGGACCTGGCTCAAGGGAAGGAAGGAGCCCTACCAAGTGGATTATTGTTTGCCCTCAGAGAGCACTGACTGTGTAAGAAGTGCAGCACTGGACTGTTGGCAGAAGCCAGGGCAAACAGAGAGTCTGGATGGGATTAGCTATGTTCACTGTTCCCTGGGAACGGACTGTGGGCCTAGCATGGAGCTCCAGCTGTTAAAAATGCCAGAGGGCAGGGGAGATTATGCTCCCTGAGATCCGGCCAAACAGAGACCCAGCAAATAAGTTAAAGAGGGACCACATTCCTTATTGTGTGCCCAAGCAAGGAGAGCTGGAGCACAGTGCCCTGACTGGGCTTCAGGCGAGATAGAATACAGCACACCGCCTCTGGCCCAAGGAGATGGAGAGTCCCATGCCCATACCATTGCTCCAGGTGAGCAGGGGTACTGTGCCCAGACTGCAGTGGAGGGGAAGTGGAGCCTCCAGTCCAAACCACCATCATGGATTCTGGGTTCAGGATCCGACTGCTATGTTCCTCCCTGGAGTTATTAGTTTATGAGACTCCCAAGGAAAATGTTTCCCCTCAGACATTGGGAAGAGGAGGGCACTGGCCCTGGCTTTTGGGAGGGGGGTTAGCCATGTCACTTTGGGAACTGTCACCTGGACTGGGTCCCACCCTAGGACCTGTTGGACTGGGTGAACTAATAGGCCCAAGGACGACTGTTTTAAAGGAAATTGTTTCCCCCAATGTATGAGGAGGGAGGGGGCATGTGCCATGGTCTGGGGGAGGCGGATGGCAATTGAGCCATGGAGGCTATGCCCAAAATTGTGTGCCCATTGGAATTGGAAGAAATGTGGACTGTGAGGCAATTGGAACTCTATCACTCGCACAAGTGAGATCAGTGTGGCTAGAAATTTGTCCATCAGGACGAATTCCTAGGCCACACTAGGATGGGGGAAACTAGCTGTTATGAACAGAAGGGCCCTATGGACTGTTTGTGGTTCATCAGTTATTTTTTTTGTGTGGTTAGAAGGTACTAACAACTTGCTTAACATTTACTGTATATCATGGTGTAATGCATACATGTAGTTATGTCATGGATGTAATAAGTGCATATAATACTATCATTGGTTAACATTAAAATACTGTATATGTATTAGAAGTATAACAGTAGGCAGTCATATCTGGGATATACAAAGGTTTAAATACTTCTAAAGAATTTATATGGCTTTGAGAGGCAGCCACGCACAAATCCTCTGGCTTTAGTCTGGAAGGAGGAAGTTTAGTTTTATAACCCTGTAAGTTAAGATCTGGGAAGTAAGAGATGGGGGTGTATCATTGGATAGACATCTCCCAGGTGGTGAGAGTGTAACAAGCTATTGCCCACAAGAGGAGGAGTTAGGCATGTGGGGGAAGTGAGATCGTTCTGTGTTTTGATCTCTCTGTAACAATAAAGAAGTACCAGTCTGATTTTGGATACTCTAAACAAAAGTAGTGTCAGAGTCTACTTGTACTAATCAAAGATACATGGTGTGTGATTCTTAGATCCTAAGAAAAGGGGTCTGATGGTGCCTGTCTCTTCAGAAATGATGCTGTCATCTGAAGTGTCGGCTGGTTTCGAGATCTGAACAAAAAGTTGCTACCCATAGAGAGAAAGAATTGGGGCGAGAGTAGTCCCCCAAATCTGGCGGGCGTAACAGGTTTCCTATGGCAATATTTTCTATCTGTGAGACATCTATCAGATTGTCTAATCAGATTGTTGGTAAAAACTCTTTATCAAAGTCAGACCCCTTCCCTCTGTTTGTTTGATGACTTTATAGGAATGTAGATCAACATCACCACTGCAGACTGATATTCTAATATTTTAATTTTAAATTACTTAATATAAATGTTATTAGTGACTAATGCATAATTAAAACAAACACCAGTTGTCAGGGAAGCTATCTTTTAATCTAGATTCATTTTTAGAATCATGCTCCTTTTTTTCTTATTTACTATCAAATTTAATCTTACTTAAGCAAAAAGTAAACAGCATGGCACTCCCTTTAATCTTAAACTTTCATGGAATTGTGCTCCCCTTTCTGTTATCACTAAACAAACAATATAGTTAGATCAGAGGAGATCTTAAAAGGTTGAACTTGATGGACTAAAAGTCTTTTTTAAACCTCAATTATTATGTAACCTTACTGTATACTTACTGTACATGATACAAACATTTACATGATTAGAGCAGATAGAACATAGGATTGGATTTGGGTTTGCAGGCCATGAAATAATATTACTATGCAAGATGAAATTAGTCACTCACTCCAGGTGTGATATCTCAGGTCTGGATTAATGATGAGAAGTTATGTTGAAGAAGCAAACACAAGTTTCTTCCACAAAAAGTTTTTTTGGGGAAACTGCTCTACTGGTAATATGCAGATCTCATGAATCGCTGTTGTGTAAAGTATGTTTCCTTTTAGTCTCTCATATGAAATGGGCATGAGGCAGAGGCTCAAATATTTTGCCCATATCATGAGAAAACTGGATTCCCTAGAGAGGTCTGTGATGCTGGGAAAGATTGACGGCACATGAAGAAAGGTACTCGAGGCAGAGATGGGTATGAGAGGTCATTGAAGCAATGAACATCAGTGACTTCAGAGGTGCAGTGGCTGACAGATGTGCTTGGTGTACTGCGGTCCACAGGGTCACGGAGTGTCAGACTAAATGACTAAACAAACTCAAATATAAAACTGTAAAACTCTAGAAGTAATGTGCATGTAAACATTATAGAACATAGTTAAAATGTATTGTACAAAGTTTAACTGACACAGTTTAGAAATAAATATGTAGTTTGATTGACTCTGGATCTTGTAGAGTGAAGTATACAGCTCAATCAGTGACACAAACAGAACATTTATAATAGCACTCCAATGTTTCATCAAAGATGGAACCGTAACTGGAGACTAGACAAGTACCAAATTCTTTACACACCTAGTAAATGTTAAGTACATGCTTTCAATCTCCATGAATTTAAGAGTAGGTGCAGCTTCCCCTATTTATTTGTACCCACACACCTAGTCTCCTGCACCCTATCCTGGACATTTTAGACTGTTCATTCTCATGAGCAGGTAGCTCAATTCATTTTTATCAGAGTGCTAAACTGCTATTGTCAGAAGTCTTACACATTTACTTTTATTATCAATAACAATAATATTTGCAGTGGAGTCATGCCAGACGTACAACTTGGTACTTTTCATCTGCAATATGATACCTCTAATCCAAGATAATTATTTCTTTAGATGTCAAGCATGAGTAGCTTGGCTTAAGCTGTTTTTAGTTGACCTGGTTTCTCTTTTTAAATAGAATCTTCCCTGGATCCTTATGGTATTGATGTGCCAGCTAGGAGCCCCCATAGCACTTCTTCACATGCTCACTCTTACTCTTGCAATCAATGTCCAACTTTAATCAGGTATTTGTTATGTATTTTATACAATGGTGTAAATATGTGCTGTATGTTGTGCAATTATAATTATGGAGCAGTATTTCTTATTGAATTTCATAACTGGGTAGTATTTAGGATATGCAGTATATAGGATATGCTCTTGGTGTCAGTACATATAATTGAAGGTTGCTTACTATAGTAAAACATCAATTGCCTTACTAATATCCCGAGTGTGCATTTCAAAACAACTATCATCACTCAATGTCAATGAGAGATTCAGGATATATCATTTTAAGGGAATAGCTGGTGACATCATCAATTCTTAGTGTATAGTTGTCTAAAAAGAAAAAAGGAATGTTTAATGCAGAGATATTCAATGTATATGTATATATTATATAAGTAATAAGTGAATACATTTTTTTTACTACATTATCTGTAGTGGATTACAAGGTTATTGATGAGAGTAACAATGCAGTATTCAAATATTCTTTTTAAAAAGATAAAAGTGGAATTGTTATTTTACCATGAGCCCAAGTAAATATTAGTAATGACTTTGTCACTAATATATATTGAAAGGTTAAGAGTCAGGTTGACTACTTGATTTATGCAGGCATCTATTATTATGGGTAATAAGTTATTATGGAATGGAAATTAAATAATAAACTTAAAAAAAAACCTAAGAAATCATTATGGAAAATTAAAAATAATGAAAGAACATACAGGACCACAATGTATATTATACCAACAGGTAAGAATAATATAGTACATGCCTCAAGCATGTAGTATATTCTGCCACCACAGGCAAATTATGAACAGGACAACTGTCTTCTGTAAAGATGGTTGACCTGTTCACAATTGGCCAGCGGTAGCAGAATCACAATCGCTTAACTATATTATACAGCTTTTTTACAAAATTGGAGAAATCAAAAAGAAAGTCTGATCACTTATCAGAATACTGATGACTGCAGTGTCTATTATCTTTAGGAAACATTGACACCATAATCGCAGTTTTCTTTGCAAGACTTGAGTTGATTTTGCAGAACTAAGTCAATGCTCTGCATAATTATGGTCGTAATGTTGACAACTATGGACCCTATTCTATTGCCCAATTCATACATTTATACACACTTAAAAACACTCTTAATATTGCCACATATTTTATTAGCTACTCGCAATCCGGTTACGAGTTCCCCTCCCACAATCACTACAGGCCAGTCAAAGCTGCAAAATCGGCCTTAGAACTCCATTGGTTTTAGCACAGCTCGAATATTATGAGCACTAACTAATTGAAGTTACACAAAATCTATATTATATTAGATCCATAGCTCTAGCTCGCAAATAAAGTCAAACCCGCAATTGAAAACAGTATCACGTTTCTGGCAAACATATTATTACTAGCGAATTGCCCGTCAAAAAATGACGGCAATGAAATTGTAAGGTAGCTAAATTAGTAAATGAATATAGTGTACCTATTTTGAAGCATTGTGATGAAGAGCTGTCAATCTGTGTTGATGTTGCTGCAGCATTAGTGGTGTGGAGCTGCTGTGTAAGCATGCTGAATGTGTGCACTGTGTGGTATGAATATCCGTAGGTGGTTTGTGGCGTTTTGCGAGTTTCTTGTGGTGTTTTGCGAGTTTGTTGTGGTGTTTTGCGAGTTTAGAGTGCTGTAGCCTCGTTTTCGTTTTGTTCGGCAGCCATTTTTTCTGTCGCTTAGATTTTTTTTTAGTCTCAAAAGTCTTTTATTTCGAGTAAAATCGAGGTGTAAGTTGCATTTTTGAGGTCCTGGGTGCTCCCTCTTGGTGTAGGTAAGGTTTTTATGTATGTGCTGTGTGTATGTATTGTGTTTTAAATGTTTGTATGTCGGCGTGATGCGTCCGATGTTTGCGAGGTCGTAATGTGTGGTAACGTGTTTCGTAGGTTGTTTGCGTTCCTCGTAAAATTTAGCGAGTGTCGTAATTTGTGTGTCGTGTTTTTTGAGTAGCGACGTGAAGTTTGCGAGGGTTTGAGGCCCTTGCCCAGTGACCTCGCCAGCAACTGAGTCCCTCGCTTCGCGAGGGGCCTCAGTTGCTGGCATGGAGCGCCTTCGGCGCTCCATGCCAGCAACTGAGGCCCTTGCCCAGTGACCTCGCCAGCAACTGAGGCCCTCGCTTCGCGAGGGGCCTCAGTTGCTGACATGGAGCGCCTTCGGCGCTCCATGCTAGCAACTGAGGCCCGTGCCCAGTGACCTTGCCAGCAACTGAGGCCCTCGCTTCGCGAGGGGCCTCAGTTGCTGGCATGGAGCGCCTTCGGCGCTCCATGCCAGCAACTGAGGCCCTTGCCCAGTGACCTCGCTACGCGAGGGCCACGGCTCGCTGCGCGAGCCCGCAAGCGTGAGCAACAACTCGTACGCTCACAACTATATATGTGATATAGGACTTGCAAGGCATTTTTCAAACACTTATCAGAGCCGTAGCAGCAATTAAACACGAAGAGCCCGATTCAATTGAGCAATCGTAAGTTACTGGAGCCCGTAAGTGAGGCCATAAGTTAATTTATTTTTCAATTGGCATCCTTTTGCGGTCTCCAGTTTACGGGTTACAGCTTTGAAAACTCTGTGGTTGTTAAACCCGGAACTTACAGCCTCCTGAAGCCTTTGATCTTTCCCGTCCGCAAGAGTTCCAGGTGCTAACATCGCAAATCGCTATTCAATTGCTACAATTCCCTAAGCCCGCATGTGTTTTTACACCCATAAAGAGCAAATGTAGGAGAAAATCCTACATAGAGACTAGAGAGAACCCACAAGGAGGTTTAATCCTTGTCTGCAGCACTCTAAATGCAAATAAAAAAATCAATACTGCACTGTAAATGACAGGGAAAGCGATGAAAGACATTAGAATTAATTGTACAACAGTCTCAAGCTCGCAAGTCAGCAATAAAATACGTATTTTATTATGTGTCATTTCGGGGTTATATCTCAGGAATCAATGAGTTAATACATATCAGGCCATCCACATGGACTAGAACAGTATTGGCATTCATTTTTATTATTTTTTATTTTGCGGTTTTGCGAGTCTGATCGCATATTGGACACCCATACACTAATTCATTGAAATCATGATGATGGTCTCATTTTCTATTGGCTGTTTCGAAATGGGTGGTTACAGTCGGGCTTAATTGATCATATTCCCGCCCATAACTGCTACAGAGGAGTGCATGGTTTATGGTTTTGGCTTTCGCTCCATAACTTGCGGACTGGTTCAATTGAATAGTGGAATTGTAGCAGACTGCTAGCCCGCAGCAGGACCACAGAAATACGGGCTAAATACCGCAAAATGCAGGCTTGGAATTGAATCGGGCTCATAATATCGTACTTTAAACTCACAACAGTCTTAAACCCACAAATATGCAATTAAAAAATATTTTATTCTGTTATTTCTGAGTAATATTGATCCTGGGACTCAATGAGTTAATGCCTATCATAAAACCTACATGGAGATATGATCTAATGCATTTTATAGAGTGCTAGATTTCTTGATTGTGAGCAGCAATTATTACTTATTGGCACTAATTATTTTGTAGCCTCCGATTGCAGATTACTTCTAACTTCCATGTTTTATGGTGTCATGATGACAGTAAATTACAGGCTTGTGTAAATATTGTCAGATCATATGATCACCCCCCCTAAAATCCTACTTAAAAAGGCTGGGTTTACGAGTTTAGGCTTAACAAGGTAAATTGCGAGCTTGAGTTAATAGAATACATCTAAACATTTAGAGAAAAAAACACATGCAGCCAAATTTTACAAGTTTAAGGTATTGGTTGGCTTCTAATAGAATAGAACCCTATGTTGTAAAGCACGATTTGTGTAACAATTATCCAATAACCTATATATCAAGTCAAATAGTAACTGTATGTGTTTTCCTTATGGCAGGAAGCCTGTAGGGATACAGCTGTACATTTCATATTAAGCAGGTTTGATTCTGAGACATATCAAAGCGTTATGACTTGCAAATGAATCCTAAAATACATCATGATCCATCTGTTCAGCATATTTTACTCATTCAGGACATTGTAAATGAGAGTCAGTTTTACAACTATAGTAAGTAAAGCATAAAGGGCTGGCGCTGAGAGATATAATAGTTAATGCAGATTTCTTCAAGCTTTGGAAATGTATATTCGAAAATGAAAATGCCCAACATCACATTTTCTTCTGGTTTTCTATTTTACTTTCAAATGTAGAATGGATATTAAATCAAATTCGCCATAAGACAAGGAGGAAAAAGGCAGCCGTGTTTTCACTGTAAGAGAAATATAAATAAAAATAATATCAACAGTATGCAAAACACATGAAAAGAGAGACAAATATATCTGTTTAAAACTATTAACATACGCTTTATTTATTTATTTATTTAACTATCCTGGAAAAATGTTAGGAGGATCCTATAATTAACACATATAAACTGCTAAGCTATATATAATTTGGATTTAATGTTCTGTCTGCTCATCAGCATTTAAATTTATCTTCTTTAAACCAGGATTTCTTTTAGTTTCATACAGTTAAAACACTTTGTACTGTGTTTATATAAAATAAACTCTGTCCATGGTTTAATGCCCCAAATAAATTTCCACTGGTGTACGTAGTCAACTTCTGTAAGCAGACGGTCACTTAATTGCTTATGTTAAATTGTATATGACAGTTAAATTAAGGAGGATAACATTTGTTAAGTTGCATTGTTAAAACAGTTATATTTAACCCCAAAAACCCTAAAGTGACTTTAAAGGAAACAACTATTATTTTACATAGTGATTTTCTCTCAAAGCTCTCACAATTAAAAGGTGAAAAGAAGATATAGGGAAGAAAAAACAATGCAAAGTAAAACACTTGTTTTTTCTTCCCTTTATATTTTTTTGTAATAAAATTTTTTTATTGAAAGGGATACAAAACAAGGACAGGCATTAGGTACATTAACACATAAGATTTTCTATAAACATATATACCTCGTGGTCAAATTACTAGCATCTCCTTCCAGATTTTTATTTTTAATTTTTCCCATTATTAAATAGTTATTTAGGTCCTTTAATTTAAGCAAGGGAAGCATGAACAAACAGAACTTATTTACATAGAAACTGAAACTTTAGATAAACAAATAAATAAATAAATAACTATGGAGATAAGGGAGGAATCACTAGATCAAGTTGAGTTTATACAATTATGATGCATACATTCACCTCCTGTGTTGTATTCCAGACGAACCAGTCAAATCGGAGCCTCCAGGACCAGTCTTCGAGTCTCCTCCGCTCCAAGCCTTTTTTTGGCCTAGTTCTGTTTTGCTATTGTTATAGTGCTATCAGTGAGCCTTTCAGGGCAAGGGGAAACCTAACGAAGACTCTAGCCAAGGCCTCCAGATTTCTTGGAACTGAGCCAAAGTATCTAGAATAGCAGATGTTAACTTTTCATTTATTGCTATGTAATTTCTTTTTTTTATAACCTCTTGCACGCTTAGCTTTTCTGACTTCCATTGGCTGGCTATGTGTACTTTGGTGGCAGCGGCCATTATCTGGAATAGCCTATTCTGTTTTTTTGATAAACTAGAAAGTTTAACCGCTAGTAGGCAGGATTCCATAGTAGCTGTGACTCTTATACCAAATAACGTTGTTGCCATTAATGCTATATTTTCCCATAAGTCATGGACTTTCTGACATAGCCACCAGGTATGGGCGTGATCTCCTATCTGTGAACAGCCCCTAAAGCAGTTACTACTCACTCTGGGATCATATTTGTTGAGTTTGTCTGGGGTGCAATATATTCTCTGGAGAACTTTTATAGATGTCTCTATGTGCGAGCAGTTACTTGTTGCCCTGCGTAGGATGGAGAATGATTTCTGCCATTTTTTCCAATCCCATTCACTTCCTAGCTCCCTTTCCCACTTACAGATATATGATGTTTTTTCTGTATTATTTGATTTAGTGAATGTGGTATATAAAGTGCCTAATATTCCTTTCGTTAAAGGTAGAGTTTTGCAGATTACCGAGAACCAGGAGGATTTCGGGGGTCCAAATTTTTTAAATGCTTTACTGGCCCAGGTTCCTATTTTTAGATAGTTATAGTGTTCCCCTGGGGGGAGGGTATGTCTTTCTTCAAACTGTCTCAGGGTCATCAAATGATTCCCCTTAAACCAGGAGCCTAACTTATCTAGGTCTCTGGAAGCCAACCAATGTTTCGACATAATACTCATGGAAGCCCAGATATCCTGTGAAGAAAGGACCGACCAAAGGGGGGGATGTACCTATGCCCAGTTTGTACTTAGATCTGGCCCATTTCCAAGTTGTTAAATTTAGATTTATTATGTGGTTTGGGTGAGTTCTTATCGGGGTCATTTCTTCAGAAACCCAAATTAGTGTGTCCCAGCTGTGTTGTTGCATTTGCTGTTGTTCCAAGAAGGCCCAACTCGGCTGATGTCTGACTGAATGTATTTGTGGTAGATGGGATAGTCTGGCCGCTTTAAAATAGTCTCGCAGGTTTGGGCAAGATAGTCCCCCTTCCTTGCTATGTCTAAACATTACTTTCTTGGGGATGCAGGATTTTTTGTTGTTCCATATGTATCTAAAGATGTTGGACTGGAACCGGTCCAATTCCTTTAAAGAGATTGATATAGGGAGCGTACGGAAGAGGTATAGAATCCTTGGAAGGATGTTAATTTTAACTGCCGCTATTGGGCCGGTCCAGGGAAGAGGACAAGTCCTCCATCTGAACAAATCTTTGTTTAGTTTTTTGTACATGGGGGGGGGGTAGTTGGCCTTATATAACTCGGAAATTTTAGGAGTGATGTTGACCCCTAAGTATGTTATGTGCTTGGTGGGCCACGCAAAGGAAAATAGGGATTTCAAATGATCTATGTCGCCCTGTGCCATGTCTAAGATCAGAGCTTCCGATTTCCCTAAGTTCAGCCTAAGCCCTGACACCTTACCGAACTTGTCAAGAGTTGACATCAGTGCCAGAATAGAGGACCCGGGATTTGTTAGGGTGCATAGAACCAAATGTGTCCAGGGTTTTAAACAGAAACGGCCATTCAACCGTGTCGAAGGCTTTCTCTATATCTAAAGCTAGCAGGCACATTGGAGAGTTGTTTTTCCGCGCTAGGTATTGGATGTTAAGGATACGTCTGACATTGTCCCCTGCCTGTCTATGGGGTGTAAACCCTGCCTGATCTTTATGGATAATTTCTGGCAGGAACTTGGAGATTCGAGTTGCCATTATTTTGGCCATTAGCTTGACATCCCCATTCAGTAAGGATATGGGCCGGTAATTCTTCACCTCCAAGCTATCCCTACCTTCTTTCGGTATGACTACCAGTTCCGCTTGATTTAGCTCCGGGGAGATTTTTTCCCCTCTCATGATAGCGTTGAATAGGGATGTCAGATAGGGGTTTAATAGGATTTCAAATTTCTTATAGTATTGATTGGAATAGCCATCCGGCCCTGGGGATTTACCTATCTTAAGGCTATGGATTGCTGTTCTCACCTCCTCTTGTGAGATATCTAGGTTAAGGCTAGCTACTTGTTGTTCACTTAATGAGGGGAGGTCGATGGTACTTAGAAAGGAGTCAAGGTCCAACCCCTCTGCCAGTTTCCCTGACGAGTAGATCTGCTGGTAAAAGGTTTGTAACTGCTTCTGTATATCCCTAGGGCTGCAAGAGATTATGCCATCTGGCTTCCTAATTTGGGTCACTCTAGACTGGATCTCTTTAGCTTTCAGTCTCCTAGCCAGCATTCTGTCTGGTTTGTTAGCTTTCTAATAATATAGGTGCCTAGTCCTCCTCATAGCCTTCTCTGTATGGGCAGAGAGTACTCCATCTAGTTCTTTCCTGACTTTGTTGATTTGGTCACGGAGCTTTGTGGAGGGACAGTTTTGATTGAGTTTTTCTAGGTTGTTGAGGGTGGATGTTAAATCCTCCTCTTTCCGTCTGAGTGCCTTACGGTGCTGTGCTGTTAGTTTGATGCAGCAGTCACTTATATAAGCCTTATGGGCTACCCAGATCCAGCCTACCCCTGTATCAGGAGAATCATTCAGCTCGAAGTACTGCCTAATGTCCCCCGCTAGGGATGCTAAGCTGGCGGGGTCTGACAGAAGGTGTTCGTCAATCCTTCAGCTCCTAAATGGGGATAGGTTAGGGCCTAACGTTAATTTAATAGCTACTATTGCGTGATCAGACCAGGGGCAGGGAACAATGTCAGATTCTCGGATATTATCAAAAAGTAGAGAGCTTGTTAGGAATGTGTCAATCCTCGAGTAGGTGCCGTGCGTGGGCGAGTAGTATGTGTATTCCTTATTATCCGAGTGTAAGCCTCTCCAGGCATCCACTAATCCCATTTTGGCCATTAGCTGCTTAATTTGACTCCGTTTTTTTGAGAAGCTAGAGTCCTGGGCGTGTCCTGATCTGTCTATTGCTGGATCTAGGGTCAGATTGAAATCCCCCCCAATCACCAGTTTGCCTAGATCTAGTGTGTCTAACTCTCTTAGCGTGTTAATCAGGGTTTGGTGTGGTGAGTTTGTTGGGGAGTATAGGGAAAGTAGGGAGATTCTTTGGCCTGAGACTAAGCCGGTGACCAAAACATAATTCCTCTCTTTGTCTATTCTAGTATGTTCCGGGGTGAATGGGAAGTGTTTATGTATCAGGATAGCTGCCCCTGCCCTCTTCGTAGACTGAGTGGCCATGTACACTGTCGGGTATTCTCCATTGAGATATTTTGGTTTACACTCGTGTGTGAAATGAGTCTCCTGCATGAAGATAACCGAGGGCCTCAACCTTTTATATTGCCTAAAGGCTTTCCTCCTCTTAAAGGGGGAGTTAAAACCCTTACCATTGTGAGTTATAAATATGTACTCTGAGCTACTCATTGTGTGTTGGTGGATAGGAGTGCATGGTCTGCCTGGCTACCTTTTATTCCTTGTCCGACGTCCATTCCTTGGTGGCCGGGGACGGGTGGAGGCTCGGAGGGGGGATTTTGGTGCTGGAGACTCCGTCCGCTGTTAGGCCAGAGGGAAGCAGAAAGACACAACATTAGATTTACAATTGACCAAGTTCCTTCAGTCCCATAGGCTCCTCTAATCTCCTGAAAGCTAGTCCCCTGAGTTAGGCTTCGTTGACTGCATAAACCTTGACTACTGTCAGCTGGGAAATTATTGTTCTCCGCATACATTTTTATCAGTGGTGATCTTTCTGGACTTAGAGATAATTTGCTAATTGCTTCCTGGGAGCTTACTCACTTCTCTATCAAGTCTAGTGGTATCCTCTCTCCAAAAATAATAACTATTAACCTCAAAAACATTTCAACTAACTGAAGTAAACTAGGATGCCTTCCGTCTATTTCGGGCATCTGACTCTAACAGGCCCTTCATTAGAGGCCTCGACTAACATCTGACCTAACTAAAGTCATCAGTGCCTATTCTACTCTCACTAAAGCAGGTCAGAGAAGTCCCATAAATGAATGAGAAACTAAAGACTCAAAACAACTTCCTGTTGGTGGGTTGCCTTCACTCCGATCGCGATGGTATCAAGCCTTCTGAAGTTGGGCCCGGGCCTCCTCTGTGCTGAGTACTCAGCCCACCTTGGCTCCTGCGGGGCAGGTTTTTGTCTCTGGAACTCCTGAGGGGAGGCGGGTCTTCTTTCGGTCGTTGTGACCCTACCACAGTCCACTGTTTTTTCGGGATGGGAGGAGGAGGGGGGAAGTTGTGTTCCTCTGCCGGGAGGTCTGTTGGACAGAGACGAATCTGGCGCAGCACTGCGAGGCAGTCTTCCAAGTTGCGGGTGGTGTGTGAGGTACCTTGGTAGCTGAAGGTGAGGGCAAAGGGGAAGTTCCACCGGTATTGGAGCTTGTTCTGTTGCAGAATCGCCAGTGCAGGTTTCATCTGTCTCCTTCTGTCTAGTGTGTTGGGGGACAGGTCTGCATACACTTGTAGGTTGGAGTTATCTGGTCCTTTGACTGTGTGAGGAATTGACTCTGCTGGGTTTTTAACCCTGGTCCCCAGGCTGCTATACCTCTTCCCTACCACTGCGCCAGCCTGCCTGTTGTGAATTCCATTGAGACCTTATAAGCTTGACTCTGCTAGCAATTGTATCAGTACCTAAGTCTTTTCAGCTGTGTCTGGTCAGGTGTCTGGTCCTTGGCCTATATAAGGCACTTCCTGTCTATTGATCCTTGCCAGATTATTGTGTGGTTTCTGATCACTTCAATAAACCTTGTTCCTGTTTTCACCTACAAGTTTGCGGAACTGGATTATTGCTGACCTTGGCTACTGGTCTCCACAACTTTGTGATTTCTATATCATTACAGAATAATCTGGCCCTTTCATGGAGACCGCCGGGACAGATTCTGCATTGGCCCAGCAGGTTGCTTTATTTGCAAGAACTGTGCAGACCCAGGCACAGACCATCCAAGTGCTGCAGGACCAGGTAGCTGAACTGCAAAATAAATTTCAGTCAATGCACAGTGAGTATACCAGCTACAGGGCACGTGATGCTGCGGCTGCTACTGTTACACCTGCTCAAGAGGCCCGCTTGCCCCTGCCAGAAAAGTTTGGAGGAGATCGCAAAAAATTCAGGGGTTTCCTAAATCAATGCCGTTTGCACTTCATGATGTTACCTCACCAATTTCCATCTGAAAGAGAGAAGGTGGGATTTATTTTTTCCTTATTCAAAGATGAAGCCCTGGCTTGGGGCTCCCCTCTTCTGGAACAAGACAGTCCAGTCTTGGGTAATCTAAATGACTTTCTTGAGGCCATGTGCCTAGTTTTTGATGACCCCAATCGATGTGCTACAGCAGAAGCCACACTCCTTCATTTGCATCAAGGGAGGCGCTCTGTGGCTGAATAAGCTGCTGAATTCAGACAGTGGGTTGCTGATACTACCTGGAACCAATCAGCCCAGAGGTTCCACTTCAGAAAAGGTCTCTCAGAAGCTATAAAAGATGAGCTAGCTCGTGTTGATCTTCCTGCTGACTTTGATGCATTTGTACGTTTGGCTATCCGTATTGATCGGAGACTTTCTGAAAGAAGATTGGAAAGACAGGGCTCTTTTAGACCAAGTACTACTCCAATTTCCTATTCAAGAACTTCTACTCCGATCCCACAAACACCTACAGACTCTGAGCCAGAGGCTATGCAGGTAAATCTAATAAGAGGGCCATTATCCAACAAAGAAAAACAGTGGCGACGCACTCACAATTTATGCCTGTATTGTGGTAGTGCAGGGCACTATGCCATCAATTGCCCTAGCAAATCCAAAAGAACAATAGCTATGGCGGCTGAGGGTGCACAGATTCGACACCAATCCCAGATTTCGGATCAACTGGATTCTGTCACACAACCCTTGTTTTATCTGGCTCATGGTGAAGAGAGTATGTTGACTCAACATCCTCATTTTGTGGTGCCTATCACGTTGCAATGTGGTGATCGTAAAATTTCAACTACCGCTATGATAGATTCTGGAGCAGGCGGAAACTTTATGGACATTAAATTTGCAGCAGGAAATAGAATTCAGTCTATCCCTATTTCTTCACCTGTGTTAATGGAGACACTTGATGGTTCTCCACTTACGTCAGGACCGGTTACACATGAGACTGTGCCCTTAAAGTTGACTGTGGAAGTGAATCACCATGAGGCTATCTCTTTCCACCTAATTTCCTCAACACAGTTTCCAGTGGTTTTGGGGGTACCTTGGCTTGCTCTGCATAACCCACAGATTGATTGGAAGATCAGAACTTTGTCCTTTCCTTCAGAACACTGCTTAATGATTTGTCAACCCTCTAAGGTAACACCTGTTGCCACAACAATTAATGAAATGGTTGCTACAAACTTGACTAAGCTTCCTCTACAATATCGGGATTTTGCAGATGACTGTGATTAGAAGAATGCTGATCAGCTTCCACCACACAGGCCTTATGATTGCCCAATAGAGCTGTTGCCTGGGGCTGCTATCCCATTTGGCCGTATATATTCCCTTTCTGAGCCTGAATTGAAAGCTCTTCGTGAATAACTACAAGAAAATCTTGCCAAAGGCTTTATTCGACCATCTACTTCTCCAGCAGGAGCTCCTATTTTCTTTGTAGAAAAGAAAGATGGCAGCCTACGGCCATGCGTTGATTACAGGGACATTAATAACATCACTGTTAAAAACCGCTACCCCTTGCCTCTGATTCCTGAACTTTTGGAGAGACTCCGCTCAGCTAAAATATTTACGAAGCTTGATCTTCGGGGGGCATATAATCTGGTTCGCATAAGACCCAATGATGAATGGAAAACAGCTTTCAGAACCAGGTACGGGCAATACGAATATCTAGTAATGCCTTTTGGGCTGTGTAATGCCCCTGCAACTTTCCAGCATCTTATCAATGATGTACTACGAGATCTCCTGGATCAGTTTGTTGTGGCATATTTGGATGATATCCTAATATTCTCTGATAATCTTGAAAACCACAGAAAACAGGTCCGTATAGTTCTAGAGCGCCTTCGTACCCACCGCCTATACATTAAACTAGAAAAATGTCAGTTTGAACAAACAGAAATTCAATTCCTGGGGTATGTAATAACTCCCAAAGGTTTAAGTATGGACGCAAGTAAAATTAAAGCTGTGCTGGACTAGCCCATCCCCAAGAATGAAAAAGATGTTCAGAGATTTGTGGGGTTTGCCAATTTTTACAGGCGTTTCATTAAGAATTTCTCTGCCGTTATTACACCGATCACTGAACTCACACGTAAAGGGACTCCTTTTCAGTGGTCCGATAAGGCGGATACCGCATTTTCCCGATTGAAGACTCTGTTTACCTCTGCCCCTGTCCTGGTACATCCTCAGCCGGAATTACCATTTATTGTGGAAGTTGATGCTTCTGATTCAGCTGTTGGTGCTATACTGTCTCAAAGGACTGGACCTAAGATGCTGTTACATCCGTGTGCCTTCTATTCCCGCCAGATGGTGCCAGCAGAAAGAAACTATGACATAGGGAATAAAGAACTATTGGCTATAAAAGCTGCCTTCACCGAATGGAGACATCTCTTGGAGGGAGCTACCCATCCAATTACTGTCCTCACAGATCCCAAAAATCTGGAATGTATTCGATCAGCTAAGAGACTGTCAGCCAGTCAAGCACGCTGGTCCCTATTCTTCTCAAGGTTTAATTTTTTGGTTACATACCGTCCTGGCTCCAAGAATGGTAAGGCAGATGCCTTGTCTAGAATAGCTGACCCCCTCCATACTACCGTAACCAAGACCACCATCTTGCCAGAGGATATATTTATAGGAGTTACATTTCCTTCTGATCTGATGTCTCGCATTAAAAAGGGCTACGCTGAAGACCCAGTTCTTCGTGATCCTCCTCGTGACCTCCATATGACGATGCGTAATGGGTTTTGGATTTTTCAACAACGTCTGTTTGCTCCGGAGTCAGTGCGACTGGACCTTTTACGTCTTTACCATGACTCAAAACCAGCAGGTCATCCAGGAATCCGAAAGACACAAGAGCTACTTGCCCGATCCTTTTGGTGGCCGAAGTATCATGAGGATGTTAAGAAGTATGTGTCCTCTTGTGATGTGTGTGCCAGACATAAGACTCCTCGCTCATCCCCTGTTGGCTTGCTTCAGCCTCTTCCGATTCCTGATCGTCCCTGGGGATCTATATCCATGGACTTTATTGTGGAACTACCTCCCTGTAAGGAACACACTACCATTCTTGTTGTTGTGGACAGGTTAACTAAGATGGGTCATTTCATACCAACTCGTGGTCTCCCTTCAGCTAAACAGACGGCTGACCTGGTTATTCGGGAAATATTTCGCTTGCATGGAGTGCCTGATGAAGTAGTTTCTGACAGGGGAGTACAGTTTACGTCTCGTTTTTGGAAACATTTTTGTTCTAATCTAGGTATTAATGTAAATCTGTCGTCAGCTTTTCATCCGCAAAGTAATGGACAGACTGAGCGAACCAACCAGACTTTGGAGCAATATTTGCGGTGCTATATTAGTTAACTGCAGGATGACTGGCTGGATTTTCTACCCACGGCGGAGTTTGCCTATAACAATGCCCAACACTGCTCCACTTCTTTGAGCCCATTTTTTGCCAACTATGGTTACCATCCGACCTTTCTAGTCAGTCTCCCAATTACTACTTCCATTCCTGCTGTTGCTGACCGGCTAACGGCCTTACGTGATTCCCAAGCACTGTTGAAAGAGACTCTTTTGGAGGCTCAGGAATGTTACAAAAGAGCTGCTGATAGGCATAGAAAGGAGGCCCCAGTCTATCACGTTGGTGACAAGGTGTGGCTGTCAACAAGGAATCTCAAGCTTCGGATTCCTTCTCATAAATTGGGTCAAAGGTTCATGGGACCTTTTGAGATCATTGCTCAGATCAATGCTGTCACTTTCCGTTTACAACTCCCGAATTCCATGAAAATACATCCAGTGTTTCACGTTGCACTGCTTAAACCTTTTCATGAAAACACTTTCCCTGGCCGAGCCCTGCCTGCCCCACCTCCAGTCCTCGTGGATGGTGAGGATGAGTACGAAGTGGACAAAATTCTTGACTCCAGGATCTTCCGTGGCAAGCTTCAGTATCTGGTTCGCTGGAAAGGCTATGGTGAGGAGGAGAGTTCGTGGGAACCAGTGGACAATATTCACGCTCCTGATCTCCTTCGGTCTTTTCATGTGCAGTACCCTGCTAAACCAGGTAATAGGGTATCCAGAGGCTGCACCTATAGAGGTGGGGGTAATGTGAGGAATTGACTCTGCTGGGTTTTGAACCCTGGTCCCCAGGCTGCTATACCTCTTCCCTACCACTGCGCCAGCCTGCCTGTTGTGAATTCCATTGAGACCTTATAAGCTTGACTCTGCTAGCAATTGTATCAGTACCTAAGTCTCCTTAGCTGTGTCTGGTCAGGTGTCTGGTCCTTGGCCTATATAAGGCACTTCCTGTCTATTGATCCTTGCCAGATTATTGTGTGGTTTCTGATCACTTCAATAAACCTTGTTCCTGTTTTCACCTACAAGTTTGCGGAACTGGATTATTGCTGACCTTGGCTACTGGTCTCCACAACTTTGTGATTTCTATATCATTACAGTCTGCTTCTTCCTTGTTTCTGCTAAGAGTAGATCTCTGGCTTGTTGTCTCAAGAATCTCACCACAACATCCTT
Organism: Discoglossus pictus; assembly: GCA_027410445.1. Lineage (NCBI taxonomy): Eukaryota > Metazoa > Chordata > Amphibia > Anura > Alytidae > Discoglossus > Discoglossus pictus. The sequence goes on from CM050166.1 coordinate 336,308,381, forward strand.
GGGGGTCTCTGGGTTTCTCGCCCCTCCTAGCGCTCTGTGGGCTCGTTCAATTTCGAGGACATCCTCTGGGTGATCGGGTAGTATTGAAGTGAAGGTTTCTTTTAAATACCCTGTCAGGTCTTCTGTAGTCCTTGGGACCCCCCGTATCCTGACGTTATGGCGGCGGGATCGATTCTCTAGATCTTCAATCTTATCAGTCCGCTCCATGATGTTATACGAGTTCTCGTCTATGGCAGACCTGTCATGTTGCTGCGCTTCTCCCATCTGATCCACAATCTCCTCCAGAAGTTGGGTCCTCTGCCCCAGTTCTTTCAGGTCATTTCTTAAGGGTTCTAATGCCTTGGTTAGAAGCTGTTCTATCGTTGCAATGGACCTAGGCGATAGGTCTATGTGTTGTTTTGACCTCTTGGGAATCTCCTCCTGATCAGATGATTCAGAGTGGTCTGAAGCTGAATCCAGTGGAGATGGCGGCTTTGTGGTTTTGGGTGTGAAGTGCTCTCGGATGCCCTTTGCAGAGGAGTTCTTTCTACTTTTCTTCATTTCTGAAGATAGAGATGTGCGTGTTACAGGAGCTGCAGTATTCTTCCCCCTTGCTTTCTCTGCTATCAATTCCCTCAGGAGGGTGTAGCTGTAGAGTTTGTTAGGTTGGTGTGGTCAGAAGCTGTGTTCTCATATGAGATCGGTCGTTGTAGCTTGTTAGTCAAGGCCTCCTGTCAGGCTCCATTCACATCTCTTGGCTCAGTGCTTCATATCGGTCTTTGCAGACTCCGCCAGTAGCAACTGGAAGGGGGCTTTCAAGCTGGTTGTCTTGGCCCACATCAACATCAGGTTTACTGAGTGGCCACAGGGTGGCAGCAAAGGCTCTCTGCAGCAATGTTCACGCAGAACTTTACAGGATTTCACAAGAAATTAACTGCAGGGTTGTCTGAGGTTGTTAAGTCAAGTTGTTAAAATGTCACTATGTGGTACCTAGAGGGTGGCAGGATCCTCTGCATTAGTAAAGTTGCAATGACTTCTTGCCCGGTTGAGCTCAGTGCAGGGTCTGGTGTTGTCAGGGTTAAAGCTTCAGACTAGATATTAGTTGCTGCTTTCCTTTAGTGCAATGCTCTTTCACAGTGTGAGAGGTAAGACCCAGTATGGGGTGTCCAGAGGGGCTAGCTCTTCCTGGGGATTGAAGTCTTGGGTGTAGGTCAGCTGGGAGCTGAGTCAGTGTCTGTTTCCCTTCCACCATGTGGCGCCGCAAAATGGCGGCCGTGGATTCGCGGGCTTTACCTCTCCCCCTTCTTCTTTGCCTTGATGGCCGCTATGCGGCCCGGCCTTCTCTCTCGGGGGGGTTTTCAGGGTGTGTGGGATTCCCCTGCTGCCCCTCGGTTGTCTGGGGGGTATGCTATGTGCCCCCGGGATCTGTAGAGGGAGTTTTCCTTCCAGCTAGGCCTGATTTGGCCTCTCAAGATGGTGGCCCAGTGCTTATAGGGGCTCCTGGCCTCTCCCCGCAGCCCCTGGCAGTTCCAGCCTACCTTGTCCTCCTGCTGTGCCTTTGTGTTGCCTCCGGCCGGTCTGAGTCTCCTGCGCCGGGTTCCTGATTTATTGTGCTGGGAGAGCAGGCACGCAGGGCGCTCTGCTGCTGTGCGGCAGCTGCTGAGCTCAGAGTGCTCCAGCACTCTTCCTGAGCCTCGTTCCGGTAGTCGGGGCGACTCTCTGGGGGCCCGACGGCTTCCCCTGGTGCCCCCTGGTGTTATTGGGGGTGTCACAGGGGGTTTACAGGGCAATATTGCCCAAAAGTCAGGCGACTCTGACGGAGCTCTCCCCTCACGCGTCCTGCTGTTAAGGACGCTAGCTCCGCCCCCCGTAAAAGCCCCACTTTTAACCACTTACAAATAATTTTGAAACACGCATAAATGTTAAATATATATTTAAATAAAGTCATAACATGTTCATATTGTTATATGTAGAACTACAAAGATCACTTCACCACCTCCCTTTACATTTTTTAAAGTTGAATGTGTTAACCTATTTCTAAAACTGAGTGATCATCTCTGTGCATGACACGTTAAGATAGACAGGGGATGGATGTACAAAACAGTGAACTATTGGAGTACTCATACAGCCCCATAAAATTCCAAGCCCGTAGCGGCATAGGCACACCCGCAAAGCCTGCGGGCTTGAAAATCTGCTGCGTTACAGAGCTATTAAATTCAACCAGAGACGCAAGCCGGTAAACCCTTCCCGCGCAGGCAAGCTGTTAAAGGGAGGCCCGAGACGCAATCGGCTGTTACAATCCAAACCTGTAATCACGTAGTTTGACACAGGCCTAACAGCCAATAGAAAGTGGGGGAAACCTCAATTAAAGTCGCAGGAAGGGTTTTTAAAGGGCTCGAAAACAGTAAATCATTGACTGTGCTGTAGCTGAGCACGTGAACATAGAGGTCTAGGCGTTGCTGGGTTTGTTAGCATTGTAGAGAGAGAGAGAGAGAAGGAGCTTTGTAAGTTTATTGATATTTTAACCTCTAATATATATCAACCCTTAATTTACAACACACATAATTACTGATATCACATAATTCACACACACACAGATTAATATGTACACATAGCTATACATAGCGGTATGCCACAGCACATCTACCACCCCCCCAAAGCCCCCCCCCCCACCGACCCCCTCATACAATTACTATATTACACATAATACTCACAATCTTGTTTTACCACATACACATCCATGCATATATTATATTTATTTATCCTTATTTTCATTCCATGAATCATAAGAAGGTAGAGGAGGGGAGGAGGAAAGTGAAAAGAGGGAGGAGAGGAGTAGAGAGATGGGAACGCTGGAGGGGGAGAGGGAGGAAAGCTAGAGGTATGGAGAGAGGGAGAGAGGAGGTAGTCGGATGAGGGACCGGCCCCAGGGAGAGGACAGGGAGGCCAGGAACCCCAGGACGTCCTCCTCAGGGACATCCGTGCCCGCTATCGGATCATACATGGTGGGAAAGATGTGAGGGCTAGCCAGAAGGCAGAGGCTTTGAGTCAGATTGCTTCAGCTTTTGGCATTAGAGGTTGCAAATAGGGACGTAAGGTATGTAAAACACAGGTATGATGACAGCCGGCTGAACGTGAAGAGGAAGATGGCAGAGGAGGCAAGTGCACGTGCAACCGTTGGTGGGCCGCCAGCCAACATCACTTATTGTAAATGATAGCAGACCCTGAGGGAGTGGGTTGAGCCAGCGGCAGTGGTGGGCCTACCAGGACAGGTGGACACGGGTGTGCCAAGAACCACGCAGAGTGAGTATCATAAAACACCACACACATTGGTGTATGAAATTGGGGGGGAGGGGGGATGGTGTGGCCAAATACCCCCAGATATCATGTTGTTTGTATGTATATTTAAATAAGCTTTTACTCTGGCAGCGGTATACAATGAGCTGTGTCCCTCTATAATTATTCTGTCTCCTACAGCCCTGCCCACGCACATAGATAACTGACATACAATAGCACTGTAAGCCCTATGGTTATGACTGAAGATATATGGGCATCAATAAGCTTGTAAATCCTGGTAGCAAACATATCATGTTCATAATTTGTATCAATGAAATGTCTGGCCAATACCTGCATTTTAAACTGATTCTGAGTACAATTTGATATTATATCTATTATTTCAAGATTGATTTGACATTCAAAAGAGAGTACATGTCTTGGTATGCACACTGCGGCATATGTGGATACGGACTCTTTAGTACCTGCAGTACACATCATATGAGCCATAAACCACAATGCTCCTTATGCAGGCCGTGGTTTATCTGTGTTACACAAGCACCACAGTCAATCACAGGTGACCATGATGTCAAGGATATGGAAGCACATAGCTGTCAATTGTGTAGGGAAAGCAACTCAAATATATTTTTTCTTCCCATCAGTACCCAGGAGGACAAGGCCAACCGCAGTGGAACAGGGGGAGGATCCACTGAGGTGGCAGTGGTGGATGAAGAAGGCCAGGACATTCCAGAGGCTCGGGGACCATCCACACAAGCTGGCCATTCACATTCACCATCATATCAGGAGTAGGAATCACTGCCTGGGCCCTCAGCCGCATCATCCAGCCATGCCCAGCTGTTCCAGCCCCTTCCACCATGTCCTTGCCCCAGCTAGCGTCACAGCTGCCACCTGCTCCAACAACATTGCAGCCATTGCAGGCCACAACCACTCCCAGACAATGGGGTCCCCCAACATGGCCTTCTACACAATGGGCTCCCCCAACATGGCCTTCCACACAATGGTCTCACCTAACATGGCCCAAGACTCCAGCCGACACCTCAGGCCCTGCTGCCGACACCTCAGGCCCTGCTGCCAACACCTCAGGCCCTGCTGCCAACACCTCAAGCCCTGCTGCCAACACCTCAGGCCCTGCTGCCAACACCTCAGGCCCTTTTGCCGTCACCTCGGGCACTAATGCCGTCACCTCCGGCCCTGCTGCCAGCACCTCGGCCCCTGCTGCCGACACCTTTGGCCCCTGCTGCTGACACCTCCAGCCCTAATGAAGACACCTCCAGGTCCAAAGCCGACACCGCCAGGCCCAAAGCCTGCACCTTTGGCCCCCGCTGCCATCAACATCAGCCACAATGCCATCAACACCACTACCCCTGACATTGGTGGAAATCATGTCTCATTTCCCCAGGGAGGACATGGCACGCAAGAAGCAACAGAATGAGCCTCGAGCACCCGATCGCTCCATTCTGAGATGAGGAGGCACAACCAAAGGATGGAGAGATATGAGGAATGAGCGATTCGGGACAGACAGCAACTCATTGACTTAGCCGAACACCAGCTCATACCTCTCCAGTCTTCGGTTGCACAACTGCAACCTATGACATAGGCCTCCTCCTATCAGACCTCACCACCATCTCAACCTGATCCCCAGCCACGCAATGTCGTGGCATTCCATGCTCCTACACCACCAAGACGTGGAAGAGTGAGACGGAGCACGAGCATGGAAGGTGGGGGCCCAGTGCTGCGGAAGAGAAGGTCTTAGTACCATCCAGGAAGTCCTCCTCTTGATCACTCCTCACTGAATACTAATTGGTATAGATGTTGACATACTATTGGCTGGCTACAGAGTGTATGCATGTCTGGTTATGCTTAACATTTCAACAATTGATGTTCATTATGGATTGAACTTGAGATGAGGTGTTGTAGTTTTGTAGTTAAACAGAATATTGTTAAGATTTATATCTTGTTCTTGTCTCTGCAGGTGTTAATAGCCAAATCTTTCGACCATAAAGGCATGTTCTTCATCTTCGAGCAGTACAATACCATCATGTGAGTGAAGACTCAACCCAGTTCCCAACAGGCATTCGATCAGTGTCATTCACCACTGCAGATTGATCTGAAATACAATATATGATTACATATCTCTTCACTAATGAACATGACTGGTGTGAGTTTCAATTACAATGAATAGTGTCCTGGCTTTAGAGTTGCACTGTCCCATTAGGATCTGCTAATCCAAAGCAGTAGTTATACATGCGTTTTTGTTGCATTTCATCCCATTAACAGTATGAAAGCAGATTAATGTATTTCACGTCATCCAAACAAAATGGATAATTTCCTTGGTTTGACATCAGGATCAATGTGCATGCATTTAGGGGTAAAGTAAACAGTGTAATCTGTCTGGCCTTGGTACCACCCATATACCAGTAAAATGTGATATCAGGATGGCACAACTATTTCATGTAGATAGTGATAGTACATTTTTGTGGAAAGATTGTGTTCACAGTGAAGCATGCCTTGTTGTATTACACATCCTCAACATATTCCGGCAAGGCTGATTGAACAGGACAGAATCAATATGGTTATTACTGCTCGTAGATGACGTTCTTGTTAATTGGTTTATTGTAGTGTCCAGAGCAACAATGTACTATAATAACAGCTTATGATTGTTCTAACGTCTCCTCTTTATGTTTTCCATATTCCTATCATCTATTATGGAATCAGCAGTAATGTATGAAAACACACTGTGTGTGGAATTGATCCATGATCCATGATTTCTAGCATATGTTTAATATGGCAGATGGAGACCATATGGTTGCTGTAAGCGCATTAATTGTTATGTCTATGAAATGGAGTGTTATATGATGTTCCTATGTCACAACCGATTATGGTTACTGTGGTGTCCTGACCACATGTGACTATAGTAGATGCTATGCCTAATCCGTATGATGTTGTCTAACAGTTAACCGTTTAGGTGTCATTTGATTGCCTACAGCCTCTTGCCCTTCAGATATCTATCCACACCACACCCATGGTATTAATGCACAGTCTTGTCTATTTCTGATTGTGCTCTGTATATGAAATAAAGCTTTGTTATACCATTCTCATTGTGTCAGTGCGTTTTCAATGGTTGTGGTTATGGGACATCCACATACATCCCATTTCTCTCACATTCCTATATCTGTAAACTAATTAACCCTAGTTACGATGCAATAGTTTAATATATATAATAATAATAATAATATTAAGATGATCATAAGATATCATATATGATAATAAAAAGTTAATACACATGACAGGTCAAATTTGTGATGGTGGGGAGTATAAACCTCCTGATTGGAATATGACAGGTGATATTGTGAATTGATTGATAGCAAAACACTTAATGGTAGGTCAGTCAATGATAATGGGCATACAGTACATCTTGTCACATGGCTACCAGCACTGGTGTGAGACTTTCCAGGATGGGCGTAGCGGAGAGGGAGGTGAGTTGGCTGTTGCTTCACATCCATTTGCACAGCCTTATTGTGTGTTTGTGGCACTTCCTGATAGGTTAGAGTAGATTAGTGTGGTGTGTTTTCCCCGGTCCCCCTTCTGCCTTGTTACCTTGTGGTTGTGAAGGGGCTTGTGTACCTGAATGAAGCTGTGAGCTATACCATGTAGGGCCACTTTAGGTGGGCAGGTGATAGAAAAGAGGTCAGACAAATCACAGTCCACTAGAGAAAGAACTGGCAACCCACACCAGTATCTTTGGCATGCAAACTTTGTGGAACAGCACAGACAGAGATCTATCTACATGTGCTGCAGTCCATAAGGTCACAGAGAGTCGGACAAGACTGAACAGCAAATAATAAAAAGTTCCCCCAGTACTTGATATATGTGATGTGTCAGTGTAATTTTGCCACTAGTTGTTTTCCCAATGTTGATGTGATGAGCGATATGTACAGTGCCTTGCAAAAGTATTTACCCCCCTTGATTTTTTACCTATTTTGTTACATTAGAGCCTTAAGTTTAATGTTTTTTTTAATCTGAATTGTATGTGATGGAACAGAACACAATAGTCTGAATTGGTGAAGTGAAATGAGAAAAATATATACATAAAACTATTTTTTAGAAATAGAAAACAGAAAATTGGCATGTGCGTATGTATTCTCCCCCTTTGTTATGAAGCCCATAAAAAGCTCTGGTGCAACCAACTACCTTCAGAAGTCACATAATTAGTGAAATGATGTCCAGCTGTGTGCAATCTAAGTGTCACATGATCTGTCATTAGATATACACACCTTTTATGAAAGGCCCCAGAGGCTGCAACACCTAAGCAAAGGCACCACTAACCAAACACTGCCATGAAGACCAAGGAAATCTCCAAACAAGTAAGGGACAATGTTGTTGAGAAGTGCAAGTCAGGGTTAGGTTATACAAAAATATCCAAATCTTTGATGATCCTCAGGAGCACCATCAAATCTATAATAACCAAATGGAAAGAACATGGCACAACAGCAAACCTGCCAAGAGATGGCCGCCAACCAAAACTCACGGACTGGGCAAGGAGGGGATTAATCAGAGAGGCAGGACAGAGACCTTAGGAAACCCTGGAAGAGCTGAAGAGCTCCACAGCAGAGACTGGAGTATCTGTACATAGGACGACAATAAGCCATACGCTCCATAGAGTTGGGCTTTATGGCAGAGTGACCAGAAGAAAGCCATTACTTTCAGCAAAAAACGAAATGGCATGTTTTGAGTTTTCGAAAAGGCACATGGAAGACTCCCAAAATGTATGGAGGAAGGTGCTCTGGTCTGATGAGACTAAATATTAACTTTTCGGCCATCAAAGAAAACGCTATGCACACCCAACACCTCACATCACCCAAAGAACACCATCCCCACAGTGAAACATGGTGGTGGCAGCATCATGCTGTGGGATATTTTTCAGCAGCCGGGACTGGGAAACTGGTCAGAGTTGAGGGAAAGATGGGTGGTACTAAATACAGGGATATTCTTGAGCAAAACCTGTACAACTCTGTGCGTGATTTGAAGCTAGGACGGAGGTTTAACTTCCAGCAGGACAATGACCCCAAACACACTGCTGAAGCAACACTTGAGTGGTTTAAGGGGAAACATTTAAATGTGTTGGAATGGCCTAGACCTCAATCCAATAGAAAATCTGTGGTCAGACTTAAAGATTGCTGTTCACAACAGCAAACCATCCAACTTGAAGGAGGAAGGAGGAATGGGCAAACATCCCAGTGGTAAGATGTGGCAGCTCATAGAGACTTATCCAAAGTGACTTGGAACTGTGATTGCCACAAAAGTTGGCTCTACAAAGTATTGACTTTAGGGGGTGAATAGTTAGGTACATTGACTTTTTCTGTTTTTTTTGTCCTATTTGTTATTTGCTTCACAATAAATAAAAACATCTTAAAAGTTGTGGGCATGTTCTATAAATTAAATAATGCAAATCCTCAAACAATCCATGTTAATTCTAGGTAATAAAACACGAAAAATTCCAAGGGGGGGGGGGGGGGTGAATACTTTTACAAGGCGCTGTATATGCAATTATATATATATATTCCAGGGTCCACATTAGAGCCTCTGTGAGTGAGGAAGGGTTAATATGGCATCAGTTTCATGTTTTTGGGTTGCTATTTAATCAGGTAGTGTGTCTTTAATTGCTTTCTGCATCTTGCAGCAAGGTTTTTCATATTGGCATATGCATGCCCATTCCAACATATGATAAAATAACATATTTTTTAAAGGAATATGTAATCTGGTAGTGTATCTTTAACTGCTTTCTGCATGTTGCAGCATGGCTTTTCATATTGGCATATGCATGACCATTCCAACATATGATGAAATAAAATATTTTTTAATGCCTATTTTTTATTTGGGGATTATTGTGCAAGTAATTGTAATGCATTTCCATACTTTCCCCATATTTTAAAGTCCACTGGTGTGTTTATATTTTCTTTTACAGTGTTAAGACAGTGTTTACTTGTCTGTAAACCCCTTGCGGGTCCTATTTGGAGGCCGTGATATTTTTGCCTCTATTTGCTGGTTACGGGCTGGAACGCCAGGGCGGCTTTGGGAATTTGTTGCAATATAATAGCGTGATCGGAATGTAAGAGTTATGGGCTATACAGATCAAAGGATTTGCGGCAACGAAGTTCAGATTTCGACATCCTGTGGGGTTTTCACACCTTAAACCTGCAGGTCGTTTGCGGGTAGCTTTAAGAGGCCAATTTAATAGCCGTAAGTCTTGCGGGCTACATTACGGGCTACGGTTTTACACGTTGGGGGAATTTAATAGGGCTGATAGAATACATTCCCATTTTTATATGTGGCACTTATGCATAGATTTGACGTCTGCAAAAGTTCCCTAACCCTTCAACAGTAAGTACACTTAGACCTAGGTGAATCTAGAGACTGGTAAATCATTTTTATCTGCAGATACCAATCGGTAGGTTGGAAGGACAACTTAGTATCATGGAAGGTTGATATATTCTGTATTTTACAAAATAATCAAGTCTACAGCATGAGTGATATGTATAATATGGTGATTGGTGATGTTTAGAACTTAACATCAATGTTCTGTATCAGCTGCAGGTGAAGTAGATCTTTTAATGGGAATCATGAGTAGAGGGAGTTGTAGTAGTGCAGATGTAGGCATAAAAAAACATAAACAAATGTGAGGGATGATTCCAGAAGATTCAGTAACATACCCTTTAAATATTCGGTTTGGTATTTTTTGTTTAATATTCATCTATAATTGATATCTGGATAATCATCTGTCCACTGTAATTTTAGTATATATATTTTTTTAATGCATTCAACGAATACTTTTATGAATTTTAATATATTGCATATATCCAAATTTAGTTTTAAATAATACTGTAGAAGTATGGTTTCCCACAGCAGTGTTTTGGAAGAAGTTATTTATGTACTCTGAACCAAAAGATTACAAACTGAAATACGTGTTCTATATATATAGCTACATGGAAAATTAAATATTTTAATCTATATATTTATAGAAGGTGACTCAACAACTCATGTGTCATCGTACATGATTTCAGTAATATGCCACTAAAATGTTTGTTTTTTAATTTTCTTTGTTTAGCATGCTAAAAACTGTTTAATACTAAAATAATTATTTATGTGCTTCATGCTATGTTTAATATTGTGTTACAGTTAATGCATTAATTTTTTCATTTTTTAAAGTGTAATTTATTGCATCTATATGAGGTAAAGTTTAACTAATGCTTGCTTAGTATATCTCCACTTCTTTCCAAAGACAGAGAGAAGTTGAATACCAAAATCACGTTCTACCTTGGTTACAGATTATTTTTAAATTGCTAAGTGAGAACTTAAAAATGCAAACCCAGGTAATACTTATATATAAAAACTGCTCATCATAAATCTGTCACAGTAGATGATATCACACACGTGTCACAAAAGGCTTTCCTTGTAGCTGTGTTGGTGTTTAAATCCTCTTGTACATGCAAGTATAGAGTGTAAGTGATAGAGGACACCTGTAGACAACCATTTTATTACTACTCTAAGAAAAGGCCAGTCTATGGTGAGATAATTGTTGGTGAGATATTGGAGCAGACAGTTTATCTTTTTATAACAAGGTTATTTTGTGCTAACTTTTTGAAACAAATAGCAATGTGGGGGAAAGAGCAAGCGATTGTGTACAGTGCAAAAAAGCTAGGTTGAGAATGGAGATTGCGTACATCTTAATCTGATTCTCTCAATGAAGATTAATTGTTTCCTGCTTAGAGCTAATTGGGTAGAAGCCAATAAAAGAATCCCAGCTCCTCTCTTGGAACTTTGAAATTATAATTTGATTGCAAGATAGCAGTTGATACAATGCCAGGACACTGAGAAAGGTAAGAATACTAATGTATTGTCAGATTTACCTGGCAAAGCTGAATGGAAAAACTCTACTTATGCCAAACCTCAAACATACAGTATTTGAAGAATATCAAATAAACAATCTCTTTACTTCAAACAGTGCAATGCCCTAAAAAAATATGTATATGTACATTTCTTAATTTATGCACAGGGATAAACATTAACATTTTAAAATGAGATGCTAATGCCTAAATACGATGGTTTTCATGATACAGAAAAAAAAACTAAAATCTTTGTAAATAAAATAATTATTATCATTATATTAAGTATGCCTTATATAATAATATATTCCATATTAATTAAAACATATGATTATCTTGTCACTTAGAAGCTATCACTCATATATAACACATTATAAAACTGCTATATCTATCATTTCTACACCAATCATAATGGACTACCAACACATGATGAACAGATCACATTAACATTCCAGCACCAACAATCTTGAAGGTATGTAGATGTTATGCTGATTTAATCTCACCAACATAATGGAATAACATTTCTTATTAAAAATAATCAATTAAAAATAATCACAATCTAATAGTTTATAATTCTAACAACAATAAACACTGCTTTGCGAACCTAACATCGGAATATCATTAATAATGATACAAAACACAGTTAGCAATATGGTGATTAATTAAATGATTACAGGCTGGCAGTGCAATTGTCTTTTCTCAGTTTTGCAGAAAAGGAGTTTTATGAGCCTGCAAAAAAACAGCAACATATAAAGACTCATTGAAAGAGGATATTAGATTTGTGATTGTTTTCGTGTATGTGAACAGATGTTTTGTACAAAAATCTTTGCACATGTTAAATCAGAAACTTTGTTCAAAAGTGCTAGGTGGTGGTGAGGTCTAAAAATCATAGCAGGAGAAGGCAAGTGGGGTTGGTATATTCACAAAGCTTGATTGTTAATAAATGTGGTACCTTCTATTCACAAACGACTCTGTACCCAATAGTATATGCACTTTGGGCATGTGTTAATTTGAATAACACAACCATGTTCACATCCATTGCTGGTTTCACAGTTTGGATGATATGAGGCCTAATGATATTGGTTGAGTTACTACTTTTCATACCCTTGCTTTTTAACTGCCCCCTTGTGCCTCGAAAAGAAAGTATATGTCATGGCAGCTTTCATGCACTAGCATAGTCTGCTAAAATGAAGATTTTCGCAAAAAAATAATTTTATATCCATTACTTACATAGATGATAATATTGATATTTGTGGCATACTACAAAAACATGTGACATATTTGCTAATAACAAAGTGGACCTTTGAGAACCATCTACAGTTGGGGAAGGCTATGCACTTATTGTTAATGACTTTCTACTCTTTTAGGAATTGCTCAACATTTTTTCAGTAGAAACTTTAAACATATTTACTATAAAAGGTTACCCATGCCTAGGGAACAACAAAGAGTCTGAAAGTGGCCAGACCATTGGTTTGGAATCAATGCCTTGTCTGTAAGAAGTGTTTTGACCGTCTACACTGCGCAATGGGCTTTGGACCTGGTGTGAAGGGCCATACACGCCCTTCAGGGCTTCATAAAACCCTCTGTAGTCGCCGACATCTGCGCAATGCTGAATTCTTTCCACGAGGTTGGTCCACCATTAGTTCTGAATTTCTCAAAGCTTTCAATGGAAGTTGCTGCACAGAAGACGGAAGGCTGCTTTTTTGTTTGGGCAAGAAGGCTGAGTGAGATGCGCTTGATGAGCGGAACTCTATTTCAACAAGTAATTCATGGATCTCCTGACTCTTTTCGTCAAACCAGTCGTTGTTTTTCTTTGTGGAGAAACCTAGTGCCTCTTCAGAAGTCTGCAGGATGCTGGTTTTGAGATGCTCCCATAGAGCAACTGAGGAGGGATCCTTGAAGCATCTGCAATCTTCTAGTCTTGACTGGAGATTTGCATGGAAGTCAGCCTTCACTTCAGCTGACTGGAGGTTATCAATCTGTAACTTCTTCTTTGAGACTCCTTCCCTCTTTGGTTTAAGATGGAAGTGGAGTTGAAGTTTGCAACGCAACAGACGGTGGTCCGTTTTACATTCTGGGCATCACTCTGGTGACATCTCTAAGATCTCGCTGGCGCACCAGGATTTAGTCAATAAGATGCCAGTGCTTGGACCAAGGATGCATCCAGGTTATTTTTAGACTGTCTTTCTGCTGGGAAACTGTATTGGTTATGGTGAGTTTCTGCTTAGTGCAAAACTCTAGCAGAAGGTGCCCGTTGCAAAGTACCCCTTTCCATGCTTCTGAATCCTTGCCGACTCTGGCATTGAAGTCACCGAGGATGATGACCTTGTCGTCTGCTGGGACATTTTTTTTAAGAGATTGCACAGGTCGGTGTAAAAACTTGTCCTTTTCTGCAGGATCCGCTTGGAGAGTTGGGGCATAGACACTGAAAATTGTAGCATGATGCTTGCTTTTAAGTCAGAGACGCATAAAAATGATGGGGTCAGAGTGACTCTTTGGCAGGTTATAAAGTTTGGAGGCGATTTGGTTCGAGACCATGAAGCCAACACCAGAGAGACATTTCTAATTTTCTGGCTTCCCTGACCAGTAGAGGGTATAGCCTGCCCCATGTTCCTTAAGGCTTCCTTCTTCTGGGAGGCGGACTTCACTGAGGGCAGCAATGTCAATAGCCAGCCTTGATAGTTTGTGGGCTGCTAGAGTAGTGCGCCGCTCTGATCTGTTGTGTCAAGCATTTTGTTACATTACAGCCTTAAGTTCAATGTTTTGTGAATTTTATGGGATGGATCAGAACACAATAGTCTAAGTTGGTGAAGTGAAATGAGAAAAATATATAAATAAAACTATTTTTTAGAAATAGAAAACAGAAAACTGGCATGTGCGTATGTGTTCACCCACTTTGTTATGAAGAACATAAAAAGCTCTGGTGCAAGCTCTGGTCACATAATTAGTGAAATGATGTCCACCTGTGTGCAATCTAAGTGTCACATGATCTGTCATTACATATACATACCTATTTTGAAATTCCCCAGAGGCTACAACACCTAAGCAAGAGACACCACTAACAAAACACTGCCAAGACCAAGGAACTCTCCAAACAAGTAAGAGACAATGTTGTTGAGAAGTAGAAGTCAGGGTTAGGTTATAAAAAATATCATAATCTTTGATGATCCCCAGGAGCACCATCAAATCTATCATAACCAAATGGAAAGAACATGGCACAACAGCATACCTGCCAAGAGACGGCCGCCCACCAAAACTCATGGTCCGGGCAAGGAGGGCATTAATCAGAGAGGCAGCACAGAGACCTAAGGTAACCCTGGAGGAGCTGCAGAGTTCCACAGCAGAGACTGGAGTATCTGTACATAGGACGACAATAAGCCGTACACTTCATAGAGTTGGGCTTTATGGCAGAGTGTCCAGAAGTAAGCCATTACTTTCAGCAAAAAACAAAATGGCACGTTTTGAGTTTGCGAAAAGACAATCAAAGAAAACAATATGTCTGGCGCAAACCCAACACATCAAATCACCCATAGAACACCTGTTTTTTTGGTGCATAAGCACACTAATATCCTTGTTGTTTAAATGGCCTTGATATAGGGATATATGTGCTTAGTTGTTATTTAATGTTTTTATATCAAATAGTAGAAATAGCAATGTACAAATATCATTAAAGGGGGTTTCAGGTGGCAGGCTTTTCAGAAAGGTTACATAAAGCTCCAAAGCAAGGTACCAAGGGATCAGAGGTAAACACATTCTTAAACTATTTGAGTCAAAACCATGCAAAGAGAAAGATATAGTAATCTAGCTTGAGTCAAAAGACAGGTAGAAATCAGAGCCGAAGTCCAGGAAAGTCTGTACAGATGGAATGAAAATTGCCTGGATAAAAAAAACAATTTAGTATTTAGATTTCGAATTTGACATTCCTGGGGATATCAAATCTGCTTAAATAACTCAGATTATGATGATTTATTGAATTTGCCATTTTACCCCTTTTCCATAAAAGTGTTTCTTTTCCATGGGTAAACCAATCAATGTACTGTGTGTGATTTTTCCAATATCAGTGTATATGCTCTATGAAATAAGAATGAAATATGCACTCTACCAGTCTAGTGTAGCGATGTCATACAATTTTTCTAAGAATATAAATATACTAGCGACTTGCCCGTCAAAAAATGTCAGTCAATAAAATTTTAATGCTGTGACATTCCTAACCTTTTTTTTGTTATGTACAAAGAAATCCAAAATTTTTAATAAAACTTTTTATTTTTTCAATATTAACTCTTTTAATTGTCATATATGGAATAACAATATAACAATGTGTAAAGTTTTCATGAATACATATTGTAAGCCATAACATAAAAGTTTGTAACATGCAACTTGTATTTTAAACAATCTTGAACCTTTTTTTTAACAATACTAACATTTTAAATTGATAGTTATCCATGAATAACAGACGAATATGTAAACTTTCTGTAAATAACTATTTTGAACAATGAGATGCTTTGTAACATTCTTTTAAAAAAAAAAAAACACTTGTTAAACTAAATTAGCATTGAATCCAGAGGAAGGCAAACAATAAAAACCGCCATTGAAACTTGGCCAATTGTATCAAAGAGGGAAACAAATTAATTCCTTTCCTGACCCCATTAACTGGTGATCGGAATACTCCCTGAATCAATACCCTCTATTTAAATTATACAGTTCAATGTATTTACAAATGATGAAACTTGTAGTACCATAAATCCTTGACTATATCCTATATACAATGAACCAAATTTCCACAACTTTGAAAATACAATGTTAACATGTGAAATAGGAACATAAAACAATAACATTTAACCTTCAAGTTAAAGAAAATGCCACCTAATTGTTTTGTGGGGCCAATCATGTAAAAAGTTAACTTCTAACACATTCCATTCTGTATAACCACTGTTTAGTGTTTTTCTTTTTTTTTTTTTTTTTTGTTCTTGTTGTGCAATTAGCAAATAGAGTTTCCTAAGTGAAATAGTGGTCCTCTATTTAAAGAGTCCCAGAGAGCTAAAATGTTGTCCTGGAAGTAAAACCACTGTTCTCTATGTTTTTTTGCCATTGTATAGAGTTTCTTATTGAAATAGTGGTCCTCTAAAGTCAGTCCGAGTAACATAAAATGTTGTTGTCGAAATTAAACCACTGTCCTATGTATTTACAGCACCTCTTAGTACACAATGTTTTTTTGTAAAAACGCATCCATCTTCCAATAAATTACCCTGACTTGGGTTTTCTTCAACATGTACTTTAATTTACTCTGGATTATTGCATCTTGAAACTGCAACATATAGTTGACCATTTGCAAACACAGGTTCCTTCAAGAAAATACCCACAGACTTAAAAGTTTGTCCTTGGGATTTATTGATGGTCATGGCAAATGCCATGTTAATGGGAAATTGTCTCCTTTGAAGGACAAAAGGCAAACATCTCTCACTTGGAGCCAAATCAATTCTCGGCATAAGAACTAGTTCGCCTTTATGGGTACCACTCATAATTTCTGCATGTATAAAATGATACTTTAAATCCTTCACAATCTGTTCCCATTACAAAGTCCTTTTTTGGGATTTATATTGCTCAATAGCATGATAATTTCCCTTTTTTTAAGTTGCAAAACATGTGGTGGTATTCCAGAGGGAGTTAAAGAATTTATAAATTCCATACTAAAGTTTGCTTCACTATCTTTGTCATCAGCAAAATATGTTTTTTCACTGTAATAGTTTTTGTTGGGGTGTTGATTCATTTTAATATTTCATTGTTTAGATTCAATGCATCTATATTTTTGGATGTCAATATGACTTTGCTTGCAATGTCTGAGTAATCCTCGTTATTGATGGTATTGAGGAAGATTGTCGAAATGAGTGGTTCTTTTGAAATCATTTCTGGAGGAATTTGTACAGCATCATCAGGTAAATTATTTATTTTTGGCTGTTTTCCTTCTCCAATCTGAATGAGGCAATCATTGAATTGATTTTGGCCTTCAGATCTCATATTTACTTCTAATTTAAGGTGTGTAAATATTTTCCACAGCTTACTTCTTCTTATACACATTTCGACAATGTCAGTCCAATTGCCATGTGGCACCACAGGTAATGTTTGCCTGAAATCTCCTCCTAACAACATCACTTTCCACCAAATGACAAATCATTAGCCATAACTTCTTTTAATTATCGATCAATACATTGCAGGGCATGATATAACATCATAGTTGCCTCATCTATTATAATTAATTTACTCTTGTGCAATTTTTTGGCTTGTAATAAATTCATTTGAATATCCGACACTGTTGTTTCCAGAATGGGAACTGGCAGTTTAAATCCACTATGCACAGTTCTAACATCTTCTAACAAAAGTGCGGCAATTCCAGTGGTTGCAAATGGCAGTGCTATTTGACCCTGTGCTCGAATGCAACTCATCACTACATTATAAAGATACGTTTTTCCTGATCCACCAGGGCATCCAGATAGAAATAACGCTCTTTGAGCATGTCATCTTCTATTGCATTTGTGATGTCGTTAAATGCTTCTAATTGCAATGCATTTAAAGGTCCAATTTTTACTTGTGTTTTTTGGTATTCAATCTCAGTGTCATACTCATTAAAGTTAATTTCATCTATAATTCCTGGATCAGGCAGATTAAAATTTGCACAATTTAATCCATGACAAAGAAAGATTTCCTGTATTTCCATTAATGCTTTCAATTGTGCAATGGTCTCATTGTAACGTTTCAAGAAATCTTCACACATATGTAATTTAAATGTTTCCACAAAGTTAATGCATCTGGTACATTGCAAAAGATACAAATGAAAGGAAATTGTTCTCTCATTTGCTTTGGCATTTGACATAGTGCTGCTTCCTCGAGACATCTCTTCCATTCTGTATCATCTGCCAGAAAGTTTTGATGTCTTGCAGCTAACTGGAACGTCTCATAAACGATGTCATTGACTGTGCGTAAATGTTCATAACTTTGTGCACCGGGAACATGTAAAAGGAGTAATCTTAAACTGAAACGTTCAATGTCTCGTGGACTGACGGTATATATTCTTGGGATAATTTTATAATTATGTTTCTTTCGTTGTCTGCATTCACCATTTACGAATATATAGTGATTTGGAATGTCAATGTATAAAAATTGTCTGACCTGAGTGTCCTGACAATTTAATTGTAACCAAGCAGTAAGCTTTGTTGCTCTATGTTCACTTTGTGCTAAAGCATTTGTTTCATTGCCTGCAGTGAAGCAAACAAATTGACTTTGCAGCAAATGGACAGCTAATCGATACACAGCATGTGACCGATCATGCATCTAAAATTTGAGAAGACGCCACATTGTTTCTGGAGCACTTACATAGCGAGCATCTAAATAAGATGAAAGTTTGTCATGTAAAATGGGATTGTCTTTTTCATTTTGTGCATCTTGCACAACAACAGTTGCTGCATCATATCCTTTGTATATATATTTATACACATATTTGATGGATTTGATAGAAGTGCAAGCTTCCACATTGATATGTGCATTGTACTTTATCAGCAAATGTTGATTGTATGGAACCACATACCTACTGTATTATCGACCTTTTGGCCACAGATAATAGCTGTTTGCCCTTCTCTTCTTTTATACAAAGGGTATCCATCACAATTAACATAAGTCTGCATTTGAAATTGTTTTGGAAACTCTTTTATGCATTTTTTATTTTCCATACATGGTGAATTTGGATTGGTCTCTCCACATGAACCATGTATCATTCTATGAGTTACAATCTCATAAAGTTTGGAATGTTTCTCTGGATGTGGCAGTTCTCAGTAATTACTGAATCCACTCTGTCTGCCATATTCAATTTATCTTTTTCTTGCAAGATTAAAAGCATATGTGCATTTTGAAATTCAATGGTATAAACACAAGCCACACATTTTCCAAATAAGTCTGCTTTAGTTATATCATGAATTAATGAATTGAGTTTTATTTTGAATACTTTTGCCACCAAATCTGGTCGGTCAGAAGTAGTTTGTCCAAGCAGTACATTTTCTTTGATCTCTGGGCATTGTGGATTACATGTAAATGTAATGAATAAATCTGGTTTGCCACATTTAGTGACAATAGCCATGGCATCATTGCATCTTTCTCGCATATTGCGAGGAGATCCTTGGAAAGAGGATGGCAAAATCATTGCTCATCCAGCAGGAATGTCTCTGTTTGCAGCCAATTCAGCGACATAATCCATCAATACACAATATTGTTCTACTCAAAGCTAGTTTTGTTGAAATTTGACAAAATGTAGATTATTTGCTTTGACTTGTAGATGGGAATCAATAATCCATTGTTGTGTGAGTTTACCCCCACAAAAATTTGATTATAATGATCCCGGACAGCACTTTGTGCCACTTTATATTCCAGCATGGAAATATTGTTTCTTACACAAATTTTACTATTGGGATAACTTTGCAACTGTAATTTTGGTTGTCATCCTGGCTCCTGCTTCTTTTCCATTGCCATTCTTTTTTTATATTCTTTCTTATCTTCTGCATTGTCCACCATTGTAATCTGTTATTGGAAATAGAGTTGTAAGAATTGCATTAGTTTTATTATACAAATTGTTTAACCTGTCATATATTTCTAAAACATGTAATGGTAACCTGTCTCTATCTGTGTCTCTGGGTGTCTGTATCTCTGGCTGCGTGTGTCTGGCTGCATGTGCCTGTCTCTCTGTCTGCCTGTCTCTCTGTCTGTCTGCCTCTCTGTCTGCCTGCCTGCCTCTCTCTCTGTCTGTCTGCCTCTCTCTCTGTCTGCCTCTTTCTGTGTGTGTCTCCCTCTGTGTGTGTGTGTGTCTCTCTCTCTCTGTGTCTCTCTCTCTCTCTCTCTCTGTCTCTCTCTGTGTGTGTGTGTCTCTCTCTCTCTCTGTGTCTCTCTGTATCATGAATGCAAAAATATAAATAGGTAAATTATGTGTTCCTAAAGAAGATCTACGCAAAAGAGCTATTAGCAAACTATAGATTGACACGAATAAACATCTGAAGTGTAATTCTCATTCATGTAAAGATAAATATCTTTTCATATGTGTATATCTTAATGAATGACAACCTGTGAATAATGTTGATGAAAAAACAATTAGAGACTTATTAAATTGCGTTGTAACAAATTGAATAGTGTTCTATATAACTACATAACATATTTTGGTTATGAAAGTTTGCAGTTAGTTATCTTCTATCCAAAAGCAAGGTCTTCAGTAAGTATTTGTGTTCCAAAATATGCTATGTGGTTATATCGAACTCTATTTCATAGGGCAACTTGCAATCTAATAAGGGTGTTAATTCTGTTTTTAGAAATAATGTCATCAAGAATGATACCTGTCAATTAGATGTGATATCAATTCAAATACTGCAGACGTCACTCTGTGTCTTCAGGGAGTTGCAGAGATGATGGATCTGTAAAATGGCATTTTAATTGGCATACATAGCAAATGTAAATCCTAATCATAAATATATGTTAAATGCATTTTTAAATGTTAAAAAGTGACCTAATATAATACATGAAAGTAATTATTTAACTGCTTTTAAGGTCCTATCCCTGATAATGACCAGTAACATAATGATGAATTAATGAATGAAAGAATACATATGAATAAAATAATGTAAAAGTGTTATGACTGCAAAATCTCAACCTGTAAACATGTTTTTGTAAAGAAGAACAAACGGAAATAGCTTTTTGGTACTACATAAATTAATGAATAAATGAAGATATGATGCCTAATTAATCAATAAATCAAGATATGATGTTAAGTGTAGTTATTTCAAACATCAATAGCTAAGTATATATGTATTCCTTTTTTTTCCCTTCTAATTATTCAATATTTTTTTAAAATAAATGACTTAAATTAATTATGGGCACTAAAAAACACTTAATTCCTATATTTGTAAAGAATGTCATCACAAAATCTTATACCTGTGAAGAATATGTTCTATAATGTGAAATCCTGCAGAGGCGACTCCTGTGTTCAGGCAGGTTGCGACGTGAGAAATCTGTAAAAAGATGTAAAAATCATATTAATTTTTTTGTTTGAATGAATGTATTAAATAACATTGCTCAACGCAAATCAATACTTAATGCTATATTTGTAAAGAATGTCATCACGAAATCATATACCTGTGAATTTGATTTTCTATAATGTTAATTAGTGCAGAGGCGACTCCTGTGACCAGGCAGGTGGAGACGTGAGAAATCTGTCAAAAGATGCAAAAATCATATTTAATATTTAGTTTGAATGAATGTATGTATCATCCCTCAACCCCCCTCCTCATCCTCCCTCCTCAACCCCCCTCCTCATCCTCCCTCCTCATCCTCAGCCCCCATCCTCATCCTCAGGCCCCCTCCTCATCCTCAGGCCCTTCCTCATCCTCAGCCCCCCTCCTCATCCTCAGCCCCCTCCTCATCCTCAGCCCCCCTCCTCCCTCCTCAACCTCAACCCCCCCATCCTCAACCCCCTTCTCAACCTCCCTCCTCAACCTCAACCCCCCATCCTCAACCTCCCCCTCAATCTCCCTCCTCAACCTCAACTCCCCCATCCTCAACCCCCTCCTAAACCTCCCTCCTCAACCTCCCTCCTCATCCTCAACCTCTCTCCTCGACCTCCCTCCTCATACTCAAACTCCCTCGTCATCCTCGGCCCCCCTCCTCATCCTAAGGCCCCCTCCTAATCCTCAGGCCCCCTCCTCATCCTCAGCCCCCTCCTTACCCTCAACCCCCTCCTCAACCCCCTTCTCAACCTCAACCCCCATCCTCAACCGCCTCCTCAACCTCCCTCCTCAACCTCAACTCCCTATCCTCAACCCCCTCCTCAACCTCCCTCCTCATCCTCAACCGCCCCCCCTCATTCTAAACCCCCCTCCTCATTCTAAACCCCCCCTCCTCATACTACCCCTCTAAATACCCCCTTCTCCCCTCACTTACCTTCTCCGGCCTCCGCTCCTTCCAGGTCTTGATGTGGCACGTCATTAGCATAGGCCGGAGCAGGTAATTGAAGGGAAAGGGGAGGGGTCTTTAGAGGGGTAGAATGAGGGGGGGGTTGAGGATAACGAGGGGGGAGGGAAAGAGACACGGGGGGTTAGAGAGACTCGGGGGGATAGAGAGACACAGGGGGAGGGAGACACGGGGGGATAGAGAGACGCGGGGGGGGGGGGAGAGTGACTCGAATATAAGCCGAGGGGGCCCTTTTTAGCCTTAAAAAAAGGGCTGAAAAACTCGGCTTATACTCGAGTATATACAGTAATCAATAATGTAATCATAAAGTAATGGTAGTGACAATTGTATACATTTTTTAAAATAATTGATAATAAATAAATTATTGTCCATTAAAAATTAATTAATCAATTAATAAACATATTTGAAATGGTTAATGATTAATACCGTGGTAAAGTACAGGTATTGCAAAATGTAGTAATGTAATTTTTTTAAATTAATATTTTGTTTTAATTAATAAATAATAAATTAATTAATATACCTATTTGTAATAAATATCCAGCAATCAATATCCTGAAGAGCTAACAATCTCTTTGGATTTTCCAGCAGCAGAAAATGTCCAGTCAGACTGTCATCACCTGAGGAGAAAGTGTCAGCCGTGTGGCAAGTGTGCCCTATATATAGGCTGCGTGCGAGAGCCAGAAGTGTTAGGCGGGAAAGCCACCATTTCAGATGCGTTATTGTGTAGATTGTCGTAAAATGGCAGCGATATTGTATGTGTTTTTCCGTCTTTAGTAACAGTCTGTTGTAGTACCTCGTACCTGCCTTGTCCAACTGCTATGTGTCCGGCTGTGTTTTGCGCGCTTCACGGTCTTGTAGCTTCGTTTCCATTTTTTTCACCGCCCATTTTTTTCCTCGCTTAGGGGATTTTCGAGTGGCGAAAATCGTCTAAATTGAGTTAAATTCGCGTTCCAGCACACTGACCGACGTCATGGCTGTTGCCCCATGCTCTGAGTGATGTGTTTGTATTTTTTTCGGGTGTATTTAGTGTGTTTTGACTGGTGTTTGGTTTGCGCGTCTCGGCCTCTAAGCTCGTATTTTTACGACTCGTATTTTTACGACTTGTATTTTGTTTTTTCTAAGTGTTTCGACTATTTGGAGTCGTAATTGTTTGTTTTTCTAAGTCCTGCGGTCGTCATGTTTGACCGGCTAAGTACTGCAAGTTTTGTCCAGTGGTGTGTGGCGCCGTAGGAGTAAGTGGTGCGACTTAAGGTTTGTGTGTGGGAGTTTTGTGGGTTTCTTTGAAGCGCTGTAGGAGTAAATAGCTGCGGGTTAAGGTGTGTGTGGGAATTTTGGATGGTGTTTTAAGGCACCGTAGGAAAAGTGCTGGGGGTTAACAATGCGGGGTTGTGATGTTTTGACACGGCGTAGGACAAAGTGCTGCGAGTTAAGGATTATGCAGGGTTCCAAAGTCATGCGCCTTAAAGCCTCCACCTTCCACAAATGCGCCCCCTCTCTTCGCGAGGGTCCGCATTTGCGGACCAAACTGCTATGGGACGCAGTTCTTGCGAGCCCGCTTTGCGAGCTCGCAAAGCGTGATGACGATTCGTAGTTTGACAACTATTATTTGTGATAAAGACCAGGAGGTAAGGAAATTATATTACACTGCAAATCATAGTAGGTATAATTGAACCAAAGGCTAATAGATATCCTATAACAAATTGCATTAGCTTGTTCAGATATTATATTTTGTCTGTTCAAATACCTCTCAGTATATATACAATTTTGAGACTTGTGTGTTATTGCAGATCAAACAATAAATAGCAAGAATATTCACAAACAGAATGTATTTTGCATTCTAAAAAAACATTTAGCCTATTTTTGTAATGCCATTTTGTGATTTAACAGACCATTGTAGTCAGTATATATCTATATGATAATTTAAGTAACTAAACTTGATAATGGGCAAATTGATTTTTTACTGCTGAAATCCATAATTTTCTCTAGATGCCATATTGACAGAGCCCATAGTAAATGAGAATGTCATCACGATGTCAGTAAAACATAGAGTTTAGACTACAATCAATTAGTGTTTAGAAGTCTGATATGCGATCAGACTCGCAATCCAGAAATGTAGAAATCCCCCCCCAAAAAATAAAAAATAAAATCTTTTCTAGTCCATGTGGGTGGCCTGATATGTATTAACTCCTTGATTCCGGATCAATATAACATGGAAATAAAACAAATAAAAATCATTTGTATTGCAAATTGCGAGCTTGAGACTGTTGTGAAATTAATTCTAATGCCTTTCATTACATTCCCTGTACTTTCAAGTACACTACTGTGTGTTTATTTGCTTTATAGTGTTACGAACAGGTGTTTAATCCACTTGCGAGTCCTATCTAGTACTCGTAGAATTCTTTGATACATTTGCCATTTACGGGTTTGAAGGCAATTGTGGGCTTGTGGAATTGTTGCAATTGATTTTAGATTTTACATCTTTAGCACTGGTAACATTAACAGGCTTGAAACATCAAAGGAGGACATAGGACAGAGTTACATTTTTTACGTGATTTTGAGCCTGTAACTCGCAAATGAATTACGAGTAGCAAAATGTAGCCAATTAAATATCTGTAACCTTTACGGGCTCCATTACTGGCTTCTGTTATTGCGATTTGGACAATTGAATAGAGCCAAAGTCTGCATTTTAGGAAATTGCTCAGAAGGTATGAGAATAGCAAAAATGACGGGAAAAAAATTGTAAGGCTAGCAATGCTGTTTGTTACACAATGTGAGGCTCATCACAAGCCAGCACTGAGCACCTTCGGCACTCATTGCGAGCCTCTCCCCCGTGTACTTCAATTTTCCTGCTTTGCACTGATCACCTTCTGCGCTCATCGCAAGCCCCACGCTCATTGCAAGCCTCTCCTACTTGCAGTGCTCATTGCAAGCCTTTCCTCCTGCCTACTGTACAGGTCGATCATTGCAGGGTTCGTTAACCTGCAAGTTTTGTGCTTGGGAATGCCATGTGTCTCTTTCCAGCATTTCCCCCCCGTCCCTTCCCTGTCTCTTTCTCCTCTGTGTGTCTGCTGTATGTTTGCGTGTTACTCGCTGACTGCCGTTGGTTTTATTTTCAAAGTCCTGCGTGCCTGGCGTTGTCGGTGTAAGTATTACTGTCTTTTTCGAAGTGCCGCATGCTTGGCTTTGTTCAGCCTTGTTTTCACCCAGTTTCAGAATTTTTTTCCAATATCATAAGCGTTCCGAACAGATCCACAACATACATTTTAAAGCGATGTAGAATTGAAAAGATTATAACAAACTAAAAGGAGAAAAATCAAAACAATGGTAACACAATATAATAATTTATTTCTTTCAGGAGAGACTCATAGCACTTTGAAGGGCGGAAAAAAACAGATTTACATCTTGTTTGAATGCTTGTCTGTGTCTTTAGACTCTTTTTTAAAATGAAGTTCTGGTGATCTGATTGGTGAGATAAAGAGCTCTAGAATCTTTTTACAGCCTACATGAAAGCTTGAGACTCATGGGTAAGTTATTCTGACAAAGTGATCTATATAATACTTAGTAAGTAAAGGTAAACATACATTTTTATACATTTTAAATAAAAACTATCTAGTCTATAAGGTGTGATATTTTCAAGGTTTCATACCTGCAGCCATAAATGCAGAGAACTCATCTCGGTAGTTTTATCTCAGCAAATCAGGGATATATACACACAGCTTATTTGCATTCTAAAAACATTTAGCTATTTTTAAGTGTAGTTCTTCAAAAGAACTTTTGAAAACCAGTTACTCTTATAGTAATTTTTTTACTTATTGAAAACCACAGTAGAAGGTTGTATACGTACACTTCAATGTGATAATAATTGAAGGTACTGTAAGTTGAATCTTTTAAGTTTTTACAAAGAATAACGTTATAAGAATTCATGGGAATGTTTGGAGGGCTCCTGCTGGCCTCCTTATTCCTAGATTATCAATGCTGCAGGACTGAATCCACAGAATCCTTCTATTTAAATACTCAGCATGACAAATCATTTTATGTGTGTCTGCTCACCAGACAGTTTTAGATAGTGACCCTTTAAACTGGACAATTTAAAGTCTCAGATGATTTCAGGTGAAGGGAAAATTGCAGAGATACTATTAACTTCCATTAAAAAGGCATCATGTAGCAGTTGCTAATGACTATGGATAACCTA
Source organism: Discoglossus pictus (assembly GCA_027410445.1). Taxonomy (NCBI): domain Eukaryota; kingdom Metazoa; phylum Chordata; class Amphibia; order Anura; family Alytidae; genus Discoglossus; species Discoglossus pictus. The sequence continues at coordinate 336,334,724 of CM050166.1, forward strand.
CACAGTGCTATAAGGGAATTAAATGCTTAACATTATTACAAGGATGGCTTGTCAGAAATGAGGGTCATTTATTTTAATATCCCCTAGCCAAAATTATTCTCTTGGTGTATATGAGTTTGACACATGGAAACACTTACCTGGGAATCTGTTGCCATGTTAGAAAAAATTGAATAAAATGGACCATGAAAGTTATGAAAGAAACTAATTTAGCAATTGTGTAAATCATGAGAATATTTTTTGTTGTTGAATAATTTGTGAAGACTATGGCCCTTATTCATTTGCAACAGTTACAGAACGGGTCAATTGATCAAGCCTACAGCCTCCTGGCCAAAAGTCTAAACCGTAAACCATGCACCCGTAAGTAGCATTTTAGGGCATGATTATGATCAATTAAGCAATGCCGTAACTACCGATTTATAAACAGCCAATAGTAAATTGGACCGTCATCATGGCGTCAGTTAAACATGGAGGTTGAACTACAATCAATTAGCGTTTAGAAGTCAGACTCGCAATCCGGCAATGTACAAAATAATAAAAAAAGAATGAACAAAATTTTATAGTCCATGTGGGTGGCCTGATATGTATTAACTGCTTGTTTGCCGAGATTCATATGACATGGAAATGAAACAATAAAGAAAATATTTTTTATTGCAGATTTGCGAGCTTGAGACTGTGGCCCAATTAATTCTAATGTCTTTCATTGCTTGCCCCATCTTATAAAGTGCAGTATTGACTTTATTTGCATATACAGTGCTAAGATCAGGTGTTTAACCCCCTTGTGACTCCTATCTGGTACTTGTAGGACTTTCTTCTACATTTGCCATTTATGGGTGTAAAAATAATCGCGGGATTGAGGAATTGTAGCAATTGAATAGCGATTTACGATTGTAATATTTATGGGCTTGAAAGATCAAAGGCTTAGCTGGATCGGAGTTACGATTTTAACAACCGCAGAGATTTTCAGCCTGTAACCCGCAAATCGTTTGCAGGTAGCTAAAAGACACCAATTGAATAGCAAATTAGTCTACAAGCTACATTACGGGCTCCAGTAACTTACAATTGCTCAATTGAATACAATATATCATCTTGTCTGGCTTCAACCTTTTCTTTTAGCTTAGGACCTGAGGGGCTGTTGTTATCTTAGTGAGATAGGGATTGGGGTAGAAGAAAGATGGATTTATTACATAATCAGTTTTTAGAATCTGTCCACTGCCTTGTAGGAGGACAACTAAAATGGCTCATGGTCTGAAAAGGCAGAACATGGGCTCCAATCCATGCCTCTGAATTTCACATTTACTAGTGAAGTTGACTTTTAAATCACTACTAATCTATTCCAAAACACAACAAAACCAGCCCTAATATAACTGCCTGCTGAGTGGTGTAAAATTTCCAAAAATTGCAATCCACATGTATATGTCATGGCAGCTTTCATGCACTAGCATAGTCTGCTAAAATGAAGATTTTCTCAAAAAAATAATTTTATATCCATTACTTACATAGATGATAATATTGATATTTGTGGCATACTACAAAAACATGTGACATATTTGCTAATAACAAAGTGGACCTTTGAGAACCATCTACAGTTGGGGAAGGCTATGCACTTATTGTTAATGACTTTCTACTCTTTTAGGAATTGCTCAACATTTTTTCAGTAGAAACTTTAAACATATTTACTATAAAAGGTTACCCATGCCTAGGGAACAACAAAGAGTCTGAAAGTGGCCAGACCATTGGTTTAGAATCAATGCCTTGTCTGTAAGAAGTGTTTTGACCGTCTACACTGCGCAATGGGCTTTGGACCTGGTGTGAAGGGCCATACACGCCCTTCAGGGCTTCATAAAACCCTCTGTAGTCGCCGACATCTGCGCAATGCTGAATTCTTTCCACGAGGTTGGTCCACCATTAGTTCTGAATTTCTCAAAGCTTTCAATGGAAGTTGCTGCACAGAAGACGGAAGGCTGCTTTTTTGTTTGGGCAAGAAGGCTGAGTGAGATGCGCTTGATGAGCGGAACTCTATTTCAACAAGTAATTCATGGATCTCCTGACTATTTTCGTCAAACCAGTCGTTGTTTTTCTTTGTGGAGAAACCTAGTGCCTCTTCAGAAGTCTGCAGGATGCTGGTTTTGAGATGCTCCCATAGAGCAACTGAGGAGGGATCCTTGAAGCATCTGCAATCTTCTAGTCTTGACTGGAGATTTGCATGGAAGTCAGCCTTCACTTCAGCTGACTGGAGGTTATCAATCTGTAACTTCTTCTTTGAGACTCCTTCCCTCTTTGGTTTAAGATGGAAGTGGAGTTGAAGTTTGCAACGCAACAGACGGTGGTCCGTTTTACATTCTGGGCATCACTCTGGTGACATCTCTAAGATCTCGCTGGCGCACCAGGATTTAGTCAATAAGATGCCAGTGCTTGGACCAAGGATGCATCCAGGTTATTTTTAGACTGTCTTTCTGCTGGGAAACTGTATTGGTTATGGTGAGTTTCTGCTTAGTGCAAAACTCTAGCAGAAGGTGACCGTTGCAAAGTACCCCTTTCCATGCTTCTGAATCCTTGCCGACTCTGGCATTGAAGTCACCGAGGATGATGACCTTGTCGTCTGCTGGGACATTTTTTTTAAGAGATTGCACAGGTCGGTGTAAAAACTTGTCCTTTTCTGCAGGATCCGCTTGGAGAGTTGGGGCATAGACACTGAAAATTGTAGCATGATGCTTGCTTTTAAGTCGGAGACGCATAAAAATGATGGGGTCAGAGTGACTCTTTGGCAGGTTATAAAGTTTGGAGGCGATTTGGTTCGAGACCATGAAGCCAACACCAGAGAGACATTTCTAATTTTCTGGCTTCCCTGACCAGTAGAGGGTATAGCCTGCCCCATGTTCCTTAAGGCTTCCTTCTTCTGGGAGGCGGACTTCACTGAGGGCAGCAATGTCAATAGCCAGCCTTGATAGTTTGTGGGCTGCTAGAGTAGTGCGCCGCTCTGATCTGTTGTGTCAAGCATTTTGTTACATTACAGCCTTAAGTTCAATGTTTTGTGAATTTTATGGGATGGATCAGAACACAATAGTCTAAGTTGGTGAAGTGAAATGAGAAAAATATATAAATAAAACTATTTTTTAGAAATAGAAAACAGAAAACTGGCATGTGCGTATGTGTTCACCCACTTTGTTATGAAGAACATAAAAAGCTCTGGTGCAAGCTCTGGTCACATAATTAGTGAAATGATGTCCACCTGTGTGCAATCTAAGTGTCACATGATCTGTCATTACATATACATACCTATTTTGAAATTCCCCAGAGGCTACAACACCTAAGCAAGAGACACCACTAACAAAACACTGCCAAGACCAAGGAACTCTCCAAACAAGTAAGAGACAATGTTGTTGAGAAGTAGAAGTCAGGGTTAGGTTATAAAAAATATAATCTTTGATGATCCCCAGGAGCACCATCAAATCTATCATAACCAAATGGAAAGAACATGGCACAACAGCATACCTGCCAAGAGACGGCCGCCCACCAAAACTCATGGTCCGGGCAAGGAGGGCATTAATCAGAGAGGCAGCACAGAGACCTAAGGTAACCCTGGAGGAGCTGCAGAGTTCCACAGCAGAGACTGGAGTATCTGTACATAGGATGACAATAAGCCGTACACTTCATAGAGTTGGGCTTTATGGCAGAGTGTCCAGAAGTAAGCCATTACTTTCAGCAAAAAACAAAATGGCACGTTTTGAGTTTGCGAAAAGACAATCAAAGAAAACAATATGTCTGGCGCAAACCCAACACATCAAATCACCCATAGAACACCTGTTTTTTTGGTGCATAAGCACACTAATATCCTTGTTGTTTAAATGGCCTTGATATAGGGATATATGTGCTTAGTTGTTATTTAATGTTTTTATATCAAATAGTAGAAATAGCAATGTACAAATATCATTAAAGGGGGTTTCAGGTGGCAGGCTTTTCAGAAAGGTTACATAAAGCTCCAAAGCAAGGTACCAAGGGATCAGAGGTAAACACATTCTTAAACTATTTGAGTCAAAACCATGCAAAGAGAAAGATATAGTAATCTAGCTTGAGTCAAAAGACAGGTAGAAATCAGAGCCGAAGTCCAGGAAAGTCTGTACAGATGGAATGAAAATTGCCTGGATAAAAAAAACAATTTAGTATTTAGATTTCGAATTTGACATTCCTGGGGATATCAAATCTGCTTAAATAACTCAGATTATGATGATTTATTGAATTTGCCATTTTACCCCTTTTCCATAAAAGTGTTTCTTTTCCATGGGTAAACCAATCAATGTACTGTGTGTGATTTTTCCAATATCAGTGTATATGCTCTATGAAATAAGAATGAAATATGCACTCTACCAGTCTAGTGTAGCGATGTCATACAATTTTTCTAAGAATATAAATATACTAGCGACTTGCCCGTCAAAAAATGTCAGTCAATAAAATTTTAATGCTGTGACATTCCTAACCTTTTTTTTGTTATGTACAAAGAAATCCAAAATTTTTAATAAAACTTTTTATTTTTTCAATATTAACTCTTTTAATTGTCATATATGGAATAACAATATAACAATGTGTAAAGTTTTCATGAATACATATTGTAAGCCATAACATAAAAGTTTGTAACATGCAACTTGTATTTTAAACAATCTTGAACCTTTTTTTTAACAATACTAACATTTTAAATTGATAGTTATCCATGAATAACAGACGAATATGTAAACTTTCTGTAAATAACTATTTTGAACAATGAGATGCTTTGTAACATTCTTTTAAAAAAAAAAAAACACTTGTTAAACTAAATTAGCATTGAATCCAGAGGAAGGCAAACAATAAAAACCGCCATTAAAACTTGGCCAATTGTATCAAAGAGGGAAACAAATTAATTCCTTTCCTGACCCCATTAACTGGTGATCGGAATACTCCCTGAATCAATACCCTCTATTTAAATTATACAGTTCAATGTATTTACAAATGATGAAACTTGTAGTACCATAAATCCTTGACTATATCCTATATACAATGAACCAAATTTCCACAACTTTGAAAATACAATGTTAACATGTGAAATAGGAACATAAAACAATAACATTTAACCTTCAAGTTAAAGAAAATGCCACCTAATTGTTTTGTGGGGCCAATCATGTAAAAAGTTAACTTCTAACACATTCCATTCTGTATAACCACTGTTTAGTGTTTTTTTTTTTGTTTTTTTTTTTTGTTCTTGTTGTGCAATTAGCAAATAGAGTTTCCTAAGTGAAATAGTGGTCCTCTATTTAAAGAGTCCCAGAGAGCTAAAATGTTGTCCTGGAAGTAAAACCACTGTTCTCTATGTTTTTTTGCCATTGTATAGAGTTTCTTATTGAAATAGTGGTCCTCTAAAGTCAGTCCGAGTAACATAAAATGTTGTTGTCGAAATTAAACCACTGTCCTATGTATTTACAGCACCTCTTAGTACACAATGTTTTTTTGTAAAAACGCATCCATCTTCCAATAAATTACCCTGACTTGGGTTTTCTTCAACATGTACTTTAATTTACTCTGGATTATTGCATCTTGAAACTGCAACATATAGTTGACCATTTGCAAACACAGGTTCCTTCAAGAAAATACCCACAGACTTAAAAGTTTGTCCTTGGGATTTATTGATGGTCATGGCAAATGCCATGTTAATGGGAAATTGTCTCCTTTGAAGGACAAAAGGCAAACATCTCTCACTTGGAGCCAAATCAATTCTCGGCATAAGAACTAGTTCGCCTTTATGGGTACCACTCATAATTTCTGCATGTATAAAATGATACTTTAAATCCTTCACAATCTGTTCCCATTACAAAGTCCTTTTTTGGGATTTATATTGCTCAATAGCATGATAATTTCCCTTTTTTTAAGTTGCAAAACATGTGGTGGTATTCCAGAGGGAGTTAAAGAATTTATAAATTCCATACTAAAGTTTGCTTCACTATCTTTGTCATCAGCAAAATATGTTTTTTCACTGTAATAGTTTTTGTTGGGGTGTTGATTAATTTTAATATTTCATTGTTTAGATTCAATGCATCTATATTTTTGGATGTCAATATGACTTTGCTTGCAATGTCTGAGTAATCCTCGTTATTGATGGTATTGAGGAAGATTGTCGAAATGAGTGGTTCTTTTGAAATCATTTCTGGAGGAATTTGTACAGCATCATCAGGTAAATTATTTATTTTTGGCTGTTTTCCTTCTCCAATCTGAATGAGGCAATCATTGAATTGATTTTGGCCTTCAGATCTCATATTTACTTCTAATTTAAGGTGTGTAAATATTTGTCCACAGCTTACTTCTTCTTATACACATTTCGACAATGTCAGTCCAATTGCCATGTGGCACCAACGATGTCATTGACTGTGCGTAAATGTTCATAACTTTGTGCACCGGGAACATGTAAAAGGAGTAATCTTAAACTGAAACGTTCAATGTCTCGTGGACTGACGGTATATATTCTTGGGATAATTTTATAATTATGTTTCTTTCGTTGTCTGCATTCACCATTTACGAATATATAGTGATTTGGAATGTCAATGTATAAAAATTGTCTGACCTGAGTGTCCTGACAATTTAATTGTAACCAAGCAGTAAGCTTTGTTGCTCTATGTTCACTTTGTGCTAAAGCATTTGTTTCATTGCCTGCAGTGAAGCAAACAAATTGACTTTGCAGCAAATGGACAGCTAATCGATACACAGCATGTGACCGATCATGCATCTAAAATTTGAGAAGACGCCACATTGTTTCTGGAGCACTTACATAGCGAGCATCTAAATAAGATGAAAGTTTGTCATGTAAAATGGGATTGTCTTTTTCATTTTGTGCATCTTGCACAACAACAGTTGCTGCATCATATCCTTTGTATATATATTTATACACATATTTGATGGATTTGATAGAAGTGCAAGCTTCCACATTGATATGTGCATTGTACTTTATCAGCAAATGTTGATTGTATGGAACCACATACCTACTGTATTATCGACCTTTTGGCCACAGATAATAGCTGTTTGCCCTTCTCTTCTTTTATACAAAGGGTATCCATCACAATTAACATAAGTCTGCATTTGAAATTGTTTTGGAAACTCTTTTATGCATTTTTTATTTTCCATACATGGTGAATTTGGATTGGTCTCTCCACATGAACCATGTATCATTCTATGAGTTACAATCTCATAAAGTTTGGAATGTTTCTCTGGATGTGGCAGTTCTCAGTAATTACTGAATCCACTCTGTCTGCCATATTCAATTTATCTTTTTCTTGCAAGATTAAAAGTATGTGTGCATTTTGAAATTCAATGGTATAAACACAAGCCACACATTTTCCAAATAAGTCTGCTTTAGTTATATCATGAATTAATGAATTGAGTTTTATTTTGAATACTTTTGCCACCAAATCTGGTCGGTCACAAGTAGTTTGTCCAAGCAGTACATTTTCTTTGATCTCTGGGCATTGTGGATTACATGTAAATGTAATGAATAAATCTGGTTTGCCACATTTAGTGACAATAGCCATGGCATCATTGCATCTTTCTCGCATATTGCGAGGAGATCCTTGGAAAGAGGATGGCAAAATCATTGCTCATCCAGCAGGAATGTCTCTGTTTGCAGCCAATTCAGCGACATAATCCATCAATACACAATATTGTTCTACTCAAAGCTAGTTTTGTTGAAATTTGACAAAATGTAGATTATTTGCTTTGACTTGTAGATGGGAATCAATAATCCATTGTTGTGTGAGTTTACCCCCACAAAAATTTGATTATAATGATCCCGGACAGCACTTTGTGCCACTTTATATTCCAGCATGGAAATATTGTTTCTTACACAAATTTTACTATTGGGATAACTTTGCAACTGTAATTTTGGTTGTCATCCTGGCTCCTGCTTCTTTTCCATTGCCATTCTTTTTTTATATTCTTTCTTATCTTCTGCATTGTCCACCATTGTAATCTGTTATTGGAAATAGAGTTGTAAGAATTGCATTAGTTTTATTATACAAATTGTTTAACCTGTCATATATTTCTAAAACATGTAATGGTAACCTGTCTCTATCTGTGTCTCTGGGTGTCTGTATCTCTGGCTGCGTGTGTCTGGCTGCATGTGCCTGTCTCTCTGTCTGCCTGTCTCTCTGTCTGTCTCTCTGTCTGCCTGTCTCTCTGTCTGTCTGCCTCTCTGTCTGCCTGCCTGCCTCTCTCTCTGTCTGTCTGCCTCTCTCTCTGTCTGCCTCTTTCTGTGTGTGTCTCCCTCTGTGTGTGTGTGTGTCTCTCTCTCTCTGTGTCTCTCTCTCTCTCTCTCTCTCTCTGTCTCTCTCTGTGTGTGTGTGTCTCTCTCTCTCTCTGTGTCTCTCTGTATCATGAATGCAAAAATATAAATAGGTAAATTATGTGTTCCTAAAGAAGAGCTACGCAAAAGAGCTATTAGCAAACTATAGATTGACACGAATAAACATCTGAAGTGTAATTCTCATTCATGTAAAGATAAATATCTTTTCATATGTGTATATCTTAATGAATGACAACCTGTGAATAATGTTGATGAAAAAACAATTAGAGACTTATTAAATTGCGTTGTAACAAATTGAATAGTGTTCTATATAACTACATAACATATTTTGGTTATGAAAGTTTGCAGTTAGTTATCTTCTATCCAAAAGCAAGGTCTTCAGTAAGTATTTGTGTTCCAAAATATGCTATGTGGTTATATCGAACTCTATTTCATAGGGCAACTTGCAATCTAATAAGGGTGTTAATTCTGTTTTTAGAAATAATGTCATCAAGAATGATACCTGTCAATTAGATGTGATATCAATTCAAATACTGCAGACGTCACTCTGTGTCTTCAGGGAGTTGCAGAGATGATGGATCTGTAAAATGGCATTTTAATTGGCATACATAGCAAATGTAAATCCTAATCATAAATATATGTTAAATGCATTTTCAAATGTTAAAAAGTGACCTAATATAATACATGAAAGTAATTATTTAACTGCTTTTAAGGTCCTATCCCTGATAATGACCAGTAACATAATGATGAATTAATGAATGAAAGAATACATATGAATAAAATAATGTAAAAGTGTTATGACTGCAAAATCTCAACCTGTAAACATGTTTTTGTAAAGAAGAACAAACGGAAATAGCTTTTTGGTACTACATAAATTAATGAATAAATGAAGATATGATGCCTAATTAATCAATAAATCAAGATATGATGTTAAGTGTAATTATTTCAAACATCAATAGCTAAGTATATATGTATTCCTTTTTTTTCCCTTCTAATTATTCAATATTTTTTTAAAATAAATGACTTAAATTAATTATGGGCACTTAAAAACACTTAATCCTATATTTGTAAAGAATGTCATCACAAAATCTTATACCTGTGAAGAATATGTTCTATAATGTGAAATCCTGCAGAGGCGACTCCTGTGTTCAGGCAGGTTGCAACGTGAGAAATCTGTAAAAAGATGTAAAAATCATATTTATTTTTTTGTTTGAATGAATGTATTAAATAACATTGCTCAACGCAAATCAATACTTAATGCTATATTTGTAAAGAATGTCATCACGAAATCATATACCTGTGAATTTGATTTTCTATAATGTTAATTAGTGCAGAGGCGACTCCTGTGATCAGGCAGGTGGAGACGTGAGAAATCTGTCAAAAGATGCAAAAATCATATTTAATATTTAGTTTGAATGAATGTATGTATCATCCCTCAACCCCCCTCCTCATCCTCCCTCCTCAACCCCCCTCCTCATCCTCCCTCCTCATCCTCAGCCCCCATCCTCATCCTCAGGCCCCCTCCTCATCCTCAGGCCCTTCCTCATCCTCAGCCCCCCTCCTCATCCTCAGCCCCCTCCTCATCCTCAGCCCCCCTCCTCAACCTCCCTCCTCAACCTCAACCCCCCCATCCTCAACCCCCTTCTCAACCTCCCTCCTCAACCTCAACCCCCCATCCTCAACCTCCCCCTCAATCTCCCTCCTCAACCTCAACTCCCCCATCCTCAACCCCCTCCTAAACCTCCCTCCTCAACCTCCCTCCTCATCCTCAACCTCTCTCCTCGACCTCCCTCCTCATCCTCAAACTCCCTCCTCATCCTCAGCCCCCCTCCTCATCCTAAGGCCCCCTCCTAATCCTCAGGCCCCCTCCTCATCCTCAGCCCCCTCCTTACCCTCAACCCCCTCCTCAACCCCCTTCTCAACCTCAACCCCCATCCTCAACCGCCTCCTCAACATCAACTCCCTATCCTCAACCCCCTCCTCAACCTCCCTCCTCATCCTCAACCGCCCCCCCTCATTCTAAACCCCCCTCCTCATTCTAAACCCCCCCTCCTCATACTACCCCTCTAAATACCCCCTTCTCCCCTCACTTACCTTCTCCGGCCTCCGCTCCTTCCAGGTCTTGATGTGGCACGTCATTAGCATAGGCCGGAGCAGGTAATTGAAGGGAAAGGGGAGGGGTCTTTAGAGGGGTAGAATGAGGGGGGGGTTGAGGATAACGAGGGGGGAGGGAAAGAGACACGGGGGGTTAGAGAGACTCGGGGGGATAGAGAGACACAGGGGGAGGGAGACACGGGGGGATAGAGAGACGCGGGGGGGGGGGGGAGAGTGACTCGAATATAAGCCGAGGGGGCCCTTTTTAGCCTTAAAAAAAGGGCTGAAAAACTCGGCTTATACTCGAGTATATACAGTAATCAATAATGTAATCATAAAGTAATGGTAGTGACAATTGTATACATTTTTTAAAATAATTGATAATAAATAAATTATTGTCCATTAAAAATTAATTAATCAATTAATAAACATATTTGAAATGGTTAATGATTAATACCGTGGTAAAGTACAGGTATTGCAAAATGTAGTAATGTAATTTTTTTAAATTAATATTTTGTTTTAATTAATAAATAATAAATTAATTAATATACCTATTTGTAATAAATATCCAGCAATCAATATCCTGAAGAGCTAACAATCTCTTTGGATTTTCCAGCAGCAGAAAATGTCCAGTCAGACTGTCATCACCTGAGGAGAAAGTGTCAGCCGTGTGGCAAGTGTGCCCTATATATAGGCTGCGTGCGCGAGCCAGAAGTGTTAGGCGGGAAAGCCACCATTTCAGATGCGTTATTGTGTAGATTGTCGTAAAATGGCAGCGATATTGTATGTGTTTTTCCGTCTTTAGTAACAGTCTGTTGTAGTACCTCGTACCTGCCTTGTCCAACTGCTATGTGTCCGGCTGTGTTTTGCGCGCTTCACGGTCTTGTAGCTTCGTTTCCATTTTTTTCACCGCCCATTTTTTTCCTCGCTTAGGGGATTTTCGAGTGGCGAAAATCGTCTAAATTGAGTTAAATTCGCGTTCCAGCACACTGACCGACGTCATGGCTGTTGCCCCATGCTCTGAGTGATGTGTTTGTATTTTTTTCGGGTGTATTTAGTGTGTTTTGACTGGTGTTTGGTTTGCGCGTCTCGGCCTCTAAGCTCGTATTTTTACGACTCGTATTTTTACGACTTGTATTTTGTTTTTTCTAAGTGTTTCGACTATTTGGAGTCGTAATTGTTTGTTTTTCTAAGTCCTGCGGTCGTCATGTTTGACCGGCTAAGTACTGCAAGTTTTGTCCAGTGGTGTGTGGCGCCGTAGGAGTAAGTGGTGCGACTTAAGGTTTGTGTGTGGGAGTTTTGTGGGTTTCTTTGAAGCGCTGTAGGAGTAAATAGCTGCGGGTTAAGGTGTGTGTGGGAATTTTGGATGGTGTTTTAAGGCACCGTAGGAAAAGTGCTGGGGGTTAACAATGCGGGGTTGTGATGTTTTGACACGGCGTAGGACAAAGTGCTGCGAGTTAAGGATTATGCAGGGTTCCAAAGTCATGCGCCTTAAAGCCTCCACCTTCCACAAATGCGCCCCCTCTCTTCGCGAGGGTCCGCATTTGCGGACCAAACTGCGTTGGGACGCAGTTCTTGCGAGCCCGCTTTGCAAGCTCGCAAAGCGTGATGACGATTCGTAGTTTGACAACTATTATTTGTGATAAAGACCAGGAGGTAAGGAAATTATATTACACTGCAAATCATAGTAGGTATAATTGAACCAAAGGCTAATAGATATCCTATAACAAATTGCATTAGCTTGTTCAGATATTATATTTTGTCTGTTCAAATACCTCTCAGTATATATACAATTTTGAGACTTGTGTGTTATTGCAGATCAAACAATAAATAGCAAGAATATTCACAAACAGAATGTATTTTGCATTCTAAAAAAACATTTAGCCTATTTTTGTAATGCCATTTTGTGATTTAACAGACCATTGTAGTCAGTATATATCTATATGATAATTTAAGTAACTAAACTTGATAATGGGCAAATTGATTTTTTACTGCTGAAATCCATAATTTTCTCTAGATGCCATATTGACAGAGCCCATAGTAAATGAGAATGTCATCACGATGTCAGTAAAACATAGAGTTTAGACTACAATCAATTAGTGTTTAGAAGTCTGATATGCGATCAGACTCGCAATCCAGAAATGTAGAAATCCCCCCCAAAAAAATAAAAAAAATAATCTGTTCTAGTCCATGTGGGTGGCCTGATATGTATTAACTCCTTGATTCCGGATCAATATAACATGGAAATAAAACAAATAAAAATCATTTGTATTGCAAATTGCGAGCTTGAGACTGTTGTGCAATTAATTCTAATGCCTTTCATTACATTCCCTGTACTTTCAAGTACACTACTGTGTGTTTATTTGCTTTATAGTGTTACGAACAGGTGTTTAATCCACTTGCGAGTCCTATCTAGTACTCGTAGAATTCTTTGATACATTTGCCATTTACGGGTTTGAAGGCAATTGTGGGCTTGTGGAATTGTTGCAATTGATTTTAGATTTTACATCTTTAGCACTGGTAACATTAACAGGCTTGAAACATCAAAGGAGGACATAGGACAGAGTTACATTTTTTACGTGATTTTGAGCCTGTAACTCGCAAATGAATTACGAGTAGCAAAATGTAGCCAATTAAATATCTGTAACCTTTACGGGCTCCATTACTGGCTTCTGTTATTGCGATTTGGACAATTGAATAGAGCCAAAGTCTGCATTTTAGGAAATTGCTCAGAAGGTATGAGAATAGCAAAAATGACGGGAATAAAATTGTAAGGCTAGCAATGCTGTTTGTTACACAATGTGAGGCTCATCACAAGCCAGCACTGAGCACCTTCGGCACTCATTGCGAGCCTCTCCCCCGTGTACTTCAATTTTCCTGCTTTGCACTGATCACCTTCTGCGCTCATCGCAAGCCCCACGCTCATTGCAAGCCTCTCCTACTTGCAGTGCTCATTGCAAGCCTTTCCTCCTGCCTACTGTACAGGTCGATCATTGCAGGGTTCGTTAACCTGCAAGTTTTGTGCTTGGGAATGCCATGTGTCTCTTTCCAGCATTTCCCCCCTGTCCCTTCCCTGTCTCTTTCTCCTCTGTGTGTCTGCTGTATGTTTGCGTGTTACTCGCTGACTGCCGTTGGTTTTATTTTCAAAGTCCTGCGTGCCTGGCGTTGTCGGTGTAAGTATTACTGTCTTTTTCGAAGAGCCGCATGCTTGGCTTTGTTCAGCCTTGTTTTCACCCAGTTTCAGAATTTTTTTCCAATATCATAAGCGTTCCGAACAGATCCACAACATACATTTTAAAGCGATGTAGAATTGAAAAGATTATAACAAACTAAAAGGAGAAAAATCAAAACAATGGTAACACAATATAATAATTTATTTCTTTCAGGAGAGACTCATAGCACTTTGAAGGGCGGAAAAAAACAGATTTACATCTTGTTTGAATGCTTGTCTGTGTCTTTAGACTCTTTTTTAAAATGAAGTTCTGGTGATCTGATTGGTGAGATAAAGAGCTCTAGAATCTTTTTACAGCCTACATGAAAGCTTGAGACTCATGGGTAAGTTATTCTGACAAAGTGATCTATATAATACTTAGTAAGTAAAAGTAAACATAAATTTTTATACATTTTAAATAAAAACTATCTAGTCTATAAGGTGTGATATTTTCAAGGTTTCATACCTGCAGCCATAAATGCAGAGAACTCATCTCGGTAGTTTTATCTCAGCAAATCAGGGATATATACACACAGCTTATTTGCATTCTAAAAACATTTAGCTATTTTTAAGTGTAGTTCTTCAAAAGAACTTTTGAAAACCAGTTACTCTTATAGTAATTTTTTTACTTATTGAAAACCACAGTAGAAGGTTGTATACGTACACTTCAATGTGATAATAATTGAAGGTACTGTAAGTTGAATCTTTTAAGTTTTTACAAAGAATAACGTTATAAGAATTCATGGGAATGTTTGGAGGGCTCCTGCTGGCCTCCTTATTCCTAGATTATCAATGCTGCAGGACTGAATCCACAGAATCCTTCTATTTAAATACTCAGCATGACAAATCATTTTATGTGTGTCTGCTCACCAGACAGTTTTAGATAGTGACCCTTTAAACTGGACAATTTAAAGTCTCAGATGATTTCAGGTGAAAGGAAAATTGCAGAGATACTATTAACTTCCATTAAAAAGGCATCATGTAGCAGTTGCTAATGACTATGGATAACCTACACAGTGCTATAAGGGAATTAAATGCTTAACATTATTACAAGGATGGCTTGTCAGAAATGAGGGTCATTTATTTTAATATCCCCTAGCCAAAATTATTCTCTTGGTGTATATGAGTTTGACACATGGAAACACTTACCTGGGAATCTGTTGCCATGTTAGAAAAAATTGAATAAAATGGACCATGAAAGTTATGAAAGAAACTAATTTAGCAATTGTGTAAATCATGAGAATATTTTTTGTTGTTGAATAATTTGTGAAGACTATGGCCCTTATTCATTTGCAACAGTTACAGAACGGGTCAATTGATCAAGCCTACAGCCTCCTGGCCAAAAGTCTAAACCGTAAACCATGCACCCGTAAGTAGCATTTTAGGGCATGATTATGATCAATTAAGCAATGCCGTAACTACCGATTTATAAACAGCCAATAGTAAATCGGACCGTCATCATGGCGTCAGTTAAACATGGAGGTTGAACTACAATCAATTAGCGTTTAGAAGTCAGACTCGCAATCCGGCAATGTACAAAATAATAAAAAAAGAATGAACAAAATTTTATAGTCCATGTGGGTGGCCTGATATGTATTAACTGCTTGTTTGCCGAGATTCATATGACATGGAAATGAAACAATAAAGAAAATATTTTTTATTGCAGATTTGCAAGCTTGAGACTGTGGCCCAATTAATTCTAATGTCTTTCATTGCTTGCCCCATCTTATAAAGTGCAGTATTGACTTTATTTGCATATACAGTGCTAAGATCAGGTGTTTAACCCCCTTGTGACTCCTATCTGGTACTTGTAGGACTTTCTTCTACATTTGCCATTTATGGGTGTAAAAATAATCGCGGGATTGAGGAATTGTAGCAATTGAATAGCGATTTACGATTGTAATATTTATGGGCTTGAAAGATCAAAGGCTTAGCTGGATCGGAGTTACGATTTTAACAACCGCAGAGATTTTCAGCCTGTAACCCGCAAATCGTTTGCAGGTAGCTAAAAGACACCAATTGAATAGCAAATTAGTCTACAAGCTACATTACGGGCTCCAGTAACTTACAATTGCTCAATTGAATACAATATCATCTTGTCTGGATTCAACCTTTTCTTTTAGCTTAGGACCTGAGGGGCTGTTGTTATCTTAGTGAGATAGGGATTGGGGTAGAAGAAAGATGGATTTATTACATAATCAGTTTTTAGAATCTGTCCACTCCCTTGTAGGAGGACAACTAAAATGGCTCATGGTCTAAAAAGGCAGAACATGGGCTCCAATCCATGCCTCTGAATTTCACATTTACTAGTGAAGTTGACTTTTAAATCACTACTAATCTATTCCAAAACACAACAAAACCAGCCCTAATATAACTGCCTGCTGAGTGGTGTAAAATTTCCAAAAATTGCAATCCACATGTAGTTGTCCCATTGAAATTGTCCAAAAGCCAGTCACATTCTAAAATCCAAGAGATAAAGGAAAATTGTGTTGGTAATTCCTCAGATTGCTCACAAAATTCCTCTGAGAAGCATACAAGTGTCAAATCTGACACTATTATCAACCTAACATCTTAACTGTTTAGAATTTCAGGCTTTATTGCACATATCCAACACAAATAAATGTATTTGGTAGTTTCCCTGCATTCAAGTACCTTTTTAATCCTATACTAACCTTCAAGCCAACATCAGCACAATGCAGAGATCGAGAGAAGCACTGCCTGAAGCAGTGGTGGGAATAAAAGACTACACATCCTTGTGGTTTAAATAAAGAACTAGAGATCCCATGATGCTTTGCTGTCCAGACTCATCCACAGACATTGCAGCAAAGTTGTAGCTACCTTTCGATTAGTCAAAATTAATTATACATTTTATGCTAATTTAGCTAGTGTTTTCAGGGACATTCCTTCTCATAATCAACTGACAGAAAAGTGAAATAAATTGCAAGCTCTAGGGTAAGTTTATTTTGGCATTTTTTTTCAGATACATTTATAACTGATTACATTGTTTTTTTTTTTGTTTTTTTTTAAGTTATGTTATTTTTATTATTATTCTAATTAGTAGCTTCTTGTTTTTTTTTTTTTTTTGTTTCCAAAACATACATACATCAGAATATAATTAGAAAAAAAAAACAAGAAAAGAAAACATTTTCCCAGCAGATACAAGACACACAGGTACATCGCAACAATCCATGACCAAGTGAGACAAACCTACTTTACAATAGACCAATATTTAATGCTACTAAAAATGTCTCTGGACCAATTATCAATGTTAAGAGATAAGCAAAAGAGAAAAAACTAATAATTGTCAATATCCATATGCTTCAGTTATTACTTTTTCCGTGAGCCCCATTACAATGTTTCCATATACTGATCCCATATGATCCAATTAATAGTATTTATTTTCTTGTATTTTTCATTAATATTTTCTTTCATCAAATCTTTATTATAGTTAATTTTATTGATGATCTCTTTCCACTTAGGGATTTCCAATTTATTCAAATATTTGACTACCATTACTTTAATGATCAGTAATATATGGGATATCAGTAGTTTATTACTGGGGAAGAATTTTTCTATCCCTATATGGAACAATATTAATTCCGGGGAACACGGACATTTTTTCCCAGCAATTTTCGTCAGGTGTCCACAACATTCTTCCCAAAATTTTCTTATCTTATCGCATTCCCACCAAATATGGTGTGCATTGCCTTCTTTGCCACATCCTTTCCAGCATAGTGAGGATTTTTGGGAATCAAACTTATTCATAATTACTGGAACCATGTACCACTTTTGTATCAGTTTAAAGTAGACTTCTCTATACATGGTATTAATAGAGGATTTCTTTATTAACTTAAAAGCCCTTGTCCATTCTTGCTCGTTATAATCTATATTAAGGTTCTCTTCCCAATCTTTTATACTCTTTGTTTTTCCAAATTTCGTAAGTTTAATCCTACTTTTACTAATTTTAGATACCAGATGGTTCACCTGACCTTTAATCAGAATTGCTTCCAAATCATATAATTTTTCTATTTTATCGCCTAAAAATCCCCTTTGTTTCAATTTTTCCAACATTATTCTATATTTTATCCATGAGAAAGATTTTGGTACCCCTTTCTCCTGAAGTTCCCTTTGCTTTACTAAGCTGCCTTCTGGGTATAGATCGGCTATATACGAGATTGAAGCTTTTTCCAATAGGTTTACTTCTGTATTAAATGATTTATCTCTTAAAATATCTATGGGTATAGATGCTGAAGATATATGAAATAACTCTGATCTAATATTACTTTTCCCCCAGAATTTTATAATCGATCTAATACCTTCTGGTAATTTCTCCCAAATTGTTTCTTTCCCATTAAATTTCCCCAACAATGTTCTTATTGGGACAGTTCCCACAAGATCTTCCTCGATATTTTTCCATCCTATTGTCCTATGTTTTAGATTCATGTTAATTATATGAGATATTGCTATATTTTCACTAACCGTTTTCATATCTGGAGATCCCATACCTCCCAGTTCAAACTTTCTATTTGTTATGGTTTTTTTAACTCTCACTTTTTTCCCTGCATATATAAATTTATCTTATATTTGCTGGATTATTTTAATGATATATTCTGGAACTTTTTCGGGGACACATCTAAGTAAATATGTTATTTTGGGGACGATACTCATATTAACTATGGCTATTCTAGCCGACCATGAGAATCTTATTGTATTCCAATCGTATAGTAATATTCTGATCTGTTTTAATATTTCTGTTATTTTATTAACTATAATTTTATTGTTTTGAAACGTAAATTTTATGCCTAAATGAGTAACATACTTTGTGTTCCAATTAAATGCATATAATTTTTTTAATTTATTTAATAAATCTTGCTCAATAAAATTGTGAATAATGTCTGATTTAAGAGGGTTTATTTTAAAATACGAAACTCTACCAAAATCAGTTAACAAAGATTGTAAATTAGCGCAGGAATCTATTGGGTCTGTTAATGTTAGCATGATATCGTCAGCAAATAGCATTATTTTATAATCGTTATTTCCTATTTTTATGCCTTTAATATTTTCAGCTTTCCTTATTAGTGAGGCCAATGGTTCCATAAACAGCAGAAAAAGCAATGGGGAAAGGGGGCATCCCTGTCGTGTACCATTACTAATCCCAAACCTCTCTGTTTCGAAATTTGTTCCTGTAATGTAAGCTGTTGTATCCTTGTAAATAGCTTTTATTGTTTTGGAAGTGAAATTGACAAACCCAAACTTCTGTAATACTGCATCCAAGAATTCCCAACTGACCCTGTCGAATGCCTTTTCTGCATCCAGTGACAGGATTAGTGTGGGGATCTTTCTTTTCCTAATGGAAAACATTAAGTCAATTAGACGTCTGGTGTTGTCTGATGCCTGGCGACCTTGAACAAAGCCCGATTGATCATAGTGTATCAACTTTGGTATAATTTTATTTAATCTGTTAGCCATAATTTTTGTAAAGATTTTTAGATCTATATTAATAAGAGAAATAGGACGGTAACTAGTTACTTCTTCTGGATTTTTCCCAGGTTTTAAGATATTGATTATTTTGGCTTCTGATAGTTCTGACGTCATTTTCCCATGATTTTTAATCTCATTAAACATATTTTGCAAATGTTCTTCAATTTCTTTTTGAAAACATTTATAGTATAAATGGTCAAAACCGTCTGGACCTGGGGCTTTATTCGCTTTTGCTTTATTAATTACTTCCTCTATTTCTACCACAGAAATATCTTGATCTAAAAATCTTTGATCTTCTTCTTGTAATTTTGGTAAAGTCACTTGACTCAAAAATATATTTATCTCTTCTATAGTAGGTTTTTTGAATGTGGGGTTATTATTTAAATTGTATAGTGAACTATAAAACGTCTTCATGATTGCGCTTATTTTATCGGGGTGAAAATTCAAAATATTATCAGGTCCTCTTAGACTATAAATTTTATTTTGAATTTTTTGTCTTTTTAATTTATTGGCCAGGTATTTACCTGTCTTGTTCCCCATTACAAAATTGGATTGTTGAAATTTCCAAGTCAAAGAGTCGACCTGGTTTTGTAAGATTTTATTTATTTGGGCTTTCTTTTTTGCAATCGACTCTGATCTTTCCACCAATGGGTTCGCTCTATTTTCTCTTATTTGTTTCTCCAAATCTATATGGAGTAGCCTCAAGGATTTCCCCCCTTCCCCATGCATCGCCGCCATTCGTGATATCATTTGACCTCTTATAACTGATTTATATGCGCACCAGAGCATAGATGGTGAATCTACGGTATTTTTATTAATTTTAAAAAATTCGTTAGTTTCCTTTTTTAGGAATTCCAAAGTATGTTCATTCTTAAATAGAATCGGATATAGCTTCCATTTTTTTTTTTTACTTATCTTTTCTTCTTTTAAATTAATACATACCATTTTTTTTCAGATACATTTATAACTGATTACATTGTTAATACTGCCAACCCATGCGCCCCCTAATACTCGCTATTTAGCATGAGCCAGTGGATCCTCTGGATTCATCTCCAGTATCCCTATTTACAATAATGCTGGGTTCCTTGGGACTCCCTCCAATACCCGCTATGAGTCAGGGAACCCCCCTTCCACTGGCTATGAGGCAGGGAATCCCAGGGATTCCCATGCTCTATCTTCAGGGATCCCTCATCTAACTATAACCATCAAGGTTCCTGTGAACCCCCATGGCACCTACAATTAACCACTATACGATGGGGGGCCTCCAAAGATCTCCATGGTATATCTAAGTGAGGGCGTCCGGCTGTGGTTATGGGAGCAAGAATATCAAGGGTGGAAGTTTGAGTCCAGTTGTAATGTGTGGTGGCAATGTCTGGGCAAGTGAGGGTGGTGAAGGGAGCAAAGAAGGGTGTTGTAGCACAGTGGAAAGATCTTATGAGTCAAGTGGTTTCAGGTTTCTGTCGGTTCTGGAGGCCAGGAGTGAAGAGGACCAGAGAGTGGAAGTTGTGGTGAGGCTTAAGGTTAGTAGATGGTGGTCAGAAAGAGGGAGTGGGGAGATAAGGTAGGATACAGTACAGAGATTTATAAAAATTAGGTCAAGGGAGTTAACGTCATGATAATTTTTGTCCATTGTGAGAGGTAAGGGAAGAGGTAAGTGCAAGTCATTTTTCAGCTGTAGGGGAGGATGGAATGTCAATGGCAATGTTGAAATCACCAGGAACAAGTGAAGTTATGTTGGAAGAGAGAAAGTGAGGAAGCCAGGTGGCAAAATGGTTCAGAAATTGAGAGGTTGGTCCAGGCGGGCGGTAGATCACAGGAACTTGCAGAGAGATGGGTGAGAAGAGGTGGATAGTATGAACTTTGAAAATTATATATATATATATATATATATATATATATATTGTATATTTATATATATATATATATATATATATATATATATATATATATATATATATGTACGCACATACATATATATATATATATATATATATATATATATATATATATATGAAATCACTCATGTCATTACATATAATATGAAAAATTACATAATTCATGATATTACTAATGACATCATACTAGACCCTCTATGATGTCACTTATGGTTAACACTAGCTTTACAAATGATTTTAAAAATAATTAAAATACTTAAAATATAATAATAATAATGTACATGACTGAAAATAAATGTAATAAATATAAATGTTTTTTTTTATCTTAGATAATATGTGGAACTGTCTTACCCATTGAACAATATCAATTTGATGGAGTTGGTACATATTAATTGCTAACTGTATGAACCATTAAGAGACATCATATATATAAACAGTTTGCTGTCATTTGACTTATACGTCAATGTAAAGGCTATATGATAAAAATCTTTTGATGCTAAACTCATAAGTTGCTCATAAGCAAGGATAATACATTAAAAACATTTCTCCATCTATACATATTGGTACCCTAATAACATCTTTTGAATTTCAGTATCATCTATATGCACATATACATCTCAGCTCCAGATCTATTCTCCTCTATTCTATCAAAAGTTACGAACTGCATCTCAAGCATATCCTCATGGATGTCTGCCCATCACCTTAAAATCAACATATCAAAGACTGAGCTCCTGATCTTCCCACCCTCTACTGCAGCTTCCACTTCTCAAATATCTCTCACAGTTGTCAATGTCATCATCACTAATTCATTCACTCATCATATCTTGCCTTGAATACTGCAATTCTCTCCTTGCTGGCTTCCCCATTACGCAATATAAAGAATTGAAATTAACTAAGGGAAAACAAGAATGCCTGGAAGAACTGTCAAAGTGTTTACACTTAACAGCAATTGATATGGATCAAGGCAGAGGACCTTACACAGATCTAAAACCAAAAAGTGAATGTACCTGTAATTTAGGATCATCACCAGAAATAAAGCTATTTGTTTCCATTTTATGTAAATAATTAGAGAGTCTTACAACATGTAGCCCAAAAAGCCAAAATTTGACGATCAAAGAGCAACTAGCATTAAGACAGCTGCAAAAAGAAAGCAACATTGTTATAAAACCCTCAGATATAATAGAATTTCTGGATCTATTTATCAGGAAAACAGCTAATAATATGTTGGTTACTAATACATATCGCAAAGAGACAGCTACAACGGTTTATTACTGTGCTCAAGTCATCACCCATCACACTTAGTACAGAGTATCCCGTACGGACAATATTTACACATAATACGTAATTGCAAAATAATTATACTCTAGATTTCGACAAAGAGGATATTCCCATAATACATTGAAAAAGGCATATGCGAAGGCTAAAGCACTAAAACAAGAAACATTATTGAGCACGCATTACAATATGGACCTGTCTTTGAACAATCAAATAAGACTTATTGGGACATTCAATCCATATTGTCACAAAATAAAGCAAATTCTTGAAAAACATTGGCTTATCCTCCAATCTGGTAAAGACCTCAGTGAAGTGCTGACACAGCACCCCTCAGTAATGTACAGACAGGTTCCAACTTTAAGGGACAAATTAGTCCATATTCACTAGGTCACTCCATCACCAAAGGGTAGTGAATGGCTAACATATGGCCCAGCAACATTGTAAGGCATGTCCACACACATCCACAACGTTAAAATTCTCAGACTCTGCTAAAACAAGGGAATATAAAATCAGAGATACTATCAACTGCCGCACTACAGTGGTTATCTATCTAATTTCCTGCCGTTGTGGCTTACAATATGTTGGCAAAAATAGCCGACAACTCCATAGGAGAGTTTTAGAACATATAAATTCCATCCATAACAACTTGGATGTCCCGATTGCCAGACATATAAACCAAGAACATGATGGAGACATCATGGCGCTGAAAATCTGTGGATTTGAAAAAAATCACTTTATCCAATAGAAGAGGGAATATTGAAACCAAACTCCTACAAAGGAAAGCTAGATGGATTTTCCATCTCAAAACATTATCTCCCCGTGGCCTTAATGAAGGCTTCACATTTGCACCTTTTATTTAGTTAGGAGTACTGTCACAAAAAAGTCCAAGGTCAACAAGTTCAGATACATCATTACTAAATCTATAACTCAATTTGGGTTGACAGTATTTAATATCTACAGCAACCTGAATTAATATTAGTTATCTTTAAACAAAGGATTAAGAAAAAGTAAAATTCCTTAGTTATAGTACAGCAAAAGTGGAACCTTAGAAGTTTTACCAGAAATGTTGTGAATTAAATTGTTTTATTTTTTGATGGCACAGTTGGTAGGAAATTCACCTCAGGAGGAATAAACAGGCTAGTTAAAAGATGAGAGGGTTAGCAGTGTCAATCCTTTGACAGCACTTATCAGTATTTCTTTTTATCTGAAAAATCAAGATTCTTAAGCAATAAGATATTATTTGGTTAGGGTTTAGTTAGGGATATTGTCACAGAAAAGCCCAAGGTCAACACGTATAGATACAGTACTATCAACAACAACCATTCAGTTTTGGTTGATAGAATCTAATTACAAAAGAAATAGAATTATTATCAGTTATTCATAAACTAAAGTTACATAACTACATAGTTACATAGGGCCTCATTCTATTAGCGGCCGTAAATCGGCCGTAAGGCTGCGATTCCTTGCGGGGGTTCAGTTAACTCGCGATTCTATTATACGGCCCCGCAAGGATCTCCTTTTACGGCCGGCCGCATATCTTGGAACCGGCCGTAAGCTGTGAAATATAAAAACTCAAAAATAAATTCAAGCCTGCACTGTACAGCTCTGTAAATGCTAGGGATCATATTGGGGGACATGAGGATTAAAAGGAACCCACTCTCAAGCTTGCACATCAGCCCAAACCCAAGTTTAAATTAACTGTTTATTTTCCGGCTGCGGCGTGGGCATGTCTGAGGTGCTCCAAGCACTCTGGACTTTTTACATGGATATTTTACGGATATTAAAAATAAAATATTTTACGGATTTGAGTATAGGATAATTATGTGCTATTTTTTCTAACACCTAAAATCCCTTTATAGTCTTCTCAAAGTGCAGGATGGCTTTATTTGAGCTATTTTATGTGCTTAATTGGTGCTAGCGGGACCTCTTTCCTGCAAGTAAGCAGCGGCTCGCTTTTAGCCTTGCAGAGAGGTTTCCCGGAGCAATTGAATTGCAAATAGGAATTTCTTACGGCCGAAACTCTTGCGGACGTTTTAGATCAAAGGATTTCATCTGGCGGCGAGCGGCCGCAAGAGATAGCGAGGCACCGGCCGCAAGCCTGCCGGAGCCTCCGGCCGTAAGGGAATAGAATAGCCGAATAGCTTGCGGCCGGTCCTTGCGGTCCCGCAACGGCTGCGGCCGCTAATAGAATGAGGCCCATAGTATTTAATGTTGAAAAAAGACCTTCAGTCCATCAAGTTCAACCTTTCAAGATCTCCTCCGATCTGCAATATGCGGATTAACTATTAATTAATTAGTTGTATAAAAAAAAAAAAAAAAAAAGTCCTTTTTATGAAGTGGTGCCCAAAATTGTACTCCATATTCCAAATGAGGGCGTACTAGAGATTTGTATAGTGGCAGAATTATATTTGCCTCTCTGGCTTCTATACCCTTCTTAATACATGCTAATATTTTATTTGCCTTTGCAGCTGCTGCTTGGCTTTGAGCACTGTTACCTAGGTGGTTGTCCACAAGCACTCCCAAATCCCTTTCAATATCTGATACACCTAGATTTGCTCCATTAAGATTATAAATTGCATGACTATTTTTCCTTCCCAGATGCATAACTTTACATTTATTCATATTAAATCTCATCTGCCATTTAGATGCCCATTCCTCAATTTTATGCAAATCCCTTTGGAGGAAAAGCACATTACTATCTGATTTAATTACCTTGCACAACTTCGTTTCATCAGCGAAAATGGAGACACCACACTCCAATCCTACCTCTAAGTCATTAATAAATATGTTAAAAAGGAGAGGACTTAATACTGAACCCTGAGGAACCCCACTTACCACATTAGTCCAATCGGTGTATGTTCCATTTACAACAATCCTTTGCTTCCTGTCTTTTAGCCAGCTCTCAATCCATGAGCAGATATTTACTGCAACTCCAGTATCTCTTAGTTTGCACAATAGTCTCCCATGTGGCACTGTATCAAAAGCCTTTGCAAAATCCAAAAAGACTACATCCACTGAGTTGCCTTGATCCAGGTTCCTACTAACCTCCTCATAGAAACTAATTAGATTTATTTGACATGACCTATCCCTTTTAAATCCATGTTGACTCCTACTTATAATCCTGTTCAAATAGACATATTCTTGTATATTATCCATTATTATCTCTTCTAAAAGCTTCCCCACTACAGAAGTGAGGCTCACTGGTCTATAATTCCCCGGATTTGCTCTTGCTCCCTTTTTAAATATAGGTATCAAATCAGCTTTTCTCCAGTCATCTTGTAGAGACCCTGTGTTGAGTGAATCTTGAAAAATTAAATATAATGGTTTGGCTCTTACAGAACCCAGTTCCCTTAGTACCCTTGGATGTATTCCATCAGGACCCAGGGCTTTATTAAGATTTTATTTCCCAACCTCTTTTGGATTACTTCCTGTGTTAACCAATTATTTGGCAAAGGTAGTGTAGCCCCATTATGTTGCCGTGTCCCAACCACTGGTACCTCCCTTGTGTATACTGAAGAAAATAACCTATTTAGCTCATCTGCCTTTTCTAGGTCACTAATTATCAGACAATTATCACATTGTAATGTTCCTATAGCTTCCTTCCTCGCCTTCTTCCCATTAATATACTGAAAAAATATTTTAGGCTTAGTCTTACTCTCTTTTGCAATTAATTTTTCATTTTCTATTTTAGCCAGTCTAATTGCCCTTTTGCAAGCCTTGTTGATTTCCTTGAATTCCTGTAAGGCAGTCTCTGTCCCCTCTTGTTTGTATAATTTAAAGTGTAAGTGTAATTCCTAATCTATAGAACATCAAAGGTTGCACCTTAAACATTTTCATCACAAGTTTAGTGAATTAAATTTTTCCAATTTTTGATGGTACAGATGTTAGTATATTTACCTTAGGAGGAATAGAAAGGTTAGCTAAACATAATGAGAGGTTTTGCATTGTTAATCCTTTCACAGCATGGAGCAGTTTTCCTTTTTACTCTAATAATAGCAAACAAGAATTTTTAACAATGTGACATTATTATAGTTGGGTCTGTTTGACTTTGTCAAAAGTATCTAACAAATCAGTAACTATCTGTATCGCAGTTTAATAAGTAGGGCCATTAGGAGCAAAAAAGGCAACATAGCAACTAACAATTTCCAATCTTGCGAGAACGACATCAAGTCACGCAAACATCCTACGTAGGCGTGGTTAGGGCTTCAAAAAGCCTGCGAAAGAAAGCTGCCATATTTCCTCTGAAAAATCCACTCCTATCGGCAGTGAAACAAGCGTCTGAGGGCACAACATACAGCCGAGCACTTGATAACTGCATCTCCAATTACTGTAAGATGGATGTAAGGTCAGTACTGATATCAGGATTTAACAGAGCTGAGAGAGCTGAGTTTATAGAGTGACAAGGCAACCAGGAGAGTTTGTTAACCATTAGACACTAATTGCTAGATAACTAAGTAAAGCAGAAATCGCAGGCATTAAATCAGGAGGTTTCAAAACCATCCAGAAGATTGCCCAATTGATACTAAGGGCAGTGTCTGTTACAATTACAGTATGTGCACATAGTTACCAATATACAATTAACAAAAGCAACATTGTATGGACTGTAGCTTCATAGTAGCTCCTTTCCGGATACAGTAATACCCTGTAGAATGCTGCCCCACGCATCGCTGTTTTGCTATAGAGTTGTTTCCGGGGCCAGACCCCAACATCGCTAAATCTCGCGATATCGCTATGCTGGCATTTAAATCCCCGCATAGCGATTTTTTTTTGCATTTTTATAATGCCCCATTTAGCTTGCTTTTTGCATAGTGCTCCTGCAAGCTGGAACGCATATACCGCGCTAAACGGGGTATACCTGTACTCTATTTTTTGGTAGCTATTTAAACAATGTATATCATTCAACCCTGGAAGGGATTAGTACAATATCCAGCTAAACTAATTTAAGGAGATTGAAAAAGCAGTTTTCAAAACTTGGCTGTGCATTATTTTATACACTAGATTTTATATTACTTTATCAGCCCTATTACATTCCCTGAACTGGTAAAACTGTAGCCCATAAAGTAGCCCGCAAGTCTTATGGCTATTAAATTGGCCTCTTAAAGCTACCCGCAAACAACTTGTGGGTTAAGGGCGGAAAAAAAAACCTATGGGATGTCAAAATTTGAACTCTGCGGCAGCAAAACCCTTTGTTCTGTCAAGCTTGTAACTTTTACTTTCCAATCACACTATTAAATTGCAACAAATTTCCAAAGATGCCCTGGCGTTCAAGCCCGTAACCCACAAATGGAGGCAAAAATATTAAGGCCTTCAATCAGGACCCACAAAAGGTTTACAGAAAATTTCTTAACACTGTAAAAGACAATATAAACACACCAGTGGACTTTAAAATATGAGAAAAGCCTGGTAAGGCATTACAACTACGTGCACAATAATCCCCCAATAAAAAATAGGCATTAAAATTGTTTTTATTTTTTATTTCATCATATGTTAGAATGGTCATGCATATGCCAATATGAAAAGCAATGCTGCAACATGAAAGCAATACAAGACCCACTACCGGATTAAATTGCAACACAAAAATATGAAACTGATTCCATATTAACCTTTCCTTACTCACAGAGGCTCTAATGTGGACCCTGGAGTATATATATGATTGCATATACATCTCGCTCAACACATGTACATTGGGAAAACAAATAGTGGCCAAATTACACCGCCACAACATATTTCAAGTTCCAGGGAACATTTTATTATTTGTTGTTCAGTCTTACAGTCGTGTCTGACTCTGTGACCCTATGGATTGCAGCACATTTAGCTAGGTCTCTGCCTGTGCTGTTCCACAAGGTTTGCATGCCAAATATAATGGAGTGGATTGCCAGTTCCTTCTTTAGTGGACTGTGATTTGTCTGACCTCTTTGCTATGACTTGCCCACCTAGAGTGACCCTACATGGTATAGCTCACATCTTCATTCAGGTACAGAAGCCCTTTCACCACCACCACTTAGCAATCCACAAGGGGACCAGGGAAACACACACCACACTAATCTACTCTAAAGGGCTGCAAAAACACACAGGGCTGTGCAGAGGCACGGGGATCAACAGCCAACTCACCTCCGTCAGGGGTCATCTTCGCTACGCCCCTCCTGGAAAGTTCCACGCCATTGCTGGTGGCCATGTGCCAAGACGTATACCCATTCCCATTTGGTGACCTCCCATTACGTTTTGCTATTCATCAATTTACATTAGTGTGGTGTATGTTCCCCTGGTCCCCTTCTGGATTGCTAAGTGGTGGTGGTGAAAAGGATTGTGTACCTGAATGAAGCTGTGAGCTATACCATGTAAGGCAACTGTAGGTGGGCATGTCATAGCAGAGAGGTCAGACAAACCACAGTCCACTAGAGAAGGGACTGGCAATCCACTCCAACATCACCTGTCATATTCCCATTAGGCCCTCAGGGGAGTGTTGATACTCCACAATATCTTTCACTAATTGGACATTTGCATGTGTATTAACCCTTTATGTTGATTAGATATGATATCCAGAGAGAGCAAGAGGCTTGGGGGGGAAAGGGGGATACCTAAAGGGGGTAATGCCATAGTCTAGAATAAGCATGATGCATAGCACCTACCAGGGTTACATGTGGTCACTACACCACAGCAATTTGACTTGGATGAAAAAAGTATCATCACAAATTGAAGAAGCCATTAATGTGCATAGCACTTACAACTTGTCTAGATCTGCTCAATGAAACAGATGATTCAACCTCTGGACTGTGTAATCCAATCCAGTTTCACACATACAGTGTTGTGAAAAAAACAAAAATGTTAAAAAAAGTTGTCAACTAAAAAGTGTCGGAGGATAAAAAAACTACATGCATGTACAGAATAGTGCTAAATACTATATTTGGAACAATATACCAACTCACCTGATTCCCATATGCAAGCATTACTAACTATTAGCTAGGTCTCTGGATAATCAGCAATATGGGAAAATACCCATTAATACGGAGAGGATACAAAGGTTAGCAGCCAAATTCAATGTTACTTACATCAGACCCTATGATCTGTTTTCAGACTACTATTGAGGTCATGATCAAAAGTGTCACTAGTGCATATATCAATGCTGGCTGTCATTAACATGCCATTGTGAGACTTTGCAAGTCCTCTGCCATAGTGGTATTAGTCTACATTTAATCTAAGAACAGTCATGTCTGGCTATATGATAGCTTTAAAATTATGGGAGCTATATGTAAAGAAAAAGGGGGGGCTGTCATTGAAGGAATGTCTACCTGAGAGGCACTGGGAAAACCTTACATCTCCTTCACAATGCTTGCAGATGCAGAAGATGCTTTCATGAACCAGAGTTCAGCCAGAGAGCATTGAATGGCCTCGGCGGTGACTCCTTGGAATGCACTCTGGTATGCCCCAATTCTGAGCAGCTCAGCCAGGTAGGATTCAGTCATCAAATGATGCCTCCTCTCCTCCCTATTGTGCCTTGCCAGGCTGCGCATGACCTCCGCATGATTGGCGGAGATACTGACCATGATTCCCTGAAGCAACTCCACCTGTTGTTGCATGAGGGCCAGCATCTCCTCCTGTACAGCTAGTGGTGTGGTAGTGGGGAGGGTCTGGGGCCCGGCTGGAACCTGGGGCAAAATTGGCGGTGGTGTGGATGGTCCCGGTGGTAATGGTGATGGCCAGTCCAACGCACTGCTGTGGGGGGGGGGGTGGAGGTGATGGGTGACTGCTTGCGTCATTACTCCAGTTGGATGGCCCTGGGAAGATGCTCAGTCTTTGGAGGAGGAGTATAGTGGGGTTGAAACCCGGCGTATCGCAGTTTAATAAGTTTAATAAGTGTTGCTGATAGTTTTGTTGGTGACCTCACTAGCCATATGACATCCTCCTCCGAGCCAGGGCTCTAGAGTCCTCTTCCTTCTTCCTCCCCCTGCACCAGTTTCTGCTGGGCTGGCGCTTGCTCCTCCACTTTCTGCTCCGGTGGAGCCGACGCCCCCACCTCTGGTTCGCCACTAGACCCAGACTCCTTGATGCTGAAAGAGATAAGAGAGGTATATGTCATTAGTATGATGAACATTTTTTTGTGTGCATTCCTAACTATGTGACATCTAGGCTTTAACCTGGATGATACGCCTTATTGCAACTCAGATTAGCTATCATTTGCTAGATGTGATCTACACTTTGGTTCATGGTCTTGATCGTTTTGGTCTCCTAATGCTATCTTTATTCCGGCTGCATTCTGTAACTGTATAGGCTGCAGTGGGCACACCAATAAATGGACTCTCTATTAGTTGATTACTGTTGTGATGACAGGAATGACAGTGATTTGTCAGCTACATGGATTTAATGATGCAGCCATCTATCTCTTGTTAATTCCATGGAGCTGATATGTCAGTGTCCTTGTTGGTCTTTATGTACATGTGTAGTGTGTGTGATGTACATATGGTGGCACATTGGTGTATGTGATATTCATGTGACGTGGAGGCTGGGTCCTGCTGTGCCACCAGGCCTGAAGCTCCAGCGGCGGGCACCTGTTTCAGAAGGTCCTTGGCAACCCTCTCCCACTCATTTTAGGTCACAGTCACATTCTTGTCCTCCTTGGCCATCATCCTCCTCACCTTGGCCCTGATGTCGTAAAACTGGTGCTTGGCGGACCTCACATCCCTTGGAGTGGTGTCAACCTCTATAACCTCAGCCACTACCTCCTTCCTATGCCCTAGGCCTTGGACTAACTTCCCTCCCCCTGCAAGAATCACAGGGCAGTCACGGATAGCAAAGAAGAGAACCACATTCTCCGGGTGCGAGTAATTGTGGGCCCTGTGCTTGCCCTTAGCCTCTTGCCTTTCCGACTGTGGGTGGGGACACTTGCCTCCTTGACCTGTCACTGAGGCTTGTTCCTTCCGCGAACTACCACCCCCCCTGGTATCAGGCCCCTTCCTTTCTTTCCCTCTCCTAAGAGTGCCTGGTGCTCAGGCCACCCTGCCACCACCCACCTCCTCCTTTGCACTTCCATCCTCATCCTCCTGCTCCTCCTCTACCTCCATTTCCTCCACCTCCAACGCCTTCTCCTTCTCAGTCCACGATGTACATCTAGACTCATACAACCCCTCAGTGTCTGCAGCCCCTCTCTGTCAGTTACTCCATTGGCTATGCATAGCCTCTAGAATAAAATGTAAAACCATTACCCTCAACGACAGTGCACCCCCTTATATCTCTGCTTTCATCTCAAAATACTCCCCAATCACCCTCTTCTCTCTGCTAATGACCTTCTTCTTTCCTCCTCTCATCAACTCATCTCACTACTGTCTTCAGGACTTTTCTCATGCTGCCCTATTCTTTGGACCTGCTTGCCTCACTCCAGCCTCAAAAGCTTCAAAAACTCACAAAGAATACATCTGGTTTAAGAAGCTTATAATCTTCAGCTTTATTATGCACAATGCAGCTATCACCCTCCTGTACCAAAACGATACCCTTTAGATTGTTTGTTTTGATGTTTAAGTCTTGTAAAGTGCTTTATGTAAAGCACTATGTATGTGTGATTTTAAGCTCAAAGACAGGGAGGGCCCTCCATTGTTTTGCAATGTGCAAATTGTGTTTTTGATTTGTACTTAATCACTGTAGCAAATCTAGGTGTATCAGATATTGAAAGGGATTTGGGAATGCTTGTGGACAACGACCTAGGTAACAGTGCTCAAAGCCAATCAGCAGCTGCAAAGGCAAATAAAATATTAGCATGTATTAAGAAGGGTATAGAGCCAGGGAAGCAAATATAATTCTGCCACTATACAAATCTCTAGTACGCCCTCATTTGGAATATGGAGTACAATTTTGGGCAACACTTCATAAAAATGACATTTTAGAGCTGGACAATCTGGGAATCTGTAACACTGGGTTAATAATACCTGAGACTATCAACAGGGACATGAAATGTGTTAAGGACTGTAACAATTTATCTTTAATTTATGTATCATGATTAAAGAATTAAAGGCATATCTAAGTTTCTTGGATTATGAATGCATCTGATAGAGGAGAATCAGTAGCGTATAAAAACTTTTTTTTTGCATGAAAAAATACACAAAAAAAAATATGTAAACACTTACCTTGAAGTTAGCAAAATCTGATGTCCTATCTGACTGTCCCCTCCGCAGACCCACTACAGGCACTTCATGTTGATCCGCAGCCCCTATATCCGGATCGGGGTTGGATCGGATCCCTCCGGTCCGGCTCCCCCCTCCTCCATTGAAGGTCATCCGGCTCTTCTAAGCTCCACTCCTTCCTACCCATGGCTGCCCGGCTGCCGGAAAGTGGCCCCGCCCCCTGGGACCAGCCCCGCCCCCTGGACCAGCCCCGCCCCGGGACCAGCCCCGCCCCGGGACCAGCCGAGGCCGCAGCCGCCATCTTAATAGCAATAATATGAGAGACAGATGGGGAGAGAGAGAGATGGGTAGAGAGAGAGAGATGGGGAGAGAGAGAGAGAGAGAGAGATGGGGAGAGAGAGAGAGATGGGGAGAGAGAGAGAGAGAGATGGGGAGAGAGAGAGAGATGGGGAGAGAGAGAGATGGGGAAAGAGACAGATGGGGAGAGAGACAGATGGGGAGAGAGAGAGAGATGGGGAGAGATGGGGAGAGAGAGAGATGGGGAGAGAGAGAGATGCGGAGAGAGAGAGAGATGGGTAGAGAGAGAGAGATGGGTAGACAGAGAGAGATGGGCATAGAGAGAGAGATGGGGAGAGAGAGAGAGATGGGTAGAGAGAGAGAGATGTGTAGAGAGAGAGAGATGGGTAGAGAGAGAGAGAGATGGGGATAGAGAGAGAGATGGGGAGTGAGAGAGATGGGTAGAGAGAGAGAGATGGGGAGAGAGAGATGGGGAGAGAGAGATGGGGAGAGAGAGATGGGGAGAGAGAGAGATGGGGAGAGAGAGAGAGAGATGGGGAGAGAGAGAGAGATGGGGAGAGAGAGAGAGATGGGTAGAGAGAGAGATGGGAGAGAGAGAGAGATGGGGAGAGAGAGAGAGATGGGGAGTGAGAGAGATGGGGAGAGAGAGAGATGGGGAGAGAGAGAGATGGGGAGAGAGAGAAAGATGGGGAGAGAGAGAGATGGGGAGAGAGAGATGGGGAGAGAGAGAGAGATGGGGAGTGAGAGAGATTGGTAGAGAGAGAGAGATGGGGAGAGAGAGAGAGATGGGGAGAGAGAGAGAGATGGGGAGAGAGAGAGAGATGGGTAGAGAGAGAGATATGGGGAGAGAGAGATGGGGAGAGAGAGACAGATGGGGAGAGAGAGAGATGGGTAGAGAGAGAGAGATGGGTAGAGAGAGAGAGATGGGGAGAGAGAGAGAGATGGGGAGAGAGAGAGATGGGGAGAGAGAGAGAGATGGGGAGTGAGAGAGATGGGGAGAGAGAGAGAGATGGGGAGAGAGAGAGATCGGGAGAGAGAGATGGGGGAGAGAGAGAGATGGGGGAGAGCGAGAGATGGGGTAAGCGAGAGATGGGGGAGAGAGAGTGGGGAGAGAGAGAGATGGGAGAGAGAGAGAGAGATCGGGGAGAGAGAGAGAGAGATGGGGAGAGAGAGAGATGTGGGAAGGGAGGAAAGAGACACAGGGGAGGGGTTTAGAGACATGGGAGGGAGAGGGGGTAAAAACACAGTGGGGGAAGGAGACACAAGGGAGGGAGAGGAGGGGGGAGGAGACACAAGGGAGGAAGTAGAGAGGGGGAGAGACTCATCTTAATAGCAATAATATGAGAGACAGATGGGGAGAGAGAGAGATGGGGAGAGAGAGAGAGATGGGGAGAGAGAGAGAGAGATGGGGAGAGAGAGAGAGAGATGGGGAGAGAGAGAGATGGGGAGAGAGACAGATGGGGAGAGAGACAGATGGGGAGAGAGAGAGAGATGGGGAGAAATGGGGAGAGAGAGAGAGATGGGGAGAGAGAGATGGGGAGAGAGAGAGATGGGTAGAGAGAGAGAGATGGGTAGGGAGAGAGAGATGGGGAGAGAGAGAGAGATGGGGAGTGAGAGAGATGGGGAGAGAGAGAGATGGGGAGAGAGAGAGATGGGGAGAGAGAGAGAGATGGGGAGAGAGAGAGATGGGGAGAGAGAGATAGGGAGAGAGAGAGAGAGATGGGGAGTGAGAGAGATTGGTAGAGAGAGAGAGAGAGAGAGAGAGATGGGGAGAGAGAGAGATGGGGAGAGAGAGAGATGTGGAGAGAGAGAGATGGGTAGAGAGAGAGAGATGGGGAGAGAGAGATGGGGAGAGAGAGACAGATGGGGAGAGAGAGAGATGGGGAGAGAGAGAGAGATGGGTAGAGAGAGAGAGATGGGGAGAGAGAGAGATGGGGAGAGAGAGAGATGGGGAGAGAGAGAGATGGGGAGTGAGAGAGATGGGGAGAGAGAGAGAGATGGGGAGAGAGAGATGGGGAGAGAGAGAGAGAGATCGGGAGAGAGAGATGGGGGAGAGAGAGAGATGGGGGAGAGAGAGAGATGGGGGAGAGCGAGAGATGGGGTAAGCGAGAGATGGGGAGAGAGAGGAGGAGAGAGAGAGATGGGAGAGAGCGAGATGGGAGAGAGAGAGAGAGATCTGGGAGAGAGAGAGAGATGGGGAGAGAGAGAGATGTGGGAAGGGAGGAAAGAGACACAGGGGAGGGGTTTAGAGACATGGGAGGGAGAGGGGGTAAAAACACAGTGGGGGAAGGAGACACAAGGGAGGGAGAGGAGGGGGGAGGAGACACAAGGGAGGAAGTAGAGAGGGGGAGAGACTCACAATGAGCGCCGAAGGCGCTCATTGCTAGGCCCGTGATGAACGCTAAAGGCGCTCATCGTGAGGCCAGTAAATTAGAGGGGGAGAGACTCCCATTGTGTGGCAAACAGCATTGCCAGGCTTCCCTTTTTATTGCCGTCATTTTTGACGGGCAAGCCGCTAGTTTATATAGATACTGTCATGGCATCTTGCTTATATAATAAAAAGTTAATATAGCCACATATGGGACATAGTGTTAAGTTTTACAGGAATTTCTGATAATTTACGACTACTAAGAGTGGCTAGGCATACATTCTCTTTGGCTTCAGTTGTAAAGGGGGTTGTAAAAGATAGCAGATCAGATGTCTCAGGAGGGGATTGGTGTGGGAGGTTGGTAGCCTTAGTTACAAGATGGGGTTTAGCTAAGAGGTGGGATGGTGTTATTTTTCTGATATATGTTCTATGCAAAGAAGAGAATAAACAGTCAGTTGCTTCTGGAACACATAGTTAATGGTGTGGTTCCTTGAGTTATTTTCTAACTTTATCCGGATTGTGTCTGTGGTCAACTAACTACCTATCCCCAGCCCAGTTGTATTCCTGCTGCCGCAAAATATCTGAGTTTACTGGGGAGTGTCTGGCTAAGGTCCTGCTGACTTACAGAGGGGATTCCATGTGAACCCCAAACGATACTGCAGGGTAGGGTCAGCTCTGTTAAGCCTTGTCAAGCCCCTCGATTGTTACAACCACTACTACTGTCATGGAAGCCTTAATAGTTATCTACTCCTGCGATAGGCTTTCCCAAGGAGATTCTATTCAATAGGAGTATCCAGTTCATGGATGGACGATCTGAGTCAATGGAGGCTATGCAGGATCAAGCACCTAAGCTTTTCCCCCTATCACCCCAAAACCAATGGCCTTTGCAAGCGATTCAATGGCACCTTAAAATGAGTGCTCTGTATCTTCTGGGAACAGGGAGGTAACAGGGAGAAACTTCGACCACATCTCCTTTTTGCTTATGAATAGGTACTGCAGGAGTCTACAAGGTTCTCCCACTTCAAACTCTTGTACGGGCGACAGATGAGAGGTCCCTTGCATGCAAACTGTGAGGCCTGAGAGGGGTAGTATAGGCAGTACTTGATGCCTGTGGTTCCATATGCTTTAACGTTCTGGAAGTGGTTAGCCAGAGGCTTTGTTCAGGCGGCCCAGGTTAACAGAAATGGGACTTCAATTGATAGTTTGAGTAAGGACAGGAGGTGTTGCAGGTTCCCCTTTCCCAGAATAAGTTACAAGCATCTTGGGAACCATGTGCTATCCTGAGAAAAAGATCTCTCGGATCGCTCACATTAACCAGTTGAAGGGGTGTCATAAATGACCACATAATCTGTTTGTGGTTTACCAGCTTTCCAGCAGCAACCCAGGGGAAGCTCTCCTGCCTGGGGACCATACTTAGCCAGACACATGAGTATGGGCGGGAGTTCACTGTGTTCACGGATCACAACCTCTTATACTGGTTGACTTGGGTAGATTGGGATAATGGATGGTTGCTTCAGTGGAGCCTGGCTTTACAATCCTTTAATGCTGATAGCCTCTCCTGACAGGAGGACAAATATAGGTGTAGCCAGGGACTACCCGGCAGGATCCTCCCCTTACCTACACTGGCTGTAAGTTGGGAGTGAGTGTTACAGCCTACTGGATGACCAGTACTTTTGGCAATATGAGCTTGCTTTCTATGATCCCCAGCTGCTGCCACAACCATTTCCAGTCCAGAGATTGAGCCTGCGGTATGGATACCATAGACTTGTACTAATTGCGACGTCAAGTATGGTTAACAAGGCTCTCAGCCCACAATCAGCCCTCATTTAAATGAAGTTGTTCGGATATTTTCTTGTGTAATGTTTCATGCAACAAACGTAAACTCATTAGTTCTGGTTCTGTAAAGGTGCCAAATTGCTCTTGCCCTTAAAGGCATATCCAAGGTTCCTGGGTTATTACATTTTTGCACTCTTTATGCAAACAGCCTCATTTATGTATGCTGCACATTTCATAAAACATTTTATTTTTATTAATATCTAAAAATCCCTCTAATGATTATGTTGACATCCCCAGGGGTGTCTACACAGGCCCCTCATCCCCACCCATTCAGCATTCAGCATTAGGGGAGCAATTTTAACCCATTATTAACCTGCTGAGTCTTCCTCAGCCTGTAGAAGAACAGTGATGTCAGCCCCCAAGTCACTGCGGGGATACAACCCTCTCTTACGCTTCCTGTCTGTGATGTGTGCTAACATGGACAACACTATATATCCCAGACTGCTTTGCAGCACAAACAGGAACCCCAGTTTTTGAAATGTATCAGCAGCAGGGCTTTCTACTAATTGGCCAAAATTCGCTCACAAGGTCAATTAAAGTTGTTTGACTACATCTGTTTCGTCTTCCTTACGGTTATCTTCATAACTCCCTATCTTTTTTTCATCATTCAGAACAGTGTCTATAATTTCAGAGTCTGTAAAATAACGCACAACAGGTGTTCCTTCCCCTGCATTCATCCACTCTGCAAGATTTTCTTCATTAAGATTACTTGCTATATCCTTGGTAACAGGTTCTGTAACAGTTTTTGCATACTCCAGCAACTCATGAACAACTTCTTTTTGCATTGAATATTGCAAATTTGTTACATTGTTCTCATCATTTTCATAATCTTCAACATCCAACTTCAAGGCAGCCCACAAATTATACCACCTTCTCCCATGCTCTAGCAAGGAACCAGAGAGCATCCTTTATGTTAAATTCTTTAATAAAGGTCACTACAGATTTTGAAGCATTCACTGTCTAATCTAACATACGTTTCATAAAAAGTGAGTGATAATTTGAGAGCACAGTATTCCTTGGTCTAGGGGTTGTTTAAATGACATACAGTTGGGTGATAAATACACTGAAAAGATTGAGCCTGATTAAATTGAGGAATTGTAAGTTACTGGAGCCCGTAAGTGAGGCTGTAAGTTAATTTGCTATTCAATTGGCATCTTTTTGTGGGCTCTGAATGGGTTACATAGTTACATAGTTACATAGTTACATAGTATTTAAGGTTGAAAAAAGACTTTCAGTCCATCAAGTTCAACCTTTTAAGATCTCCTTTGATCTGCAATATGCGGATTAACTATTAATTCATTAGTTGTTAATTAATTATTAATCAATTATTTAATGTTTTTTTTTATTTTTTTTTATTATTATTAATTAGTCCAGAGGAAGGCAAATAGAAAAAAAAAAAAAAAACAAGCGAGACTTAGCCAATTATCTAAAGGGGAAATGTTAAAAATTGGATCATTTCTGTCTCTCTAATTATCCATGATAACCCTGAATACCCTTTTTAATTAGAAATAAATCTAGTCCCCTTTTAAAGTTATCTATCGAATCCGCTGTCACCACCTCCTCTGGTAGAGAATTCCACAGATTAACCACCCTTACTGTGAAGAACCCTTTTCTTTCTTTGAGGTGGAATCTTTTTTACTTCTAACCTCAAGGGATGTCCTCTTGTCAGTTGAAAACCTCTTGGCACAAAAAGCTCCCCCGACAAATCTTTATACTGACCCTGGATGTATTTATATAAGGTAATCATATCTCCTCCTAGACGCCTTTTTTCTAGAGAAAATAAGTTTAATTTGGTTAGTCTTTCTTCATAACTTAGCCCCTCCATTCCCCTTATTAGTTTGGTTGTACTCCATATTCCAAATGAGGGCGTACTAGAGATTTGTATAGTGGCAGAATTATATTTGCCTCTCTGGCTTCTATACCCTTCTTAATACATGCTAATATTTTATTTGCCTTTGCAGCTGCTGCTTGGCTTTGAGCACTGTTACCTAGGTGGTTGTCCACAAGCACTCCCAAATCCCTTTCAATATCTGATACACCTAGATTTGCTCCATTAACATTATAAATTGCATGGCTATTTTTCCTTCCCAGATGCATAACCTTACATTTATTCGTATTAAATCTCATCTGCCATTTAGATGCCCATTCCTCAATTTTATGTAAATCCCCTTGGAGGGAAAGCACATCATTTTCTGATTTAATTACCTTGCACAACTTTGTGTCATCAGCGAAAATGGAGACCCCACACTCCAATCCTACCTCTAAGTCATTAATAAATATGTTAAAAAGGAGAGGACCTAATACTGAACCCTGAGGAACCCCACTTACCACATTAGTCCAATCGGAGTATGTTCCATTTACAACAACCCTTTGCTTCCTGTCTTTTAGCCAGCTCTCAATCCATGAGCAGATATTTACTGCAATTCCTGTATCCCTTAGTTTGCACAATAGTCTCCCATGTGGCACT
Organism: Discoglossus pictus; assembly: GCA_027410445.1. Classification (NCBI taxonomy): domain Eukaryota; kingdom Metazoa; phylum Chordata; class Amphibia; order Anura; family Alytidae; genus Discoglossus; species Discoglossus pictus. Next base: position 336,374,074 of record CM050166.1, read on the forward strand.
GTATCAAAAGCCTTTGCAAAATCCAAAAAGACTACATCCACTGAGTTGCCTTGATCCAGGTTCCTACTAACCTCCTCATAGAAACTAATTAGATTTGTTTGACATGACCTATCCCTCATAAACCCATGTTGACTCCTACTTATAATCCTGTTCAAATAGACATATTCTTGTATATTATCCCTTATTAACCCTTCTAAAAGCTTCCCCACTACAGAAGTGAGGCTCACTGGTCTATAATTCCCCGGATTTGCTCTTGCTCCCTTTTTAAATATAGGTATCACATCAGCTTTTCTCCAGTCATCTGGTAGAGACCCTGTGTTGAGTGAATCTTGAAAAATTAAATATAATGGTTTGGCTATTACAGAACCCAGTTCCCTTAGTACCCTTGGATGTATTCCATCAGGACCCGGGGCTTTATTAACATTTATTTTTTCCAACCTCTTTTGGATTACTTCCTGTGTTAACCAATTATTTGGCAAAGGTAGTGTAGCCCCATTATGTCGCAGTGTCCCAACCACTGGTACCTCCCTTGTGTATACCGAAGAAAAGAACCTATTTAGCTCATCTGCCTTTTCCTGGTCACTAATTTTCAGACAGCCTGTTTCACATTGTAATGTTCCTATAGCTTTCTTCCTCGCCTTCTTCCCATTATTATACTTAAAAAATATTTTAGGGTTAGTCTTACTCTCTTTTGCAATTAATTTTTCATTTTCTATTTTAGCCAGTCTAATCGCGCTTTTGCAAGCCTTGTTGATTTCCTTGTATTCCCGTAAAGCAGTCTCTGTCCCCTCTTGTTTGTATAATTTAAATGCCTGTTTTTTACTCCGTATCTTGATCTTTAAATCATTGTTAAGCCACATGGGTTGTGATTTACTCCTTTTACTTTTATTCCCACACTTTATATGCCGATGTGTATGTATATTTAGTAAGGATTTAAATGTTGTCCATTTATGTTCAGTGTTTTTACCTATCAGTTCTCTGTCCCAGTCTATACTTTGTATTGCTTCCCTTAGACCGTTAAAATCTGCCCTTTTAAAATTAAGAGTTTTTGTGGCCCCTTAAAATGTTGTTTTTTTAATTCAATCTCAAATGAGACCGTGTTGTGATTACTGTTTCCCAAAGGTTGCCCTATTTCAACATTTGATACAATATCAATATTATTTGTAATAAGTAAATCTAAGATAGCTTCATTTCTAGTAGGCTCCTGTATAACCTGGGCCAGATAATGATCTCCGAGTGTACTCAAGAACCTGCTCCCCTTAGCTGAACTGCTGGTCTCATTTATCCAGTTTATTTCAGGGTAATTAAAATCTCCCATTATTAGAACTTGCCCGTGCTTAGCTGCATTTCCAATCTGTAACAATAATTGTATTTCCTCACATTCAGCTATATTTGGGGGGTTATAGCATACTCCTACTAATATTCTTTTGGAATTTGCTGCTCCGCTATTTAACTCTACCCACAAACATTCAACTTTATCACTAGGTCCACCATAAATATCTTCTCTGACTATAGCCTTAAATTCAGGTTTAACATAAAGACAAATCCCTCCTCCTCGTTTACCATTGCCTCTATCTTTCCTAAATAGGTTATAACCATCCAGATTAACAGTCCAGTCATGAGATTCATCCCACCACATTTCGGTAATGCCTATTAAATCCCATTTTTCATTAATTGCTAAGAATTCTAACTCTCCCATTTTTCCTGGCAAGCTTCTGGCATTAGCAAGCATACACCTTATGTTATGAGTCTGTAGTTCTGAAGTGCCTGCCACTGAACTTGAATTACTAAGTACTACCTCCCTATTGACTATACTACCCCTCCACCCATCTCCTCCCCTATGAGTTGTTAATTCATCCCTAATACCTTCTACACTTTCTACCCCATTACTTATATCTAGTCCCTCCCCCCCACCTACTAGTTTAAAAACTACTCCAGCCTTTCTACCATCCTATCCCCTAGTACAAAAGCTCCCTCATCATTAAGGTGCAATCCATCCCTACTGTAGAGATTGTACCGAAGTGAGAAGTCAGCCCAGTGCTCTAAAAAGCCAAACCCCTCCTTAGTGCACCACATCTTTAGCCACGCATTAACCTCCCTGATCTCCTTCTGCCTCCCTGGGCTAGCACGTGGCACTGGTAGTATCTCAGAAAATACTACCTTGGAGGTCCTTGCCTTCAGCTTATTACCTAGTTCTCTAAAATCATTCTTTAGGACACTCCATCTTCCACTAACTTTGTCATTGGTACCAATATGTACCAAGACCGCCGGTTCATTTCCAGCCCCTCCCAATAATTTGTCTACCCGATCCACAACATGACGAACCCGAGCACCCGGGAGACAGCAAACTGTTCGATTGCTGGGATCTGAGTGACAAATCACCCTGTCTACCTTCCTAATAATAGAGTCCCCTACAACCAAAACCTGTCTGTTCTGCCTATTCTGCCCTCCCTCTTCTCCAGTAGAGCTGTTCGCCCGGCTGTTAGAGGGAACAGCTCTACGGGCTTGAAAATTCTGCGATGGTTAAACCAGGGAACTTACAGCCTTCCAAAGCCTTTGATCTTTCAATTCTGCAAGAGTTACGATGGCTAAAATAGTAAATCAGTATTTAATTTCTCTAATTCCACAAGGCAGCAAATGGTTTCACACCCGTAAGTGGCAAATGTAGGAGAAAATCCCATGAGTGCTAGAGAGGACTTGCAAGGGGGGTAAACACCTGTTTGTAGCACTGTAAATGCAGATAACAAAGTCAATACTGCACTGCAAATAACGGGGAAAGTGATGAACAACATTAGAATTAATTGCACAATAGTCTCAAGCTCGCAAATTGGCAGTAAATAAATTGTTATATCGATCTCGGGAATCAATAAGTTAATACATATCAGGCCACCCACATGGACTGGAACAGTATTGGCATTAATTTTCATAATTCTGTATTTTGAGGGTTTGCGAGTCCGATCGCATATCGGACCCCGATATCGGACCCCCGAATCTAATTGATTGACATATAACCTTCATGTTTTACTGCTGTAATGATGACTGTCTAATTTTCTATTGTCTGCTTTGTAATAGGAGGTTACGGTCTTGCTTAATTGATCATATTCCTGCCCTGAACTGCTACGGATGAGTGCATGGTTTACGGAGTCGGTTTTAATTGAATAGCTACGGAATCTGAGACGAAGAGGAGCCTGCAGCATGCCCACAAACATACGGCCTGGATCCCACAAGTTGCCGGCTTGCAATCGAATCAAGCTCATTATTTTTATGCAAGAGTTTAGCTCTGGGGTGGTCTGAACAGTTGTCTAGAATCAGAAAGATTTTGTAGTCTTCCGCTAGTTTTACAGATGTGCAGTGTGCTCTAATCTCAGTTATAATCTAACCAATTATATTTGCACTGTATGTTACCGGTTACATTTAATACCTTTTAAAGCCCTAGGACGTTTACTTTTTCCTATCACTAGCAGTTTACATTTGTGTGTACTTGCTGCATTTGAGCAACCTAAAAGTTAAAGCTTGTCCTTTGATTGTTTGAATCCTGCTGGTGCTTCTTTGTCTTTAGCTCTTAATCAGCATTATATACCTGCTCAGGTCCTCATCAACAACGAACTTGGCAAATTCATACTCAGCAGCTCCTTCTTGGTTTGCAGACCGCTTTTCTCCACTCACTTAATGGAAGGAAATTCCATGACGCCTTTTGAATCTTTGAGGCCATACTTTACTATAATCACACTCATATTCTAATTTAAATTATTTATGGAAGAACTGAGCCTGCTCCATTATCAAGGCACCAGACAAATCCACTCCATTATTGCAACACTTTTGAAACCATTACACCATCACTTGGTCGTGATCAGTACTCTTAGCATCTTTCATTGTTTTTCTAATGGTCATTTGCTTATTAGAATAACAGTCTCAGTCTATATAAAATTTCAATAGTTTTTTACCTTTACTTCTTGATATCATAAACAGTTGATGTACTAATATCATAGATTTCACATACCTTGCACACTGAAACACCATGGTCAAGTTTTTTTCAACAGTTCAATTTTCTCTTTATTCGTTATGGACTGGTGTCTGCGTTTGCCACCACCACCACCAATGTCCCTTGCATCTTTGTTCGAAGCCATAGTAAGCTTTTAATGTGTACAAAAAATAGGCTCAGAATGTCCTCATTTTAGGCTCAAGAGGTCAACTAGGCTCAGAAAGTCCTCCTCTAAGGCTCAATAGGTCAAAAAGGTTCAGCAGGTCAAATAGGCTCAGAAGATCATATAGGCTCATATGGTTGAATAGGCACAGAATGTCTTTCAAATAGGCTAAGAAAGTCCAATAGGCTCAAAATGTACTATTTGCTCAGAATAGGCTCCAAACCAAATCACAGTACAGAATAAAAAACACTGTATGGAGAGCACGCAATCTCGTCAACCCGCCTAGCTATTACCCTAGTGTAAATTTTGTCTGGTTTGAAGGAGGTTCCAGATTAAGCGTTCCCGGAAGATCGATGCCCTACCTGTACTCTCCGGTAAACCAACATAAAACTCACTTTTCGTATGCTTGCCAACTTTAGACAAAGTATGCAATTGCAGGCAAACCATAACTATAAAAACACTAAAAATCAGCTCACCATCAAAATGTATGCAATGATGAAAAATTAGTTTATAAGAAAATGTTTGAGACAACCATAATTATTAAAGCATGACATAAAATCATTGTAACATTTTAAACATTTAAAATAATAATTTTTTAAATAAGTATTCATATACCATATAGTTTAAATACTTACAGCCCTATCAAATTCCCCCAATCGCTATTACATTTCTAAACCCGTAAACTGCAAATGGAGGCAAAAATGTTATGGCCTCCAAATAGGACCTTACAGACAAGTTCTCAACACTGTAAAAGACAATATAAACACACCAGTGGATTTTACAAATATGGGGAAAGTATTGAAAGGCATTACTTGCACAAAAATCCCTAAATACAAAATAGGCATGCAAAATAATTATTATTTCATCATATGTTGGAATGGTCAAGTACATGCTACATGCATAAAGCAATTAAAGACACACTACCTGATTAAATGACAACACAAAAACATGAAACTGATGCCATATTAACCCTTTCTTACTCACAGAGGCTCTAATGTGGACCCTGGAATATATAAATGATTACATATACATCTCGCTCATCACATGTAGATTGGGAAAACAAATAGTGGCCAAATTACACCACCACATCACATATATTAAGTACCAGGGGAACATTTTATTATTTGTTCTGTCTGTGCTGTCCCACAAGGTTTGCATGCCAAAGATACTTGAGTGGGTTGACAGTTCCTTCTCTAGTGGACTGTGATTTGTCTGACCTCTCTGCTATGACCTGCCCACCTACAGTGGCCCTACATGGTATAGCTCACAGCTTCATTCAGGCACACAAGACCCCTCACCACAACCACTTAGCAATCCAGAAGGGGACCAGGGGAACATACACCACACTAATGTAAATTGATGAATAGCAAAACATAAAGGCAATAAGTATACATCTTGGCACATGGCCACCAGCAATGGCGTGGGACTTTCCAGGATGGTCGTAGCGAAGATTATTCCTGATGAGTTGGCTGTTGATTCACGTGCCTCTACACAGCCTCCATGTGTTATTGTGGCCCTTTCTGATGTGTTAGAGTAGATTAATGTGGTGTAAGTTACAGCATTTCTAAGTGGTGGTGGTGAAGGGACTTGTGTACTTCAATGAAGCTTTGTGCTATACCATGTAGGGTTACTCTACTTGGGCAGATTATAGCAGAGATGTCAGACAAATCACAGTCCACTAGAGAAGGAACTGGCAACCCACTCCAGTATCACCTGTCATATTGTTATCAGGCCCTCAGGGGAATGCTGATACTCCACAGTATCACAAATTTGGCTTTGCATGTGTATTAACCCGTTATTATTATTATTATAGATGATATATATTATCATATGATATCTAATGCTATTATTACAATTATTATTGTTACAGTGCCTTGCAAAAGTATTCACCCCCCTTGACTTTTTACCTATTTTGTTACATAACTGCCTTAAGTTCAATGTTTTGTTAATCGGAATTTTATGTGATGGATCAGAACACAATAGTCTAAGTTGGTGAAATGAAATGAGAAAAATGTATACATAAAACTATTTTTTAAGAAAATTGTCATATGTGTAAGTATTCACCCCCTTTGTTATGAAGCCCATACAAAGCTCTGGTGCAACCAATTACCTTCAGAAGTCACATAATTAGTGAAATGAAGTCGTTGCCCTCATTCAATTGCGATTTGGCCAATTGATTAGGGGTCTAAATAAGCACATAACATCGCAATTGAATGAGGGCCCTGGTGTAATCTAATTGTCACATGATCTGTCATTACATATAAACACCTTTTTTGAAAGCCCCCAGAGGCTGCAACAACTGAGCAAGAGGCACCACTAACCAAACACTGCCATGAAGACCAAGGAACTCTCCAAACAAGTAAGGGACAATGTTGTTGAGAAGTACAATGCAGGGTTAGGCTATAAAAAAATATCCAAATCTTTGAGGATCCCCAGAGGCACCATCAAATCTATCATAGCCAAATGGAAAGAACATGGCACAACAGCAAACCTGCAAAGAGACGGTCGCCCACCAAAACTCACTGACCGGGTAAGGAGGGCATTAATCAGAGAGGCTGCACGGAGACCTAAGGTAACCCTGGAGGGGCTGCAGAGTTCCACAGCAAAGACAGGAGTATCTGTACATAGGACGACAATAAGCCATACACTCCATAGAGTTGGGCTTTATGGCAGAGTGGCCAGAAGAAAGCCATTACTTTCAGCCAAAAACAAAATGGCACGTTTTGAGTTTGCGAAAAGACATGTGGGAGACTCCCAAAATGTATGGAGGAAGGTGCTCTGGTCTGATGAGACTAAAATTTAACTTTTCAGCCATCAAAGAAAATGCTATGTCTGGTGCAAACCCAACACATCACATCACCCAAAGAACACCATCCCCACAGTGAAACATGGTGGTGGCAGCATCATGCTGTGGAAGTGTTTTTCAGCAGCTGGGGCTGGGAAACTGGTAAGAGTTGAGGGAAAGATGGATGGTGCTAAAAAGAGGGATATTCTTGAGCAAAACCTGTGCGTGATTTGAGGCTAGGAAGGAGGTTCACCTTCCAGCAGGACAATGACCCCAAACACACTGCTAAAGCAACACCTGAGTGGTTTAAGGGAAAACATGTAAATGTGTAGGAATGGCCTAGTCAAAGCCCAGACCTCAATCCAATAGAAAATCTGTGGTCTGATTTAAAGATTGCTGTTCACGAGTGCAAACCGTCCAACTTGAAGGAGCTGGAGCAGTTTTGCAAGGAGGAATGGGCATGAATCCCAGTGGTAAGATGTGGCAAGCTCATAGAGACTTGGAGCTGTGCCTCTACAAAGTATTGATTCTAGGGGGGGGTGAATAGTTATGCACATTGACTTTTTCAGTTATTTGTCCTATTTGTTTTTTGCTTCACAATAAAAAAAACAAAAAAACATCTTCAAAGTTGTAGGCATGTTCTGTAAATTAAATGATGCAAATCCTCAAATAATCCATGTTAATTCCAGGTTATGAGACAACAAAACACAAAAAATGCAGAGGGGGTGAATACTTTTAAAAGGCACTGTATATGTATTTATCTATTGCATAGTAAAACACCCTAACTACATTCAATTTAACCCCTAAATACATACACTAAAAATCCGTAAATCTAACCTAAAACCACCCCCTCACTAAACTTAGAATAGGGTAAGAAAGGCCACTTACTTACCGGCACCCCTAGGAAAAAAAGAAACATAAAATGAATAACAAAACAACACAACATATAAAAATATACATTATCAATAGTCCACTTACCTTTCTGCAATGCTCCTGTTCTTCCTGTAGTTTTCACCGGCAGGGCCTGTTGAAAAAAATCCGCTGCTCTGAACAAATTAAAAAAACTAATGGAGCTCCTCCCTGTGCCTTCGAATAATGTGGGGAGCCTTGTGGCCTTGCCCCTGTGAATACTAGTGTAGACGTAGCGCTAAGTGGGGCCGTAAGCCGTCAGCAAGTAATCGCACACTTGTGGCCGTTTGACGGTCATGATTAGAATGAGGCCCCAGGGCAGAGCTGAAACTGCAAACAATTGTAAAAAATATTCATGTGTACTAATGACAACTCACAAATGGTTTTAAAAACATTACTGAGTGCTGCAGCAGCCGTTAAAGGGACAATATAGCATCAAAAACTATTAAAAATTATGCAATTTCAACATTATTTGACACTTAAGAGGCCAGTATCAACATATGTGTAATTAAAAAATATGATATTGTATATATGCCCGTTACATTAAACCACCTCAAGTGTAACACACAGCCTAGTACTTAAGGGGTTAATACATGCCAGGAAACCACGTTGCCTAGGAACAAATGCTGTAATGCATTCTCTCTCTCTCTGTGTTTTGTCTCTCTCTGTGTTGTCTCTCTCTACGCTCTCTCTCTGTGCCCTCTATCTGTCTGTGCGATGTCTCTCTTTCTGTGCACTGTCTTTCTCTCTATGCATCCTCTCTCAGAGCGCCCTCTCTCTCCCTGTGCGCCCTCTCTCTCTCTGTGCTCTCCCTTTGTGTGTGTGCTCTCTCTCTTTGCCCTCTGCTCTCTCTTTGCCCTCTCTTTGTGCTGTGTGCTCTCTCCCTCTCACTCCCTCCCCCCTCTCCCTCTCATCTCTTTCTCCTTCACGTTCTCTCCCTCTCTTTCCCTTTTTCTCTTTTCCCCTCTCTCTGCCTTCATCCCTCCCTCTCTGTTTCCCTCCCTCTCTCCCCTTACCTCCCTCTCTAACTACCTCCCTCGCTCTTCCCTCTGTCTTGCCCTCTCTCTCCCTTCCTCCATCTCCCCTCTCTCTCCCTTCCTCCTTCTCTCTTTCTGCCTCATGTCTCTCTTTCTATCCCCCTCTCCCCTTCTTCCTCCCTCTCTCTCCCCCTCCCACTGTTAGGTGGCTGAGGCACGAATGTGCATTTGTGCAACTCTGCTGTGCATATGCAGAGATGGTGCTACTGTGCATGCGCACCTACACTGAAGATGCACAGTTGCATGATCGTTGGGCAATCAGCTTGTGAATAACGTCTGTGGAGAATGCATCTGACAGGCAGTGATCACAACTGATAACTATTATAGTGGATAAAAAAATACATATATTGTTGTGGTAAAATACAGGTATCCTTACCTTTTTTTTAGTGTATATATATATATATATATATATATATATATACTAGCGACTTGCCCGTTAAAAAATGACGGTCAATAAAAATTAAATGTTGTGAAATTTGTTTGCAACACAAAATGAGTCACCTACATTTGTCCCTTTTTTTTTTTCTAAAAATAAAAACACATTAATTTTTTTAACTTTTTATTTTTTTAACCTTCAACTTATATTTCACAAACCTTAAACTTTGTAACATGCAACTTGTATATGAAACATTCATTCAACATTTTGTTAACAATACTAACACTTTTCAATACATATTTATCACTGAGTAACTGCGGACTATATTAACTTAGAGTAAGTAAATTGTTTTAACCATAACATGCTTTTTATCATTTATAACATATTTGTTAAACTCTTGTTAAACTAAATTAGCATTGAATCCAGAGGAAGGCAAACAATAAAAAAACCCTATTGAAACTTGTCCAATTGTATTAAAGAGGGAAAAAAATTAATTCCTTCCTGACTCCATCAACTGGCGATCGGATTTCTCCCTGAATCAATACTTTGTCTTTAAATAATACATTTCCAATTATTATGAAATGCTTCAACTTTATACTAACAATACATGTTTGACTATACCACATATATATTTAACCAACTTTTTTAAAAATTCAATAAACACCTATTTAACATCTGAAATTGTAACATCAAACAATAACATTTAACTCTTGTAAATCCTGAAAAAATCAGTTAATTGTTTTGTGGGGCCAATCATGTAAATATTAAACTTTGAACCCATTCAAATCTGTGTAAGGATATTTAACTGTTGTTTTTTTTTTTTTTTTTTTCAGTTTGTCCATTTTGCAAATATCACATAGATTTTCATAAGTGAAATGGTGGTCCCCTATTTAAAGAGTCCCAGAGTACTTTAATTTTGTACTGAAAGTCAAACCACTGTTCTCTATGTTTTTTTGTCCATTCTTTAGATGTTTTCCTTGAAATATTGTTTTTGTGCAATCATATTGAGTACCATAACATTTTGGCATTAAAATGAAAACAAACCACTCTCACTTGGAGCTAAATCAATTCTTGGTATAAAAACTCGTTCACCTTTATGGGTACCAGTTATAATTTCTGCATGTATAAAATGTTCTTTTAACTCATGCACAATTAATCTGGTCCCATTACAAAGTCCTTTTTTTGGATTCATATTTCGCAATAACATAACAATTGCGCCTTTTTTCAATTGTAAAATATGTGGGGGCATTCCAGAAGGTGTTAACGAATTAATAAATTCAATACTAAAATTCGATTCACTGTCTTTATCATCTGACAGAATCGAATCTGCACTGTAATAATTCTTTTGTGGTGCATTGATGTATTTTAAAATTTCGTTATTTACATTCAAGGCATCGATATTTTTTGATGTTAATATCACTTTGTTTGCAATGTCTGTGTAATCCTCATTATTAAGAGTGTTTATAAATATGTCTGATATGAGTGATTCATTGCAAACCATTTCTGATGGAATTTCAATGGTATCATTTGGTAAATGCTGTATTTCTGGATGTTTTCCATCTCCGATTTTAATGAGCCAGTCATTGAATTAATTTTGGCCTTCAGATCTCATATTTATTTTTAATTTGAGATGTGTAAATATTTGCCACAGTTTACTGGTCTTGATACATGTTTCAATGATCTGCGTTCTATTTCTGTGTGGCACAACAGGTAATGTTTGCCTAAAATCTCCTCCTAACAGCATCACCTTTCCACCAAATGGCAACTTATTATCCATTACTTCTTTTAAAAATCTGTCAATACATTGCAGTGCATGGCATGACATCATTGTTGCCTCGTCTATGATAATTAGTTTAGTTAGTTTACATTTTTTTGCTTGTAAGGAATTCAATCGAATATCTGACACTGATGTTTCCAAAAGGGGAACTGGCAGCTTAAATCCACTATGCACAGTTTTCCCACCATCTAACAAAAGTGCAGCAATTCCAGTTGTTGCAAATGGCATAGCTATCTGACCCTGTGATCGAATATAACTCATCAAACAATTGTAGAGATAAGTTTTTCCTGATCCACCTGGTCTGTCTAGATAAAAATACCGGTCTTTGACCATTTCATCACCTGTAGCATTTGTGATGGCATGAAATGCTTCTAACTGTAAAATATTTAAAGTTTCCAGTTTTTTGGGGGTTTTTTGTTTTTGAAGCTCAGTGTCATAATCATCAAAATTGATGTCATCTATAAGTCCTGGATCAGGTAAATTAAAACTTGCACAATTTAATCCATGAGCCAACAATATTTCTTGTATTTCCATCAATGTTTTTAACAGAGCTATTGTTTCTCTGTAACGTTTCAAGAAATCTTCTGACATGTTTAATTTAAATGTTTCCCACAAAGTGAAAGCTTCAGGTACATTGCAAAAAAATACAAATGAATGCAAATTGTTGTCTCATTTGCTTAGGCATTTGACATAGTGCTGCTTCATCCAGACACCTCTCCCTTTCTGTATCATCAGCTATGAAATTTTGATGTCTTGCAGCTAATAGGAATGTATCATAAACTATGTCATTCACTGTACGTAAATGCTCAAAACTCTGTGCACCGGGAACATGTAGCAAAAGTAATCTTAAGCTGAAACGTTCAATGTCCCTTGGACTGACGGCATAAATGCGTGGTATGATTTTATGGGCATCTCTTCTTCGTTGTCGCCATAGACCATTTACAAATACATAGTGATATGGTATCTCTATGTATAAAAATTGTCTGGCCTGCGTATCCTGACAGTTTAATTTAAACCACGCAGTAAGTGTGGTATTTCTGTCTTCACTTTGATATAATGCAGTTCTTTCATTTCCTTGAGTAAAGCAAACCAACTGACTTTGAGGCAAATGTACAGCTAAATGATAGATAGCATGTGACCGATCATGCATCTCAAATTTCAAAAGGTGCCACATTGCTTTAGGAGCACTCACATACTGAGCATCTAAATAATTTGATAGTTCATCGTGTAGAATTGGATTTTTGTTTTCATTTGCAGCACCTTGTACAACAACAGTAGCTGCATCATATAAATTGTATATATATTTATACACATACTTAATTGATTTAATCGAAGTGCAAACTTCCACATTGATGTGTGCATTGTACTTGATGAGCAAATGTGGATTGTATGGAACGACAAATCTATTATCAACCTTTTGGCCACGGATAATAGCTGTTTGTCCTTGTGTTCTTTTATACAAAGGATATCCATCACAATTTGCATAAGTTTGCATTTGAAATTGATTTGGAAATTCTTTAGTACATTTTTTATTTTCCATACATGGTGAATTAGGATTCATCTCTCCACATGGGCAATGAATCATTCTATGTGTAACAATCTCCCAAAGTTTTGTATATTTTTCTTGGTCTGGCAATTGTGCAGAAATTATTGAATCCACTCTCTCTGCAGTGTTCAACTTATCTTTTTCCTGCAGTATTAAAAGTATGTGAGCATGTGGCAATCCTCTTTTTTGAAATTCAATGGTGTAAACAAAAGCCACACAAGTGTGCTTTAGTGATATCATGTATTAATGAATTGAGTTTGATTTTGAATACTCTTGCCACTAAATCTGGTCGGTCAGATGTAGTTTGTCCCAAATACAAATTTTCCTTGATCTCTGGCCATTGTGGATTACATGTGAATGTTATAAATAAATCTGGTTTTCCAAATGTTGTAACAATAGCCATGGCATCATTATACCTTTCTCGCATATTGCGAGGAGATACTTGGAAAGAGGATGGCAAAATAATTGCTCTTCCAGCTGGAATGTCTCTGCTGGAAGCTAAATCAGCCACATAATCCATTAATCCACAATACTGTTCTACTCGTAATTTATTTTGTTGATATTTAATGAAATTTAGATTATTGGCTTCAACTTGTAAATATGAATCAATAATCCATTGTTGAGTGAGTTTGCCTCCATGTAAAATTGGATTAAAACAATCACGGATAGCAGTTTGTGCCACTTTATATTCCAGCATGGAAATATTAGATCTAATACAAAGTTTAGTATTGGGATAACTTTCCAATTGTAATTTTGGTTCCCATCCTGGTTCCCCATTTGTAAAGAAAATAGGATATATCATTGGATCTAAATTACTCCTTAATATATTGATGTTGATAAATGGTTGTTCTTCATTGCGTGGATATATTCTAATATCCCGCTGAAAAGGTGGTTCACCATCTTCATTTTTAAACACCATGGCAACCTCATTTAAAGTAGGTAAATTATATCTTCTTTGATCAGTGTTGCGATCTCTTTTTAACACCATATTTACTCTTGGTGTAGGCAATTGATGTCTTTCAGCATGTTCCTGTTGTTCTTTTTCAAGCTGTGCTAATTGTTTGTATGCTTGACTATATGTTTTTTTTTGCATAATTTTATCCAGCTGTTCAAAGACTATGCGCAAACACTGTCTATTTTCTGGAAGTGTCATTCTTTGTTCCACAGCTTCCATCGTATCTAAGACATATAACTGTGCAAATTTCCTTTGCTCTCCTTCTTGTGGGTATAAATGTGAAGTTCGGTGGTATATTTGACCTTGAACTCTGAAACAGTAAGGACCATGTCCTGGTACATTTTCTGCTAATGTTGCACCCATTGAAGCAAATGAAATTGCACTGTTATAAGACCTTATGTTTTGTTTGAAATGATTATAATTTGGAAACGTTGGATTGCTCATAATGCATTCTAAATAATATGGAAATGGGTGTCTTAGTGGAAGTTTCACCTTTCCTTTCTGACTGCAACTAATGAAATTTCCGTCAGTAGGTCTTTCCTTTACAAAATGATAGGCCCCACAAAACTGACAAACCACATTAAGTAACCCACAATAATGAGTATCTACTTCTACTGCAGTAGTAAACACATTGTCCTGCATTTCTTCAACATAGATATCAGACCCACTTTCTACATGTACATTTTTTTGTTGTGTGTCTACATTTAAGTAATTCTGCAAAATAGAATCATTGGACAATGGTTCACATAGATGTTTTTGTTTACTTTTACGTTTCTTGGAAGCCCCAACACACTCACTTGCGGCTTTCTTACTCATCTTTCTTTTATTTAAAAGTCTCTGTCGATCTTCTTCTCGCAAGCGTTGTGAAGTTTCCGGTTTCTGAGCATCTCTCCACCTTTGCTTCCATTCCCTTGCCAATCTTCTTCTGCATTCAATCTTGTCTTCTCCATTCTCCGCCATTTTAATCTGTAATTGTAAATAGAGATGTAATTATTGTTTGTTCTTTGTTTTGTATAAATTTTTTTTCCTTTTTGTACTGTTTCATTAAAGTAGATGAATAAACTAATAAAACATTTTAAAATGTTGCACTTTAGACTGAAAGAAATGAAACCATTTTTCAAAGTATTTTATTGACATAAATGAAATCGGAAATAGCTGCACATATCTATATTTATATTATTAATCCTTCAATTCCATTCCTTCTTGACTGAATTCACAGCATACCATCATTTTTTTTTTTTGCAAGTGTTGTAAGCTTCTTATTTTTTTTAAATATTATTAATAATTAGTATTGTCTTTTCAACTTTTTTCAAGTTATGACTAAATATCATACGTTAATGACTCAATAATTACTCTCCATTTTCACCAAATATCCATTTTCACCAAATATATAATATCTAGGCTTTTTCTATGCATCACTACAAAATTAAATTTTTTACCTGTGAGGATGATGTTGATGTTGTTCAAAGGCTGCAAACGTCACGCTGTCTGTTTATTCCCTTGCAGATCCAAATAAACTGTAAAATCAAATTGAGAATATTTTCAAACTTTTGCTTCCTCGATATAATTAAATGAACATAAACAGACATATATTTGTCTACATTAAAAACCGAAAATCATATTTTTTAATATCTTGCTGTAGTAATATAATTCAAATTCTGTACCTGTCAAAATTATCTTTATGATGTTCAATGTGTGCGAACGTCACTATCTCTGTTCATTCAGCTACAATTCACTGCAATTATACAAAATAGTAAAATAAATGTATAATATGTTGCTTCATCTGTATCAATCAATGAGGCTTAACATACATATTTTTGCATAGATTAAAAAACATGAAATAAATATATCAATCAATCAGCATGAACACACATATGTAAGCCTAGATTAAAAACATACACTCAATATTACTGTTAGTCTTTAAATAAGACTCAATTAATCTGTATTAATCTTAAATTAATGTCTGACTAAATATAACATCAAGACATAAGCATGAGTCTATTCCCCTTTTTTTTTGTTTGAGTGTTGCTTTAAAATGAGTATGTTACAATTGAATTCTTAAAATAATGTACATTACTAATGAAATAAGAATCAATTAATGTTCATTAATATTAAAGTATTGTGTGACTAAATCTAACATCAACATGTAAACATGAGTATATAGCCTTTAAGTTTTCATTAATTAATGTACATTAATAATTAATTAATCAATGTGTTGTTTTTTTATTCACATTCTTAAATGTTAACTAATTTTGATATTAATGATTAATTAATTAATTAATGTACATTATCAATGTTATTAACAATTGTTTCACACAGGTAATCACGATATATAACAAAATAATTCTTAAATTAATGTACATTAATAATTAATGAATCAATGTGTTGCTTTTTTATTCACATTCTTAAACGTTAACCAATTTTGATATTAATGATTAATTAATTAATTAATGTACATTATGAATGTTATTAACAATTGTTTCACACAGGTAATCACGATATATAACAAAATAATTCTTAAATTAATGTACATTAATAATTAATGAATCAATGTGTTGCTTTTTTATTCACATTCTTAAACGTTAACTAATTTTGATATTAATGATTAATTAATTAATTAATTAATGTACATTATGAATGTTATTAACAATTGTTTCACACACGTAAGTGTGGTGTATCACCAAATTAATATATATAAATATTACACAAGGTTCGTCTACATTAAAAGGTATTTATTAAAAGGCAACAACACAATACTATAAATGTATTACAAACACACAGCCCAGACCCACGGAGCAAAAACCCTTTTTTAATCTATCTATCTATATAGTAATCCCCTTTCCCAAACGCTTTATCTTACCCACGGTTAGACCATCGCCATTCATCACCACCATCACCCTCACCAACACCATCCAGGAAGAAAACAGGAAGCAGCACCAGTTTCCTGCCTGGATATATCCTTAGTTGAAATGATGTAATTTACATCACATCCTGTCCATGAGCAATTGTGGGAGGGAAGTAAAGATTCTCAGCCCTCCTACAAAGGCCTGTTTAAGGAAGTCTTGAATTACCATTCAAGGAAGACAAGTTACCACATTCCCTCACTTTTTCTTCTTCTATGTTGCTCAGTTTTCTAGTTATCCCTCTAGTACAGGAGAACCTAGTGGGAGCAAAAACCTGATATACAGGAGAAATTCAACCCACCGTCCCTCCGGAATAGTTCCCTCAGCGACATAAGTTCTCCTGTACTTTCCTATGGCTGTCAATCCACATATTACACAAAAAACAGAATTTATAGAATTTAGGTGAGAGTGTGTGATAAATGTTTTTGTATGTGCAATGTAAAACTTTATTGAAGAATGTATGAGAGAGAGAAAGAAGAGGAAAAAGACACATTATTATATATCCTCCTTGCAAGTTTCTTCCTCATTTGTTTCATTGCCACACAAAAGTATATTATTATAATTGTCGTTAATACTTGAATGAACATGAGTACCAGCGACAGTGTTCGTAGGACTGGATGTGTCTCTGACTCATGAAGTTCCAAGGTAAAAAGCTTCATTGTCAAATTTGTCCAATCTGCATTTGCAGTAAAATTGATCATTTCAGTGGTAAGGTTTCTTGATGGAAATACCATGATACAAGACCCTTCTTCCACCAAACATATTTCATCAACTGTCCTATATTCAGAGTGGCCGATAAAGCATGCAATGTCCCCTATGCGGATCACTTCTTGCACCAGGTTTTCTTTTATCAACTGCACCCAGCCATCCTCCTCAGCTCCTTTCTCCCAAACACAACTGCACAGCCATCTGTGTTGAGATTTCCTGCAACAGCTTTCATCCATCTCCAATCCTGTAATAGTGGCCAGTCTTTTTGATGGGAAGTGTTGCTTGTAGATTGCATCACTTAACGTGCCAATGCTATGTATAAAGTTCAGTTGCTCTGCCTGCCCCTCCCAACGGGGAATTGCCAGGATTAGTCCTATTGTCCCAGATTGTAGTCCATGTGGCATCCATTGATCTGGGCCTTCAATATAGCTGTATTTAAGATTGTCCTCAGTGATGTCCACTCCTTTTCTTTTCAATGACGTGATAATCCTTGTTGCATTGATTTGTCTTGCCCACTTGTTTTCCTGGATATCTTTAATAGTTTCCTTTAAATCTGCCAAAAGCTTTCCTCCAATCATAGAACAGAAAATGGCAGTTCCCACTATTTCATTCTTAATGCTGTTAGCAATGGAAGCAATATTTTCCTCAACTAGATGCAGGTTGTTGGCAATGGTGTGTATGTCATCAACATTGTCTGTCAGTCTACTCACTATAAGGGGGTCAGCTACTCCACCTGTTTTCATAGCATGTCCCATGCCATCAGTAAGGGAGTTTATCCTGCTGTTCAGTCCAATGATGTCTGCTGAATTCCATACTCCCAATCCAGTTCCGACTCCTCCTAAAAGGGCTGCAAGTTTGTCCCGTTTTTCTCGACTCCCTGCTCCGGTCCACTCAATGATGGTCTCTTGTATACTTTGCTTAAACCACTGCCGCTGTGATTCCGGGCACTTTGGAGGAATAGAAAAATCATTAAAATTTAGAATTATTGGGTAGTAAGTCCACCCAACCCCTTGTACAACTGTTTCATGTGTTGGTACCACCACCAATTCGCCTATTGGCCATGGTACCTTCTTCTGATCTTTACAACGTTGCAGCTCCTTTACAGAGACAAATACTTCATCTATTGTTAGAACACACCCCTTTCCAGTATCAAAATTGCAGAATTCCTCTAGGTCAGCCTGGGCAGCTATAACTGCAGCGTCCCATTCTCCACCTTCTTCTAATGTTAAGTTACTCACTACTACTGTAATATTTGTAACCCTCCCTTGTACCTTTGTTGTTATTTTAGTCCTTCCTTTAAAGTTTCCTGTATTCATTATCTGTCCATATCTTATAACCCATTCCCAGTTATGTCCCTCTATACTTTTTATTGGAGCTCTAAGAGCTAATCCCCTGGTACTATTATGTGGCAAAATAATGTTTACTTGTAACCCTCCACCCTCTTTTACTTCCAATTCCCTGGGCCAAATAAATCTATCTGCTTGAACATAATGTAACTCCAATCTTTTCAAACTCTTTCCCTTATTTGCGGTATCTTCTGGCCTTATTGCCTGTCTCCCCATTCCTACTGTGATACAGCTTATACTTATCCATCCTGTAACAAGGATCCACCACAATCTTTTGTTGACACACATCTTCATTCTTATACGGCCTTGCTCTGTGGGAACACTAGATTCCATCATTAGAAACATATACATAACAAAAACAACAGGGGCCATTCTTTTTGCAAGTTTGTTCACGGCCCTGTAATCAATGGTAAGTCTCCATGATGAGGCTGCTTTTTCATCTCCATTCCCTTTTAACACAGCTTTTCTCACAGGCCAACATGGTGAGTTACATGCATACCCATTTCCAGATTTAATTATTCCACGTCTCTCCAGCATTTCTATCATCTCGGTAATTGCCCAAACAGGTATGTCTTGGATTAGCTTCTGCAGCCATTCTGGTTGTCCGTCTAGTTTCAGTTTGTCTTTTTCCAGACTTTTTATCCGAGAGACAATATATGCCATTGGGAGCACAACCCCTTTCGTCAACTCTGTACTTACCTGATTCACCTTTTCTGTCTTCCACAAACAAAAATTGGCAAGATCTACAATGAAATTTCCTTTTTTTAAAGCTTCTATTCCCAATATTTCCTCTGGCCAACCCACTATTGCTTCTACTTGTATTGTTTTTTCTCCAACTGCTACATCAATTGGACCTGCTCTAACCTCCTGTGGATTCCCAGTAACTCCCATAATACTTACTGACGAATCCCCATTTTTGACCCTGTTGGTCATTGTAACTGCTGCTCCTTTATCTACCAACATATTTTTCCCTACCCCTGCGATGACTGTATAAATGGTAGGCCGACCTGCCTCATCCATGGTTAAATTAGCTGAGTGAATGAGACGCTGAGGCGCAGGGGTTGGGATTTGTCATTGTGACTCACTTCTACTCTGTCCCTCTTTTATCATCTTTGCCTCATTTTCCTTCAATTTCCTCTCTGACTCAGCTACCTTGTTTTTAAGTATGTGATTTTCCTCTTCTATCCTATACTTCTGTCTCCTGAGTTCCCAATAGCCCATGTTACCGTTTCTCTGTCCCTCCTGATTAGCCCTCCAGTTGCTGCCATCCCTATTCCTATAGTCCCTAGGTGGATCTCTCCATCTTTTGTCAAAGTTCTGTTTTGGTCTCCAGTTTTGATCATCCTTCTTGTTCTGGGGTACATCCCACGTCTGGTTTCTCCAATTACCATCTATATCTCTACCAGACTCGACCTTAAATGTTCTTACAGCTGAAACAGAGCAGGCCTGTTCTGTGAAAGGATGCTTGATCCACCACTTATCAGCTCTAGTTAGTACCATTTCCAAGTCTGTTGGTGTTGGATCAAAAAGCCTGATAAATTCTTGACACTCCCGGGGAAGGGCTTCCATTACTTTTGCTATATGTTCTGGTGAGCCCAGCACTAGAGGCTGTTGAGATTGTCGTAGAGTATACCAAAAAAATATCCTTTGAGCTACCTCTCTAGGACCATCTGTTGGCCTCATGGTAATATTTGCTATTTCTTTCTCTATGCTAAGTAGATAGAAATTAGTTGCAGCAATTCTTCCTGCCTGATCAGACACACTGTTATTAAATCCCAATAGTCTACTAGCCAAAGGACCCATAGCGTATTCTAACAGTTCTGTCCATTCCTCTAAGTTAAGACCTCCTTTTTTAGCTCTATCTGCTCCCCTCATAAACCAATGTGTAAACGTATTAAAGTTGTTAGTTGGCATACTTCCCCACCATTTCTGGAAATTGTCTTTATCTGCCATAGACATCGGTCGAGTCTGCATAGAAAATCCTGTAGGTGTTTGCCTTGCATTAAATAATTCTGAAACAATAACTGGTGCTTGTGGTATGGTATCTACTTGTGGAACAGAATAACATAAGAAATCTTTTCTATCTTGGTTCATTTTCGGCACTGGTTCTTTATTTTGTGCCACGAACATATCCAGATCTGGATATATTTTGGCAAAGTCTCTGACTCCTTTTATCCCTTCTAACTTTGTTTTATTTTTATAGTCCATTATTATGTTTTGAAGTTCTGTTATTTTTACTCCATAAGCATCCCTCTGTTCTTCTATTTCCCTTAACTCCCTTTCTAGTTCCCCCACAATTGTAGTTGTTCTCAAAGCTGCAATTTTTAAACAATCCCTTTTGTCCATTGCTTCCTCCATTTTATTTGTTGTTTCCAAATTAGGCTGCCGTAATTCTACAACTAAGTCTATTAGGCCTCCTATTGTGGCTACAACAGCTTGTGTGACCAAACTTTTTATCTTCTTTGTTCTATACTTTTTGTTATTTACAATTTGTGTTAGAACATCCATTAATCTCTTCTCTTTTTCACTGTCTGGGTTTGCTGGCTCTGGAAGCTCATATAGACCATCATGTTTTTGAATATGTTTCCTAAAGTATTCACGCACTTCTGTGGGAAAGTATTTGGCCCCTTGAAAAGACATTCCTACTCTTTTACTCACCCAAGTAAGAATCCAAATCAATTTGCGACTAAAGTAGCATGCTTCTGAGTAGCCAACAATAGTTGATGACTATTCAGTAGGCCAGGTGTAATATGTAGAAAAATAGACTAGTACCCACAATGCAAATTATACTTACCTTAGTATGGTGAAGGTAATACTTGCTAATTAACTTAAAATATAATAGCAAGGCCTGCAGCGTAGGAGATATACCTGAACTAGGAAATGCAAGACACCCAAAAAGTATAAGGTATGGAAGCCTATAGTGTATTCAAATGCACGCCTGAAATAATATATATATATATATATATATATATATATATATATATATATATATATAATATTTAAAATGGTTTATTTATTTATTTTTCTCCAGGCCTGTACTATGATAAAGGACTAGAGAAAGAAAAAGAAAGAAGAGAAAAAAAAAAAAAAAATTTCCTTTTTTTAAAAACAAAAAACAAAACAAAAATAATAGTATTAACAAACTCAGGTATTTGGAACACACAACAAACTAATTGTGGCCTGATGCCCAAGCTTGTATATTAAAAATGGAGGCTTGAATTAGCATTCAAATACACAAAGCAGCCACATGGAGCCTTATTCAAATGCAGGGCTAGGCCTGTACTTAAAAGCACAACAAAACTCAACTCAGATAAACCCACAAAAACAACCTGTATGATATATATTTGTTTTATGTATCAAAATAAGCTAGTACGAACAAAACTCAACTCAGAAGCTAGTACGATATATATTAAAAATGGAGGCTTAACCTAGACTCCACACACAATCAGCACTTGATTTCCCATGCAGAGGATAATTAGACAAAGTACTTTTTTTTTTCTCCCCCCCAAAAATAAATAAATCTGACTATCTATTAATGTGATATTACCTCATAAATAACCTTTGTAGAAGTCTAAAATTCGTGGTCGCCAAATGTGGTGTATCACCAAATTAATATATATAAATATTACACAAGGTTCGTCTACATTAAAAGGTATTTATTAAAAGGCAACAACACAATACTATAAATGTATTACAAACACACAGCCCAGACCCACGGAGCAAAAACCCTTTTTTAATCTGTCTACCTATATAGTAATCCCCTTTCCCAAACGCTTTATCTTACCCACGGTTAGACCATCGCCATTCATCACCACCATCACCCTCACCAACACCATCCAGGAAGAAAACCGGAAGCAGCACCAGTTTCCTGCCTGGATATATCCTTAGTTGAGATGATGTAATTTACATCACATCCTGTCCATGAGCAATTGTGGGAGGGAAGTAAAGATTCTCAGCCCTCCTACAAAGGCCTGTTTAAGGAAGTCCTGAATTACCATTCAAGGAAGACAAGTTACCACAGTAAGCACAATATAATTTTTCTATTAATTAAATTTGTTATTTTTGATTTATTAAGTAACTACAAATTTATTAATTAATAATTCTAAATGATATTTACCTTTTTTAATGTAATAATGCTGAAGCAGTATCCTGAAGAGCTAACAATCTCTTGAGATTTCCCGGCATCAGACTGTCATCACCTGAGGAGAAAGTGTCAGTTATGTGTCAAGTGTGCCCTATATATAGGCTTTGTGCGCGAGACAAATGCATTGTTTTAGGTGGGAAATCCGCTATTGCGCGAGCCAAATGCGTTGTTTTCGGGGGGAAATCCTATGTGGCGCGAGACAAAGGCGGGAAATCTTTGTCAATGTGTAAATCTGTAATATCGTTTCGGAAAATGTACTCGCTACTGTCTTTTTACTCATTGTGCGGTTAATGCGCATCCTTTGTCTCGTTGTTTTTCAAACACATGCGTCTGTGGCTGTGTTTTACGCAGTTCATAGTAGTATAGCCTCGTTTTAATTTTTTACGGCGCCCATTTGTTTTCTTGCTTAACCGATTTTCGATCTTTGTAACTCGTCTAAATCGATGTAAATTGGAGTTCCAACTCACTCCCAGACGTCCTGCCTGGTTCCCCATGCTGTAAGTGACCTTTATTTTATTTTTTAGTGTGTATTAAGTGTTTTTTTTATTGTTTTAGTTCCGCCGCTTATCTCGTAATTTTTTTCATCTCATATTTTTTTTCGAAGTGCTACGGTTTAACGGCTCGCCTCGCTATGCGAGGCTCGCCTGCAATGAGCGCCTGCGGCGCACATTGCCAAAGTGCTACGATTTAAGGGCTCGCCTCGCTGTGCGAGGCTCGCTGGGCAATGAGCGCCTGCGGCGCTAGTCACAAAGTCGTATGATCGGCAAAATGGTAGGATTTAACGTCTCGCCTCGCTGCGCGAGGGTCGCCGGGCGATGTGCGCCTGCGTCGCTCATCGCTAAGTTGTACGCACTACGCAACGCAGCGTGACGACGAATCGTAGTTAGACAATTATAATATGTGATATATATATATATATATATATACTGTATATATATCTATATATATTATCACTTTTTGTAGCACTTGTGAATTTTAGCTCAGAACCAGTATTTTCCCATTTTGTAAGATATAAGTTATGAAATAGTTTAAACTGCATGACCCATGATTTAGCATTTCAGCTAAAGCCATAAACAATTATTTTCAGTCTCAACAGTATGTTCTGTTAAATCAGACCCAAGGTTAAAAACACGTAATTGACTGCGCAGGATTGTAAAAGTACAGGGGTGATGTACGCACAGATTTCCAACCTTATTAAATTGTGATTTTGCCAATTGAATAGGTCTTCACTAACTAAAAACTTCTGTAAAAAATATGCTCTGTGCTTACATAGAGCCCTATTCAATTGACCAAATCGCAATTTAATAATGCTGTTAGCCTAAATACATGGGGCCTCATTCTATTACCGGCCGTAAATTGGCCGTAAGGCTGCGATTCCTTTCGGGGTTTCAGTTAACTCGCGATTCTATTATACGGCCCCGCAAGGATCTCCCCTTACGGCCGGCCGCATATCTTGGAACCGGCCGTAAGCTCTGAAATATAAAAACGCAAAAATAAATTCAAGCCTGCACTGTACAGCTCTGTAAATGCTAGGGACCATATTGGGGGACATGAGGATTAAAAGTAACCCCCTCTCAAGCTTGCACATCAGCCCAAACCCGAGTTCAAATTAACTGTTTATTTTCCGGCTGCGGCGTGGGCATGTCTGAGGTGCTCCAAGCACTCTGGACTTTTTACATGGATATTTGACGTATATTAAAAAAAAAAATATTTTACGGATTTGAGTATAGGGTAATTATGTGCTATTTTTGCTAACACCGAATATCACTTTATAGACTCTGCAAAGTGAAGTGAAGTTTCCGGTTTCTGAGCATCTCTCCACCTTTGCTTCCTTTCCCTTGCCAATCTTCTTCTGCGTTCAATCTTGTCTTCTCCATTCTCCGCCATTTTAATCTGTAATTGTAAATAGAGATGTAATTATTGTTTGTTCTTTGTTTTGTATACATTTTTTTTCCTTTTTGTACTGTTTCATTAAAGTAGATGAATAAACTAATAAAACATTTTAAAATGTTGCACTTTAGACTGAAAGAAATGAAACCATTTTTCAAAGTATTTTATTGACATAAATGAAATCGGAAATAGCTGCACATATCTATATTTATATTATTAATCCTTCAATTCCATTCCTTCTTGACTGAATTCACAGCATACCATCATTTTTTTTTTGCAAGTGTTGTAAGCTTCTTATTTTTTTTAAATATTATTAATAATTACCGTAGTATTGTCTTTTCAACTTTTTTCAAGTTATGACTAAATATCATACGTTAATGACTCAATAATTACTCTCCATTTTCACCAAATATCCATTTTCACCAAATATATAATATCTAGGCTTTTTCTATGCATCACTACAAAATTAAATTTTTCACCTGTGAGGATGATGTTGATGTTGTTCAAAGGCTGCAAACGTCACGCTGTCTGTTTATTCCCTTGCAGATCCAAATAAACTGTAAAATCAAATTGAGAATATTTTCAAACTTTTGCTTCCTCAATATAATTAAATGAACATAAACAGACATATATTTGTCTACATTAAAAACCGAAAATCATATTTTTTAATATCTTGCTGTAGTAATATAATTCAAATTCTGTACCTGTCAAAATTATCTTTATGATGTTCAATGTGTGCGAACGTCACTATCTCTTTTCATTCAGCTACAATTCACTGCAATTATACAAAATAGTAAAATAAATGTATAATATGTTGCTTCATCTGTATCAATCAATGAGGCTTAACATACATATTTTTGCATAGATTAAAAACATGAAATAAATATATCAATCAATCAGCATGAACACACATATGTAAGCCTAGATTAAAAACATACACTCAATATTACTGTTAGTCTTTAAATAAGACTCAATTAATCTGTATTAATCTTAAATTAATGTCTGACTAAATATAACGTCAAGACATAAGCATGAGTCTATTCCCTTTTTTTTTGTTTGAGTGTTGTTTTAAAATGAGTATGTCACAATTGAATTCTTAAAATAATGTACATTACTAATGAAATAAGAATCAATTAATGTTCATTAATATTAAAGTAATGTGTGACTACATCTAACATCAACATGTAAACATGAGTATATAGCCTTTAAGTTTTCATTATTTAATGTACATTAATAATTAATTAATCAATGTGTTGTTTTTTTATTCACATTCTTAAACGTTAACTAATTTTGATATTAATAATTAATTAATTAATGTACATTATCAATGTTATTAACAATTGTTTCACACAGGTAATCACGATATATAACAAAATAATTCTTAAATTAATGTACATTAATAATTAATGAATCAATGTGTTGCTTTTTTATTCACATTCTTAAACGTTAACCAATTTTGATATTAATGATTAATTAATTAATTAATGTACATTATGAATGTTATTAACAATTGTTTCACACAGGTAATCACGATATATAACAAAATAATTCTTAAATTAATGTACATTAATAATTAATGAATCAATGTGTTGCTTTTTTATTCACATTCTTAAACGTTAACTAATTTTGATATAAATGATTAATTAATTAATTAATGTACATTATGAATGTTATTAACAATTGTTTCACACACGTAAGCACAATATAATTTTTCTATTAATTAAATTTGTTATTTTTGATTTATTAAGTAACTACCAATTTATTAATTAATAATTCTAAATGATATTTACCTTTTTTAATGTAATAATGCTGAAGCAGTATCCTGAAGAGCTAACAATCTCTTGAGATTTCCCGGCATCAGACTGTCATCACCTGAGGAGAAAGTGTCAGTTATGTGTCAAGTGTGCCCTATATATAGGCTTTGTGCGCGAGACAAATGCATTGTTTTAGGTGGGAAATCCGCTATTGCGCGAGCCAAATGCGTTGTTTTCGGGGGGAAATCCTATGTGGCGCGAGACAAAGGCGGGAAATCTTTGTTAATGTGTAAATCTGTAATATCGTTTTGGAAAATGTACTCGCTACTGTCTTTCTACTCATTGTGCGGTTAATGCGCATCCTTTGTCTCGTTGTTTTTCAAACACATGCGTCTGTGGCTGTGTTTTACGCAGTTCGTAGTAGTATAGCCTCGTTTTAATTTTTTTCGGCGCCCATTTTTTTCTCACTTAACCGATTTTCGATCTTTGAAACTCGTCTAAATCGATGTAAATTGGAGTTCCAACTCACTCCCAGACGTCCTGCCTGGTTCCCCATGCTGTAAGTGACCTTTATTTTATTTTTTTGTGTGTATTTAGTGTTTTTTTTATTGTTTTGGTTCCGCCGCTTATCTCGTAATTTTTTTCATCTCATATTTTTTTTCGAAGTGCTATTGTTTAACGGCTCGCCTCCGTATGCGAGGCTCGCCTGCAATGAGCACCTGCGGCGCACATTGCCAAAGTGCTACGATTTAAGGGCTCGCCTCGCTGTGCGAGGCTCACCGGGCAATGAGCGCATGCGGCGCTAGTCACAAAGTCGTACGATCGGCAAAGTGGTAGGATTTAACGTCTCGCCTCGCTGTGCGAGGCTCGCCGGGCGATGTGCGCCTGCGTCGCTCATCGCTAAGTTGTACGCACTACTAGTCTCAACAGTATGTTCTGTTAAATCAGACCCAAGGTTAAAAACACGTAATTGACTGCGCAGGATTGTAAAAGTACAGGGGTGATGTACGCACAGATTTCCAACCTTATTAAATTGTGATTTTGCCAATTGAATAGGTCTTCACTAACTAAAAACTTCTGTAAAAAATATGCTCTGTGCTTACATAGAGCCCTATTCAATTGACCAAATCGCAATTTAATAATGCTGTTAGCCTAAATACATAAATACATGGGGCCTCATTCTATTACCGGCCGTAAATTGGCCGTAAGGCTGCGATTCCTTGCGGGGGTTCAGTTAACTCACGATTCTATTATACGGCCCCGCAAGGATCTCCCCTTACGGCCGGCCGCATATCTTGGAACCAACCGTAAGCTCTGAAATATAAAAATGCAAAAATAAATTCAAGCCTGCACTGTATAGCTCTGTAAATGCTAGGGATCATATTGGGGGACATGAGGATTAAATGTAACCCCCTCTCAAGTTGCACATCAGCCCAAACCCGAGTTCAAATTAACTGTTTATTTTCCGGCTGCGGCGTGGGCATGTCTGAGGTGCTCCAAGCACTCTGGACTTTTTACATGGATATTTGACGTATATTAAAAAAAAAATATTTTACGGATTTGAGTATAGGGTAATTATGTGCTATTTTTGCTAACACCGAATATCACTTTATAGACTCTGCAAAGTGCAGGATGACTTTATTTGGGCTATTTTATGTGCTTAATTGGTGCTAGCGGGACCTCTTTCCTGCAAGTAAGCTGCGGCTCGCTTTTAGCCTTGCAGAGAGGGTTCCCGGAGCAATTGAATTGCAAATAGGAATTTCTTACGGCCGATTTCCTTGCGGCCGTTTAAGATCAAAGGATTTCCTCCGGCGCAAGCGGCCGCAAGACATAGCAAGGCACCGGCCGCAAGCCTGCCGGAATCCCCGGCCGGAGGGGAATAGAATAGCAGAATAGCTTGCGGCCGGTCCTTGCGGCCCCGCAACGGCTGCGGCCGCTAATAGAATGAGGCCCATGTTAAATTATAATTGAAGCTGCTAATATCAATACTCTTTTATTTACTGTTGGAAGGTATACCATGTTTCTAAAAGGTGGGACTGGATTATCCATGGGTATGGTTGTTTCTCCAACAATATATATATACATTTTTAAATATAATGGTTCCTAGCCGCAGTTACGACACTTGCACTCACTCATTACGATAATCTATTCAAGACTTTGTCATTTTCTATTGGTTCCTAGAGCCATTTCTTATCCTTACAACTTGGTTTGAGTACTCTCTACACTGAACTCTCTTGAGGACAAGGCTGTGAGTTACAGATTTAGACTGAATACCACAATGTGGGGGTGCTGAAGACTAACATAGATGTGTAATGTAGGGGGAAAAAGATTCTGCAGCTGATTTACTGCTATACCGCTATTGCACCGCCTATTAACAGGGCTCTGAACTTGTTTTTATCCTTTATATCAGATTATTTAAGAATATTACTCCTTACCTTGTTACATTTTCTTTCTGTGTTACTTTTTGTTATAGAATAGAAAGGTAATTATATTCCAATAGACTACTAATACTAGGATTTGTTTTTTCTTCATCTATATCAATTAAATACAAAACCTCTAAACTTTTAACGATTGCTAAAGCAACATATGACATACCTTCTTGAAAAATATTTTCAATTAAAGCAGTTTGCAGACTTAACCCTTGTGATTTATGTATTATTACTGCATAAACTGGTGTTATACGAAATTATTTTAGTTTAATATACAAATCTTTGAAAAGTTCATATCTTACTGTTACTCATTCAGTTTCAGTTGGTTTTTCAACATTCTCAAAATGAACAGCATTTTTTTCTAGTACTTTGAATTATTTTACATATCATATTGACCCATTCACTAATTATTTTAAAGATTTCATCATTTTTTACAAATAAATAATACTGATTCAAGCCCTGCAGTATGACTAACTTTTGTGTAAATATTTTAATTTTTCTTCCGCTGCTAACACATTTCTTTATTTAAATTTGCTTCATCAATTTTACCTACAGCAGAGATACTTAACACTTTGTTGCCTTCTTTTTCATCATTAATAAATTACAATTTTCCTTACAGAGTTGTGAAAAAGTATCAAAATCTGTATCTTCAAATAATTATTTTGAAAGTCTACTATGTAAAATCTTCATTGAATCACAATTACTTATTTTTAGCCCTTGTCAACACATCGTCTCATGTTTTTTGTTAATTCTACATATTTAAAGAAGTTTTACAAATTAACATTACCAATAGAACTTAAATTATGTCTTGTTTCCGATGTGTTCAGCATTTCATATACAGGCTCTCGTTTTACAGGACTCAATTGCAGTAAATTGCAAAAAAACAATTACATGCTTCCTTCCAAAGGATGAATCTTCCTTACTTACAAACCTCCTGTAATCTTAAGTGAATATATGAAAGCACTAATTTCGAAACATACTAATTTCATCCATTAGTAAAACTTTAATTTGCTTCATTACTTTGAAAATGTAACTTAAAGAACTGCCATTTAGCTTACAATAATATTTTTTTTACTGTGCTTAACAAGTAATATACATAAATGTTTATAACATTTTTAAAGCATTTTTCCATGCCCTTACTTTATTATAATGTTTATAATTCTGCATCGAGAAAGCCACAGTTATAGTTATGAAACATGTTTGGTAGCTTTTATTTATTTATTTCTTGATTATTTATTTGTTATTTATTATCCATGTAGTTACATTTTGGTGCATTGACAGAGTGTATTTCGATTGCACCGATTAAACTGGCATTAACATTATTTAGAGAGTATACATATACCCTCTCTTGTTCTGTCACTCCTGATAGCAACAGGCTTATAAGCCCAATAATTTAATCCTTTATTGTAAAACACCAATACTACTATGTGCCCCTAGGAACAACTACAATAATAATTGGTAGAAGGGGGACCTGTGAATACCCAAAAAAGATATTAGGGGGTTAGTTCCAAGGAATCTTAATTTGAATGTACTGGACTACTGACAAGCCCCCAAGGAGCACATTCATTTGGAGATCTACCAAACCAGGAGAGACTCATCACAGAGGCATGGACTTGTATATCTTACATGTGCTGCATATGTACCTCTAATTTTGTGAGGTCACAAAATGTGAGTATGATACCTTTTATTTGTTGTTTTATGCTCTATGTGTAATAAACCATATTGCTCTACACTATAAGGAAAGCATTTTTGCTCTATCTCCCCACCCCTGTTGTTATAGATAATATACTGTAAATAAACAATGTAATGGTATACCTCCTACGTTTTATGCAGATAAACCAGTTGGAGTAGTCAAAATACAAGCTAAATTGGGCTTTTCTCACAGTCAAATTGTGAGATATTACAACACAGAAAGCAAAATACATACATTTGAAAATAAATAGCAATACAGTTACAGTGCATGGTAATGTTTCTTGGATATTGCAAATTACATCATAAGATATGTTATTTATAGTATTTATATAATAATGTAATACATGACTTTAAACAATAGACTGTATTACTGTCCTTATCTTTCCCATTTAATTTTTTCTCTTTTCTTTTCTCTTTCCTCTCAAACTTGTTCCTTCTTTTCTTATGTTAACATTCTTGTCTTCAATCCTTAAGTAGTAAGGAAATCAACCAGCATCAATTCCCCATATTTTAAAAAAACTCCCGCTAAACCGGCATAACCGCCAATATTCGGCACTATCTGGAGTTCAAGACTGCAAAAAAAAAAAGCTAACTTTTTTTCTAATTATTTAAATGGCCCAGTTTAGGTGCTAATGCCTTTTGAAGGGCATTTGAGGGATTTGGGGGTGTTTAAGGGTCGTTTAGAGGGGCCCCCAATTAAGTATCTTCCTGTTTTATCCCTTTGTTTAAAAAGGTTATCGTAAGACTCCATTTTACTACTTTTCAAACATTTTTTTCCAATAAAACAATCTTTGTACGAAGAAAAAACTTATTTTACTTCAATTTCTTTTTGTCAAGGTAAAGAAAAGTAACAATAAAGAATAGAAAAAAAATCTTGTTCCTCTGGAGTATTACATGTTAGTTTACAATAGTTAGTTATCCATGTTTTTAAAGTTTGCAAAGACAACCATCACATTTTCACGCTGAAAATCTATTTGCTACCAAATTTAATATTTCTTTCTTTCTTAAAATCAAACAATTCAGCAACTTCATGTAATGACAAATCTTTCATTTTGTTTGAATGAACTTGGAAATAAATATTATTAAGCTTTCTAAGATTTACTGTTAGGATTTAAAGTTGCCAGTATTTCAATGTCTGAGAAGGTAAGAGCATCTGATTTTACAACTTTTTTAGTAAAGTGATGCTCTTATAGTCGATCACAAGCTTCATAAGCTCCACATTCCCTTTGACTCAAATTTTTCAGTCCTACACTCCAAAGTTTGGATGTTAATGATTGCTCAGAACATATTTTAACCCAAAGTTCTTATAATTCACATTTTTCATGTTTTGTAATGGATGAAAAAACATATCATGCTAAAGTTAAGGAATTATCAGAAATTATTTGTATGTCAATACTGGCTTTCCACACAAACACAACTGTTGGATTAAAATCATGGAGATATGGAACACGTGCAAATAAAAATTGACATCTACTTTACCATTTGTTCTTTTTACTAACTTTTCTCAGACAGTAACAATTGCATTTGTGAATTTGTCGTTTTTTAACTAATTGAAATAGAGTTGGAATTTTCAATGTATTTGGGATGGAACATGTAACATACTTTGCAAAATTTTTTAACGCAGTGTGACTATCTGATACTTATAAACTACTAGCTGCTTGCCCATCAAAAATGACGGCAGTACAATTTTAAGCCTCGCAATGCTGTTTGCCACACACTGCGAGGCTCCCCCCCCCCCCCCTGTAACCTGGCTGCCTCGCGATGAGCGCCTTTGGCGCTCAACGCAAGCCTCTCAATGAGCGCCCCTCTACCTATTCCACCCTCTACTTGATGGGAGGTGCTCATTGCAAGCCTCTCCCCCTCCTCTACCTCTTCCATGCTCTACTTGATGGGAGGCACTCATTGCGAGCCTCCCCCCGCTCTACTTTACTGGCCGTGCGATAAGCACCTTTGGCGCTCATCACAAACCTCGCAATGAGCACTGAAGGCGCATATTGTGAGCCTCTCCACCCTCTACTTCCACCCCACTCTACTTGATGGGAGGCGCTCATTGCAAACCTCTCCCCGCTTCTACTTTACTGGCCTCGCAATGAATGCCTTTGTTGCTTATTGCTAGCCTCTCGCCCTTTTTAACTCTCCCCCGCTCTACCTCTCTTCCCCTCTAGTCCCCCCCTACTTGAAGGGAGGTGCTCATGCAGGCATCTCCCCCTATACTTCCTCTCCCTCCCCCGTGTCTCTTTCCCCCTTTCCCTCCCCTGTGTCGCTTCCCCCCTCTCCCTTTACTATGTTTCTCCCCCTCTCCCTACCCTATGTCTCTTTCCCCCTCTTCCCCCCTCTTTCCCCCTCTCCCTCCCCTGTGTCTTTTCCCCCTCTCCCTTCCCTGTGTCTCTTTCCCACCTCTCCCTTCCCTGTGTCTCTTCCCCCCTCCCCCTCCCATGTGTCTCTTTCCCTCTCTCCCTCCCCTGTGTCTCTTCAGCCCTCCTCCCTCCCCTGTAGCTCTTCCTCCCTCCTCACTCCCCTGTGTCTCTTTCCCCATTTTCCCCCACATTGTCTCACCTCTCCCTCCGCTGTGTCTCCTTCCTCCTCTCCATTCTCTGGGTATCTTTCCCCCCTCCCTTCCCTGTGTCTCTTTCCCCCCTCCCCCTCCCTGGGTCTCTCTCCATTCCCTGTGTCTCTTTCCCACCCCTGTGTCTCTCCCCCCCCTTTGTCTCTCTCCCCCTCCTCCCTCCCCTTTAGCTCTTCCCCCCTCCTCCCTCCCCTGTGTCTCCCCCTCCTCTGTGTCTCTCTCCTCCTCCTCTGTGTCTCTTCCCCATCTCCCTCCCCTGTGTTTCTCCCTCCCAAGTCTCTTCCCCCTCCTCCCTCCCCTGTGTCTCTTCCCCCTTCACCCCACTGTTTCTCTTTCCGCTCCTCCTTCCCCCCTTATCCTCCTCCTTATCCTCCTTCCTCCTTCTCTTCCGTCCTTCCCTTCCTCCGCCTCTCTCCTTCCCTTTTATCCTCCTCCTCCCCCTTATCCTCCTCCTTATCCTCCTCTCTCCTTCCCCTCCTTCTCCCTCCCTTATCCTCCTCCTTATCCACCTCCCACCTTCCCCCTTATCCTCCTTCCCTCTTATCTTCCTCCTTTTCCTCCCTTTTCCCTTACCCTCCTCCTTCCCCCCTTATCCTCCTCCCTCTTATCCCCTTCTCCTCCTCCGTCCTTCCCTTCTTCCTCCCTCCTTCCCCTTCTCCTCCTCCTCCCTCCTTCCCATCTTCCTCCCTCCTTCCCTTTAAAGTCACGTCATTCCTGTTCCGGCACAGGCAGCAAAAGCTCTGCAGGGAAGGGAACAGAAGCAGGAGCTCATCGGATCGGGGTAAGAAGAGAGGAGAGAGGGGAGGGGGGATAGGGAGGTTATTGGAAAGGGGGGAAAGGGAGGAGAAGGATAAGGGGGGTGGGAGGAGGATAAGGGGGAAGGAGGGAGGAGGCGCAGGAGAAGGAAGGGGGGCCCACAATGAGCGCCTTATATTGTAAGACCTTGCATAAAATGTACTTTACAAGTAACATTAGTAGTAAGTGAAATAAAATTAGTACATTTCAATAACTTGAGTGAGATTAAATTTCAAGCTATCGCTTATTCTGTTCGTTTGGAAATGTATGAAATAAAAGCTGAAAATACTGTGTTATGAACAAACATTAATAGGTATAAAGATGTTTCCCATGTTCACAGCAATGGGAAAGAACATCTTAAAGAAGTCTTTTTATGCCTGGAGTGAGAGTCTAGTGGAAAGTGACTTGATGCCTCTTGTGGGAAATCTCAAGCCACAGTGGTTGTGTTTGAACAAGGATTTTGTCAAAAAACGACAAGGAATAATTGCTGGTTTATTCCTTGGAATGTAGCATGGCCTTATAATTATGTAATGCTGAATCCTCATGGTGCAAGATTGTTACACCTGAAATCGGTGAGTTGGCTGTATACTGCTTATTTGTTATAATACAAAATGATCAGCACTTAGATTGGTTTCCTTTGTTCTGTTTTCTTTAACATTCTGTGGGGAACGGAGTGATGCCGAAGGATTTGCCAAGATGTCAGCTGATTCCATTTGTTATTTCACTTGGAATTGTTTGAAACTTATTCACATCTATAGCACTTTATATTATTAAATCATTAATATTTATCGCATTTGATTCACCTTGTTATTATTTATATTATTAATATTTTTATGACTTGAATAGTAACACATATTTAACATAATTCTGACATAATGTCATCTTAATTTTGTATAAACTATTTATTGGGTTTATTTTATGGTGTTATTGTTTCTAGTGTTGGTTTGATTTAAAAAAGACAGTTATTGAACAAAATTATTTATTGTAATCTTAAGGTCATTATATCTTATCACTGAGATAATTCAGATTGAATTTGTATTATATGGAATTATAGAGGGATGTATTCATTTGTTTAGTTGAATTATTATTGTTATTTTTTTTTTTTATCATGGAAGGAGTGTTCCATGATCAAAAAAGTAATAATAATAATTCAACTAAATGGAGTTATTCCAGGTTATGAAATTAACTAACAGGAAATGCAAAAAGCATACTTAGGGTCCCATTACAATCCCATACATAGTTGTGCAGAAAGGCTCTCTAGTAACTGTGGGAGCTTTTTTTGCACACGCTGCATATCGTATCACAACAAGGCATACTAAGAGTAGTATCCTTGTTATACGCAAACCTATGTTCCATTCATTTAGAAAAAGGGCTTTGTAGTCTGATATTGACAAATTAGCCGATCTCCATTGTTTGCTGAATTTCAAACTGCACAGTAGCCCCTGGAATTCCGTATTAATTGACAGGTACAGTTAATTCTAGAGCATTTGTCCCTCCCAAATGCTGACTGTGTTGTAGCTTCAAACAAAATAGGCAGGTCTAGGGACTGGAACTAAATTGCAAGAGAAAGCAGAGTTTTTCAGAGAGAGTAGGTAGGAATTCGTGCCTGTATATTTTTTCACTGTACACATAACTTACATATTACACATAGTTTACTAATAACACATAATTAACTGACACATATATTAATACAACCACAAATAACATTTTTTTTTAGGTTAGGCCACATCTCACATTCACCCCATACCCCCACCCTACACCCTCACCTTAAAACTAACACATGCTGAATGCATTTTTTATTATATATATATATATATATATATATATATATATATATACACACACTATACATTTTCTTTTATTATATATTTATTTTTTTCGACTGGGTATAAAGGGAGGAGTGAGTAGGGGGGAGGAGGGTGCTCTGGGAAGAGGAGCTGGGAGGGGAGTGGATAGAGTGAGAGGTGTGGAGAGAGGGAGAAGAGGAGAGAGAAGCCAGGGGAAAGGGAAAGGAGGTGAGAGCGGTAGATGTGAAGAGAGAGAGAGGGAGAGGTGAGGAGAGAGGGACAGGAGAATTGAGAAGAAGGGAGTGAGTGAAGATGTGGAGTGGGAGCAGTGAGGGGTCTGCCAGTATCCTTCATGGGGGCAGGGATGTGAGGCCTGGCCAGAGGTCCAAGATGTAGAAGGAGGTAGCTAGGAAGGTCAGTGCCCTGGGGTTTGTGTCAGGAATGTAAGCTCTGTCAGGCACTGATAACTGAATAACTGCCGGTGAAAGGTGAGGAGCAAGATGTCCGCCGATACTGCAAGTGCAAGAGCACTTTATGCCATAAATAAACACAAATATCATGTTTTAAGCA
Source organism: Discoglossus pictus (assembly GCA_027410445.1). Taxonomy (NCBI): domain Eukaryota; kingdom Metazoa; phylum Chordata; class Amphibia; order Anura; family Alytidae; genus Discoglossus; species Discoglossus pictus. The sequence goes on from CM050166.1 coordinate 336,410,188, forward strand.
CCATGATTGATGTTACATGTAATATGTACCAATTCACATATGGCTGTGGAATTGCATAGTCCTACAATACTATGTTCATCAAACCCAGGAGTTATACATGCGTGAACTAGGCATGTCAACCTTCCTAACAATATGAGACAGATAGGCTTTTCTGATCTTATTAAACAAAATTATAGAGGATGACCTTTGTTTGGCAGCAATAATGATGCCTATATGTTTAGATGTCTTGCTATCTTACAACACAGTTATCATATACACCTTTAACATGTGGCAAATCAATGTTATATAGTCAAAGTGATAGTATTCCTGGCTTTTTGACTTTGGTCACAGCTAAGCATTCCTTGTGAGATCCCACATCAGATACAGATACAGCATTGTTTGTACTGCTTGTAGATGAACATCAGGTAAATACATTTATTGTTACCATAACCGTATAAAATGCATACAGATCTCCCATATACTGATCAGTTCACAGCTGTATAATACTATTTCAAAGTTTCTTAAGCACACTATATATGTGTAATTGATTTGAATTACATAATCCAGGATTTATTGCATCTGTTTCATTGAGCAGATCAAGACACAATGGGCCACATTCAATTCCAAGCCCGCAACTCAATCACAGACAGACGAAGGTCTGCGAGTGAGTTAAGTGCTCCCTTTTGTCTCCAATTCCGATCCTATTTAATTGCTCACCACCGCCAGTAACGGGCCCCAAGCCAAAACCGTAAACCATGCCCTGGTTCGGAGCAGTTCTGAACAGGAACATGATCAATTTAGCAAGCCCGTAACCTCCCATTTCCAATCAGCCAATAGAAAATGAGACTGTCATTATTACGGCAGTAAAACATGGAGGTTACAAATAAATCGATTAGGTTCGGGGGTCCAATATGCGATCAGACTTGCAAAACCACAAAATACAGAATTATGAAAATGGATACCAATACTTTTATAGTCCATGTGGGTGGCTTGATCTGTATTAACTCATTGATACCCAAGATCGATTTAACCCCGAAATGAGACATAAAAATAAATCTTATATACAGCCGATTTGCGAGCTTGAAACAGTTGTGCAATTAATTATAATATCTGTCAACTCTTTCCCTGTTATTTACAGTGCAGTATTGATTTTTTATTTGCATTTGCAGTGCTACGAATAGGTGATTAACACCCTTGCGAGTCCTATCTGGCACTCATGGATTTTCTCCTTCATTTGCCATTTACGGGTGTGAAAACATTTGCGAGTTTGGGGTCATTGAGCAATTGAATAGCAATTTGCGATTTTAGCCTTGCGAAAGTGAGAGATCAAAGGCATCTGGAGGCTGTAAGTTACGAGTTTAACCATCACCATTTTTTCAAGACCGTAACTCGGAAGCCGATCGGAGCCCGCAAAAAGACGCCAATTGAATAGCAAATTAGCTTGCGACCTCACTTCCGGCCTTCCGGATCTCAAGTGAATGGGGGCCAATGTAAGCACTATGCACATTATTGGTTACTTTTATTATATTAAGTGATTAATGATAATATTTACAGTCATCTATTTATCACTATTGTGGTTTAATTACCACATGTGACTCTAGTAGATTCTAAGCATTAATATTATACAGTGTTACCTTTAGGCTGACATATGGTCACATTTCATATTAGCCTCCTGTCCTCCTGGGTAGCATTTGCACCACACCATATATAATGATATTAATGCACAATCTAATAGATTTAAGTCTGTGCTCTGTGGATTTAATAAACTTATATTATTATTATACATGTGTATCCATATTATATTTCAGTATACCCATACTGTGTTAAGGTATAGTGGATGTGTATAAATCATACATTATGAAATCATCCACAAATAAATTAATTTATTCATCCATAAATAAATGAATCAAAAGTGGATAACAGCATAATCATATTTATATATCAAATATGGATGATGGTAAAATATGTCTGGATAGCTCTTTATCTGCATGCATTTGATTACTGTAAGCTTACGTTTCCATGTCAATAATGTCTTGTTAATTAGTAAATAATGTTCTTATGGTCAAGTGATTACACTTTCTATCTTAAATATATCCTTAACATAATCATAATGTAATATCAAATCACATGTTGGTTCAAACAACACCTAAAATATGCATTGTGTGACATCATAATCAAATATTTAACCTTATTTTCTATCAAACACATTTTCATGTTACAGTACAGGCCATCACAGTGACATAAGTGTGGTTATTAAAAAGTCATCTGATTTAATGTGACCAATGCATGTTCATGCAGCATTTTATATGTTCTTAGGGCAAATTATTATTATTATATTTTATTTGTATAGCACCAACATATTCCTTAGCGCTGTACAGGGGAAAGAAGAAAGGAAGAATACAATAATAATAAAATGCAGAACATGGAGGGTCCTGTTTTGAGCTTAGAATCTCAGTAGAAAGTGCTTTTTCCAAAGCACCCCACAAGATTGGAAACTTGCTACTTACCATCTAAAAAGAATGAAAAGAGGCAGAAACCTGGGGAAGAAAAAATAAGGAATAGCATGGTCAGGAAGAAGGTGAAAGTTAGAAAGATTTTTTCATTTAGTGGGAGAGGAAAGAGATTACATAGAGAATCATTGGGAGGTGAATGTATGTATGTACTGTGTAATATGTTATCTGCCATTAGTTGTAAGATAATATAATCTGCAAATGGGAAAGTCAGGTGATTTGACTGCAATATAACTGCAACAATTAGAGGTGTGTGTGTGTGGTATCTTAATTCAGTTAGGATGAAGTTGCAGCAGGATAAGGATGTGTTCTGCAGAGAGAGGAGGTATGTTGAGAGGACTTTAAAGAGCATGCTTTGTTGCATTGTTTCTAATGTTTTTTTTTCTAAGTACCGTGGCTCGTATTTTTTTAGTGGAAGTCCGTAAATTTTTCATTCTAAGTCCCGCGCCCCTTTTTGTTTTGTGAAAGCCCGTATTTAGTGATTTTGTCAAAGTCCTGCTTCTGTGTGTGTTTGTAAGAGGTTTTGAGGCGGCGTAGAGCCTCCACCTCCGCAAATGTGGCCCCTTGTTTCACGCAGGTTCACATTTGTGGCCTGGAATGAGCCTTTGGCTCATTGCATCTGACGTGGGAGCCTCCACCTCCGCAAATGCGGATCCTAGCGAAGCAAGACAACAGTGACATATGCTTTATTAGATAACCTAGAGAATATATATATGATTTTTAAAACAGTAAAAAAATGGGGGGGATTGAGGGCCCTTAGCACTACAGGCAGCTACATTACCCACTGAGTTATTGAACCAGCTTTTACCTTAGCTGCTAGTTACAATGACTCAGTCACTGCCCAATTCAATCACTGAAAGCTTCTGCACCTGATTCAAATGAATTATTCATTGTCCTGCATGGTACAGAGCTCCGTACTCATTCAGGCAGAGGCAACTCACTGAAATAGCCTGACTTCAATTGATCATAACTCCATCAATTTAGCATCACTCTTCAAAATAAAAAAAAAACAAGTTTTCACTATGCTTTTTCACTAGTCACATAAGTACTGTCTCTATCCACCACTGTTTGCTTCTGTTATTTTGCCAAACAGTGTCAATATGTGTGTCACAGTGTATAGTTTGGCCATATCTTTGATAGATACTAGACTATTTTACCATAGTCCACACTATGTGTTGGACTATAGGCATATACCACTCTGGTTACCTTATTAGCCTCATCTTGGGAATTTTGAGACTGATCCACGCACATCCTGTTTGCTCACATAGAGGAATAGCGCTGTTCCTTGCTATCAGAGGCTTTGTGGGCCCTCCACTTACTTTCTTTGATTGAATATGCTCAAACCCAGACACTGTTTGCCATTATCTAGACTCACCTGTAAGAGCGATCTCCATTTGTCTCACTTGGCCCTCATTTCCCAATTTTAACTTGTGATTTTAACTTGTTTTAAATTGGAAGAATAAAAGCCATATTTTATTGATACATGTCTTGAGCTATTATTATAACATGCGAGTACCCTTTTTACTGGTCTGAACTGGATATATCTTCCTTCAATTATATACTCTGTTGGGATTCAATTCCCGGTGCACCGGGATATATATCTATATTCATCATCTAATAGACAATTTTGTTCCAATTTTGGTTTACCCCCAGTATCAATCTAGTTCCAACTCCAGTACTTACTTTATGGCAGGCTTCTTATCTCAAAACAATGATCCGGACCTCTGGTACAAAGAAATCCCAGATGTCTTTTCCTTAGGACTAACGGGCATTAATGATAGTGACAAAAATATTCTCGGAATCTTCACTGAACTAACTAAACCGTACAAACAGCAGGCACGTGCATGGTGGGAGATCAAGAGTCTTCAGGTATATTTAGAGAAGAATTTAATTCCCACAGGACTCAGGATACATTAATCTCCATTAGCACACCTGATATCAAACACTTTCATTCTAGCATGGGATGGAGAACTGAAGAAATGTTCGGATAATTTGATGAAACTGATCAAAGAAGAGGAACAAATCTTAGCAAAAAATAAAATTAAACTAAACCTAGGCCTAGCAGATGTACAGTCTGTGAAAAGCAACATCAGGTTTGGCGATTTGGAAACAAGACTCCAGCAGAACATTGAGAAGTTCAAGAAGGATCGAAAAAAAAGGAAATTTCAACAAGACCAAAACGATTTTGCACATAATAAAGTCTACAAACACTCAAAACTTCCAAGAGGTGCCCATAAAGAAAGAGAAACCTCCTCTGAATATGAAACCAGTGTCCCTATGGTAAATCACAGAGGAACACGTCACGTCTGACACGATCAGCCACAAGAGGCCGATCAAACATATTGGTCACTAGAACAAGGACCCTGCCTATCAAACAAACTCCTCACCTAATCGCTTTCCTAGCTCTTCATCTTCTTTTTTAGAGTCAGGACACCAGGCGACCACATACCACCAGAGGAGAGGACTGAGACGAGACCAAAACGAAGAACAACAGAGATACCAACTTCAGTAGACGACATGAAAGTAGTAAACCTATCTAAATTCAAGTTGGAAAAAGGTCACATTTCTCTACTTAAAAAGGGCCTCTCCTTTTCCCCAACAAACAACTTTGACCTATTTGAATGGACAAAAAATATTAATCTATTTTCAAGGAAACTACTATTACACAAATACCTCAAACTGTGGCAGAGACAAATGTATGAAATGGCAGAACTGAAAGAAGAAGAAATAAGATTCCTTGAGGAATTCCAAATCCTACTAGAAGGGGATATGGAAGATGTCCTAAATGGGTTGGGACCGTTCACCAATTTGAAACCTAAAAGCAGATTCATGCTAACATTTAGGCTGAGTGCGCAGATTAAGGTCTTCACTAAAGCAGTTGAAAACAATCTAAAAAAAATCTCCACTAAAGATACCAGAGACAACATGTTAACGGAGGAAAGGAAAGCCCTAAAAGACTTAAGAAACAATAATGCACTTATTATTAAACCCTCGGATAACGGGGGCAACATTGTTATTTTGGACAAACATGTATCTGAATGAAAATTTGCTACTACTAAATGATAAGAAAACATATGCCAAATTACAGTCCAATCTGACAAAACAGTTCCAAATAGACCTAAAAGAGATCCTAGACTGTGGCCTAGCTAGAGGATTGATCAATAGACATGAATATGATTTAATGCGGATCAAACAACCTACAATCCCTAAGTTCTATCACTTACCGAAACTACACAAGAAAAGATTCCCTCCACCTGACAGACAATAGTGTCGGGAAACAACAGCATCACAGAACACGCCAGTGAATATTTAGATACTATATTTCAACTATTTGTGATGGGACTTTCCTCATATGTAAAAGACACTAAGGACACAATAAAAAAACTGTATGATATCAGGGTCTCTAAGGAAACCAAACTGGCTAGCCATGATGTTGAAGCACTCTATACCAGTATCCCACACAAATAAGGAAAAAGGGCAGTAGAGCACTTTCTCTCACTGAGAGGCAACCATCTTGAAAGGCATAACAGATTTATCTCACAGATGATTGACTTTATCCTAACACACAATTACTTTATATTTGATAAAGTAATCAGCAGTGCGATGGTGGTGGGAACAGACAGTAGTGTTTACTGAAGAGATGTCAAAATACACTCAAAAAGAATCACTGTGGCTTTGTTACATTGACAACATCCTTCTCATCTAGAACGGCAATCAAGAAGATTTTACAAATTTTGTACAGACCCTTAATAACAATTATTTGGGTCTGACGTTTACACAAAACATTAGCTCGGAAAAACTGGAGTTTGACCTAGAGATCAGGATTGATAAGAAGCTAAGTCTCCAAATAAAATCAATTAGGAAACCTACGGCAACAAATAGCCTGTTGCGCTTCGACAGCCATCATCCTCTGCATCTGAAAACCAACATACCGTATGGACAATACCTACGTATCAAGTGGAATTGTAGTACATCAGAAGACTTTGAGATTCAAGCAAAGGAACTTTACTACAGATTCAAGGAACATGGATACAGCCACAACTCTCAAGAAATCCTATCAAAGGGCGGTACAAAGACCAATACTAGAACTGCTACAAGACAAACCAAAGGACAAAGAAAGGGTCCCACCAAGAATAATAGGATTGGAATATACAACAACCAGTGGAGACAAATCCAAGAAGTGGTTGAACACCATTGGCCCATCCTATTTCAAGATCCTGACATAGTGGACATACTATCCACAAGACCGAAGATGACATGGAGACGGGCTAAGAACCTACAAGATCATGTAGTACCTAGCCACTTTTTCATCTCCAATTCGGAAAAATGATTGGCTTACAGAGGGGAATATGGGATGGTTCAGATGTAAAAAATGTAAAGCCTGCGATTTCATTAAAGAAACTAAAGAATTCCACAGCATGTCAAAAGAGAAGAAATATCGAATAAACTCAAGAATATCTTGTTTCTCTACCTCTGTGGTCTATAGGATTCAATGTACAACTCCTCTGAGTTATGTCCAAAGATGATGTACCAATGGCACGCCACATTAACACTGAACACTATGGTAACATCGGTGCATTACGCTTTACAGGCATTGCCCATAACCCAGGGGAAGATCATCTGAGTATCATGAGAATTGTAGTGACATCCACGGCTACCAGAAATCATGATGAGTGGCATCAAATCTTACCCTCGCTTATAGCAACATGACTTTACCAAATGTAGTCATGAGGAGTATTTTCACTATTATGATGCTCTATTCTGACCCCTAGCAGCTTTATCTATATTATAAGATAGACATACTAATCAGCAACCAGAAATCCTGACAAGCTCTATCATTTGGTTACACCCTTTATATATCATCAAGGACTACTACTTTATCACTGTTATTACTAATTACACTTCAAGATGCATTAATTTTGGAGTCACATACTCCTGCACTTCCCCTTAAAATCCCTTTACCTCTATAATGCCGCAGTCCGAATTTCTATATATCCCAGCATATTTTAAGCGCTCTGTGGGTATTTCTTACAGATTATAATGTCGGAGTCTGTGTTTATTTCCCTCAGTAAACCCACTTTAAGTGTCCTGTGTATAGATTCTTGACAGCTCCACATACTAACTAGATTAAGAAGTATTTGTGTCTCAAATTAGATTCAGTCCACTGACCAGGCACTACTTTATTACTATCTTATCCTCCATGGCTGCTATCTTATTTTGCCCACTATAAATCTGTTATGTGGATAAGAACACACTAATGACCGTCTTGTTTGTATGAACTTGGCATATCTCCTTTTTTCCTCTTATCTCTTTTTTTATTATATGGGTTTTATCACGGACCCCCTTTCCAGGGCCTGGATCCTGGTGCATTGAGCCACTATAGAGGACATGTTGCCCCATTGGAAAATGGTTAGGGGGAATTATATTGCCCCCATGTTTCAGGTTTCTTATGGCATATGCCCTCACTTATCCTGTATAATGTATGTAATTTCCTGTGTAAATAATTCATGTGTGCCTATAGTTAATATTATGTTGTGTATATATAGGACTGTCATGGTTTCTTGGGTACTGTTATTGATAGCCTGATGCAATTCCTAGATAAAACGTCCTTGCTTAGCCATATAAGTCCCTTAGGCCTGATATCAAAGGAACAGTTATCACCTTTATAGTTGGTTTATGGCCCCTCTGGGTGGTAGAATACAGCAAGGGAAACCCTCCCCCCTTATAACAACCGATATATACCAGATCAATGAGGGGGAAGGAAGGAATGTGGGTTTACGACTACTGTGGTGGCCATGCATGCATACAGGCCTGGAATGGGAGGATGGGTTTTTGATGTCTTGTGATGTAGTTCTCTGAAAATGTGTTAAGCAGGCAGTTGGTTTTTGGAACTGAATAAAGGCAGTTCACTCTGAGGCATATAGAAAATGGTATGTCTGTTATTTTCCTGGATAGCTGCAGCGAGGTACTGAGAGACTCTGTAGGATCCTGCTGGGGTAGGTCTGATTGTAACAAATCTTATCAAGCTCAATCAGAAGAAGCAGGTCTGTAGTCTCTTTGTAGCCTGGAAGTGCTGATTTCTAATGCAAGGATCCTGACCGATACAGAATCCAGATATCAGGGTGCTGGTTCCCAGATATCAAAGAACCCAAAAAGGTCTTAGTTGGTAGTAACCTGTAGTGAATAGCAGGTAGCCCCTACCAGCTCTGATCGTCACAGGTTTCTATGACCTTTAGCCTGCCTCAGTGCTGCAGTGCAGCAATAATTCTGTACCTAGCTGTGATGAGGAGGGAGGTTGAGGATGAGGAGGGGGGTTGAGGTTGAGGAGGGAGGTTGAGGTGGGGGTTGAGGATGAGGAGGGGGTTAAGGATGGGGGGCTTGAGGTTGAGGAGGGAGGTTGAGGAGGGGGTTTAGATTGAGGAGGGGGGTTATGGAGGGAGGTTGAGGATGAGGAGGGGGTTGAGGATGGGGGGGTTGAGGTTGAGGAGGGAGGTTGAGGAGGGGGTTTAGATTGAGGAGGGGGGTTGAGGAGGGAGGTTGAGGATGAGGAGGGAGGTTGAGGATGAGGAGGGAGGATGAGGAGGGAGGATGAGGATAAGGAGGGGGGTTGAGGAGGGAGGTTGAGAATGAGAAGGGGGGTTGAGGAGGGAGGTTGAGGATGAGGAGGGGGGTTGAGGTTGAGGAGGGAGGTTGAGGAGGGGGTTGAGGATGAGGAGGGGGTTGAGGCTGGGGGGCTTGAGGTTGAGGAGGGAGGTTGAGGAGGGGGTTTAGATTGAGGAGGGGGGTTGAGGAGGGAGGTTGAGGATGAGGAGGGAGGTTGAGGATGAGGAGGGAGGTTGAGGATGAGGAGGGAGGATGAGGATGAGGAGGGGGTTGAGGAGGGAGGTTGAGAATGAGGAGGGAGGTTAAGAATGAGGAGGGGGGTTGAGGAGGGTGATTAGGGAGGGGGGAAGAGACACAGGGAAGGGAGAGGGGGGAAGAGAAACAGGGAAGGGAGAGGGGGGAAGAGACACAGGGAAGGGAGAGGGGGGACACAAGAAAAGGGCCCACAAGAGGAGGACACAGAGGGCACAAGAGGGACCCAGGGGGCAGCACATTTCCCACCCTCGGCTTATACTCAGGTCACTCATTTTCCCCAGTATTTTGTGGTAAAATAGGTGCCTCGGCTTATACTCGGGTCGGCTTATACTCGAGTATATACAGTAGTTTTAAATTTCTAACTGTCTAATGTTTCATTTCAAATTCCTGAAAGGATACTAGATTACCATATTGTAAGTATGCTATTTTCCATAGCTGGAAAGGAAAACAAGCAAACTATTTTAGAAATTCTTAAATAAATAATGGACTTTGCTTATCTGTCATTAAAGTTTAAAGGACATTTGGAAACTGAGTCCAGGACCTCATATATTTACATGTAATTAATAATAAAAAAATGCTCAATTCATTAACATTATAAATTAAATACTGTATATATTCGAGTAAAAGCCGAGATTTTCAGCCCTTTTTTTAAGGCTAAAAAGGGACCCCTCGGCTTATACCCGAGACACTCTCCCCCTGTGTCTCTCTAACCCCCCCCGTGTCTCTCTAACTTCCCTCCCCCTCCTCATTCTAAACCCCCCCTCCTCACTTTACCCTCTAAATAACTCCCCCCCTCCCTTTCCCATCACTTACCTCCATCTGCAGCTTCTCCTCTGGCCTCTGCTCTTTCCTGCGTCGGCACCCAGTATATGCTTATGACGTGATGTCACATGCGCGACACGTCATTGGCATATAACGGGTGCCGACGCAGGAAGGAGCGGAGGCCGGAGGAGAAGCTGCAGATGGAGGTAAATGAGGGGAAAGTGGGAGGGGGAGGTATTTAGAGGGGTAAAGTGAGGAGGGGGGGTTAGGATGAGGAGGGGGAAAGTGAGGAGGGGATTTTAGGATGAGGATGGGGGTTTTAGGATGAGGATGGGGGTTCAGGATGAGGATGGGGGGTTCAGAATGAGGATGGGGGGGTTTAGGATGGGGGGGGTTTAGGATGGGGGGGTTGAGGATCCGGGGGTTGAGGATGAGGATGAGGGGTTGAGGCGGGAGGTTGAGGAGGGGGGCTGAGGAGAGAGGTTGAGAAGGAGGTTTAGAATGAGGAGGGGGGTTCAGGATGAGGAGGGGGTTGAGGATGAAGAGGGGGTTGAGGATGAGGAGGGGGGTTGAGGTTGAGGAGGGGGGTTGAGGTTGAGGAGGGGGGTTGAGGTTTAGGATGGGGGGTTGAGGAGGGAGGTTGAGGAGGGGGCTGAGGAGAGAGGTTGAGAAGGAGGTTTAGAATGAGGAGGGGGTTGAGGATGAAGAGGGGGTTTAGGATGAGGAGGGGGGTTGAGGCTGAGGAGGGGGTTGAGGAGGGGGGGTTGAGGTTGAGGAGGGGGGTTGAGGTTGAGGAGGGGGTTGAGGATGGGGTATAGGATGGGGGGTTGAGGTTGAGGAGGGGGTTGAGGATGGGGGGGTTGAGAAGGGAGGTTGAGGAGGGGGTTTAGAATGAGGAGGGGGGTTGAGGAGGGAGGATGAGGAGGGAGGTTGAGGATGAGGAGGGGGGTTGAGGTTGAGGAGGGAGGTTGAGGAGGGGGTTGAGGATGAGGAGGGGTTGTTGAGGATAGGGGGGTTGAGGTTGAGGAGGGAGGTTGAGGAGGGGGTTTAGATTGAGGAGGGGGGTTGAGGAGGGAGGTTGAGGATGAGGAGGGAGGTTGAGGATGAGGAGGGAGGTTGAGGATGAGGAGGGAGGATGAGGAGGGAGGAGGGAGGATGAGGATGAGGAGGGGGGTTGAGGAGGGAGGTTGAGAATGAGGACGGGGGTTGAGGAGGGAGGTTGAGAATATGGAGGGGGGTTGAGGAGGGTGATAAGGGAGGGTGGTCACAGGGAAGGGAGAGGGGGGAAGAGAAACAGGGAAGGGAGAGGGGGGAAGAGACACAGGGAAGGGAGAGGAGGGACACAAGAAAAGGGCACACAAGAGGGGGACACAGAGGGCACAAGAGGGACACAGGGGGCAGCACATTTCCCACCCTCGGCTTATACTCGAGTCACTCATTTTTCCCAGTATTTTGTGGTAAAATAGGTGCCTCGGCTTATACTCGGGCCGGCTTATACTCGAGTATATACGGTAGTTTTACATTTCTAACTTTCTAAACATATTTGAACATGTTTTATTTTAGTTCTTTAAAGTAACCTATTTTTTTAATATATGGGAATCTAGTTGTCCAGTTATCTTCTATATTTTGTGCAGACAATGCTTTCTTCCAAAGTATGCTCTGTAATTTCCCCTTAGATGACTAATTGAGTTTTTTTTTTTTTTTGAAACAATCTCAGTGTTTTACATCACTTTTTCTTTAGCTGGTTTGGCAGACTAAGTGAAGATCCACCTCCCCTCCAACCTTACTTTTAACTTTAGATGTTCTATAAACAATTTTGATATATGAACAGTTTGATTTATGCAGACCTAAAGCCGAAAGATATATCAAAATATTTCTAGAAACTTGGACCTTAGTTATCCAAACATTACTGTTTTATATGTAACAAACTATATAAACTATATATACAGAATATTTTCTTTCAGATAAGATTAGAGAAAAGATCCCTTAAGATGAGATAACTATAATGACAAAAAAAAAAAAAAGGCGCTGTTAACATGGACCGCCCTGAGACCCTTCAAAGTGATTTTCTACACCATTAATAATACTTGCACATCATCTCCCAAGTCATTACAAATATATTAGCACAACACATTCAATGTCCTACATCATAAAATGAGTGCTCTGTAAATCATAAATAACACATACAATGTAAATGATGAGCATCACTTAATAGTAATCATCACACAATATATCAGCACATGAGTGATAACATAATTACAACAATCATCATAGAATACATTAACCCAAAACTATAAGAAGGAATATGCCTAATGTTATGCAAATCCAACTAAGCTGATATGTATATCTCCTTAACCTAACTAGCACATGTTCTAAATGCACCAAAGCAAAGCTTTCACACCAGAATGTTCCCAGACCTTTTGTTTTTGCATGTTACATATGTTCTTGCTATGTAACTTTATTTAATTTGCCCCTCCAATGGTCCTACCTCCACCACCAGCACCGCTACTATAGCTGCCACTATCACCTTCCTGGGCATAGACAAGACCCCCACCCCACAGGCAGCCGCTCTCACTATGGAGGTGAAAGAGCCTGATATGTATGAAGAATAAAACAGAGACACAATTTACGCATGGAGACTTTTTCCAAATTAGCACGCAGGTTCTGGAGCTGGAGGGTATTGTAAAGTGAGAGAAAGTTGGCGATTTGACAGTTTGGAGAGCAGGTTGTTACTTATTTTATTGATTTATATTACTTTACATTTCATTTTACCACACATATAAATACTGATAACACATAATATACATACACATAGAGTAATACTACACTAACAGCCCAATTAAATTCCCTTAATGTGTAAAACCGTAGCCCTTAACGTAGCCACCAAGACTTACACTATTACATTGGCTGCGTAAAGCAACCCGCTAATGATCTGGCGTTACAGACGGAAAAACCCTATGGAACGTTGAAATATGAACTCAGCAGATGCAAATTCTTTTATCTGTCAAGCCGTAACTGTTACGTTTCCATTAAATTGCTACGAATCCACTGGCGTTCAAACTCGTAACTCGCAAATGGAGACAAAAAGCCAACGGGTACTAAAGAGGACCCTCAAGGGGGCTAAAGTCCTATTCATAGCACTGTAAATGCAAATATACACACACTACTGTATTTTCAATTAAATGGAAAGTGATGTTAGGTATTCAAATTAATAGCACAACATTCTCAAGCTTGCAAATCTATAATATAAAATATTTTTATTTCTGTTTAATTTCCGTGTTATATCGATCCCGGCAATCAATGTGTTAATACATATAATGGAACTTGCATGGACTAGAATATTATATTTACTGATTTATTAATATTACGTTATTTCTGGAATGCAGGTCCGATCGAAATTCATAATTGAAACCCGTGAGGCTTTGAAATCTAACCTCCATTTTTCAGTGACATAATAATGACACTCACATTTGCCATTGGCTCCGTCTAAACCCGTAACTACAGGTTTGACTAATTGATCATGTTCAAGGCCGCACATCCAACTTGTGCAAGAATGGTTTACGGGTTACAGACCGTAACTTGAGGCATGGTTCAATTTAATAGCTCTGCAACGCAGCCGAATTTCAAGCCTGCAGCCTTTGCGGGTGTGCAGATGCCACTATGGGCTTAGAATTTAATGGGGCTGATAGATACACATATAGCTGTGTTTTTTATAACATATAAAAAACACATAAAACATGCATTTGTTTCATCATATACATACACATACACTTTTTTTTATTTATCTTTATTTTAATTTTGGGATTAATTATGGAGGGAGGAACAAGAAGGAGAGGAGGGGAGAGGTGGGAAGGAAAAGAAGAAAAGGGGAGGAGAGAGTGGAGAGAGACGGGACCTGGGGAGTGGAGTTGAGGAAGGTAGAGGTAGGGAAGGAGTGGCAGGAAGAGAGGTAGTGGAGAGGGAGGGCTAAGACGGTTAGTTTTTGTGGAGGTTGGGAGGTGAGGTAGAGGGAGGGATGACCTCATAGTTATATGCACATTTAGTTTAGGGTCAGAGCAGAGGGGGGGCTAATCTTGGTAGGGTGGTGAGGAGGGACAGGCCTCAGAGAGGGCAGTATTCCCACCCACAGTTGGGAGGACAAGAACCTGGAGGCAAGCACAGCCCCCCCCCAACCACAGGCATGAGAAGATGGTGGTGCCCATCTGTGCCCACACCACTATCCTGTCAATAAGCCATTGTTATGATGACATCCGGGCCAAGGTAAGATTGGTGGTGGAAAAGAGCTGCAAGTGATGGCCCCCAAGTGACTGTACAGTATAAAAAGAGTGGGATAGGGTTCTGAAGGGGCGCCCCACATGTACACCACAGATAACACAAATCCCATGCCGCGGACCAATGAGAGTGATATGTCTGCTCCCTGGATTTCACTAGGCATAGATATATTATCTATACCTCGTCAAATCCAGAAAGCTATATATCACTCTTATTGGTGGTCAGTATTACATGTGTGACAAAGAATCACAGGAAATACATGATATATATAAATTAGTAAACATCCAATAGAGAGTCCATGTATGGGTATGCCCACTGCAACATATGCAGATACATACTCTGAAGGGAACAATATGCTGTGTCGTGTACTAGCCTATAAGGGAACAAATCTCAGCAGCATTTTAACAACTATTGCTGAGAGATCATCACTGATTGCTTATGACACACTCCACAGCAAGTTCTGTAGCGTATGTGTATGCATGTGCTGTAGAGGGCATGCCACAGCAGGAATCAAGATATTGTTAGGAACAAAGAACAACCAAGCTGATAATACAAATCAATGATCACATCTAGCAAATGATAGCTCCACACAATAGCAAAAGTGAAGCATTTAGCTTCAAGTCAACATGATGTCAGATAGGAACACACAGAAATTAAATGATCATTCAATGTTATTACCTCATATACCATTCTTCTCTCATTTCAGCTGGCATGAAGTCTGGGTCCAACAGTATGTGCAGGAGCTAGCACTCTCCCACTAGGATCTGTGTCAGGTAGAGGGGTCAAGGAGAAGATCACAAGTTCACAGGGCCCGGGATGTGAAGAGGAGGACTCACAATTCATGTGGTCAGTGGGGGTTTCTGGATCATCAACCCGTGGCAATTGACCCCACTGGTCTGCTCCTCTCCAAGATAGATTTACCAACTGGCCCTCATTTTGGACTGATACAAGGTCCAAGCCATCACCACCATCCCCCCACCTCCTTAGCACTTCATTGTTGCACCACCACCACCTCCCCCTCTTTCCACAGCCATGCTTGGGAAGACCTCCATCTCCAAGTCCACCATTAGAGGTAGACGCTGGTTTTTATGCAAATATACGCAATTGCAGGGGCTCCAGACCAGCATCTCTTCTCACCAGTCTTTGGTAAGCTGCAACTAGTAGACTCTCTATAGGCCAGTAAGGATTCACAACCAACAGATGGAGTTCTACATGACCAGGCTGCTCCAGGTGGTGCACAAAGTCCAATAATGGCATGTTAATCAAAGCCAGCATTAATACATGTGTTAGTTAAACAGGTCATCCTCTCATCAATAAGTAACAGACATTAGGTCTGCTGACCTTTTTGTCCCCTAAGCGTTGATGGGTACTAATTCAGACATTATGATATCAAATAACAGTTATAATCTGATAACAGATAAGTAATAGCAACTTCCAAAAGGGTTGATTGCTATGTCTATAGTGCTCCACAAGCGATACAAAGAGGACGGTGCAATTAAATATATAAAGTTGGCTTGTGCAGGAATTGGTATGGATAGAGAAAAGCAATGTGGATATTAATCTGAGATTATTCAATGGTCACACCAAATAAAACCACTATGTGGGAAAGTGATGGAAATGAAATGCAAATCGTCTCACTTTGGAATGATATAGTTCTCCAAATAGTATCCTTTCTTCTTCCCGGTTGTGTCCAGAATAGTCCCAAGTGTAATTAAAAAGTGTGTCCTCCAATAAATTCAATCCTGGTTGCGATGCTGCCTTCTCTAGACAAGTACTGTCCACAAAGTACTCCAAAAGCCAAAAAAAAATAAGAAGAGGGGTGAGATAGACAAGCGCAAAGCCAAGCCAATCGTGAATTATGTACATCAAGGTTTATTATAGCAAATTATTAAAACCATTACGCTCACATTCAAGTTATGTATTAGATGTCACGGATATTGTCCTGTCGTCCTTATGTTGCTTGGTGTTTTTAATCCAGACGGCCCGATATTTAGTGTCTCAATAGTCCAATATCCAATATATCAATTGTTACAGGGATACTTTTACAGTTAAAGATAGAAAACAAATAATAGAAACAAGCACACATTTTTGTTCCAACCTTTTTTTATTGAAGACAATAAACAGTAAATTACAACAAGGCGAATTGAAAATTACAGATTCCACAGTACGACTGAGTATAAAAGAATATTTTGGTAGCCTTAAGTACTAAGAAATAGCATCAGGCACATCATAATGAAAACATAAAATAAGGCCATATTTAAGGAAATCCTGCAATCAGTCTGTGGTTTATCCGTTGCCTTCTCACATTTTTACCATTTTTTGTTGATAAATGCAGAGAAGAGTTTCCTCCTCTAGTCTTAAGTTGAACTTTTCCCAATATGTAAAACTGGGAACTAAATAATAAAGTAATGAAATAAAGAATTGGAAAGAAGAAAGAGAAAGACAGAAACAAAAATAAAACATTAGAGAGAAAAAACAGTAAATAGAACAGGGGGAAAGAATGCTATAAATAGCAAGTTTGCCTTAACTGGATCAACTTAGGTCTGGGGTCCCACCGTTCCCACTGCCACAATGGGAGGAAAGCTACGCTGGGAGTCAAGCCAAGGTGTCAATGTTAACAAGAACTGGTGGTATGAATCTATCAAGATATGGGTCAATTTCTCGTTAAATGATAATAAAATTAACTTTGAGGATGATTTCTCCAAAGTTAAGTGTGGAGGACTTCCAATTTTTAGCAATATGGTGTATAACTACTAGGGCAATAAACTGCAAGAGTTTATATTGAGATAAAGTTAATGTGTCTACATGTATACCTAGTAGGCTATTCTCAATGAAGGGGTGAATTGGGGTACGAAATATTTGGGATAACAGTCTCAGCGTTTGCTCCCAGATGTCCTGAACAACTGTGCAGGACCACCAAATATGCAAGAAATCTCCTCCCAATTGACAGCCCCTAAAGCATTTATCGCTAATCGGGGGGTTTATGGTATGCATTCTTGATTGTGTGCGGTATGTCCTATGCAGAACTTTAATCTAGAACTAAAGTAGATTATTTGTCACAGACAGCCTGGACATGGTGAAGGCCTTGTTCCACTAAGCAGGCTTGAGACTCCTACCAAAGTCTTGTTCCCATTTGATCACAAAGGGAGGTTTGGTTGTTTTATCAGACTCTTTGTAACTAGAGTATAAGGCACCCAATATACCTTTAGACAGAGGTAAGTTCTTGCACATCACAGAGAACCAGGTTGATTTTGGAGTGGCCTTGATCCGCCCTATTGATAACAGCCAGTGCCTGAGGTGTTTATAGCTCCAACTTTCTCTGAGCTGAATATTATACTGATTACAAAATTGGATGCAAGAATAGATTCTGTCATTTGTAAACCAGTCATCAAACCTATGTGATTAAGAAACCACCACTGTGTAGATTCCAAATTAAAGACAGTTTCAAAATGTGGAAAGGATCTAATAGATGTTAAAGGGAAAAGAGGAGAGGTAAGTCGATACCTCCTGACCATCCAGTCCCAGGTTGGGAGAGTAAGTTTAATCATTGGGTTAGATTATTTAACTAAAGGTTGTTTAGTATTTGTATGCCAAATAATAGTATCCCACGTATTGGGGTTAAAGTTGCTGATTATCTAAAACCCCCCAGATAGGTTGATGCTTGATTCAGTAATCTATGGGTAAGAAAGCCAGTTGGGCTGCCTTAGCTTAAGGTAAGGGCAAGGAGACCCCATTGGGGTGCAGTGGTTTATTCGCCCAGATAAATCTAAAAAATTGATGTTGCATTCCTTCTAAATCTTGAATGTCAATTGGAATGGCCAAAGTCCTAAATAAATAGAGGATTTTTGGTAAAACATTTATTTTAAACAGTAATAATGCGCCCTGTCCAAGATATATGTAGTTTAGACCAGTTCTGTAAAACAGTCGCTAACTTTCAAAATAATGGGGGGAAATTGACTCAATTCATCTCAGAGATCTTCCTTGTCAAGCACAAATTTTTATGTTATTATCATTATTTTCTGAAGCATGGATGAATAAGATCACTAGTAATTTTTGGGAGTCAATACTTTGATAAATAAACACTGTTGAAGATCACAATTCCATTGGAGGGTTGTTAACCATATGACATGTATTATTAATAATTAATTGATATAGTAACACTAGCTGTTGTTTCAAATAATTATTGGTAATAATCTTGCCACGTGCACAACAGCAATAGCGTGGGACTTAAGACAAGTGTACCCATGATTCCCATTGATGCAGGTGAGTTTCCTGGTGCTCCATTTGCCTCTCCACAGCCCTCTTGTATTTTTAGTTGCCTTCCACAACAACTTAAACACATTAATGCCATACCCCTTTGTCATGATTTGTCCCTATATCACAATGTCCCTATGTCTATAACACCCTGTTCCTTTCATGCTTCATCGGAACATCCAGGGCCTGGCCTGTGCCATCTAATAATAAACCTGTGGAGTTATAGCCACGATGACATCTCACACCCCACTGTATGAGACCCAAGGTTATTGTGTAGATGAGATACCTGCCTAATGAAATGACATAGATGATCACTGTCAGTAATGTGCTGTCATGAGGATCATTACTGTTGTTGAGTATTTTTTGGGATGTGTCTATCATTTTAACAGTCAGTGCTTCAGAGCAGCTGTTGTGGTCCGTGTGTGTTTTATGATTGGTATTAACCTCTTACATACCAATGTCTATGTTAACCTGGACGTTGTAATTTGTTATTTGGAGGTGTATTAATGCTATTTGTTGTTTTAATATATATATATATATATATATATATATATATATATATATATATATATATATATATATATATATATATGTGTGTGTGTGTGTGGATAACAACAATTCCAGGGAATGAACAGAATAAGTTTACTCAGGATAATTATATATGTAGGAAAGGGAATATAAGTGTGTACATATGAATGTTTAATGCAAAATACATCATATTGTTAGAGATAGATGTTGGTTAGATCATTAACAAGAAACAATGAAATATCAATTAAAAACATCTTAACAACAAAACAAAAACAAACATATTGTTCATAAGGTTGCTTAATTGGAATCTAGTCGATAGACCGGAGTGATTTAGAATATGGGCATCATGACAACTTTCATGGATGCCTGCATTTACACACTGCGTGCGCATTTTGGCATAACAAATCAACTTAGCATTCATTGAATGATAGTGTTTGCGACTTCTTAACTGTGTCTCGTCCACCTTGGGAGATCTTATTGTCACATGTGTGCAGTCATAGCATCAAGGAATTGGCTTAGCACCTCGGAAAAGGTGGACTGAGCCATTTTCTCCACAATGCCCTTTGTTGTCTGGAAGCTACCAATTTCTCACCTTGACTAGTGCAACTCTCTCCTTGCTGCCCTCCCCATCACCCATCTCTCTCCACTCCAGTCCATAATGAAAAACTCCACTGGACTCATCTACTAAACTCAACACTCAACATCTGCAGCACCTCTTTGCCAATCACTTCACTAGCTTCCCATAGCTTCCAGAATAAAATTAAAAATTACTAGCTTAACATATAAAGCCCTCAACAATACTGCAACCCTTTATATCTCTGCTCTCGTCTCTAAACACTCCCCTAACCGGCCTCTTTGCTCTGCTAATGTCCTTCTTATTTCCTCATCTCTTATCACCTCCTCTCACTCCTGCCTTTAGGACTTTTCTTTATGCTGCACCTATTCTTTGGAACTCATTACCTCGCTCCACTACCTCTGTTAAAAGAAGCTTATCACATTCAACCTTAACATACACAACACATATATCATTCTTCTATACCTCATCCTTACCCTTAGTTTGAAAGTACTGTGTATGCTTTATTTTAAGCTCAAAGACAGGGTCCTCAATTCTTTTTCATTGTGTTAATATTATTTTTGACATGAACTTACCCTCTACAGCAGCATAATAATGATAAAAGGCCAGGACGTGTATGGCACCTTTGTCATTCCTGGGATAGCTCTGTTCCCAAAGGAAAGTGGATCCAGGCATTCACATAGTACCTCATAGAACTCTATCAGAAAGCTACAAGTTAAGTGATAATACTCATACACTCCACTCTCAGTTAACCTCACTAAATGTGACTCTCCGTGTACACTATTGGTGCACAACACTGGCGCTGGAGCAGGAGCTACGCCTGCTCAGATAGCTTTCCCTCATATCCTGCCATGCCTCCCTTGCCAGCTGCTGCTAGATCTCCTCAAAAGCTACATTGATGACAATATGATACACACTGTTAGGATGTTACCCTATATCCTTCTGTCCCTCTCCCACTAACACTATGCCCTTTTTCTGGCTGTCTAGAATAATACTGTTCAATTGCTGTTCTGAGTCTATGGCCTGTAGTGATTCACCTCCAGCATGGATTCCAGCCCTCCTTCCATTCACACTTACTAGCATCCTATCCACATTTCCACGCTTCTGCCTAACTCTTATCCCAATTCTCACACCTTGGTGTCTAGCACACATATTTCTCTGATATCGTTCAAACTGCAGTCTCAAAACCCTTCTTGTAATAGTTCCCAAGGCCCCCATAGGTGCTGACACAAAATGTGCACATCAGTTTAATTTATCCACGTGGGGGCGTCTTAGTGATGTAACACGCTGAATGGTAGTTAGAGTCAGCCTAGGAGCAAGCTAGTATTTTGGTGGCCTCAAAGATAAAGTGATTTTGGGGAGAAGAATGCAATAATTATGCATTTATTACAACTAATCTAAGCCTTTTTTTATTTAAGAGTTTATTAAGACAGTCTATACTAAATTAGAGATAATTACCTGTATTAGGCTAAAACAAAGCTCCAGGATAACTGCAACACATGGAGTCATTCTTCCCCTTTCTTGTGTAATAAGCCTTCTTAAAAGAGTTTTTCTTATGAGCAGAAAGATAGTGCAAAAAAATACCTATCTTTATTTTGGCGATAATACCTATCTACAAAT
Organism: Discoglossus pictus; assembly: GCA_027410445.1. Taxonomy (NCBI): domain Eukaryota; kingdom Metazoa; phylum Chordata; class Amphibia; order Anura; family Alytidae; genus Discoglossus; species Discoglossus pictus. The sequence continues at coordinate 336,431,545 of CM050166.1, forward strand.
AGCTCTGGTATGGGTATTTCTTAGCTCATAAGGATGAGTAATTTACCATCATAAAATAATTCCAAGGTGGTCAAAATATTCACCTATTATTTTTATGTAAGGAATATATTACCTGTCCCTATCGGTGGATTAAAAAACAAACAAGCAAACTATTTGATTTCTTATATCTCACACAACTGAGGGGTTAACAATGTGCATTGAAAACATAAAAAAGTCCATGTTACAAAAAAAAAAAGAAACCTACAGTACACAAAATAAAAAAAAAGAATTGCAATGTGCACCCAACACCTTAACACACTACACATTCTTGGGGGAATCTCATGGTTCCACCCAGTACCATACCCCCTATGAGACCAGAGATCCCCAGGATTTCCCCATTGATATTACAGTTCATGGGGGGAACCCCATGAATTCCCTCCTCCCATGTGCAGAGAGGAACCCCTGGGGATTCCCTCCACCGGTAACCCCTGATCCTAACTAATCCCATTAACCACAGGAGACTTTTGGGAACATCATGTCACCTAGCTATTAACCCTATGCCAGGGAGGTCTTTAAAAGACCTCTGTGGCACCTAAATATTAACCTCAAATACAGGGGTCTTTAACGGACACTGACACACAAAATTAACTCCTTCCGTCTTTCCATAAGGACCCCTGTAGCATTTATATACTACCCTAGCCATGGAGGTCCTTAAAACTATGCCTCCATGGCATGTACTGTACATCTAATATATAGATCCTAACTGCATATGCCATAGAGTATATGGAGATACAGATGCTAAGTATATATGCCATGGGGGTATATGGAGTATGTATTAAGCCCTAACTTCCATGGGGGATTATATATACCACCATGGTAAACTAACTTAACCTAAGTAAAAAAAAACACACCCTATAATGAAAAAAAAAAAAAAAAAACGCCCATGTTACAAAAAAATACCTACAGTACTAAAAAAAACTATAGTACACGAAATAAAAACATAATTATGATAAAATAAAGAAGCATACATAAATTAATAAATATCTATAAAATAAATTAACCATGGCAAATAAAAACTATATACTTACCTACAATAATGCTCTTCCAGCGATGATACACAATGGGATATCCATGTTGATATACAAGTTACGTCCTCTTTCTTGATTGAAACCAAGCATGTCCTCTTTTTCTGGGACTTGAACATTGCCGTCCACCTAAAAATCTCATCACTCTATAAAAAAACTAACAGTGTTCTTTCAATGCGGAGCTCCCTCACTGTAAATGGCTATTGCTGCGGTTTAAAGGGTTATTTACCTCACTGTAGCTGCTCTTCATGGTGAGAAAGTATATGATTGCATGTTAAAGTTATCTACTTTTTAATTACACTAACAACACCTAAACAATCTCAAGTTTTAGGCCTGTTTACAAACACACTGTAGCCTGCCAACTGACTTGTCCATGATTAATACCATATGCCGAACCATGCAGTGAAGGCTCTGTGAAGACAAAGATTTATAGCAGTTTCCCTTAACTCAGGGATTTAGCAGGAGCAGTTAATTCACAACTGGCCTATTTAGGTGATTGCAGCATTCCATTCTCTGCACAGATGAATTTGTGAAGGGTTAACTCTTTTTTTTGCTTATGCTCACTACACATATCTGTTGCTGTGGATCTGCCTGGGGGCAAAGCAGTGACTTAGACAGAGATGTAATTAATTAATTGAAAAATGCACATATTTAAATCATTCTAAAAGTATTTCAACATGACTTTATGAAATTTTTACAGTGGTATGCTCCAAATTGTGCTGAATTAAATGGCTCTTTAAATAGTATTTTTTTCAGTCTTCAGATTGGCTGAAATATGTGTCAATAATATCAGGGAATCAATATTGTTTTTCATATGTCACCCTGCTCTTTTATGACCTCTGTAGCAAGGGTTAAGTAATTGAGCATAGTGGCATAGTACTTTTATTAGGAGTCCCAGTGGTCAGTTAACTTTAGGTCACTGTAAGGACCTCCATGGCAAATATGCTTAGGATAGGTGTGATGGAGGTGCTTGCAGGACCTCTATGGCATATGTCTTAGATATATATGCCATGGAGGTCCTGTAAGGACCTTACTAGCATGGAGGCATAGTTTAAAATGTCTATAACTGTCTATTTCTTCCCAAACCTAAGAGACCTCCATACATCTAGCTCAATCTGACTCACTCCCACTTCCCTACCACTCTCCTCCACAGACACCCACCCACTACTTGTTGTTTATAAACAGTCAAATTACAATCACCTGGTATTCCCATTTGCAGGTAATATTATTTGACAACTAGACAGAGGTAAAATACTACATACTAGAGCCTCTTCCCTCACAATGACTTTCTACCAGATCAATTCTCTCTCCTACTAAATGCAAACCTTTCTAACTTTGTACATCTTCATACCTAAACTTTCACTTCCTTCTTTACCATCCTAATCTCTATCTGTTATTCTTGACCAGGTTTCTGTCTCTTCCACTCCCTTTATATTTTACATTTGCGAGTTCTTGTAATTTGCTTTTGTATAAAACCACTTTCTAAATAAGACTTTAAGCTCAAAGACAGATCCCTCAATTCTTTTGTAATGTGCTAATATTGTTTTTGCCTTGTACTTAACACCTCTATAGCTCTATGCAATATGTTGGCACATTACAAATAAAGGATAATAATGATAAAAAGGACATTCAAGGACCTCCACAGCCCTGTGGCATAGGGGTTACATTTTGTATGACCTAGGGTCTCACTCCTTGTGTCTCTGCAAAATCCTGCTTGCAAATCTGGTAGTTCTCAGTCCATATACTGTATTGTTGTAGCTGAGCTTGAGGATCTTAAGCATTACCTTGCAGGCATATAAAATAAGTGTAATTGTAGCACTCTCTGGTAATGCTTCTTTTGGGATGGGGATTTAGACTGACCTTTTTTAGCCCCCATTCAGTGGCCACTGTTGAGTTTTCCAAATTTGCTGGCATAATACAAGCAGCATTTTCACAGAATCTCCTTGTAGGATTTTGAACAGTTCGGCTGGTATTAAATCAACACTTGCAGCAAGGATTCCTACTCTCACTTAACACTCCAAGATGGCTGGCTCCAACTCATTGGACAAACTATTGAGATTATCAATGATGTTAAGATTCTTCCTGTATAGATCTTCTGTGTATTCCTGCCACCTCATCTTTATCTGATCTACTTCTATTTAGGCCCTACCATTTTTGTCTTTTATCATGCCCACTTTGGCATGAAAGGTTCAGTTGAGATCCCCAGTTTTCTTGAAGGGATCTCTTGACTTTCCCATTATGTTATCTTCTTCTATCTCGTTACATCACTCATTATAGAATGTCTCCATGTCTCTTCTTGATATTCTCTGGAATTCTGCATTCAGTTGGATAAATATTTCCCTATCTCTACCTCCTTTAATTTCCTGGGCTACTCTTAAAGCCTCATCAGACAGCAAGTTTGCTTTCTGAGTTTTCTTTCTTTTGGGGATATTCTTTTTTGCAGTTTTCTGTTGCAAACTTTGGTCCAACGTTCTTCAGCTATTCTATCTGTCATGTCTAGTCCTTAAAATCTATTCTTTACCACCACTGCACATTCACTGGGATATTATTTTTTTTGTATATGTTTGGTCTGATGGTTTTCCCCCCTTTGCTCAGTTTATTTCTGAACGTTGCATTAAGAAGCTCCTAATCAGAGCCACAGTAAGCTCCAGGACTTGTTGTTTGCTGACTGTATATAGCTCCTCCATCTTTGGGTACAAAGTATAAAGTCAATCTGATTTCTATATTGTTGGAAGTGGGTGTTTACTATGACCAGATAATTATCTTAACATAATTCTACTAATCTCTGACCTGCTTAATTATGGACTCCAATGTCAAACTTGTAAGTTATTTCAGGTATGTTTTGTTTCCTTACTTTAGCATTCAAATCTACTATGATGAGAGTAACACAGTTTCTTGGTGTTATATCTAGGTGGTGTAGAATATATGTGAAGAATTGGACAACTTTAGTGTCTTCAGCATCTATTGTGAGAACATTGTATCATTGTGATCTTAAATGGCTTGCCTTAAACTTGAAGTTATTCTATAATTTATTGGGTTATAACAGAGCACTACTTTGGCCAACCTTTGATTATGAGGGCCAATCTAATTTTTCCGCAGAATTCTTGACCAAAGTAGAAGATCTGGTGGTTGTCTGATATGAAAATGTGACATTTAAGTCCATTTGAGTTTACTAATTTCCAGGATATCAATATTTAATCTTGACATTTTATTTTTGTCCACGTCCAGTTTTCCCTGGTTCATAGTTCTAACGTTCTAGGTTGCTCTGCTGAATTGTTTTTTCAGCATAGCCCTCTTGACTTGTTCTGTCAGCAAAGTCCTCTCAACTTTGGACCAACTACTTCGTCAGATCTGGTGTTACTTGCCCTCTGCTCTTCCTAAGGAAATTGGTAGGTACCTTCTGACCTGTGGGACTCATCTTCCTGTGCCACATTGTTAAGTATCTGGTTATACATAAGGTTTAAAAAATAAAAAAAAGATAGTGCAGTGGGTTGCCAGTTCCTTCTTCAGTGGAGCACACTTTGTCTGACCTCTTGCTATGATCTGCCCATCTCGGGTGACACTCCATGATATAGCTCACAGCTTTATTGAGGTAGACAAGCTCCTTCACCACAACAAGGTAGCATTCCAGAAGGGGAGACAAAATTAGTGAATACAAATCCTAAATCAGATTTCCTGAACAGCTAAAAAAAAAGAAAAAAAACAAAAAACAGCTTCGCTCTACTGAACAATGTGTCTACAGTAGTGATGTCGCGAACATAAAATCTTAGGTTCGCGAACAGCAGACGCGAACTTCCAGCAAATGTTCGCGAACGGGCGAACCCGGCGAACCGCCGTAGACTTCAATGGGCAGGCGAATTTCAAAACCCACAGGGACTCTTTCTGGCCACAATAGTGATGGGAAAGTTGTTTCAAGGGGACTAACACCTGGACTGTGGCATGCCGGAGGGGGATCCATGGCAAAACTCCCACAGAAAATTACATAGTTGATGCAGAGTCTGGTTTTAAGCCATAAAGGGCATAAATCACCTAACATTCCTAAATTGTTTGGAATAACATGCTTTAAAACATCAGGTATGATGTTGTATCGATCAGGTAGTGTAAGGGTTACACCCGCTTCACAGTAACAGACCAATCTCCCCGTTTAATGCACCTCAAACAACCTCAAACAGTCGATATTAGCCTGTCCTTCAGATGGAAGGCTCTGGAAGGGAGTGTATGCTGCTGATTGGCTGGAATGTGTCTGCTAACTGTGAGGTGCAGGGTCAAAGTTTCCTCAATGATAAAGTATAGGGGGCGAACCAAAAAGCGCATATGTTCGCCGTCCGCTGCGAACGCGAACACGTCAAAAACGCTGCGAATAGTCCGCGGGCGAACTGTTTGCGACATCTCTAGTCTACAGTAAAATAGCTAATTTCTATTTAAAAGACAATCACACTACCGTGCATGGCATGCCGTAAAACAAACAATACATAAAACACTTAGTTTTAAACATTAAAATGCTGTGTAAAAGAGCTTGCAATCTGCTGCTTGCAATGTGGCAAATATATGTCTTTTTTACTGACTTTAAAATTGTTATTGACCATAAGTAATTTTTTAAAAGAGAAACAGTTGAAGACTCCTAGCCCAGATTTTGGTGGAATGTTGTTCAAATCAGAATTAAATTAATGGGGCCTATTTATGTAAATAATTTATTATTTCTCTTAGCTAGGACATTAAAAGTTCAGCAATGTGAATTTGTACTCTATGATGTACATTGCAACACATTGCAATAAAAAATGTAACTGTCTAAACAATCTTGAAAAGTAATCAATTACCTCCTGTGACAAGGATGACCGTGTAGAACCGTGGTATCTTGAGAGAATCAATAGGTAATAGCGTATAGTGCAGCAAACCAGTTTACTAAAGTAAAAAAATAAACTGAAGCAGCAACTCTGCTTAAAAAACGAAAATACAAATCTACATAAATGTACTGACTGACATACGGGAACACCCTGACTAGCCCTGTGCAGCTTATCTGCTAGAGGTGGAAAACAAGACACAGAGCTGTCTTCTGGTAGGAACTCTGAAATAATTAGGTATATCTGATTATTATATTCACAGTTATTCTGTGTGTTAAATCACACTATTATTATCCATAAAAATATTAGTTATGATTATGATAATAATTACTCATATCTCAGACTCTGAGATATTGTTTCCCACGGATAAACAATAAATATATTCAAGAGGCTCTATAGATTAATGGTTACAATGTTTATTAAAAATACAATTATTACATTACATTAACAATGCATGACCTATGATAATACTATGAACAACACATCTCTTAATATCTTAGCAGAAAGTCGTTTTACCATTATAATGTACTGGCTATGGTGTAGTGTATTATGTCCATGTGTGTATTATACATTACCAGTACCCAGATATGAAACCAAGGAGGACTTCTTGGAAAGAGAGTCAAAGGAAAATAGACAGAGCTGTTCTTGATGTGCTCCTTATATTTAGTATTAGAATGCCACCCCCATACTCATATCCTTTGCCTCTTACTGGTCAGTTTAGGTTTACATGTCTACACAAAGCCACCTGACTGGTCAGCTGCACACACAAAGGGCTCTTACAGCCACATGGTAAACTGGATGTATCCGGTATTTCCAGAACACCCCTGCGTATCGTTCTATGGTCATTTAGACCACACTGTGCTAATCAAAGCTATCGCCATCTTGTGTTCATTTGGCAAATCCATCCACTGTTAGAGAGATTCATCTCTAAAGGGTAGGGAATATTGATAGCCTTTCAGCTATATATTACAGCTGATAATTATTTCCCTATTTCTGAGCAAGGCGTGTTGCAACATTCCCCCCTGTTGGCAATGAAAGACATCTGTACCTTTTCATTCCAATAGAAGCTTAAGAAAAATGAGTATAAGAGTGAGTATCGGATTCAACTATGGTTCTCCAGATGTTATCCGCTGTCTGCTGATGTTGAACAAAACCTGTTTGATCCTTGTGGATCAGATCTGGGAGGAATCCCGAGATCCTATCTGCAATAATTTTGGCTAGCAGTTTAAGGTCCCCATTTATAAGGGATATAGGTCGATAATTCTTTGGGTCTAGTGGGTCCCGGCCTTCTTTGGGGAAGACAATTAAGTCTGCCCTGTTTAACTCCGGGGGGATCGGTTCCCCGTTAAGGATGGAATGAAACAGTTGTCAGAGATATGGTGCTAGAATATGCGCAGAAGACTTGTAGTAAGAGTTGGTAAAGCCGTCAGGGCCAGGGGCCTTCCCTGGTTTCAAGTTGTTGATGGCTTTTAATATCTCCTCTACTGTTATGTCTGAGTTAAGTGTAGCTGCGTTCTGGTCTGAGTCTTTGGGAAGGTCGCAGGAATCTAGGTAAGACCTGAGAAGTAGTGATGTCCCGTACAGTTCGCCGGCGGACTATATGCAGCGATTTTTGCATGTTCGCGTTCGCAGCGAACGGCGAACACATGCGCTTTTGGGTTCGCCCCCTATTCTTTATCATTGAGGAAACTTTGACCCTGCACCTCACAGTCAGCAGACACATTCCAGCCAATCAGCAGCATACACTCTCTTCCAGAGCCTTCCATCTGAAGGACAGCAACCCAAAAAGCCCTTTTTAGGGCTAGAACATCATTTATTTTATTTTATAATTTTTTCTGTGTAGTCTAATTGCATATGCCTGCCTGCCAGCACGTGTGTGTGACAGGCTAACACCTAACAGCTTATATTGTGCTCAGTGAAATAAAACAACACTTTTTTGATTGTAATAGATTGAATAGCAATTGCCTGTCTACAGGCATGTGTGTGAAGCCTATGGCATCTACTCTGCCAACTTTTGCCAGTGCACAGTGACACTCATATCTGGTGCAACCGTAGTGTAAAGTGACATAAAACCACACTTTTTTGACTGTAATAGATTGAATAGCAATTGCCTGCCTACAGGCGTGTGTGTGAAGCCTATTGCATCTACTCTGCCAACTTTTGCCAGTGCACAGTGACACTTATATCTGGTGCAACCGTAGTGTACAGTGACATAAAACAACACTTTTTTGACTGTAATAGATTGAATAGCAATTGCCTGCCTACAGGCGTGTGTGTGAAGCCTATTGCATCTACTCTGCCAACTTTTGCCAGTGCACAGTGACACTCATATCTGGTGCAACCGTAGTGTACAGTGACATAAAACAACACTTTTTTTACTGTAATCGATTGAATATCAGTTGCCTGCCTACAGGCGTGTGTGTGAGGCCTACAGCGCCTACTCTGCCAACTTTTGCCAGTGCACAGTGACATATCTGGTGGCACCTTAGTTTGCACGCGCAGTGCCCCAAATTTGAAGTGGGAGGACCGACCAAGCATCTTTTTCCATCTCCCGCTTCCAAAAATCCATGCCATATACACGTCCCCTGATAGTGGACGTAACAGGGATTAAACCGATAGGAATAGTACTACTTAACAGTATACACCTTATAATAACGCAGACAGAGGCAACGCGTATAATCTTCCATGCTGTGCAGTGGAAGCCCCCAGACTCTGACCTGTGTATAATATTCCATGCTGGGCAGTGGAAGCCCCCAGACTCTGACCTGTGTATAATATTCCATGCTGGGCAGTGGAAGCCCTCAGACTCTGACCTGTGTATAATATTCCATGCTGGGCAGTGAAAGCCCCCAGACTCTGGGAGTCTGAAGAAGAGGAGTCAGAGGAGGAAGGTGGCTTTGAGGAGGTGGAAGACCAAACACAGCAGGTGTCCCAGGGGGCTTGTTGTCACCTTTCGGGGACCCTTGGTGGCTGGGTGGAGGAAGAGACCTTCAATGACATCAATGAGGACAAGGAACGGGACATGGCTAGCTTGGTATCCAACCTTGTGCAAATGGGGAGTTTGCGGTTGTGCAAAGGGACTGTTTGCGGTTGTTTGAGGTGCATTAAACGGGAAAATTGGTCTGTTACTGTGAAGCGGGTGTAACCCTTACACTACCTGATCGATACAACATCATACCTGATGTTTTAAAGCATGTTATTCCAAACAATTTAGGAATGTTAGGTGATTTATGCCCTTTATGGCTTAAAACCAGACTCTGCATCAACTATGTAATTTTCTGTGGGAGTTTTGCAATGGACCCCCCTCCGGCATGCCACAGTCCAGGTGTTAGTCCCCTTGAAACAACTTTCCCATCACTATTGTTGCCAGAAAGAGTCCCTGTGGGTTTTGAAATTCGCCTGCCCATTGAAGTCTATGGCGGTTCGCCGATGTTCGCCCATTCGCGAACATTTGATGAAGTTTGCGTTCGCTGTTCGCGAACCCAAAGTTTGATGTTCGCGACATCACTACTGAGAAGATTCGCGTTTGGTTACAGCTTTGTGGAGTAAATCGAGCTATAGAAATCCGCAAAAGTTTGCTTGATGAAATTTTGGCTAACCGTTATCTGCACCTTTGCAGTTCTGATCCACAATATCTTAGTCTGTGCTATCTTAGACCGCAGATTCCTAGCTAATAGGAGTCTGGCTTGTTGGCTTTGGAGTAGAATAAATGCTTGGTTCATCTAAGGGCTTTCTCCGTTTTGTGAGAGAGTACTGCGTCTTACTCTAGCCGACACTGAACTATCATCTAGCGAAGACTGGAAGAAAGGCATAATTGGTTCCTTGACTCTAAGTCATGCAGCTGGGTGGTAAGTTCCTGCTCTTTGAGTTTACGTTGCTTTTTAAAAGCAGAAGCCAACCTAATGCAGTAGATGTAGATCCTTTTCAATTTGTTCTGACAGCTCTGGATGAGCGAGTAAGAGATCATTTAGTTTCCAAGCATACGGTGTGGATATATTTAACCGTAGGTCAATGTCTATGCTCACCACCGCGTGATCCGACCTGGGGCATACCCATATTTCCGCCCTCTTTGATCGATCAAACAATCACGAAGCTATCAAGAAGGTATGGATCCCCGAATAAGATCCGTGGGTGTGGGAAAAATATGTATACTCCCTTCTGTGTGGGTGGTACCCCCTCCAGGCGTCCACCAGGCCCAAACCGTCCAGAGCCTTCTTAATTTGTCTTAATTTGTTCGAAAACCGATCTGTGGCCTGCATACCCGTGCGGTCGAGGACTTGATCAAAGGTTAGGTTGATATCCTCTCCCATCTCCATCGTGTTGCCAGAGTGAGGCTCCAAAAGCCTCAGGATATGCAGTAGTGATTTATGTGGTGCACTGGTGGGAGCATAAAAGGAGATGAGGGATATATTAGTCTCCAGGACTGTTCCATGGAGTATTACATAGTGTCCATCTTTATCCACTACTTTAGACTCTAACTGGAAGGGGAAGTTGCGATGAATCAGTATCGAGGCCCCCGCTTTTGTGGTAACCTGGGTAGAGGAATAACAGGTGGGATAATCCCTGCTACGATAATTTGGTATATGTTTGCGAGCAAAATGTGTTTACTGCTTGAATATAATCGATGGCTTAAAATCTTTGTAGTACATAAAGGCCTACCTTCTTTTGAACTGGGAATTAAAGCCCTTTACGTTATGAGTCATAAAGGTAAAGTTAGCGTCAGCCGGTCTAGCCATTACAAGTGTATAGTGTGGGTCCTGTCATCTTACCTTGTCCTGTAGAGGACCCAACAAGGAGAGAGAGGCCGGGAGGGAACCAGGACCCCACCTGAAAGCCAAGTACGGCCCACATTGGCACAGAGATGGAGAGAGTACACCAGAGGGAAAAGAGGGAAAAGGACAAAAGTTAATAATAATAATAAGTAATAACAACTTTGTAACTTTTTGCAATTAGTAAAACTAAACATTCATAGAAACACAATGAATCCTTCAAACACATCTTTCGTCACCAGTAGTCTATCCTGGCACCTCGGGGACGGATGAGTGGACCTGCCACTCTTCCAAAGGACCCCAATAGGAGGGGTTGGTAAATTCCAGGGGAGGAACAGGGAGAGAAAACAACAAATCACAATATGAGGGGGAGTATTTCCGGATCTAGAAATTCTTGTGTAATAAAAACAATTGAACCAGCAGGCAAATCATCCCTTAGGGAAATAAAGCATTGGAGCTTAAAAATAGGTAAAAAAAACTTGATATTCAGTCTCAAAAAACTTGATAGAAAACCTTCTATAGTTCCAAGAGGAGCAAGATTCAGTACAGCCGCACTCTTGTCTTTTTTGGCTGTCCTTTGGTCACAAGCCACTTGTATCTGGGTCCTCTGAGACCACCTCGTTCCACGCCTGGGTGGGCCGTGTCTGGGGTGAGGATGTGAGGCCTACAGCTGTAATCTCAGTTGTCTGAGCCCAAGCTTTATACGGGACAGGTGACCATTGCTGCTTGGGGTTGGGACCTGGCCTTTCCCGCCGGGGGTCTGGTCTCCCGTCCCCTTCTTCTTCCGGGACCATGTTAAGAAATTGGAGGATTGCCCAGCCGTCTTCAAGTGAGTGGGCAAAGTATGATTTGCCCTTGTACAGGAATACCAGGGCAAAGTGGAAGCCCCACCGATACTGAATGTTGTGTTGAATCAGCACTCCCAAAACCGGTTCATGTCTGTGCGCTTGGCCAGCGTGATGGGGGAGAGGTCCGCGAATATAAGAAGTGGAGGGTTTTGGGCTGCTGCTAACACCAAGTCTCTTGTTTGTTGCCAAGGAAATCAGATGATAACGTCTCTGGGCACCTCCAAGTTTCTTGTCGCCCGTAGGGCTCTATGGGCCCTTTTAATTTCCAGCCACGAGGCTGGGATCTCTGGTAGGATCATTGCTTCAGACCCTGAACTGCTCTGGAAATCCCTCTCATTCTTACGTTATGGCGTCTCAAGCGGTTCTCAAGGGCTTCGTACTTATCCTCCAAGGCCGTTATGCGAGAAGAGTTCTGATGAATCTCCTGCCTATTCCGCTCTTGTGCCATAACAATCTGATTGGTGGTCTCTTCAAGCAAGTGGGTCCTTTGGCCCAGTTCATGAATATCTTTCTTGATGGCAACAACTATTTTGGTCATGTATGCTTGCAATAGACCCTCAATCTGGGCTAAGGAGCTTTTAGAGAGGTTGAAGGGTCTGATGCCACCTCCTTCGTTGCCCCTGGTCATTTGCAAAAACCTGTAATTCTCTTTGTTGGTAGGGCTCTCTTATTTCTCCCCATCTCTTGCCGTCTTGTTACGTGTAGTGAATTGAACATTGGATCAGAGTGGCTGGATGTTCGGGGTCCCAGCAGGCGGTCAAAATATTTTAGTAAGTCAGCTGTTTAGTGATAGTACGGTTGCCAGTTATAATTTCCTGTGCTGCTGTGCAAGTGATCCATTAGTACCCCCCTCAGAATGAGATTAAGTCCCAGGGGCTCATTGCTTTAGGCATTGGCCTCAATGGACACATGCCCTTGACATATAAAGAAACGTAGTATATAAGGTGTTGAGGAAACAGCCAATCAGGCTCCCCAATGGCAGTTTAGCAGGATATAGTCCCGGACAAAAGTAATAAGAAAATGGCTTTTTTTGGTATATTGTGTGTTACCACTGCAGTGAGATATTATGATGATTGTAAGAAGGCCAGTAAAGGTGCAAACAGTGCAAATATAGTCCAGCAGTGCCCCTCTAGTACTCTCAATGTTGGGGGATCTTTTAGAGAAAGCACATTTAATTGCTTATTATTCTTATGTATTGTTCTGGGTTCCGCAGCTGTCCTTTTCAACCCAGTTACGTGTCAGGCAATCAGGTAGATGATATTAGTTATGGACTTAAGTATGCTTGTATGAGGACCTCTGGAGTATTAGCAGGGCAAGCTTTTGGCTTCCCGTTCTGCTGTCTGGTTGTCAGGTTGTACCTATTCTGGGCTCTGCTCTAGTGCTGGCTTGCCCACAGGGGGTAATGGCTTGGGAGGTTCAGGACTTTGTCCCACTTGGGTGCAATTGGGCTCTCTTGGCTTTGCCTCCCCTCACTGGATCCCCCACTGTACCTTGCTCCTGACAGTGGCAGCTTCTGGCCTTCATCTGGGCAGCCGTCTCTCTGTTGAGCCACAAAATGGCAGCCGCAAGCTTTTTGCTACCAGCAATGGCGGGGTCTAGGCGCCATCCTCCATGCCCCTCGCCTCCCGGGCTCCGCCAGACATCACCAGGGGTCCTCCGGAGGCCCAGTCCAGGTCTGCTGCCTCATTACCTCCTTGCTCCTGACAGTGGCAGCTTCTGGTCTTCCTCTGGGCAGCCCTCTCTCATTTGCTCCAAAAAATGCCGGCCGCGTTTTCGCAGGCTTTTTGCTCCCAGAAATGGCGGGGTCTAGGTGCTGTCCCCCATGCCCCTCACCTCCTGGGCTCCGCCAACCATCACAGGGGTCCTCCGGAGGCCCTGTCCAGGTCCGCTGCCTCACCACCTCCTCCAGGCGGCGTTCGGTGCCAGGGGTCTCGTTCTCCTGTCCCCGCCGCGGTGCACTTGGTAAGCCTTTCTCACTCTCTCCTTCTCTGGGCCCTGATGAGACTGGAGCTGCGGCTTCCTCTTGAGGTGCCCCAATCCTCTATCCTCCGTTCTTGACTTCCAAAGCCTGCTTGGGGGGATAGCAACATTAGTGAAGCATTGTTTTAACAATACTAACATTTTTAAATCTGAGGTATGGATGAGTAACAGAGGTCAACTTTGTATCAATGAGTATATTAAACCATTACATAAAGCTTTGTAACATGCAACTTTTATTTAAAGTACTGGTAAACCACATGTGTATTGAATCCATAGGAAGGCAAACAGTAAAAAAAAAACTTAAAACTTTTTGTATCAAAGGAGGGGGGAAATTTTTTACTTCCTGATCCCATTAACTGGCGATTGTATTACTCCCTGGATCAATGATCATCCTCCTACTAACATGAACCCTTTATTATATACAATGAAATAACTTTTCAGAACTTTGAAAAAGACATTCCAATATTTTTTGTTTTTGTATGTCCAAGTGGTTTCATTAAAAAGAGATCAGCAGACTTTTAATTTTGTCTATGGGATATAACCACTGTTTATTGTTGTTGTTTTTTCAGTTTTTGATGTTATTGTTGATGTTTTTGAAAATTGGACATAGAGTTTGTGAAATAGTTGAGTAACATCAAATTTCGTTCTCGAAATAAAACCACTGTTCTCTATGTTTACAAAACCTTATAGTCCACAATGTTTTTGGTAAAAATGCATCCATCGTGTAATAGTGTCAAACTTTAATATCCTCTGGATATGTGCACCTTCCAAAAGCAACTTAGAGTTGTCCATGTGCAAAAACAGGTTCCTGTAAAAAAATACCCACAGACTTAAAAGTTTGTCCATGGGATTTATTTATGGTCATGGCAAATGCCATGATAACTGGAAATTGTCTAATTTGAAGGACAAAAGGCAAACCACTCTTACTTGGAGCCAAATCAATTCTTGGTATAAAAACTTGTTCACCTTTATGGGTACCATTCATAATTTCTGCATGTATGAAATGATCTTTTAAATCCTGCACAATTAATCTAGTGCCATTACAAAGTCCTTTTTTTTGGATTCATATTTCTCAGTAGCATGACAATTGTGCCTTTTTTCAAATCCAAAACATGTGGTGGCATTTCAGATGGTGTTAAAGAATTGATAAATTCTATACTAAAGTTAGATTGACTGCCTTTATGACCAGCCAGAACTAAATCTGCACTGTAATAATTTTTTTTGGGGTGCGTCGATGATTTTTAAAATGTTGTTATTTAGATTCAAGGCATCTATATTTTTGGATGTTAATATCACTTTGTCTGCAATGTCTGAGTAATCGTCGTTATTGATAGTGTTTAGAAAGATTGCTGATATGAGTGATTCCTTGCAAACCATTTTTGATGGAATTTCTACCGTATCATCCGGTAAATGATTTATTTGTGGATGTTTTCCTTCTCCAATTTCTAATTAGCTAATCATTGAATTCCTTTTGGCTTTTAGATCTCATATTTAATTCTAATTTGAGGTGTGTAAATATTTTCCACAGTTTACTTATCTTGATACATGTTTCAATGATGTAAGTCCTATTTCCATGTAGCACAACAGGTAATGTTTGCCTAAAATCTCCTCCTAATAATATCACCTTTCCACCAAATGGCAAATTATTATCCATCACTTCTTTTAATAATCTATCAATACATTGCAAGTCATGACATGACATCATTGTTCCCTCATCTATGATAATTAATATAATTTTTTTTTAATTTTTACTTGTAAAGAATTTAGTCGAAAATCTGACACTGATGTTTCTAAATGGAAACAGGCAGTTTAAATCCACTATGAACAGTTCTGCCACCTTCTAACAAAAGTGCGGCAATTCCAGTTGTTGCAAATGGCATTGCTATTTGACCCTGTGCTTGATTGTAACTCATCAAACAATTGTACAGATAAGTATTTCCTGACCCACCAGTGCCATCTAGATAGAAATAACGGGCTTTGACTTGTAGATAGGAATCAATAATCCATTGTTTTGTGAGTTTGTCCCAACATAAAATAGAATTAAAATGATCCCGAATAGCAGTTTGTGCCATTTTATATTCCAGCATAGAAATATTGCTTCTAACACAAACGTTACTATTGGGATAACTTTGCAATTGTAATTTTGGTTCCCATCCTGGTTTACCATTTGGAAAGAAAATGAGACATGTCTTTGGATCCAAATGACAACTTAATATATTTATGCTTATGAAAGGTTGGTCTTCATTGCGTGGATATATTCTAATATCCCGCTGAAAAGGTCGTTCACCATCCTCAGTTTTAAAGACCATGGCAACCTCATTTACTGTTGGCATTAATAATTTAAGTATTTGAGAATGTTGCTATTGTTCTTTTTAAAACTCTGCTAATTGTTTGTATGCTTGACTGTATGGGTTGTTGGCCCATTTATCCAGCTGTTCAAAGACTATGCGCATACACTGTTTATTTTCTGGAAGTGTCATCCTTTGTTTAAAAGCTTCCGTTGTATCTAAGACATATAACTGTGCATATTTCCTTTGCTCTCCTCCTTGTGGGTGTAAATGTGAAGTGCGAAGGTAAATTTATCCTTGATCTCTAAAACAATATGGACCATGTCCTGGGACATTTTCTGCTAATGTAGCACCCATAGAAGCAAATGAAATTGCACTGTTCTAAGACCTGAGTTTTTTATTTTTTTATTTGTATAATTTATAATATAAAATGTTGGATCACTCATTATACTTTGTAAATAATCAGGAAATGTGTGTCTTTGTGGAAGTCTTACCTTTCCTTACTGATAGCAACTAATAAAGTCTCCGTCGGTAGGCCACACAAAACTGAGAAACCACATTGAGTAATACACAATAATGAGTGTCTACTGTTAGTGCTATAATTAAAGCACTATCCTGAGCTTCCCCAACATAGCTATCACTACAACTTTCTATATCTACATTGGTGTCATGTGTATGAACATTGGGGTCATGAGGCAATATTGGGTCATTAGGCAATGTTTCATAGACATTTTTTTGTTTACTTTTTCTTTTCTTTGACGCTCCAGCACACTCACTTTGTGCTTTCTTACTCATTTTTCTTTTTTCTTAAATGTCTCTGTCTGTCTTCTTCTCTAAAGCATTGGGAAGTCGCGGGGGACTGTGCATCTCTACACCTTTGCTTCTTTTCCCTTGCCGCTCTTCTTTTGCATCCAATCCTGTCTTCTCCGTTGTTCTTCATTGTAATCTGTAATTGTAAATACAGGTGTCAAATATAATGTTTTTTTGTACTGTACATATTGTTTTTACCTGCAATGAAATACCTAAATAGCAGTAATGAAAAAGTAAAAGTATTTGAAAAGCATTTGTAATTTTTACATGAAATTAATTAATCACATATATTGATAAATAAGTGATTTTTTTATTTTTTGTAATAATTAATTATAAAGTCATTAATAAATGAACATACATTAATTAATTAATCAATAACTGTCATTAATTGTAAACATAAAGAGGTAATTATGTTTTCCTAAAGAAGGGCAAACACAAAGAGCTATGAGCAAAGTATAGATTGGCCTTAAAGTAATGTGTAATTTTGTTATTTAATTAATTAATTAATAAATCTATCAGCTTATGAGGTGTAATTTGCATTATTTAAAAGGTAATTAGGTAAGCAGATATGTATGCATAACTATTTTTTTTTATTATTAATGAATAATTAAATACTAAATGAATATAGGTTAATTAATTAATCATTAACTGTCATCAATGCACAACAAAAAGGGCATAATTAAATCATATTCCTGTGAAACTGATCGTTTTGCAGATGAAATCCTGCAGAGCTCACTCTCTGTCTTCAACCAGGTGCAGAGATGAGGAAACTGTAAAATGACATGAAAATAATTTTGAATGTTTGTATTCAAATAATTCCTGACTCATTGAAAGTATTATGTTTAATTGGCATACAGACAAAATATAAATGCTTAATCATCAATATATTCATAAATAAAAGTAGTATAAAATATTGAATGTAGCATGTGGCAGAATCTAAGAGACTGCTTTAAATATGTAAGTGATTTGAAGGTCTTATCCCTTTCAGGTAATCGCAAACACCCCAGACATCTAAGTGCTTTGTAAAATGTACATATTTTTTTTATCCATTATAAATGTTTTTTTTATTGTTTTGTAATTATTATTAATTCAAAGCAATGTACATGAATGAGCAGTAAGGCAGATATATAAGTGCAGGGTCAATTTTTTTTATTATTTTTTATTGCCGCGTAAAATGGTTTTTTTTTAATTTGTAATGATTACTAATTACTAATTAATATATTAATATACGTTAATTTATCAATAACTGTCATCAATCCAAAATAAAAAGACTTAATCCCTTTTTCTTCCATAAGAACATAATTAAATGATATACCTGTAAAGGTGATCTTTATGCTGTTCAAAGGCTGCAAACATCACTCTCTGTGTTCAGTCAGCTGCAGAGATGATGAAACTGACAAATGACATAAAAAGCATTTGTAATGTTTGTATTCAATTAATTCATTAATCATTAAGAGAATCATGTTTAATCGGCATACATGTAAAACATAAAGGCCTAAGCCTGGATACATTCATAAAGACATGCAGTATAAAAAATGAAATGTAGCAGGTGTCATAATCTAATAAAGTAATTGAAATCTTTAACTATTTGAGGATCCTATCCATGTCAGGCAATCAGCAGCAACACGGATATGTCAGTGCATTGTAAAATATACATATTGTTTATGGTCAGTTTAAAATGTATTTATTGTGTCTAATTATTACTAATTAATAGTTAATTAGGTAATATAGGTTAATGATCAGTAATGCAGATATATAAGTGTAATCTGAAAGCTATATTTTTTGTATAGCATTGTAAAATACATATTTATTTTGGATAATGATTACTAATTACTAATTAATAAATGAATGTACAATAATAATCAATTAATCAATGAATAAATGTATTATAAAGAGCTAAGCATTAATATATTAATAAACTAAAGGCATTGCAAAATAGACAATAGTTGTTGTTCATAATGATTAGTAATTAATAATTCATAAAATAATATAAATTAATAATTAATTAATCAATGAATAAATATATTAGAAAGAGGTAAGCATTAATATATTAAACTAAAGGCAGTTTAAAACTAACATTTTTTTTGATATGATTACTAATTAATTATTAATAAATTAATTACATGAATAATTAATTAATCAATGAATAAATATATTAGAAAGCACTAAGCCTGAATGTATTCATAAAGTAAAGGCAGTGTAAATTATAAGTTTGTGCCTAATTTTTTTAAACTAATAAAATATATATTTTTTTAAATAATAATTAATTTATTATTTATTTATTTATTTATGATTAGTAATATAAATGAATATACTTTACTTATTTGTAATTAATATCCAGCAATCAATATCCTTCAGAGCTAACAATCTCTTTGGATTTTCCGGCAGCAGAAAATGTCCACTCAGACTGTTATCACCTGAGGAGAAAGTGTCAGCACTGTGGCAAGGGTGCCCTATGTATAGTCTGAGTGCACAAAACAAAACCGTTGGTTTAGGCGGGAAAGCCGCCATTTCAGAATCGTAATGTGTAAATTTGTAAGTTAGTGTTTTAAAATGGCGGCGATAGTCTATGCCTTACACGGCTCGTAAGCATTTTGCATCCTTCCTATCAGTGTGTTTTTCTACCTCGTACGTGGCTGGCTGTGTTTTGCGCGCTTCGTGGTCATGTAGCCTCATTTTCATTTTATTCCGCAGCCATTTTTTTTTTATCGCTTTGCAGATTTTTGACTGCCAAAACTAAAAAAATGTGGTTTAAATTTGCGTGCAACCTCACTCCCAGACGTCCTGGCTGTTCCCCCGTGCTATGTGTGTGCTTTATTTGTATTTTTTATGTTTTTTGTGTTTTTTGATTTGAGTGGTTGGGCCGTTAACTTCGTATTTTTCCAACCTCAGCTGCTTGCAGCCTAAGGCAATCCCGAGTTTCCTAAGTGTTTGGAGGCTAAGTCCCACGTTTTTCAATGCCACATCGGCTCACCTCGCTTTGCAAGGCTTGCAAGAGTGCCTTCGGCGCTCATTTTGTCTAAGTCCCACGTCTTTCAATGCTTCAACTGTTCGGCTCGCTACGCGAGGCTTGCAGGCAATGAGCACCTTCGGCGCTTATCGATTAAGTTCTGCGAGTTTTAATGCCTCAACTGCTCGCCAGGCAATGAGCACAACTGCTCGCCTCGCTTATGAGGTGTAATTTGTGTTATTTAAAAGGTAATTAGGTAAGCATATATGTATGCATAACTATTTTCTTTTAAATGAATAATGAATAATTAAATACTAAATGAATGTAGGTTAACTAATTAATCATTATCTGTCAACAATACAAAACAAAAAGGGCATCATTAAAGCATATACCTTTGAAATTGATCTTATTGCAGATGAAATCCTGCAGCGCTCACTCTCTGTCTTCAGTAAGGTGCATCGCCTCACTCTCTGTCTTCAGTTGGCGCTCATCGCCTAAGCGCTGAAAGTTTTAATGTTTCAACTTCTAGCCTCGAAGGCAATGAGCACCTTTGGTGCTTATCGCCTAAGTGCTGCAAGTTTTAATGCCTCAACTGCTTGCCTCGCTAGCTAATTGAGGTTCGCAGGTAATGAGCGCCTTTGGCACGCATCGCCTAAGGACGTCTCGCAGTTTGAAATTTATAATATGTGAATATTCTGACAAACTGTATAAAAAGTAGGACAATATGCTTATCATTTTATACGGAGGTGTGCGGTAATCACGTGTAGTACAGCAAGGAGAAAGGAAAAGTCATATCTGGAATAAATGTGCCTGGGGCAGCATAAAACCCAAATGCGTACTGATAATATATCATAAGGATACTTAGCAGTATGGCAGTTGTGTTTCACATATAATAGTTGTCAAACTGCGATTCGTCGTCACATTTGCGACAAATCGCAGTTTAACAACTGCTCATTGCGCAACAGCCACACATGCGCATTGCGCAATGGTCTGCGCATTGCGCAATGGGCCGCGCAGATGCACTGCGCGCTGATGGCCCGTGCAGACGCATTGCGAGCAGAAGACACAGGAGGAGTAGGGGAGACACACAGGGATGGAGGAGGAAGGCACATAGGAGAGGGGGGAGAGACACAGGGCAGGGAGAGGAGTGAATGAAACACAGGGCAGGGAGAGGAGGGGGGCAGAGACACAGGGGAGAAGGTAGACACACAGGGGTGGGAAAGGACGGGGGAAGAAACACAGGGTAGGGGGGGGAGAGACACAGAGGAGGGGGAAGAGACACAGAGGAGGGTCGAGAGACACAGGGAATGAGAGGAGGGGGGGCAGACAGACACAAAGGAGTGAGAGGAGGGGGTGGGAGAGACACAGAGGAGTGATAGGAAAGGAGAGAGACACCGGGGAGGGGGGGAGAGACACAGAGGCGGGGGGAGAGACAGGGGAATGAGAGGGGGGAGAGACACAGAGGAGGGGGAGAGACACAGGGGAGTGAGAGGAGGGGCTAAGAGACACAGGGGAGTGAGAGGAGGGGGGAGACATGGGAATGAGAGGGGGAGAGACTAAGAGGGGGGAGGGAGAAACACAGATGAGGGGGGAGAGAAGGGAAGGAGGGGGGAGACACAGAGGAGGGGGAAGACACAGAGGAGGGGGGAGAGACACATGGGAATGAGATTAGGGGGAAGAGACACAGGGGAGTGAGGTGGGAGAGACAAAGGGGAGTGAGACGAGGGGGGGAAGAGACACAGGGGAGTGAGAGGTGGGGGAGAAGAAACACAGGGGAGTGAGGAGGGGGAAGAGACACATGGGAGTGAGAGGAGGGGGAGAGACACAAAGAAGTGAGAGAAGGGGTGGAGAGACACAAAGGAGTGAGAGGAGGAGGAGACACACAGGGGAGGGAGAGGAGGGGGAAGAGACACAGGGGAGGTGGGCACAGGGGTAGAAGAGGAAGGGGGGTAGACACATAGGGGAGGGAGAGGAGGGGGGAGAGACACAGGAGAATGAGGGGGGAGAGACACAGAGGAGGGGGAGACACAGGGGAGTGAGAGGGGGAGAGACAAAGAGGAGGGGGAGACACACACGGGTGGAAGAGGAGGAGGGTAGACACACAGGGGAGGGAGAGGAGGGGGAGAGACACAGGGAAGGAAGAGGAGGGGGAAGAGACACAGGGGAGGGAAATGGGGGGAACAGACATGAGGGAGGGGGAAGAGACATGGGGAAAGAGACACATGGGGGAAAATGAGACACAGGGGAGGGAGAGGGGCAAGAGACACATGGGAGGGAGAGGTGGGGAAAGAGACATAGGGGAACAGGGGGGAAAGACACAGGGGGAGAGGGGGTAAAAACAAAGGGGGGAAGGAGACACAAGGGAGGGAGAGGAGGGGGGAAATGAGACACAAGGGAGGAAGTAGACAGAGGGAGAGACTCACAATGAGTGCCAAAGGCGCTCATCGCGAGGCTAGTAAAGTAGAGGGGGAGAGGCTCCCATTGTGTGGCAAACAGCATTGCCAAGATTCACATTTTATTGCCGTCATTTTTGACGGGCAAGTTGCTAGTATTACAAAATAAGATAAACTGAAGCAATTAAAGTTTCTTGTTTTTTATATTTAATTTTTTTGTTAGTTTATTTAAACATTGATTATTATTTTATTCATTCCATTTAATTGCTTTAATAATACTTTATATTACATTTATATGTATGGTGCACATCATGTTGTATGTTTTTTGTAAACATTATATATTATTTTATAACAGTGTTATGAAAAATAAGTACTGGCATATCCCTCTTAATGCTACGCCTTTTAGCGCCGATTCACTATAGCGCTCTTTTTGCTGTAATTCCCCACTTTGCTCTAAACCCATATATATATATGTGTTTTTTTTATACCATTGGACAATCATCTTTGCTATAATGCTGTTTTTTTTTCTCTCAAGACCCCATTTAACGCTCAGAACAGCATCACAACGCTAAGTTAAACAACGTTAAGAGAGACAGCAGAACAGAGAGAGAGACAGAGATAGAGCAAAGTGCCATCCCGAAGAAAGAGAGGGAAAGAGCCACAAGAGACCCCTAATTGCTATCTTCACCATCCAGAGAGAAGCTACAGAATATTTACCTTGTTCCCTTATTTCTCATAATGTGGTTGTTAATTGTTAATTGTCAAATAAAATCTACATTAATTGCATTTCTTTTGTATTGTTTTACAGACAATTGAGCGCAAGGAAGACCAGGGCAAATTGAAGCTCCAGGGCATTCCTCTGGATACAAGTGCTTGACCGCTGGATGCAGATGCAAGTGCTAGACCACTTGGGGAAAGGAGAGCGCAAAGTGGACATTGGAGCGTTGCTAACCTCCACAATCAGCACCATCCTGAAGAACAAGTATGAGATCAAGTCTTTGGCAACCACCAGCACTGCATTTTCTGAGAAGATTACCTTTTGAGACGCTATGCCCTGGTGGAAATAGAGAAGGGGCTGCTGATCTGGATTGATGATGAGTGCAACATGCTCTCAGCCATGCCATAATCATGGAAAAGTCCAGAAGCATCTATGACCATATCAAAAGCCAAACTCCAGATGTGACGGAAAGCTTCTCAGCCAGCAGAGGTTGATTCGACAGATTCAAGAAGAGGAACAACATTCACAACATCAAAATCACAGGGGAATTGGCAAGCGCTGACACAGAACCTGCAGTGACCTTTCCAGCCACTTTGAAAAACATTGTGGAAAGAGGTTAATTATTCACCAGAACTGGTCTTTGACATTGACGAGACTGAACTGTTTTGGAAGCGAATGTCAAGCTGCACCTTCATATAATGAGTACAGAAGCAAGCACTAGGGTTCAAAGCAGCCAAAGACCAGCTAACCCTACTTTTGGGTGGGAATGCCAGTGACGACTTCAAGATGAAACCATTGCTGGTGTACCACTGAAAAACACCTAGATCCATGAAGGGGATTCCTAAATCCAATTTGCTGGTCAGTTTGAATTTCAACCATAAACCTTGGATCACAATGGACATCTTCAAGAACTGATTCAGTAAGCATTTCTATCCGTCTGTGCAAAGCTACTGCAGGCATAAGGGGATTAAGACCAAAGAACTCCTGTTAATAGACAATGTTCCAAGCCACCCTACAAATTTGGCTGATCTCCATTGCTGCATTATGGAGCCTCATTCAATTGAGCTTTCGGGAGATCCAGGCTTTGCAAATGTAGCCCGCAAGTTATTTTGCTAATCAATTATTGTCTTTTTGCAGGCTCGGATCGAGTTACGGCTACTGCTTCGGATTCACTGTGATGGTTCAAATCGCAAGTTAATGCCCCTCCAAGCCTTTCATCTTTCATGACCGCAAGAGTTGCGAACGCTAAAATTGCAAATCGCTATTCAATTGCTCAGATTTCCCCTCGCTAACCACTCTGTCAAGCCCACAAATGGCAAAAGTTGAACCACAAGTTACTGGTACCAAGGAGGACTGGCAAAGGGCTTAATGACATGTCTGGAACACTTTAAAACCAAATAAAAAATCAATACTGTACTTTTAATAAAAGGGAAAGAGATGTTAGGTCTTAGAATTAATAGCACAGCATTCCCAAGCTCGCAAATCGGCAAATATAAATACTTTATTTCATGTTCAATTTCAATTATATCTGGAATGTGGGTCCGATCGTAACCCGTAATTCAAGCCCGTAAGACTTCAATGAAAAATGGAGGTTGTATTTCAAAGTCCTACGGACTTGAACTACGAGTCAGCTCTGGACCCACATTCCATTGACTGTTTCTAACTGGGAGTTACAGCCTTGCATCATCGATCATGTTCAAGCTCGCTAATGCTACCTTTTGATAGCATGATTTGCAATGTGCGCTATCGGGCCGGGACTTGCGGGCCCGGCCAATTGAATAGCACCCTAAGTTGCGGACGCTGCAGACCCGCAGTAGGTTTACAGACTTACGTCCTATACCTCCATAACTTGTGCCTCCCAATTGACTGAGGCTCATGGTCTTTAAGAATACATTAAGAAAATAACAACTTTATCGGGTGACAGAGCCCTTTTAAATATGTTCACATATTAAAAAAATCCAATTTGAGTAGTAAATGCTCTTCAACTGTTAGTTTTGCCGTACCTTTTACTCAAGTAGAATAAGGCTCAAAAACTGCACAGAAATTATTCATAAGATGGCACTGTGAAAAATGCATTTCCATTTATATTGTCTATAATGTAATGTCTCATTCTCTGATACTGAGCACCCCTGATCTATGTCTGGGGTGAAATAGTAATAGCATGGCAAACCTGATGGCAAGGTTACTCTTGACATACACTTTGATTAATTAGCTCAGGAAATAAATTACCCTAAAGGGAACTAAGGAATTATTTAAAATTGATAAATTGCATGGAACATTGTAATCAGTGGGAATATTAATACTATTGTAAAAAAATCATAAAAGCCCTGTGGCAAGGTTTAACCTCTTTCGTAATGTGATAACCACTCACCTATAGTTATTACTATGTATTGCTTTAACATATTCTAGTTAAATGCTTTGGAAAGCATGTGCACAGTTACATGAATTATTGTATTGCCAAGACATTATTATTAGCATTTAATGAGGTCTTAAAACATATTAAAGAGCAGAAAGAACACATTTAAGGCATAAAATCTTAACAACCATAACATTTCAGTACAATAATTATATGTGACTTGCAGCAAAAAAAAAAATATATATATATATTATTATTCAGTGTATACTAGGAAATATATTCAGAAAGCAAATTCTATGTATTTTAACAAAATGCAAATGAGGCACATTAGTCATTTAATAGCAGTACGCTGTTTAATTATTAAAGTAATCTTCTGGAGAGTTTAAAACACAAAGCACTTTAGATTTTTCCTTAGGTGATAAAATCACTAATGGCTAAATTAATTAAAAATAAACATGCAACAGCTGAGTAAACTAAAACATTAGCAGAAGTAGTATACTATATTTTACTTTTTACATGATTAGCCACAAGGAGGAGCCAATGTATAATTCTAAAAGATAATTATATTTGTTTTATGTTTGTGCTCTGTATATGAGAATATTGTTTTGTGTAGGAAACTAAACAGTAAATAACTGACTTTGTATAATTCTACTATGAATTGTTGCTTATGTCTAGTTGATACAATGCAAACTTTATAAAATGTAATCTAGATATTGTGAAAAATAGGGATGATAATAATTATATGAATCATCAGAAGCAAACATAAAAATGCCCCTCAATCATATACAATGTATTTAAAGTCCAGTTTATTTATTTTTAAACAAAGTCCATTCTTTGTCTAGTCTAGGGCTGAGAGCATGTTCTTTTTTCATCCATAGAGAGGAGATGGTGAAGCGACATACTTGCAGAGTGCTGCACTATAGTAAAAGCCAGGCCCAGATTTACCATAAGGCAGAGTAGTAAAGTTCCCAGGGGTGTCTGCCTGCAGGGTTACTTTTTTTTGTACACTTGCAAATGTATTAAAACAGACTTAGAACATACCTTACACCAAGCTCCTTCCATTAAGTGCTCAACTACATACAAAACAACAACAGCCTCCACAATTATATCAGCATTCCTCTCAGGACAGTGTTCTAGAGAGTTCACAGAGCTGAGATTTGCCAAGTGAGTCAGTACAAGGCACAGAGCAGTTCTGTTTTTCAAAATGTGTACTGAGTGGTGAATGGTGAAATATTACAAAAATACATATCTATAAT
The DNA here is from genome assembly GCA_027410445.1 of Discoglossus pictus. Taxonomy (NCBI): domain Eukaryota; kingdom Metazoa; phylum Chordata; class Amphibia; order Anura; family Alytidae; genus Discoglossus; species Discoglossus pictus. The sequence continues at coordinate 336,457,818 of CM050166.1, forward strand.
GTGCCTTTTTCCAACTTTTGTGTCTCGTTTGGCTTAGTATGGTTAACATTAGTAGCATTTGTACTTCATACAGGAATAGTGCCATTATAAGGTTGTTTCTTGTTTAATGTTAATGTTGTTTTTACTACGGTCTACATTTTGATTATCAACAGTTAAGATTAAAAAAAAAAATATGGCAAATAATGTAGCACCAGAAAAAATGTGCAGTGTCATTACAAGCTGTGAAGCAGTGTGTGTGTGTACATATATTCCAAAGTATAATGCAATGAAACAGCCGGTCTGGTTCTTGTAATATTCCTGGCTCCAAAGCTTTAGATATTTTGTCCATCACTGTATAGATATAGCTAAAGAAACAAAAATGTACACAGTATCTATCTATCTATCTATCTATCTATCTATCTATCTATCTATCTATCTATACCTGTTTCTTTAGCACAGAACCTCAAATTTCTGGAGTCTTGGACAGCTATACAAACAAGCACTATAACATATGTATACACTTTTATGGCGTATACGTTGTTTATCAGCACTTACGTGGGCTACTTAACATAAACTGTAATATTCTGTATATGTGTGTATAGTGTTAGGGGGTACCTGATGAGCATTTGCCTAAGGACGACTCAGGTGTAAATCTGGGCCTGTTGGGAGCTCATGGGCAAGTTTACTATGTCTACACCACCTTGTTCTACCATGCACACTGACATGCACACGTTATTAGTTAACTATACTATTTCTGCCTCTCACTGTCTGCCATATACAGTGGGGGAAAAACGTATTTGATCCCCTGCTGATTTTGAACATTTGTCCACTGACAAAGAAAAGACCAGTCTATAATTTTAACGGTAGGTGTATTTTGCCAGAATAACAAAAAAAGAAAAACACATGTCAAAAAAGTTATAAATTGATTTGCAGGTCAGTGAGGGAAATAAGTATTTGATCCCCTATCAATCAGCAAGATTTCTGGCTCCCAGGTGTCTTTTATACAGGTAACGAGGACCATTCTTAAAGGGAGTGCTCCTAATCTCAGCTTTTTACCTGTCAAAATACACCTGTCCACAAAAGCAATCAATCAATTAGATTCCAAACTCTTCACCATGGCCAAGACCAAAGAGCTATCCAAGGATGTCAGGGACAAGATTGTAGATCTACACAAGGCTGGAATGTGCTACAAGATCATCGCCAATCAGCTTGGTGAGAAGGTGACAACAGTTGGTGCGATTATTTGCAAATGGAAGAAACACAAAATAACTGCCAGTCTCCCTCGGTCTGATGCTCCATACAAGATCTCACTTCGTGGAGATTCAATGATAATGAGAACGGTGAGGAATCAGCCCAGAACTACACAGGAGGATCATGTTAATGATCTCAAGTCAGCTGGAACCATAGTCACCAAGAAAACAATTGGTAACACACAACGCAGTGAAGGACTGAAATCCTGCAGCGCCCGCAAGGTCCCCCTGCTCAAGAAAGCACATGTACAGGACCGTCTGAAGTTTGGCAGTGAACATCTGAATGATTCAGAGGAGAACTGGGTGAAAGTGTTGTGGTCAGATGAGACCAAAATCAAGGTCTTTGGCATCAACTCAACTCACCGTGTTTGGAGAAGCAGGAATGCTGCCTATAACCCCAAGAACACCATCCCCAACATCAAACATAGAGGTGGAAACATTATGCTTTGGGGGTATTTTTCTGCTAAGGGGACCAGACAACCGTATCAAAGGGATGATGGACGGGGCCCTGTACTGTCAAAACCAAGGCATTGAAAAAGGGTCGTGGCTATGTATTCCAGCATGACAATGACCCAAAACACACAGCCAAGGCAACAAAGGAGTGGCTCAAGGAGAAGCACATTAAAGTCCTGGAGTGGTCTAGCCAGTCTCCAGACCTTTATCAGATAGAAAATCTGTGGAGGTGCTGAAGGTTGAAGTTGCCAAACATCAGCCTTGAAACCTTAATGACTTGGAGAGGATCTTCAATGAGGAGTGGGACAAAATCCCTCATGAGATGTGTGCAAACCTAATAGCCAACTACAAGAAACATCTGACCTCTGTGATTGCCAACAAGGGTTTTGCCACCAAGTACTAAATTGAAGGGGTCAAATACTTATTTCCCTCATTGACCTGCAAATCAATTTATAACTTTTTTGATAGCCTTTTTCTTTTCTTTTTTTTTTGTTTTGTTATTCTGTATCTCACTGTTAAAATACTCCTACCATTAAAATTATAGACTGATCATTTCTTTGTTAGTGGACAAACGTTCAAAATCAGCAGGGGATCAAATACTTTTCTCCCCCTCAGGTCCTGCAAGCCCTATAAACAGCTCACTGACTAACTTTCCTCAAAAACATAACATGCTCCTAAACCTTTTATTCATTGTCCCCAGAATGACTAACTCAGGTTCCATCTTCTCATATCTGGTTAGTAAGTAAAAACTATTGAGCCTTGTTCTTACCTGTAAGAGTAATAATCTGAAATAATAATTGTCTGTCATGTCTGCAGTGTGTTTTTCCTGCAGGTAAATCATTGTAAATAGACTTGAGGCAATAAATGCTGGGAAGTGCCGCAGCCATAACCTCCGGGAAGCACAGCAAAGAGAAAGAGAGAGGACACAGAGAGAGAAACAGGAGAGAGAGAGGATACAGAGAGAGACATGACAGAGAGAAAGACAGGACAGGAGAGAGAGAGAGATAGGACAGAGAGAGGCAGGACACAGAGAGAGAGAGAGAGAGAGGACAGAGAAAGACAGGACAGAGAGAGAGAAGACAGAGAGAGACAGGACACACAGAGAGAGAAAGTACAGAGAGAGAGGACACAGGGAGATAGACAACAAATAGAGAGAGATAAAGACAGGCCAGGGAGAGAGTCCGGACAGAGAGATAGAAAAAGACAGGACAAAGAGAGAGAGACATAGAAAATATGATACTATACCCAAATTCAATGTCTTATACATGGTTCCCTCAATAACTAGGCCCCAGGAAGTTTGGACTTTTACTTTTCTTTCAAAATCATTTCCTGTTCTTGGTGTGCAAATTCTTTTGGAAGTGAGCTGTGAAAGTTTCTTTGTAGCTATTGTAGTATACATTTTGAATATCTATGTGTTTTGGGAGTATGTTTTCAGAGTATGTTTATAAGTATACTAGCGAATTGCCCGTCAAAAAATGACAGCAATGAAATTGTAAGGTAGCTAATGCTGTTTGGTGTATAATAATGAAAGATGTAATACATTAATAAATGAATATGTAATGCTGTTTGGTGTGTAATAATGAAATATATAATACATTAATAAATGAATATACTTTACCTATTTTGAAGCATTGTGTTGAAGAGCTGGCAATCTGTTTTGATGTTGCTGCAGCATTAGTGGTGTGGAGCTGCTGTGTAAGCGTGGTGAATGTGTGCAGTGTAATACTGTGCGTGCGCGAGACGAAACCGTTAGCGTAGTGGTGTACTTCCGCATTGGCGTAAAATGGCGGGTTGTGTGTGGTATGCGTCTTTGCGGATTATCCGTTGGTGCTTCGTGGTGTTTTTCGAGTTTCGTGTGTTGTTTTGCGAGTGTGTTGTGGTATTTTACATGTTGAGAGTGCTGTAGCCTCGTTTTCGTTTTTTTCGGCGGCCATTTTTTCTGTCGCTTAGCAATTTTATTAGTGTCTAAAGTGTTTTATTTTTATTTAAATGAAGGTGTAACTTGGTTTTTTGAGGTGCTGGATGGTTCCTCTTGCTGTAGGTAAGCTTTTTATGTGTGTGTTGTGTGTATTTATTGTGTTTCAAACGTTTGTATGTCGGCGTGTTGCGTCCGATGTTTGCGAGGTCGTAATGTCTGGTAACGTGTCTCGTAAGGTGTTTGCGCGTGTAGCCTCGTTTTCGTTTTGTTCGGCGGCCATTTTTTCTCTCGCTTAGCAAATTTTTTAGTGTCTAAACTCTTTTATTTTGAGTGAAATGAAGGTGTAAGTTGCATTTTTGAGGTCCTGGATGCTACCTCTTGCTGTAGGTAGTTTTTTTACGTATGTGCTGTGTGTATGTATTGTGTTTTGAATTTTGTAATGTTCGTGAGTTGCGTCCGAGTGTTGCGAGGCCGTAATGTGTGTGAACGTGTGTCGTATGTTGTTTGCGTTGCTCGTAAAATTTAGCGAGTGTCGTAATTTGTGTGTCGTGTTATTTGCGTTGCGACGTGAAGTTTGCGAGGGTCGCAGTTGCTGGCATGGAGCGCCTTTGACAGACTCCTTCCAAAAATAAAAAAAAGATGGAAAAATTATTTAAATATTAATTTATATATATAAATATATAAAAGTCTAGTTTTCAGAACTAATAATTGTAGAAACTATACTTTATTAGAAACAAGTCTTAAAGTGACTCCTAGAATGTATATGGTACAAAAAATATATATTCAATAATCAGTCAGATTGTTGCTTTAGGGGATAAGGACAAGAAGGGTCCAATTTACATATTTGATGGAATTGTCCAAAAGATGTGGCAGAACATAGAAGAAATAATTTATGATATGTATAGTAGACAAAGAATACTTGCACCACAAATTTATTTAAGAGTAATGTTCCCTAGAGAAATTAAATTTGCAAGTAAAAAACTATGAGCAGCAATATTTAGTATTGTAAAATTACAAATTGCAAATAGATTATGAAAAAGTAGATCTCTTCTAGCTCATTACATTAGGAAAATAGATAAAGTTGTCTATTTGGAAAAATTGATATACTGATATTAGAAAGCAGATTATTACATTATGACAAGAAATTGAATGGATCAATAGAGTTATACAATAACAAAAAAAAATAGAGCCTTGGAAAAATTAAGGATAGTACTGTAGTATATAAGTTGCAAGTAAAATGTATTATATGTTCAGACATTTTGCTTAATAAAAAAAAAGGAAATGAAGGACAATTGTTTTTTCTTACATTATTAGCCCCTCATCCCCATTCTGGATCTCTATCTTGTCATAGTGAAGGGGCTTGTGTAATTCCATTAAGCTGTGAGCTATACCATGTAGGGTCACCCAAGATGAGAAGGGTATAGCAGAGAGTTCAGACAAATTGCAGCCCATTGGAGAGGGAAATGGCAACCCACTCCAGTATATTTTCTAAGAAAACTGTATGGATAGGTACAACCAGAGATATAATGATATGGCACTGGAAGATGAGCGGAGGGTGAGTACGAGTAGCACCAGATCTAATGACGTGGTTAGTCTAAAGTCGAGAGGACGTACTGCTGCAGATGTGTCTAGAGGGGAAAGGAAAGTCTGTTGCTGCAAAGAACAATTCAGCATAGGAACGTGGAACATTTAAACTATGAACCAAGGCAAACTTTATGTAGTCAAACATGAAATGCCAAGATTAAATATTGATATCCTAGGAATTAGTGAACTCAAATGGATTTGGATGGGGCATTTCATATCAGACAACAACCTCAGAGAATTATGCAGCCTCAGAGAGAACTTTACACATGTAATCACCAGATGAACAATATAGAAATCAGATTGACAAAAATGGAGGTGCACTATTCAGTCAGAAAAAGGAAGACCTGTAGTTGACTGTGGATTAGACCAGAGGAAAAATCATCAGTTCAAGCAGATAATAATATCTCTTGCGCTTCTAGCAGGTAGGTCTGTGGCAGGACATGGGTAAACCCTGACAGTACCCCCTTCTCTAGTTATGGCCTCTGGACATGACAGAGGACTAGGCTTCAATGGATTGGCATGCTGAAATCTATGAATCACTTGTTCTAAAGTGATGTTGTTGTTAAGCCATGTTTGAGTTCATTGAAGTTTTTTTTTGAGCAGCTGTCGTCCACTGCAAAGGTACTGAAGTTCTAGTAGCAGCAGTAGGGGACCTAATAATCATAGAAAGTTCCCATATAAAGCTCCAGTAATAGTTTGCTATTTTAAAAGTCACACTTTGCTGGCTACAAACAACACAACACCTGAAACTATCCTCTCCCTCCTGGCTCTTCTTCCACCCGCCCCTTGCTATTCTTAATTTACTGAGTAACACAAAGTATACCTGCACCTGATCAATCAGCAACACCTGCTTACTATTTATAATTATTCCTCCATGAATACACACTGTGTCACAATGTTTCATCTTACATTCTTCTTCCTTATAACATCCTGCCTGTTTACCAGACTCTCCTCCTTAATTTTTCCAGATCATGATTCCAACAACATAACCTTTTCACCTTTCCTGCTCTCCTCCACTCTTTTTTTGCTCTCAAGAGCTTCTGTCCTTCCTCCAGTCACTATATCCTCCATCTTCTAAAGCTCATAAGCAGAAACACTTCTCATAGTCCCACACCAATCTCCTCTCACTTCGTATTTTGGTGGCCGCTGGAGATATATCTCCAATTCCAGGCTCCTCATTCATTTCGATGTTCTATCAGCCACACTCAGCCTCCAGGGCAGCAAACACAGAAAACTCCTATAACTTAATACCCATCACCTGTCACAAGCCTTCCACTTTGCCCTTCTCATGCACCCTCTGGAATGCAAGGTCCATTTGCAATAAGCTTACACTTATTACCAATTTGTTTCCAACTCCCTCAGTCTAATGGCTATTACAGAAACTTGGCTCACTCCATCAGATGCTGCCTTCTCTGTCTTTCTTCACCCACGGCCACCAGATCCCAAAGAAATCTGTAAGCACTTGACCAACAACATACAGTATTTCCAATTTGCTACAACTCCTTCTCAGTCCCCTCGCTTGCCCTGACATTGCCACCACACAATACCACTTGACTCAAACTTTCACCATTTTCATCTACAACCATGGCACAATACATGCTACATCCAGAGGTGCTCTAGCACTGGTGAATGATTATGGAGTAAATATTGCACTTCAGCAGACTTCCTCTACTACAATTTTATTCTCCTCTCCTATCACCATGCCCTCAATATTGCCAAACAGTGTTACTTCTCATCATTAATATCAAATTTGGTCTCCATCCCCAAATGTTTGTTCACCACATTCTACAATCTCCTCTGCCCTCCACCAGCTCATGTCTCTTCCTGTCTCATGGTTGCAGACTTTGCTAGCCACTATACAAATACAATTTCAAATATTGTACAAAATCTCCCCTCAACATGGCCCTTACTCACCCTCCCTTCAACAAACTGATAACACCATGCCTTCAACCTTTCCCAAACCCACATTCATTATAAACTGATTTGACCCTGTAACTGAGGATGAAGTTGCTATTCTTTTTCTATCAACCTCTCATCTTACAACTTATCCATATGATCCTATACCATCAAAGCTGATCTCTCCACTCTCTATAGCATTTATCCCAGCTCTCACACATCTATCCAACCATTCTCTAAACGATGTCAAGTTTCCATCTCCTTTAAACACATCATAATTACACCTATTCTTCAGAAACCCTCATCTGATCCAGCTGCTGCATCAAACTATCGCCCCAATTGCTCTACTTCCCCTGGTTTCTAAACTGCTTTGAATGTATAATCTACAATCACCTAACCCAAATTATTTCCTCCCATCTAGCTTCTAGCCCCAACTATCCACAGACAGCACTCTCAAAAGTGACTAATGACTTGCTCACCACCCAAGTCAAAGGATAATTTCTCCATTCTAATTCTCCTGGATCTCTCTGCTGCCTTTGATATTGACCACCCTCTTCTTATCAAAATACTGTGCTCTTTTGGCATCCATGACACTGCTCTCTCATGGTTCACACCTTATCTTGAAAATCAAACATTTAGTGTGTCCATATCTGTCTCCTTCTTTGCCTTGGCCTCTGACTGTTGGCATACCCCAAGGTTCAGTCCTAGGCTCCCTTTTTTCCCATCTAAACATCCTCTATTGGTACCCTAATAAAATCTTTTGGATTTCAGTATCATCTTTATGCAAATGACACTCAAATTTACCTCTGTGCACCAGAAATATCCCCCTGTCTTCTAGCTCAAGTTGCCAACTGCGTGAAGCATATCCTTCTGAATGATCGGCCATCAACTCAAACTCAACATGTCAAAGACTCAGCTCCTAATATTCCCAACCTCTTCCACCGCCTTCACTCCTCACAGGCATCAACCGCCTCCTCCACCAGTTATTATTGATGGTACCGAAATGTACATCTTCTACTCACATAGTGGACACGTTTAAGGTCATCAATTATAGCATTTGATACACTGGAAGATAATTCAGAGCCTACCTGGGCACCTGCTCTCAATACTTATTATCATTAATATTATTCTTTATTTGTAACAAGCCAATATATTTCACAGCTACACAGAAGTTAAGTACAAATCACAAACACATTGCAAAATAATGGAGGGCCCTGTTATTAAATTGAGGGGTTACTGGGCTTCTAGCAGCTCCAAGTTGCATAGGCTATGAGGAGAATGTAGCAGGAGCAGAAAATGCAAAAGAACTCTCAATGTCTCGGGGACACTTTGTGATCTGATTCTGTTTTTTTCTTATGTCTGCTTATGAATACTGTGATCTGCTTGTACCCCTATAGTGGCTATATTATCAAATGTAGTAGGAATGGATAACCGACTACTTTATCTTTGAGTTGTTTAGATAAGAAGGGAGCAAGAGCAAATCCGGGGAATTATAGACCTGTAAGCCTCACTTCTGTAGTGGGAAAGCTTTTAGAAGGCTTAATAAGAGATAATATACAAGAATGGGATTATAAGTAGGAGGCAACATGGATTTATGAGTGATAGGTCATGTCAAACAAATCTAATTAGTTTCTATGAGGAGGTTAGTAGGAACTTGGATCAAGGCAAATCAGTGGATGTAGTTGTTTTGGATTTTGCAAAGGTTTTTGATACAGTGCCACATGGAAGATTATTGTGCAAACTAAGGAATACATGAATTGCAGTAAATATATGCACATGGATTGCGAGCTGGCTAAAAGACAGGAAGCAAAGGGTTGTTGTAGATTGGACTAATGTGTCAAGTGAGGTTCCCAAGGGCTCAGTATTAGGTCCTCTCCTTTTTAACATATTTATTGACTTAGAAGTAGGACAGGAAAGTATTGTTTACATTTTTGCTGATGACACTAAGTTGTACAAGGTAATTCAATCAGAAAATGATGTACTTTCCCTCCAAAGAGATTTGCATAAATTAGAGAAATGGGCAATTAAATGGCAGATGAGATTTAATATGAATAAATGCAAGGTTATTAATCTAGGAAGGAAAAATAGCCCTGAAATCTATAAACTTAATGGAGCAAATCTAGGGGTATCAGATATTGAAATGGATTTGGGAGTACTTGTGGACAACCACCTACGTAACAGTTCTTAATGCCAAGTAGCATCTGCAAAGGCAAATAAAATAATAGGATGTATTAAGAAGGGTATAGAAGCAAGGGAAGCAAATATAATTCTGTCACTATAAAAATCCCTAGTACGTTCTCATTTGGAATATTGGGTACAGTTTTGGGCACCACTTCATAAAAAGGACATTTTAGAACTGGAAAAAGTACAGAGAAGGACAACAAAACTACCGTATATACTCGAGTATAAGCCGAGGGTAAAAAGGGCCCCCTTGGCTTATACTCGAGTCACTCTCCCCCCGTGTCTCTCTACCCCCCCCCCCCCCGTGTCTCTCTACCCCCCTGTGCCGGCACCCGGTATATGCTAATGATGTGGCGCGCATGTGACGTCACATGCGCGCCGGGTCAAGAAGGAGCGGAGGCCGGAGCAGAAGCAAGTAAGTGAGGGGAAAGGGAGAGGGGTGGGTATTTAGGGGGGTTTAGAATGAGGAGGGGGGTAGAGGAGGGGGGTTGAGGATGGAGGTTGAGGAGGGGGGTTGAGGTTGAGGAGGGAGGTTGAGGAGGGGGGTTGAGGTTGAGGAGGGGGGTTGAGGAGGGGATTGAGGATGGGGGGGTTGAGGAGGGAGGATGAGGATGGGGGGTTGAGGAGGGGAGTTGAGGAGGGAGGTTGAGGATGGGGTTGAGGATAGGGGGTTGAGGAGGGAGGATGAGGAGGGAGGTTGAGGATGAGGAGGGAGGTTGAGGAGGGGGTTGAGGATGAGGAGGGAGGTTGAGGATGAGGAGGGGGGTTGAGGAGGGGGTTGAGGATGAGGAGGGGGGTTGAGGAGGGGGTTGACGATGGGTTGTTGAGGAGGGGGTTAAGGAGGGAGGTTGAGGATGAGGAGGGAGGATGAGGAGGGAGGTTGAGGAGTGGGGTCGAGGAGGGAGGTTGAGAATGAGGAGGGGGGTTAAGGAGGGTGATAAGGGAGGGGGAAGAGACACAGGGAAGGGAGAGGGGGGAAGAGACATGGGAGAGAGAGGGGGGACACAGAGGGCCCAAGAGGGACACAGGGGGCAGCACATTTCCCACCCTCAGCTTATACTCGAGTCACTCATTTTACCCAGTATTTTGTGGTAAAATAGGTGCCTCGGCTTATACTCGGGTCGGCTTATACTCGAGTATATACGGTAATAAGGTGAATGGAGGGGCTACCTTATGAAGAAAGACTAACCAATTTAAACTTATTTTCTCTAGAAAAAAGGTGTCTAAGGGTAGTTACCAAAGGAGGTGATGACAGCTTATTCAATAGATAACTTTAAAAAGGGATTAGATATATTTTTAAATAAAAAGGGCATTTAGGGATATCCTGGTTAATTAGAGAGGGAATATTGATCCAGGGAGGAATCTGATTGCCAGTTTCTGGGGTCAGGAAAGAATACATTTTGTTCTCTTTTGAGACAATTGGCAAAATTTCCCTTGGGTTTAATTTCTGTTTGCCTTCCTCTGGGTCAATTAACAATTAATTTGCATATTGCAGATCAGAGGAGATCTTGAAAGGTTTAACTTTAAGGGCTAAAAGTCTTTTTTTTCAACCGCAATTACTATGTAACCCAAGATGAAATTGGTGAATTTAAGCTGCTTAATTCTATTGTACTCTTCTGCAGATTTTGGGGATTTATGAAGGTTGCACAATGCCATCTCAGCAATAGCTGTCTTGGGTGGGTCATCATATATAGCCCCCATACCATTCCAAAAGGTCTGAAGTCAGTCTAGAATTGGATTCTGAGCTTCCAAGAGATTTTGGACCAATTTCACAGGCTCCCCCGACGGATCGTGATAACTGTTATGACTCAAAAAAAAGTCATAAGTATGTGTTTTCAGGAGAAACGAGCTGACATGCATTGCAGAAATTCCTCTACTAGGCTCTATCCCCATTACATTTACCAGGGAGGAGCACCTTAGTAGCAGAAAACATTACTGACTCGGAACCTATTATCTGTTGGTAAGCCAATCAGTTCTGCAAGTCTTAAACCATCAATGTCAGTACTTACATTTGATGAACCAACTGGGAGCCAGATGATTGGGCTCCTCCTGCAGCCTCCATGATAGGGCTCAGTTGTTATGTACGAACACTTGCAGCTGGGATAAGGCTCGAAGAAGGGGGCAGTGAGAATGTCTATTCATGTGCACTAAAGAAAAGAGCATGAGACAATCAAAGCCAATGTCAGGAGGTAAAGAGAGCAGCAGCATCCATATCATCCATGTCCAAGCCAAGAGGGGGTGAGAGAGCCAGAGATCAATGAAGGTACAAACCGAGGTCAGCAACAGGAGACAAATCAGGAATATTGCAAGGAATAATGCGGAAAAGTAGAGCAGAGTAGAGGAAATCACAAATCACAAAAAATTCAGTTCCATCTAATGCCACAATATGGAATGCTCACAAGGCTTACATCAGAGGGCTACTCATAAAAAGACAAGGTCAGAGGAATGCCTTTGAGGAAGTTATATATAAATCTAAGTACTCTAGAGCAACCGGATAAGGAGAATTTGAATAACTCAAAAATCAAACAAACAAGAGTTACAATTACAGATTAAAAAAAGCATCTAATATAAATTAGATAGATCTACTGTATATGGGCCCTCCAACACAGACTCTACCATTATGGCAGTAAACCAAGCAGAATGCTGGCAAATAAACTAAATAAGAGATCACATCAAAATCATAACGGCACCAATTACTCTAAGCCAGAAGAAATCACCGAGATTTTCTCGGAAAACTATCAGAAACTCTACAACCTGAAAGATGGGGAAGAGTTTATAGAGCCTAAAATCAGGGAAATTAACCAATTTTTAGATCAGATTAATCTGTCAAAAGTAACAGAAACGGAGTTAGAAGAGTTAAACAAGGAAATCTCAAGAGCAGTTATTGGGGCTGTAATAACTAATCGAAAACTTGACACTGCGCCAGATCCTGATGGCTACACCCATCATTAGTACAAAGGGTGTAAAGAGGTACTTTTAAATCCACTTAGTTATTGAAATAAAAGAAGAGGGAAGACCCCCCCCCCCCAGATGCTAGAGGTGAATATTATTAGAATGTTAAAACAAGATCATGATTCTAAAAATCCAAAGAATTACAGACTTATACCACTCCTAAATAGTGAAGTTAAAATGTAAGCAAAGATGCTAGCCAACTGGCTGAATTAGGTAATACATCAACTAATATCTAGTGATGAAACAGGATTTATACCCGGGAGACAGGTGTTCTGATAATACTCAGAGATTAATAGATTTAATCTCCCATTTTAAGATTAGGAACAAAGCGGCTATCTTTCTCTGGCTTGACGCAGAGAAATCTTTTGACTGGGTAAATTCAGAATATATGGACCTCACATTTGCTAAATTTGGGCTGTGAGACTTTGGAACAAAAGCAGTTAAAACATTGTATACTTTACCTTCAGCTTCAGTCATCGGTAAGGGTTTGAAGTCATCTACATTTCCCATATCTAATGCTCCCCGGCAAAGCTGTCCTCTCTCCCCTCTAGTTTATGCATTACTGATCAAACCATTAGCTGAAATGATCAGGTGTTCTCCTGATGTGAAGTAGGTGAATCAGTTCACAAGGTGACATTATATGCGGATGACGTTGCAGTCACTACACAAGACACTTTTTGTTCATTTACATCAAATCATAGATAAATATAGCAGGATTTCGAATTATAAGTTAAATATTCCTAATACAAAAGTTTTGGCTGTAAACTATTCGATTAAAGAACAGGTAGAATTAGCAGCCAAATTTGAGTATAATTGGCAGGACAAAAACTTCAAACACATGGGAATTATATTTACTAACAATCTGCAACAGATGATTTCCATTAATTATAAAAATATATATGAGAAATTAAGCGAGGTCATTACATCTTGGAAAACATTAAACTTATCACTGACAGGGAGAATTGCAGAAAATGGCTCTTCTTCCACAATTTAATTATTTAGTTAGATGTGTTTCTTTGACTTTGTCTAAAAATACGTTGGATAAATTCCAGAGACTGATTGATAGATCACTATAATAGTTGTCAGTATTGGAAACGCTTACGATGTTGCCGTCGACCACACAGGACTTAGGCTGCAATGAGCGACGAAAGTGCTCATTGCACTGCGAGTCTCGTGAAGAGAGGTGAGCAGTTGAGGCACGTGGGACATAGGCTGCAATGAGCGCCAAAGGTGCTCATTGCACTATGAGCCTCGCGAAGCGCGGCCAGCAGTTGAGACAGACGGGACTTAGCCTGCAATGAGCTCCAAAGGTGATCATTGCACTGCGAGCTGTTGAGGCATGCAGGACTTTGTCTGCAATAAGCGCCAAAGGCGCTCATTGCACTCCGAGCCTCGACCCATACGACTTAGGACCGAAACCCGTAAATGCTCTGTGCGCCTCGAACCACAAAACTAAAAAGACATGAAAAAAACAACAAATATGGCTCAAATTAACGTACACACACACATAGCACAGTGGGAGAGGCAGGAAGCCTGGGAGTCAGGTTGCAAGTTAATTTGATGCATATTTACTGTTTTTTCACAATCGAAAATCGCCTAAGCAAGAAAAGAAATGGCTCCCGAAAAAATGCGAAACAATGAAAACGAGGCCCAAGGACGTAAAACCAGCCCGAAGGACGTAAAAAATAGCCCTAAGCAGCGAAACTTAACAAAAGCAAGTAACTCTTTATCCAAGCCACTAACATTTAACACAAGGCAGTAACACAACCCAAGCCACTAACACTTAACCCAAGGCACTAACACAACCCAAGACAGTCACACTCAAGTGTGAGGCCTATGAACTACACAGGGGAAAGGATTGCAATGAGCGCCAAAGACGCTCATTGCAAAACCATGCGGTGAGCGCCAAAGGTGCTCAGAGGGCCCCTAGCCTTGCATTGTGTGGCAAACGGCATTGCTAGCCTTCCAATTTTACTCCCATAATTTTTGACGGGCAATTTCCTAGTTTATCTATAATGGTAAGCGGGCTAGAATTAGAAAGAAATTAATGACTAGGAGATTTAACAAAGGAGACTTCTCCTATCTGATACTGAATTCTTACTTTGAGGCCACAAAGTTATCTCACATCATTAAATGGATAGACACATTATATGACACCCAATGGAAATATAAAGAACATATTTATCTTAAAAGAAAAATAATTGAGGTAATCCTATTACAAGATTCAGACCTTAATTTAAGTGCTGGAGATTTGTTTGATACAATCAGATCAGGATATACAGTGCCTTGCAAAAGTATTCACCCCCTTGGCATTTTTCGTGTTTTGTTGCCTCACAACCTTGAATTAACATGGATTGTTTTAGGATTTGCATCATTTAATTTACAGAACATGCCTGCAACTTTGCAGATGTTTTTTAAAAATTTAAGTTCAGATTAAAAAAACATTGAACTTAAGGCTGTAATGTAACACAGTAGGTAAAAAGTCAAGGGGGGAATACTTTTGCAAGGCACTGTAAATTCTTGTGTAAGTTTAAGACAAAATGGGAGTTTTCTCCCTTTCCAAGCCCTATGATTTCAGTTGAAATGTCAAAAAACAAATTAAAGCCTCCCTTTTTATCAAATTGATTGGAAAGAGGAATTAGATACATTAAGGATTTATTTATTTTTCGGCAGCTTTTTGCTCTTTCGAACAACTAATTATAAATGACAAAATTTCAAAACAAATCTATTTGAAGTTTAAAAAAACATGGGAAGCGTCAAAATACGTAATAAAAGAGGCAAGAACAATAACAGCCTTTGAGAAATTGCTCTTCCAAAAAGATCATAGTCACTTGATATCAAGATGCTATAAAATTCTAAATAATGTACTAGATAACAATAAATCAAGTAGAATGGTTAGCTGGGAGATGGGTCTAGATAAAAAGTGGAACAAAGAAGAATGGTTTGAAAGCTTAAATATAACAGAAAGATGTATTAAAAGCTCATCTTATAGAGAAAGCCATACTAAAATCTTAAACAAATGGGCCCTCATTCAATTGCAATTTTGCCAATTGAATAAGGCTCTAAATAAGCACATAACATATTTTTTTAAAGATGTTTTTGGTTAGTAAACATCTATCCAAAAGCAAGGTCTTCACTAACTAAAAACTTCTTTAAAAAAAATATGCTATGTGCTTATTTAGAGCGCTATTCAATTGGCCAAATCGCAATTGAATGAGGCCCATGGTATTTGGTACTGACCAATATCTCACAGATACTGTATATCATGACGAAAATACCAAATTCTGTTGGAGAAATTGTGGGCAAGTTGGATCGCATCTCCACATATGGTACAATTTTCCAATAATGTATAGATTCTGGGATCAATGTTTGGACCTTTTGGATAAAAATGTAACCCCAAAAATTTAGATTTCCCCAGAATTAATATTATTTAATTTCGCTCCTTGGAAATTAACAGCCGTATTAAATTGTGATTCGGCAAATTTAAAAGGGCTTTATTTAAGCACACAGCATATTTTTTTACAGGAGTTTTTAATTAGTAAACTTCTATCCAAAAGCAAGGTCTTCACTAACTAAAAACCTCTGTAAAAAAAATATGCTATGTGCTTAAATAGAGCCCTTTTAAATTTGCTGAATCGCAATTTAATAAGGCTGTAAAGCTGGATTGCTACAAAATCGTGCATTGGAAAGAGATCTACAAAATCTAGGTATTATTAAAAATGTCAAAATCAAATGGAAAATATGGGATATTATTGAAAGTGAATAACTGCTAGAAGTTAAGGTTCAGCACTGTCACTGTTTGGATAGTTTATCAGTAATAGCATTTTCCTTTTTAGACCTCTTGTGCTACATGGAATGTACTTGGTTTTGTCATTCTTTATAAAACAATAAAAATGATGACAATTAAAAAAAAGAAGTAGAGCAGAGTAAAACAACTGGGCAATGTATTGGTGGACAAAAGTGATGTATGTAGTCTCAGGGCATTGGCTGTATCAGGTGCAGGTTGCCCCATAATTAGAATGATGTACCTTTACATTTGAATGTCACCTTGTGTGTGTAAGCTAGAGTTCAGAACTGTAACAAGAGGCTCCAGTAATGGTGCTGTAGGCAAGGCTGAAGCAGAAGTCTGCAGCATCACGACTAGCAGGTAAGTTTGTGGCAGTATACCTTGAGAGGGACATTCACGTTTTGGACCATTTGGTTCTTGAGATCTCTGCATGGATGGTCACAGGTGAATTTAAAGATGCCATTGTTTTGCATATACTGTGTAGATCTGACTTTCATTGCTGGTAAAACACTTAGGCCCTCATTCAATTGCGATTTGGCCAATTGAATAGAGCTCTAAATAAGCACATAACATATTTTTTTAAAGAAGTTTTTAGTTAGTAAACATCTATCAAAAAGCAAGATTTTCACTAACTAAAAACTTCTTAAAAAAATATATGCTATGTGCTTATTTAGAGCCCTATTCAATTGGCCAAATTGCAATTGAATGAGGCCCTTATTGTTTATGATCACAATGACATTATAATGAGCAGAGATTCTACCATGTCACATTTCACATAAAAAAGACAGTAACATGACATAAATCAATTAGTATATGTCATTATTGGTGCAGTTTATTGCTAAATATTTAATATCAATTAAAAGTTTACACATCCTTCTAGAACTGTGGTTCTATTCTTTATAAAAATAGATTAATAAATACATGTAATTATAAGAGACTGGGACATAATTTAGTTTTTTGTTCATTAAGAGATCTATACTATATCTAGATTTGATATAAACACGTGAAAATATATATAGTTTTAAATACAGAGACAGTAGAAATACATTTTTAAATTGGTCAGTAACATCATAATGTACTTAACACACAAACATTCTAATTAGCGTGGTGTATAAGGAGACAGCATACTGTGCACAGTGTGGTGCAACATTCAATTATAGTACTTGAGCATACAACTGCTACAGCAACAAGTGATGTAAATTCTAATAGTAAATGTTTGTCATTAGAATACACGCTCATTGAACATTACTCTTAGTGCCACCTGGTGTCTGAATGTATTGTTTGTCATTGTTAGACTAAAATCTGCCAACATGCAGTTGCACATTCGATATTTCGATACTGCTATATAATTGTGTGCATATGTATATGTACCTAATTTGATTTCACATAATTACACTAATATCTGCCGTTTTTTTATTTTAGATTTCAGCTACTGTCATTTTTACATAACTAGCTACTTGCCCATCCAAAATAACAGGAATGCAATTTTAAGGCTGCCACTGTGAGCACATTCGGCGCTCATTGCAAGTCCCGTCTCTCCCCCTGTCTACTTCATTTCCCCCATTCCTCTCCCTCCTTTGTGGCTCCTTTTCCCCCTCTTCTCTCCCTCCCTTGTGGGCTCCTTTCCCCCCTCTTCTCCGTCTATGGTGTCTCCTTTCCCCCTGTCCCTACCCTGTGTCTCTTCCCCCCCTCCCCTGTGTTTTCCCCCCTCTCCCTCCCCTGTGTCTTTATCCCTTCCCCTGTGTCTCTTTTCCCCTCCCCTGTGTCTCATTCCCCCCTCTCCTTCCCCTGTGTCTCTTCTGCCTTCTCCTAGCTCTTTTCCCCCTCTCCCCTGTGTCTCTTTCCCCCTCCCTCCCCTTTGTCTCTTTTTATCCCCTTCCCTCCCCTGTGTCTCTCCCCCCTCTCCCTGTGATTCTCCCCCCTCTCCCTCGCCTGTGTCTCCTTCCCCCCTCCCTCCTCTGTGTCTCTTTTCAGCCCAGTCCCTCCCTTATCTCCTCTTTCCCCTCTCTCCCTCCCTTGTGTCTCTTTCCCCCTCTCCCTTTCCCCCCAGTGTCTCTCTGCCCCATCCCACCAGTGTCTCTTTCCCCCCTTCTCCCCCCTGAGTATAGTGTTTATAAGGGTTCATAGAGTAGATGCATGTATACACAGTTATATCCTATGGAATTACTAGATAAAGACATAGACATGTGTTGCTAATTCTCCAGATCAATAATTAACTTTTTAAATTTATGCATCCAAAATTTCAGATATGATAGGTTAAGAATCTCAAACTAAGTTATGTCAAACAACCAGTCTAAGCAGTAATGATATATTGTTCCAGAGTCAATGAGAATTATTTTACAAAAAGAGAAAATGAAGTTCAGTGTGTATACATTACATATGTAAAAGGAAATAGGTGCTTTCAGTAACCTATTCAGAAGATATGGAGTAGCTATAAATATCCGATAATGCAGATAAAAAATAAGGGTATTGCAGTACATAATGATACTTTTTTATTGGACCAGCATTTTATTTTGTGTGATATACTTTCAAGAGATTTGTCTCTCTTTTTCAAGTCAAAAGCAATAATACTTATTTTTTATGTTTTATGAATGTGGTGATACTATATAATATTGTAAAGATAAAGCGTTTAAAATATAATATCCACATATTTTAACAATACAAAGGTAAATTAGCAATATAGATTTAAACAGAAAAGAACACATTTGGAGTGCTAAAAGAATATAGAAAATATTAAAACATGATTTGTGGTTTTAATTATTAAATGTCCTTTCAATTTTGCACTTCAAGTAGACCTGATTGTATATCTGTCTAGATGTATGTAAATGTACTAAACATTATATACAGTTCAAACACAAAATCAAATGTAAAAGTGTCAGTTGCATTATGAAGAACTGCCACTAGAGCACAGTAGAGCACAAGATATCTAACATTTTTGACAATTATATTTTATAATAGGTGGAAAGCAAAGTGTGCTATTCAGGTGAACTCAAACGCAGCTACAGATTAAACTAAAGCAGACAGGATCTTGCCAAGCACAAGGTCAGGATTCCACACAAATCTCCCACAGAGTTTTCATAAATCAGTGGGCACTCAGGAAACCATTAAGAGTCATCATGTTCTTAAATTCTGTGTCATCCAAAAGGACTTTATCAAACATCTGCAGGTTCGGTAAAAGTTATATCGCAATACAATCTGTTCTTTAAAAGATCAGACAAACCTATTAAACTGCATCACATTATACTGTGTGTGAAATATTCTTGATTGCAGAATTGTAAAATGGACATATTGCATCTGAAATAATAAATAATACTGTGTTTGTTTTAATTATCAGAATAAGCGGAATAATTTGAAAACCATGTTGGTAAAGTAACCTTTGTAAACATCCCTTTAGGAAAAAAAAATGTTTTTCCTTAGTCTACACTTTAAAGGACCACTGTATTGCATTCACAAGTAAAGCTCATATGTTTGTTTGCGGTTCAGGCTATTAAAAACAGAATGCAATTTAAAATAAATAAAAGTTAGAAATTGTTCTTAGCTTTTAAACTTTTTTTCCCCTCAAGCAGAGCTGTGTATCTCCTCCTACCTGTGTCTATCAGGGGCGTGACCAGTTCTTCCTGTGTGCCAGACTATAATGAAGTTGGCTGGGACATATCCCTGGCCCTGCCCCATGACATCATTAGTTCTGCCCCCACTGCCTATGCAGCGCTAACTGTTTTCAGTGAGTATAGTAACAAACGGCCTCACAGTTCTTACAGCTGTATGGCATGAAACAGGAGGCTGAAACATGGTATTAATTACATACCCCGTTTTCTCTGTGTACTCAGAAATAAAAAAAATAATATTATAATTGTCCCACTACATCTTCACCTTTTATCATGACCACATGGAAATTTTGATAAATTATGAATGTCTTAACTGTCCTATATGATTAGATCATGGTATAGTACAGGCCATAGTTAAAATAAAGTTGTGTAAGAGTGTTCAGTTAAATTGTTAAAATGTTATTTAAATAAATGTTCTCTCTCATATAACCTACTTAAAACTGCCCCATAGGCCTCACCCAGTGAAAGTGCATGAGCCATCAAAGCCCGGCACCCTTTATTAAACCTACTCGGTCTGAAGCAGAACCTACATTGGTCACACTCAATTTTTAGTCCACGCCTCTAACTGATACAGGTAGGAGGAGATTTGCAGCTCTGCTTGAGGTGAAAACACACATTTTAAAAGATAAGAATTTAAGTTTTATTTATTTTAAGCTTCAGCATTGTTTTTAATAGCCTATGCGCAGCTTTGAGCTTTACCTGTAAATGTACGACAATGGTCATTTAAGGTACTTTTGGATACATTCATTAGAATGTTATATTTAAGATTAATGTGATATAAAAATCATGTTGTTTAATATTAAAAAGCATGGATAGTGCATAAAAAGCACACTTTTTTTCCAACGTATTTAAGAAACTCAAAACTTATAATACTAATTTATTTTTTAGCTTATGGACAGACCTACACTTAAGGCAAGCATGCTGGAACTTACTTAAAGTTGGAAGACTATTCTATGCATTCATTAATAATTTATTATTTTAATAAAATATTATGTAATTATATATTTTTCCTGTTTCATAGCCTTCTATTTGCCTCTAGCAGGAACTGAAGGAATGGGGGGTGACAACCCCCCCCCCCCCAGATTAAATGAATAGGGGAAACAAAAATAGCTAAATTAATCTTAATTATGCATTTCCAGATTTGGCCACTAGAGGTCACCAGCGCTATGAAGCAGTATTTCTTTCCCATGAAAGTTTGGACACATAATTTATCATATATATATATATATATATATATATATATAAAATTATATCGGGGCAGGGCATTGCAAAGGTAAACAAATAAAAAAAAAAGGTTTTGAGAGGCACTGCAAGCAATGGTGCCCCCAGACCAGGCACCGGATGCACCAGCGGTAGATTCTCCCTGCTTCCTGTCCTGAGAGTTGGGTACCAGTGCCTTGTGCTGCTCAGGTACACAGCATATCACTGCCTGATAGCTAGCTGTTAGATAGCTGGGTGTTGTTTAGGTTACAGCTTTGCAGCATAAAAGCTCCACACTAGTGATGTCGCGAACTAAGATATCACAGTCTAAGATATTGTGGATCAGAACTGCAAAGGTGCATTTCATCAAGCGAACTTTTGCGGATTTCTATAGCTCGATTTACTCCACGAAGCTGCAACCAAACGCAAATCTTCTTAGTAGCGAACGGACGAACATCAGTGAACCGCCATAGACTTCAATGGGCAGGCGAATTTCAAAACCCACAGGGACTCTTTCTGGCCACAATAGTGATGGGAAAGTTGTTTCAAGGGGACTAACACCTGGACTGTGGCATGCCGGAGGGGGATCCACGGCAAAACTCCCACTCAAAATTACATAGTTGATGAGTCTGGTTTTAAGCCATAAAGGGTATAAATCACCTAACATTCCTAAATTGTTTGGAATAACATGCTTTAAAACATCAGGTATGATGTTGTATCGATCAGGTAGTGTAAGGGTTACACCCGCTTCACAGTAACAGACCAATCTCCCTGTTTAATGCACCGCAAACAACCGCAAACAGTCCCTTTGCACAACCGCAAACTCCCCATTTGCACAAGGTTTGATACCAAGCTAGCCATGTCCCGTTCCTTGTCCTCACTGATGTCATTGAAGGTCTCTTCCTCCACCCAGCCACCAAGGGTCCCCGAAAGGCGACAACAAGCCCCCTGGGACGCCTGCTGTGTTTGGTCTTCCACCTCCTCAAAGCCACCTTCCTCCTCTGACTCCTCTTCTTCAGACTCCTCTCTCTGCGTTGCCTCTGTCTGCATTATTATAAGGTGTGTACTGTTAAGTAGTACTATTCCTATCGGTTTAATCCCTGTTACATCCACTATTAGGGGACGTGTATATGGCATGGATTTTTGGAACAGGGAGATGGAAAAAGATGCTTGGTTGGTCCTCCCACTTCAAATTTGGGGCACTGCGCGTGCAATCTAAGGTGCTACCAGATAGGAGTGTTGTATTAATTTGTACTATTAATTCCTATCAGCTTAATACATGTTACGTCACCTATCAGGGGACGTGTATATGGCATGGATTTTTGGAACAGGGAGATGGAAAAAGATGGTCGGTCCTCCCACTTCAAATTTCGGGCACTGCACGTGCAATCTAAGGTGCCACCAGATATGAGTGTCACTGTGCACTGGCAAAAGTTGGCAGAGTAGATGCAATAGGCCCCACACACACGCTTGTAGGCAGGCAACTGATTTCAATCGATTACAGTCAAAAAAAGTGTTGTTTTATGTCACTGTACACTACGGTTGCACCAGATATGAGTGTCACTGTGCACTGGCAAAAGTTGGCGGAGTAGATGCAATAGGCCTCACACACGCCTGTAGGCAGGCAACTGATATTCAATCGATTACAGTCAAAAAAGTGTTGTTTTATGTCACTGTACACCACGGTTGCACCAGATATGAGTGTCACTGTGCACTGGCAAAAGTAGATGCAATAGGCCTCACACACGCCTGTAGGCGGGCAACTGATATTCAATCGATTATAGAAAAAAAATTGTTGTTTTATGTCATTGTACACTACGGTTGCACCAGATATGAGTGTCACTGTGCACTGGCAAAAGTTGGCGGAGTAGATGCAATAGGCCCCACACACACGCTTGTAGGCAGGCAACTGATTTTCAATCGATTACAGTCAAAAAAAGTGTTGTTTTATGTCACTGTACCCTACGGTTGCACCAGATATGAGTGTCACTGTGCACTGGCAAAAGTTGGCGGAGTAGATGCAATAGGCCTCACACACACCTGTAGGCAGGCAACTGATATTCAATCGATTACAGTCAAAAAAGTGTTGTTTTATGTCACTGTACACCACGGTTGCACCAGATATGAGTGTCACTGTGCACTGGCAAAAGTTGGCAGAGTAGATGCAATAGGCCTCACATACACGCAAGCAGTGTGTTCTAGCCCTAAAAAGGGCTTTTTGGGTTGCTGTCCTTGCAGCAGATATCAAATGAGTCCTTCAGTTGTGTAGTGAAAGCTAAATACACAGCCTGGCTATCTATTTCCCTATTAAATCAGCAGCAGGTAGAATATATGTCCTCTCTCAACGAATGTAGCTTCAGAATGATTCTAAAATGGAGGCTGTCCTTCAGATGGGAGGCCCTGGAAGGGAGTGTATGCTGCTGATTGGCTGGAATGGGTCTGCTGACTGTAAGGTGCAGGGTCAAAGTTTCCTCAATGATAAAGAATAGGGGGCGGACCGAAAAGCGCATGTGTTCGCCGTTCGTTGCGAACGCAAACATGCAAAAATCGCCGCGATTAGTTCCCCCGGCGAACTGTTCGGGACATCACTACTCCCCACATAAGAAACTGTTAGTCTGGGGGCATCTAAGAAAAAGTTAAGTAGAAATTTGATATCACGGTTACACTGAGGATGATAGAACTATTAATGAAGTAACCTTGTTAAAACATAAAAAAAAATTACTAAATTGTCCCTTTAATTAAGTCATAATAAATGCATCATTGTAAAGTGAATTGATACAATTGAATAATAAAGTACATTGTATTTATCTAATGTGAGATAATGAAGTTTGATAAGGTCACCCCTTTGATGCTTGGGTGGCATATAAAGAGCCCTATTCTATTGCCCAAATCGTAATGTTATACATACTTAAAGTCGCTATTAAAATTACCACAGATTCTATTAGCTACTTGCATTCTGATTACGAGTTCCCCACCCACAATCACTACGGGCACAAATTAAGTCAGATCCACAACTAAACAAAATATCAAGTTTCTGTAAAAAATATTACGAGTACTAAATTGGGCTCTCAAGGGCTTTTTCAAACACTTATTAGAGCTGTAGTAGCAACTAAACACACAATACTGTATTTTAAAAGCATGGGAAGGCATGAAAAGACATTAGAATTAATTGCACAACAGTCTCAAACCCACAAATATGAAATAAAAAAATATTTTTTAACTGTTATTCCTGAGTAATATCGATCCCGGGACTCTAGGGGTTAATACATATCATGAAACCCACATGGAATAGAATAGGTGATCTAATGCATTTTATAGATAGCTAGATTGCCTCATTGCTAGCCCGAACTGCAAATATTACTTATTGGCACTAATTTATTTGAATCCTCTGAATGCAGATTATGTGTAACTTCCATGTTCTACTGATGTCATAATGACGGACTGCTTTACTATTGACTGTATCTAAGCAGTAAATTACAGGTTTGCTTAAATACTGTCAGATCATATGATCACGCACCCCTGAAATCCTACTTAAAAAGGCAGGGTTTACGTGTGGAGGCTGAAAGTTGCGGTCTTCTTTCAACAGAATATATGTAGACATTTAGATCAAATGCACCAAAATTAAGAATATGGACCAAAGTTTCCAAAACCTAATAAACATGTTCCTTTGTGAACAAGCCAATAAGTCTCTTTCTTCAAAATCTTTATGTAATAAAATACATGTTTTAAAAAATATGCCTCAGATGGACTGGAGGGGTCTTCTCCACCCAACTATTGCCTTCAGCTTTAAGGATTACTGCAGTCATATATTTAAAATATATTATTTTAAAACGATACACTTGTATTAGTTTGAAAAGATATACTTAAAATGCAAAATGTTTTAAGAATGGGAAATAAAAAAATACAACTACCCATTTATTACCTTTTCCATGCAGTTATGTTGCTGTGGGATCTACCATTTTGTTTTCTGCTGTGGGATGAGACTTTGAATGCACAAGACATTCCCATCTGCACAGTGGGATTGTGACATCTGTAACAGCTAGTACATTCATTGAATCTAATGGAATTCTCATTATTTTACATGGACACACCCTCCCTTCCTCAGAAATTAACAGACAGGATCCGCTGATAAAAGAAAATGAATGACTGTAGTAAGGAATAATTGGGTATCAAAGATAAAAATGTAAAGGCTGTGTTCTTTGTTTCGCTTTCTATACACATTTTGCATTTACCAAACTAAGTTATTAAAAAAATATAGTGACCAAAACAATTATAGGGTTCTTTTACAAAATTATTGGTAGGTCCCACAGCAGCCCTTGCTATGGGTGAATCAAGGGAGACAAAATATGTATATATGTTACTGTGAAAGTCCGAAATTGGAGAATGTCGGTCATTCACTGGTGAATGTCTACATTCACCTAGCCGTTTGGTGTATGTCCGAAATATTTGCTAAATACCATTATTTCTGACTTACACCAGTGAATGTCTACATTCACCATGCACTAATGGTGAATGTTGAACATGTCGGAGATTTATGTGTGATTCAAATCTTATTTATTGCAACAACTGAAACTATTATGAGAGATTTTTTGGGGATTCAAATCCTATTTATTGCAACAACTGAAACTATTATGACACTTTGAATTGCACAAGAGTCCCTTGCTTTTACAACTGCATTTATTTGTGGAACACTTCCTTTTGCAATGACAGCGTGTATAGCCTTTCCCCCCGCTTCTCGAATTAGCTGCAGCGGCTTCTCTCAGCGAGATTTCTTGAGAAGAAATCTCATCTATGGAAAGTAACTTTTCTTTACAAATAACTAACTGATTACGCGTGTAAAGCTGCTTGAGGGTCCCATTTTTCTTCTATTCCAACAACAACCACTAACGCATTTCGGATATCTGTACGACCACAGTCGACATCAGGGACTTGTACTCGTACAGTATCACCAATTTGAGCAGGAGGAAGTTGCTTTTGGGAGGTCCGTAACATTTTTGTTGCCTGCAGTAGAAGATTCTCTTTCGCGGCCGCTCTTTTTGTAGAAATTAATTCGTGTTTTTTGGTCAGAACTTGATGTGAAAACGTCGGAGATTGCAAGTCCTCTTCAATGTTTTTTTCAGAAGTATTAACAGTTTCTTGAGTTTCAAAAGTATTGTCAATTTCTTTGAGTTGTTCTTCGGTTTCAATATTTGCGATTTGTTCGCTAGGCAAAAAAGACGATGCTATGCCTCTTTTGGCTTTAACGCCAAACATGGCTTCATAAGGACTTTGGCGTATTCCTTCGTGGTATGTAGTGTTCTTGGCAAATTGAACAACATGCAGTTAGCATATTCTGTATATCCTGATTGGCCCTTTCAACTGAGCCTTGTGTTTGACTGTGACGGGGCTTTCCATGAACTATCTTAACATCTTTCCACATAGCGCATATTTCGGCTTGATTACTGAATTCTCTACCATTATCTGACTGCAATATTGCTGGTGCACCAAATGTTAAAAATATTGAAAGAACGTGATACGCAACTTCTTCGGCTCTTTTACTTTTCAAAGGTCGTAGCTGGACAAACATAGTTAAATGATCTTGATACACCATTATGAACTGATATTCGCCATCTCTGTTGGACTGCAGATCTATCAGATCAACTTGACATCTTGAGTTTAACTCAGAGCTGACCATTGGTTTCACAACAATACCTTTCTTAGGTACACTGTGTTTCATTTGACACTGTTTGCATGAATTTAAATACATTACAACTTCATATGTAATATTTTTGTATTTAACTTGAAACTCTTTAAGCATACGTGTTCCTCCTCCGTGGCCTATTCTGCTGTGAGTTTCATTTAGTATACTGAACAATTCTTCATTGGTAACATAATACTGTAAATTAGTTTTCCCTGGTTTTAATGGTACAATTAACTTCTCTTCATCATTAATTTTTAAAACGTCGAAATGTTTTAATCGTCTGTAATCCAAAGGTGTGTTGCACTTAGTTTTAGCAGAAACCACTTCAGAAAGTATTTTAGAGTACTTTTCTTCAGAAAAATAAGAACAATTGTCTTCTCGTTTACCCGCAATTAATGCATTTAACTTTTCAAGAAAAGTTTACTGCAGTGTCCATTTAGTATCAATTACGTTGCTCTCTCTCAGCAGAACAAAGGATTTGGCGTGAGAGAGCCAGTCGGCTCCTGTTTTTTGGACTTCCACCAGAGCAGAGCTGTGATTGTCGACATACACCGGTGAGGGTCCGAATGTACAAGAATTTAATGAAATATTCAATCTTTCACCTACGTATTTTGGTGTGTGTCGACATTCACCGGTGAATGTCGACATTCTTCAATTTCGGACTTTCACAGTAACATATACACAAATAAAACATTGTGAAGAAAGCCTGGTGAAATGCTTCCTCTTCCTCTTGCTAGTTTTTATTTTACAGTGATGATTACTATTAGCTTCTAAACCAATCACAAGGAATCATTGAAAACAAAAACCCAGCAAATGACCTACGACTTGTGGATGGACCAACATGAGATTTTCACTGTTGACCAAGAGGAGCTTATGGATGCTGCTTCCTTGTGTGGGAACTTTATGGCAAGTTTACAATATCTTAAAATAGTTCCATTGCCTTAGTACACGGGTGTCCAAACTCGGTCCTGGAGGGCCAAACACATGCCTGGATTTTATTATATCCCTGCTGTGCACAGGTGAGTCAATAACTTCTTCAGTCATCCCGATTGACTCACCTGTGCACAGAAAGGATATATTCAAATCCAGGCCTGGGTGCGGCCCTCCAGGACCAAGTTTGGACACCCCTGCCTTAGTACATTGGATCATCTAGTTTTTAGAAGCATTTTCTGGTTTCATATTGGGGAGCATTAGTGAGCCCCTATAAGTTAATATCCCATGTTC
Source organism: Discoglossus pictus (assembly GCA_027410445.1). Taxonomy (NCBI): domain Eukaryota; kingdom Metazoa; phylum Chordata; class Amphibia; order Anura; family Alytidae; genus Discoglossus; species Discoglossus pictus. The sequence continues at coordinate 336,485,527 of CM050166.1, forward strand.
TTTTCAGTATAGAATACGTGTCCATGTTTTCATAGAGTATAGTTTGCAAAGGGCCTCACAGTTCTGACAGCTGTATGGCTTGACAACAAGAGACTGAAACATGTTATTAATTAAGTACCCCATGTTCTCTATGTGTACTTGGAAAAAAAAAAAGCTATTATAATTGTCCAACTACATTTTCTCCCTTTATCATGACCACATGGAGATTTTGATAAAGTTAACTGTCCTATGTGATTAAATCATGGTATAGTACAGGCCATAGTGAAAATGCAGCTGTGCAAGAGATGCATACAAAAATAAATAGGTTAAGTGCAATGTAATAAAGTTCAAGAAAATTGCACAAATTATATTTTTACCTTAAGACAACTTTGCCCATCAGTATTCAACCTTGGCTAATAAGTCACAAAACTGATATATTGGTCTAGGATGCGTTAAAGGTCTACTGGGATCAATTGTTTTCTGTATGGTATTTTAAATAAATATGGTTGGTAATGGGCAAAATTACAAAAAATAAACACTTTATATTTTGAAATGTAAAAGCAATTAGATTCTACTGCAGAGGTCTGTTTTTCTATCATCACCTGATCATATCTGTTACTTTCTCAGGAGGGTGTGCTCTTGAAAACTAAACTTTCCATTCCTGCTATTGAGAGCACTGGCAGGTTTAGGTGCCACATTCCTGCTGTGCAAATTCATCCACCTCAGCTGATCAGCAGAAAACAAAACAGTCCATTGTGTTTTACATTCTAAAAACATAGTCTATTTTTAAATGTAGTTCTGCAAAAAATATTTTTAAATGTAATTCGATAGTAGCTTGAAACCGGCATGAAACATTATTGAAGTTTTTTTTTTTTTAAACTTACCCGGTTTACTTCTGAAATACATCTTTGATCTGGGTGTGTCAACTGTAGTTAGTCAGTCTATATGTTCAGTCCTTCAGTCATGTCTGACTTTCGGCTACCATTTGAACAGCAGCACCCAGGCATATTTGTTTGTGTTTCTGCTTTTCTTGGCAAAGTTACTGGAGTCGGTTGCCAGTTCCTTCTCCAGTGAACCATGGTTTGTCTGACCTCTCTGCTATGACCTGCCCACCTTGGGTGACCCTATATGGTATAGCTCACAGCTTCATTGAAATACACAAACCTCTTAACTACAACAAGGTAGCGAACCAGAAGGGAGTCAGTCTGTAGTCTAAAGTAAATAATTTCTCAGTAGAGCTTCATTACTCAGCTGGTGTAGAGCTCTGACACACGTTAAATAGAACTTGTCAGAGTAATATTTATAGATTAGGACAAAAAATGAAGTTCATATCTCCACCTCCTATATTTTCTAACAAGGCTATTTATTAAAAAATGAAAAAAAGAGAATATTTGGAAGGAATAAATACTGTGTAACATCTCCTTTATTGAACACTTTAAAATGTTCAAAAACTTAAGGATAATTTATTTTTTATGTTAAAACACCACCATAAGCATTCTCCATTCTCGTTTCACATATTAAAATTAGCAATCGTGTTAAAGTATTTGGAGTTTTGAATATATCCATAAAGTCAACAAGAATTAGTCAAAAGTAATTAACTTAATAATATGCACAAGTAAATATGGAATTTACAGAATGTTTAATTTAGAAGAATATTAGTTTTGCAACTTTTTCCAATCATCGGTTGTTCAAACAGAAGTTCTGTACGCTGGAGGGAAACAAACACATTGTAATGTAATAAATTGAAGAGGTAAATCACTGCTTTTTTATTTATTTTGTGGATGTATTTATTTGTGGATGTATTTATTTGGTGATGAGCCACATATTGACAGTATACTACTTTTGTAAAAGGCATGCTAGGGAAAATCCAACCTATTTTTCTGTATTGTTGAAAAGTACCATGTATAAAAAATCAATACAAGATATAATAAAATCAATACAAAAACATTGTATATATGTAGCTATTGATATTTTCTCAGTTGGAAGAAACTAAATGCCTGAATTTTAACAATCCTAAACTACAATTGGGTCAATCCGAAATATTAACAGATGTGCCTCGATGTAGGCTTAGTAAGGCCCTGCTGGTTGCTTCTGTGAATCCACTGTCCATAGTAACTCACAGCACTGGGGAGTCCTCAGAAAGATGGAGCTGATCCTGTGTGACATAACTCCACCTCCTAAACATTGACAGGGGCTGGGGCTAGGCCAATCGTTTATGAGTAAGACCTTTAATATCCTCCCAGCAAGGCCCCCATTGTCAGACTCTATACTGCTTGTCAGCTGAACGTCTTTGTCCTGCTACTCCTGTTTGCTGCATTTTTGCTGCTACTGTTTCTTGTTCCTTTTGTGCAGGTTCCTTTTAGATTGTAAGTTTATGAGTTTTCATTCTTGTATGGTGTTTTGAATATAGCATATATCAGATGGTAAACTCAAAAACAGCCCTCTCCTACTTTTTGACATGTGTTTAACATATTATTATTAGTATTTTCATTTTTTCTTTATACTTAACCCCTTTAGAACACTACGGAATATGCTGAAGCATTACACAAAACTGTAATAATAATTCTGCACCAATAAAATACATATGTCTACAAGTTTCTGTCTTCTTTTTCCTTATTACTGTCCTATAGTGCTCCTTCCTAGGATGATACCTCCAATGGGACAGATCTATCCTCTCTCAGAACCTGAAGCCAAGGCTATGCTTGAATAAATTAAAGAAAACTTGGAAAGATGATTTATCTGAGAGTCTACTGCTGCTGCTGGTGCTGGATTTTCTTAGTAGCCAAAAAAGACTGCACTCCAGTGCCATACATGTCTTCACTAAACTAGATTTACATGGAGCATATAACTTAATTTGGATATGTGAGGGGGATGAGGGGAAGACAACCTACAATACAAGAGATGGTTATTATGAATACCTCACTATGCCATTTGGCTTATGTAGCACCACAGAGATATTCCAGAATTATGTTAATGACATTGAGAGAACTGTTAGCACTTCATGTAGTTATATACCTTGATAACATCCAAATACAGACTCGTCTACTTGTCAAACAAGTGCTCCAGAGACTAAGAAATAATCTCGTTTAAATGAAACTGTAGAAATACATTTTTAAGCTGTTCCACTCTTAGGCCTCATCATCACCCCTCAGGTATTTTTCATGCATCACAATAAAGTCTCAGCTATGCTTAATTTCCTAAAGATCTCAAGAGTAATCAACATTTTATTAAATTTGCCATTTTCAATTGAAAATTCCTTAGACAAAATCTTTCATTATGTGGCTCATATTCTTACCTTTACAAATATATGGAGCTAATCCCAAATCTAGGCTAAGAGTTTGGTAGCTTTATAAGCTTTTAAGCAGCATAGAGAAGCCACAAGCCCTCTGTCTCTCCACCCAGACCCTAGTTTGTCATTCATACTGGAAGTTGACGCTTCTGTGATCGGAGCCAGAGCCGACTTGTCTCAATGTAAGTTTTCAGATAGACTTTTGCACCCCTGTGCATTCCTTTCAAAAAAGTTTTCTCCAGCAGAGAGGAATTATGATACTGGAAGCAGGGAGCTCCTCGTTATTAAAATGGCATTCAAAGAATGGTGAAGCTTGCAAACGACAGACATCCTAACTTTGTGTGACATAAATCTCATGTATCTGGAATGTAGCAATTAATTTTATCATGAACTTACCTCCTTCCAGAGGGAATACAGTCATTTGGGTCATAGGCAACATATTCTCCCAGCAAGCTTATTTTATATAACTTCCCAAGTTGCCAGCCGACTCGGAACCTGGTGGTACCATTTGTCAAGGAGACCGTTCAGTTCCATAGTTTTCCCTCAGAAATCCTCTGACAAAGTTATACAATTCATATCTGGAAAACTCTTGAAGAGACTACTAGTATGTTTGTTTTACTGTTTTGGATACCAACCATAATCTAACTGTCTAACTGAACATACCGACTATGGGTTAGAGTAGTACATTCGGTGCTGGAAGACTGAATTAACTTCTTGCTATTGGCTGAACTTGAACTTGCAAGATATAATTCTATCAGGCCAATTCCATTTTAAAATATTTGGGATACCACCCTCCCTTCATCCCAATGACCAATGTGCTTATTGGAAAATCTGCCACTGATGTGTGAGCTGAGGATGTCCAACACATCTGATCTATGGCCTGGGATTCTCTACCAGATAAATTATGCACACCATAGATGTAGAGGGTTTACAGACCTTAAGGAGGATAACACGGTGTAATTATCCACTAAGCATCTCAAATGATGACAGCTGTCCTGCAAGTTAGGCCCAAGATACATTGACCTGTTCCAGACTGATGTCAAGGTTGGCCCCATGGTTTACAAATTGTCACTATTCCACATGTTTTCCTCCCTTCTCTACCCCACCTCTTCATATTTTGGACATGAGGTAGAAAGAATTATTGATACCAGATCCTAAAGGTCTAGCTTCCAATATCTGGTGCACATGGCTCCATAAATCTCAGAATCATGTTCCAGATCTGTTTCTATAGTACCATCTGCTGTACCCTTGTAAACCTACCCGGGCTGTCTGGAGCACGGCCCTGTGGAAAGAAGGGAACTGTCATGAATATCTCTTTTCATAAATTTTGGAGTAGATCTAGAAAGTCCCAGCTAGTTGTTGCTGTGAATCCACAGCCTGTTGTAGCTCACATATTAACGTCAGAAAGATGGAATTGCTCCTTTATGTCATGCCACCCTTTAGTCACGTATATGTTACACAGGCTCAACCAATCGGTTACAAGAAAGGCCTTTAAAATCAGGCTGAGCTCTCAGAAAGGTGCCCATTGTAATAATCTGTGCTTCTAGACTCATGGGAGTCTTTGCTATTCCTGCAGCTGCTATCTCCTGTTTCTGCTGTACTAATGGTGTTGTAAGGTATGTCATTATTGTTGTGATGACATGCTAGATTTATGTAGATATGAGATTGTGTGAAACTATTGTTTGGCTAGTAGAATATTTAACATGAGAGGAAGACCTTAATTGTATGTTTTTATTTTGTAAAAGTACACATAAGCCTTCAAATGTATTATTTTTGTTTTTATATAGCATTCTGTATAAACTTTCTGAATTGCTTGTTTACTTGGAACAATTTAAGCCCATAATTTTCAAGACATTTTACAAATGACTGCTTATAGTGAGGTCCAGATATGAAGGGTATAGATTGAGCTGGGAATGAAACTATGCCACTAATTTGTCAAGACCTCAGCATGTTAAATTTATTTTTCTGTCTTTATTTTAGTTGGATAAGGCAGTAAACTTGTATTTAATTTTATACAGGTTGCATGCTGCCTCATTCTAAGGCTGGCCATAGGAGCTGCGTGGCCGCAAGGGGTGGCCGCAAGCTACTTTCCTATTCTAATCACCTGCGGCTGAGGGCTCGTTCCCTTGCAGCCACCCCTGCTGCAGCTTACTGCAGGGAAAGCCTTTGATCTCACGTGGCTGCAAGAGATTCGGCCGCATGAAAGCACCCATCCCTATTCAAATCCTCGAATCACCCCCATAAAACACCCATATAAGCATACGTCATAGGTCTCGTTAATATTTTTAAAGCATATTTTGATTAACAATGCTTGAAAAATAGCAACTTGTTTTAGAATCTAAAGATAAATAATACAGTCGCTAATTTATTTCATTTTATATGGAATTATGCTGTTGTGGAAGCTACCGTTTTGGAATCAGTAGATGACGTTCCTGAGGTGGGAGGAGACTTTGAATGCACATGAAGTGCCTATTTGTACAATTTGACATTTACAACTGCCAGTTCTCTGTGAAGGGCCAAATGGAAGCTCATTAGTTTACACACTCTTGTGAGATGCCAATAGAAAGCAGCAGACAAGAAAATAAAATGGGACATTGCAGTAAAATATACTTGCATATAACATATAGAAGCTTTTTATTTTTTGATTCTAAAAACATTTTACCCATGATAAAGTTTATCTATTTAACATACAGTATAAAACATTGACAGTAATCATGTAACTCAGCATCTAATGATATTTTAAGCATAATTAGAGAAAAAAAATGTGTCAGATTTGAATCCTATTTTTTTTTTTTGCCAATTCAAGTCTAGAAATCCAGGAGAGTTAAGTTATATATCATGAAGAATAACTGTTTGTGTACGCATAATAGTAAAAGGAAAGACATTTTAGAATTAGACATTAATTGACTCTAGATTACTTGTATTTATATTATTACTTTAATGACATTTTATAGCTAATAATAGAAGTATTCATAAATATATCTAACCCATCCACTATAGATAATGAACAGACAATAGTAGCTTTTTTAATTACTTTTCTAACAGTATATGATGAATACATACATTTAAACAATTAGAATATACTACATTCCAGTTGGAATCATCATCAAGTGAAATGATTCAGGGGAGGTGAGGTCAGAGGAGTCTTTATACAAAATGAAAGGTCCAATTAACCAGAGAGTCCATTTAAACTTAAGTTTTCCTCTAGAAGCATAGAACATGTTTTAAAATACTATGAGCCTCATTTAATTGAAGCATTGTAAGTTAGTTAATGTTGGAATTAAGTTTACAGGCCTGCTGCGGGCCCAAGTTAAGGTGCTATTCGATTGGCAGGGCCCGCAAGTTAGGGGCCGATTGTGAAAATCGGAAACCATTTTTGTCGGAAGCAGCTTGGGAGCAAGCCCGTAACTCCTGATGTAGTACAGCCAATGGAAACAGAGATCGTCAACATGACCAACATCCGAGCCCGTAACTTGTAAGTGAAGGCCATAGGACTTTGACATCCAACCTCCATTTTCAAAGTCCTATGGGCTTTAAACTACAAGACCGTAGGACTTTGAAGAAAATTGAAATTGGATTTAAAAGTCCTATGGGCTTGGAGGTTGAAGCCCGTAGGACTTAACATTGATTGCCGTGCTCGATATAATGAAAATTAAACATGAAATAAAGTATTGTAGAATGTTGTGCTATTAATTCTAAGACCTAACATCACTTTCACTCTTCATAAAAGTACAGTTTTGCTTTTTTATTTGCTTTTCAAGTGCTCCGATTTGCCATTAAGCACTTCGAGAGACTTCCTTGGTACCAGTAACTTGTGGTTAGATATTCGCCATTTGCGTGCTTGACTGAGTGGTTAGTGAGGAGGAATCAAAGTAATTGAACAGCAATTTGTGATTTTAGCCTTCGGGACTCTTGTGGCCATTAAAGATCAAAGGCTTGGAGGGCATTACCTTGTGATTTTACATATTGCAATGGATCTCAGCTCGCGGCATGTAACTTGACCAGAGCCTGCAAACGGAAGGCAATTGAATAGCAACATAACTTGCGACCTCTACTTGCGAGCCCGTATCTCAAAAATGCAGAATTTGAATGAGGCTCATTTTGTTTTTCATAATGTTTGTAAAAGCCAAAACCAGAGAAAAGACTACAGCATATCTATAGTTACACTTTAGTATCAAAGTTACACTACAGTAGTATCAAATGTATACAAAAGTTAGCAGGAGATAATTAAATTAATACATATATGTGTGTGTGTGTGCCAGAAGTACCTGTTCTGTTAGGTCTTAGGGTAGGTCGAGGGAAACTTAGAAAACATGGGTCTGCTTCTGTGTGTTGTAACTTGCCCCATAATCACTGACAGGTGACTCTGCTTAGCCAATCCATAGTGAGTGCAACTTTAAAAAGCCAGCTGACATCACAGTAATGTCCCAGCTATAAGACTCTGACTGCATCAACTACTCTGCTTAAGTTCCAGCATTCACCTCCACCCATGTGCTCGTTCCTGCCTTCCGTTTCCAGTCATCTCCTCCTGAGGACCTCTGTTCCCTGTCTCTGCTGCTGCATAGCTGTTGTCAATATGCTCCAATGCACCTCTGTTATTGCTGCAGTAGTCGTCTGTTGTATTGCCAATCTGCTTCTAAGACCGCCTCTCTCTTAGCTGATTGCTATGGCTCTTGTCTGTGCTTTCTGCTGTTTGTTCCAGCACATGGACTAATCCAAGTACTTTACTATACACAGCAAGCTTTGCCTATCCTGCTTATTATTTTTGATCATTAAATTCTTAAAGTAACATCACCCCTAAAGTGTCCAAATTTCTGTTCAAAGTGCCCAGTTCCTGACAATAAAATATATATATATAGCAACCTATGGCTCTGAAGTCCACTTCTAATTGATCTACTGAGCTAAATGATAGGAAATAAATCAAATATTTAACTTTATTTTAAGTTTTTCTCTTGAATTTGCATTCTTCCCTTTTGAAGCCAAGAAGAAAAGTGTAATTTTAAGTCCTGGTTAACACCAGAAACACAAATTACAATTGACAACTGGATTTATTGATACTGAACTTGTGGACACTTAGTAGCCCTTTGATATTCACTTAAGTGCTGGTACAACTTGAGTCACTATTTTTTTGCAGTTGTGTACATTGCTATATTTTTTTGTTTAGAAACGGATTCCTGCTATTATTACAAAATGATACATAAATTGAATATATTTTCATTTAATAGGTTGAAGAACCCTTATATTAGTTGACAGTCTTTATTTATATTTTCCATACCAATAATGGAGAAAGGTTTACAGTATGCAGCCCTTGGCAGCAGATGTTTTTTTTTTTGCACACATATGCTGAGTTATTAAACAGCATTTACTACTTGGCCACTTTTAATAACTACCCATATGGAGTGCTTTATTCTTTATTAAATATTTTTAATCCATGTCATTGACATATGCTTGCAATTTGTTGATGCATGTGTTTATATTATTAGTTACTATTTATTTTTCCAAAATAGATTATTTTGTTACATAATTATTGTGGAGATTTTGTAATTTATTATAGAAAAGGTTTAAAAAAAAACATTATAAAAATTTATTGTGAATAAATTCAGTCATACCTTCCAAAACAAGTAATATTTTAATTGGTTATATCAACATTTCTAACATAATTCTATGCCTATTACATACAATTTAAATATATCCATAGAAGCAAACATTAGCTTACAAAGTCAATGTCTAGTGCAGGGTAACTTTTGCATATCTTTAACATAAAATAGTAACTCAGACTGTGGTCAAAGACTAATGCATCACTTGCTGCTGACCACAACAATTACTAGCTTTCACCGAATCTTCTGAAAACACAATTTACGCTCATGATTATATTTAACATCTGAACCAGATGGTGCTAATGCTTTAATTAAAGTGAAAATGAGAACGAGTTTGAAATGATAAGGGTCGCAAATATAAAAACCTGGCTAATTTACACACAACACATATTTGCTAAATGTTGTTGTAGTCTACCACAAAGCTGCTAGATGTGTTTTCAAATACAAATGCATTATCTAATTGAGACAGCACAGAAATAAAAAGAAAACCATTACTTTCACTAAGGAAATTTAAATAATGAGGCATGGTAGAAAAAAAAACCCGACACAGATACATACTCCACGTCAGTGAAAAAATGAGTACATATTACTGTTGTACAATATTTGACATTTTGTTGCAATGCAATTTATGTAAATATTAACATTTTAGCCTTATACCAAATATCTAGCTTTAGAAAAGTATAAGTAAATATTAGTATAATGTATTGTAATAAATTCTTTCAGCATAAATCTTGATACTTGAAATGGTATAATGCAATACTTATTCTAGTAAACAATAAAGGATAATAGTTGCTGAACAGTTCCCTTATGGACCACTGTAGATCAAGAAAAACATTAGCAGTTGTGTAGACTATTACCATAAACATATTTGTAAAGAACATCTTAACTTTACCAACCTGCTTTTTATCTACTGAGCAGTAGAGGGGACAGGATGGGAATTATTTAAGTTATCAAAGCTTTTAGTATTTGACACTTCCCTCCCACATGCTCAGAAGCAGACAGCTGGCAAGGTAAACTGTAAGCCATACTCTTGCAGGGATGTAAATGTGCCTCTTAAACATACAGTCTTCACCAAAGCTTCATGGATGCCTCCAAGGGCCAACCGAGGAATCAAATTTTTTTTTTCAATTAAAGAATATCTGTATGATATTTTTCATAGCTAATTATGGTCTTATACAATTTCTACCCATTAATATTACCAATTATTATTATTATCCTTTATTTGTAATGCGCCAACATATTCCGTAGCGCTATAAAGGGGTTAGATACAAGTATAAACAATGTCCCCACAATTAAAATAATGGAAGACCTTGTTATTGAGCTTTCAATCAGATATACACAGTGCTTTCCCTAAAGCACCTCACAAGATTGAGAACTTGCAAACTTACATTCTAAAGGGTGTGGGTGAGGTACAGGAGTGTGATAGATGCAGAGTGAATGAAGAGGCTAAAGAGGCTTTTTTGAATAGATGTGTTTTTAAAGAGATTTTGAAGGATTTGAGGCAGGAAGATAGTCTGGTGGAGCGAGGTACGGAGTTCCAAAGAATTGGGGAAGTACAAGAAAAGTCTTGAAGGCGGGAGGGAGTGAGAGGAGGTGATGAGAGAGGAGGAGAGAAGAAGGTCATTAGCAGAGTAAAGAGGGTGGGTGAGAGTGTATTTTGGGATGAGAGCAGAGATGTAGAGTGTGCACTATTGTGGAGAGCTTTATATGTTAGGGTCATGAGTTTGAAATGTATTCTAGAGGCTATGGGAAGCCAGTGAAGTGCCTGACAGAGAGGTGCTGCAGACACTGACAGCCTTATTAAATTGCGATTCTGTAAATTTAAAAGGGCTCTATTTAAGCACACAGCATATTTTTTTTACAGAAGTTTTTAGTTAGTGAACTTCTATCCAAAAGGAAGGTCTCCACTAACTAAAAACTTCTGTAAAAAAATATGCTGTGTGCTTAAATAGAGCCCTTTTAAATGTACCGAATCGCAATTTAATAAAGCTGTGATTGTTTAGTATGGTAGATGAGTGTAGCGGATGCATTCAAAATGGATTGGAGTGGAGACAGACGGGTGATAGGAAGGCTAGCAAGGAGAGAGTTGCAGTAATCGAGGCGAGGTATGATGAGAGAGTGAATAATAATTCTAGTTGTGTCTTGTGTAAGGTAATGACATATTTTGGATATGTTTTTTAGGTGAAAGTGACAAGATTTTGTGAGTGATTGAATATGAGGAGTGAAAGAGAGGGAAGGGTCCAGCAGAACCCCAAGACAACGGGCCTGGGAGGTGGGAGTGGTGATGGCATTGTCAACAGTGAGAGATAAGTGAGGGGAGGAAGCTGAGGAAGAGGGTGGAAAGATAAGGAGCCCTGTCTTAGACCAATAAAGATGAACACATTTCAGTGTCACATCATACCACTTTCTATCGCATACAGTGCCTTTCAAAAGTATTCACCCTCCCTTGGCATTTTTTGTGTTTTGTTGCCTCACTTCCTGGAAATAACGTGGATTTTTTGAGGATTTGCATCGTTTAATTTACAGAACATGCCCCCAACTTTGAAAATGTTTTTTTTTTTTTATTATTATTGTGAAGCAAACAACAAATAGGACAAAATAACAGAAAAATAACACAAAGTCGCTTTGGATAAGTCTCTATGAGCTTGCCACATCTTACCACTGGGTATTTTGCTCATTCCTCCTTACAAAACTGCTCCAGCTCCTTCAAGTTGGATGGTTTGTGCTTGTGAACAGCAATCTTTAAGTCTGACGATAGATTTTCTATTGGATTGAGGTCTGGGGTTTGACTAGGCCATTCTAACACATTTACATGTTTCCCCTTAAACCATTCAAGTGTTGCTTTAGCAGTGTGTTTGGGGTCATCGTCCTGCTGGAAGGTGAACCTCCGTCCTAGCCTCAAATCACGCACAAAGTGGTACAGGTTTTGCTCAAAAAAATCCCTGTATTTAGCACCATCCATCTTTCCCTCAACTCTGACCAGTTTCCCAGTCCTGGCTGCTGAAAAACATCCCCACAGCATGATGCTGCCACCACCATGTTTCACTGTGGGGATGGTGTTCTTTGGGTGATGTTTTGGGTTTGCGTTTTCTTTGTTGGCCGAAAAGTTTAATTTTTGTCTCATTAGACCAGAGCACCTTCCTCCATACATTTTGAAAGTCTGCAACATGCCGTTTCGCAAACTCAAAACGTGCCATTTTGTTTTTTGATGAAAGTAATGGCTAGAATTATTCTGGCCACTCTGCCATAAAGTCCAACTCTATGGAGCGTGCGGCTTATTGTCGTCCTATGTACAGATACTCCAGTCTCTGCTGCAAAACTCTGCAGCTCCTCCAGGGTTACCTTAGGTCTCTGTGCTGCTTCCCTGATTAATGCCCTTGTTGCCCGGTCCATGAGTTTTGGTGGGTTTGCTGTTGTGCCATGTTCTTTCCATTTGGTTATGATAGATTTGATGGTGCTCCTGGGGATCATCAAAGATTTGGATATTTTTTATAACCTAACCCTGACTCTCAACAACATTGTCCTTTACTTATTTGGAGAGTTCATTGGTCTTCATGGCAGTGTTTGGCTAGTGTTGCCTCTTGCTTAGGTGTTGCAGCCTCTGGGGCCTTTCAAAAAAGGTGTGTATATGTAATAACAGATCATGTGACACATAGATTGCACACAGCTGGACATCATTTCACTAATTATGTGACTTCTGAAGGTATTTGGTTGCACCAGAGCTTTTTATGGGCTTCATAAAAAAGGGGGTGAATACATACACACATGCCAAATTTCTGTTTTCTATTTCTAAAAAATAGTTTTATGTATATATTTTTCTCATTTCACTTCACCAACTTAGGCTATTGTGTTCTGATCCATCACATACAATTCAGATTAACAAAACATTCAACTTAAGGCTGTAATGTCACAAAATAGATAAAAAGCCATGGGAATGAATACATTTGCAGTCATTTGTAATAAAAGGGAAGTGTTGGAGAACTTTTGGAAACTGTGTATTCATATGTTATTCTATGGACAGACATATTAAGTCATTTGTATTTGAATTTTATGCATTTATAACAGTTTTCAACTTTTTCCCTGTTAATACATATGTACACAAGTGTTATTCTGAAACATTTTTTTTTTTTGTTTTGTTGTTTTATATAAATATTTTAACTGGGTGAAATAATTAATTTTATCCTCATCAATGCAATTGTCATACACTTTACTTACTTTTAAAAGTAACAGCTCTCTACCTTCTGGAACCTCCATTTTCTTCTTGTTCTATATCATGTAGTTTTCCAAGTTTTAGAGCTGTGACCCAAGGTCTTAATCAGTAGTTACGGCCTTGCTTGATTGATCATTCTCTGAAATGCTACTTACGAGTGCATGGTTTACGGTTTCGGGCTTTCGGTCCGTAAATGGCGGGCTTGTTCAATTGAATCACTCTGTAAATGTAGCAAATGTAAAGCCCGCAGACTTACGGTCTATATGACGTAAACTGCGGGCTTGCAATTGAATAAGGGACCTTTGTGCATATTTGCTGAGCACACATCTTTGGGTTATTTTCTCTTACTCACTGGTAAAAATAAGCATCCCCAATGCAAATGGGCTAAATAGTAAAGTTTTGAAGACTACAAATATAAAAGAAAATTACACAGTTTAATTATTTTGCACTTGTGGTTCTGTTTATTAAGGTGTGTATTTATTATGGTATACACAAATTATTCTAACAAAAAAATATTTGATGAAAAAGACTTTCCAAGGTATACATAATTTCACGGATTACTTGCCCTACTATCTGCCTATGCATTCTGCAAAAATTATTTATTACAAGCTCTGCAAAATTATAGGTAATATTTTCTGCTTTCCAGTATCTTATTCCCCTTAACAATAACCACTGTATATTGTTCTGAAATTGATTTAAATACTCAGGAAAGGAGGATTACATTTATATAGTCACAGATTGATTTTCTAATTGTGATGATTATATCTTTTAAAGAAATATCTTTGTTTCTTTAAACAAAAATTTGAAAAATGTATTTAGGACCTACAGTACCTCACAAAAGTGAGTATACCTCTCACATTTTTGTAAATATATCTTTTCATGTGACAACACTGAAGAAATAACACTCTGCTACAATGTAAAGTAGTAAGTGTACAGCCTGTATAACGGTGTAAATTTGCTGTCCACTCAAAATAACTCAACACAAAGCCATTAATGTCTAAACTGTTGGTAACAAAAGTGAGTACACCCCTAAGTGGAAATGTCCAAATTGGGCCCAAAGTGTCTATATTTTGTGTGGCCACCATTATTTTCCAGCACTGCTTTAACCCTCATGGACATGGAGTTCACCAGAGCTTCACAGGTTACCCCAGGAGTCTTCTACCACTCCTCCATGATGACATCAAAGAGCTGGTGGATGTTAGAGACCTTGCACTCCCCCACCTTCGGTTTGAGGATGCCCCATAGATGCTCAATAAGGTTTAGGTCTGGAGACATTTTTGGCCAGTCCATCACCTTTACCTTCAGCTTCTTTAGCAAGGCAGTGGTCGTCTTGGAGGTGTGTTTGGGGTCACTATCATGTTGGAATACTGCCCTGCGGCCCAGTCTCTGAAAAAAGCGGATCGTGCTCTGCTTCAGTATGTCACAGTACATGTTGGCATTCATGGTTCCCTCAATGAACTGTAGCTCCACAGTGCCAGCAGCATTCATGCAGGTCCAGACCATGACATTCCCACCATTATGCTTGAGTGTAGGCAAGACACACTTTTCTTTGTACTCCTCACCTAGTTCCCGCCACACACATTTGACACCATCTGAACCAAACAAGTTTATCTTTGTTTTATCGGATCACAGGACATGGTTCCAGTAATCCATGTCCTTAGTCTGCTTGTCTTCAGCAAACTGTTTGCAGGCTTTCTTGTGCATCATCTTTAGAAGAGGCGTCCTTCAGGGATGACAGACATGCGGACCAATTTGATGTAGTGTGAGGCATATGGTCTGAGCACTGCCAGGCTGAACCCCCACCCCTTCAACCTCTGCAGCAATGCTGACAGCACTCAACTTCTTTGGTCGACCATTGCGAGGCCTGTTCTGAGTGGAACCTGTCCTGTGAAACCGGATATATGGTCTTGCCTGCCATGCTGCAGCTCAGTTAAAGGGTCTTGTCAATCTTCTTATAGCATAGACCATCTTTATGTAGAGCAACAATTTTTTTTTTTTCGGATCCTCAGAGAGTTCATTGCTATGAGGCGCCATGTTAAACTTCCAATGACCAATATGAGAGAGTGCGCTAGTGATAACACCAAATGTAACACACCTGCTCCTCATTCACACCTGAGACCTTGTAACACTAACGAGTCACATGACACCGGGGAGGGCAAGTGGCTAATTGGGCCCAATTTGGACATTTCCACGTAGGGGGTGTACTCACTTTTGTTGCCAACGGTTTAGAGATTAATAGCTGTGTGTTGAGTTATTTTTAAGGGGAAAGCAAATTTACTCTGTTATTCAAGCTTTACACTTATTACTTTACATTGAGTGTAATTTCTTCAGTGTTGTTACATGCAAATATATAATGACATATTTACAAAAATGTGAGGGGTGTACTCACTTTTGTGAGAGACTGTATATATCAAGTCTATAATTTTCAAACATCAATTTTCTAATCAGCCTAAAAATAACTTGATATCTTGGCTTTTAAGCAGAGTATTCTTGAATGCATAATTTGCTTTTTAGAGTATTAATATTGGCAACAAGGACAAGTTAAATGAACTAGAATGTCCCATAAACAGGACCTCTGTCCTTCTGAGACATTTCAATAAATCTTTATTTCAGCCAATCAAAATATGTAACTATTCGATTTAAACAGCTGACAGTGCGGCAATTGCCATTTGAGGATGGGAAGTTTCTCCCAGGGGGAGCTTCTTTAGCTACAGTAATTTTGTAGAGCAGCATTTTATTTTTGAGAGGACCCTTTCCTGGCCTAGAAGATGATGACAAGGATTTCAATCAAGATTGAAAAGGACCAAAAGTTATTTAATTAAGTTGCATAGTCTCATTAGTCCAGTGCAGAAGAATAAGGACAAGACCGTTGATGATCATTGCTGGATGATTATTTAAATAGGTATCATTCATTTCATTTTTATTTTATTGTATTATTTTTTATTTTAAAAGTAATTTATTCTTTATTTTCATGTAATTCTTTTTCTTTGTAATCTAGGTTTTTTTATCTTCTGTAATTTATCAAGATTTTTTATTTTATGTGTGTATTTTTTTATTTATTAGTATAGTGTGCTTTTTTAACATAATGAGTTAATATAAACAATCATGGTATATAGGGGTTGCTTTAGATACCATGAGGGTCTATATTGACCTCCATGTTATATAGTGGTTTATTTAGATATGATGGGGGTCCTTTAAGGACCCCATGGTACTTAAGGTTTAACGGGAATACCATGGGAGTCATATAGACCCCCATAGTATATAGGGGTTAATGGAAATACCATGGGGTCCTATATGGTATGGGGTTAATTTTTAGATGCAGAAGAGGTTCTTAAAATACATATGTGGGAGAGTTTAACTTTAAGGACCTCCATGGCATTGGACTAAGCTAATGTTAATGTTTATTTCCACGGAGGTCCTTCTAGGACGGACCTCATTGCGTATAACTCATATTACTATATGCAATGGTGGTCCTGTGAGGTGAGTTATGCCTTACAGGACCCCTGTCGCATAGGGGTTAAATGTTAATGCCACAGGGGCCAATTATAGACCCCGTAGTGGGGGTTAATATTTTGGTGCACGTGTTCATTTTTTGGTATTATGGGGCTTTATTGGTTATGGTTATGAGCAATAGGGTGTGAGCAGGGAAGGGGATCCCCAGAGTTTATCTTTATGGCATGGATGGAAATAATCCTCAGGAATTCTTATTGGTGGCAATGGGGTTTGAGAAAAGTAATATTAATTATCTTGGCATTTCTTGTAATCCTAAACCTTGTCATTTTACAAACAAGGGTTGGGTTTACAAGTTGCAAATGAACTAAGTAATATTATGGGTGAAGGTAATTAAAATAAATGTGTATCAGTACTTAACTATATATATATTTTGTGTACAATATTTTGTGTTTCAATTTTGTTATTCAGTGGTAAAGAAAGGTGATTTTTTTTTATCTCCCTTGAAATAACTGATTTTAAACCATTTGTGTCTTCTGTATGTTATTCTCTTTTCAATACACATAAATATTTTTTTCATAGAAACTAATTTTAATTAATCATAAAACAATTATATTTGAATCACACTTTATTAAGTAGTACCACAAATGCAGAATAAAAAAAACTGTGTCATTTTCTTTTACATTTGTAATTTTTTGTATATTTACAGTTCTTGCACGGATACAAAAATATCAAAGTGTCAGTTAGCTCTTTTCATTATTACTTAAAATCTCTGTGCAGCAAACTTTTTATTTAGAAGAAAGTGTTAAAGATTATCGTGGAGAACCTCTCCATTCCTGCGTTATCTTACAGGGTATTTCTACTAAGAGTCTAGCAATATTCTACATATAGGCTCAATTTTATCCTTGTGAACTTAGGGCCCGATTCAATTGCAAGCCCGCAAATCGATCGTTGTAGGCCGTATATGTCTGCAGGTGTGTTGCGCGCTCCCGTTCGTCTCCGATTACGATGCTATTCAATTGCTCAAGGCCGAAACCGTAAACCATGCACTGGTTTGTAGCAGTTCAGGGCAGGAACATGATCAATTAAGCAAGCCCGTACCCTCCTATTCCGAATTAGCCAATAGAAAATTAGACTGTCATTATTATGGCAGTAAAACATGGAGGTTATATGTCAATCAATTAGGTCCAGGGGTTAGATATGCAATCAGACTTGTAAACCCGCAAAATAAAGAATTATGAAAATGAATGCCAATACTGTCCTAGTTCATATGGGTGGCCTGATACGTATTAACTCATTGATACCCAAAATCGATTTAGCCCCGCAATGAAACATAAACATAAATGTAATTTTCTGTCAATTTGCGAGCTTGAGACTGTTCTACAATTACTTCTAATGTCTTTCATCGCTTTCCCATTATTTCCAGTGCAGTATTGCTTTTTTATTTGCATTTACATTGCTACGAATAGGTGTTTCTAGCACTTGTAGGATTTTCTCCTTCTTTTGCCATTTACGGGTGTGAAGACATTTGCTGGCTTGGGGAAATTGAGCAATTGAATAGCAAATTGCGACTTTAGCCATCGTAACTCTTACGAAAGTGAAAGATTAAAGGCTTCGGGAGGCTGTAAGTTACGGGTTTAATCATTGCAATTTTTTCAACGATGTAACTTGTAACCCCTTTTGGAGCACACAAAAGGAAGCCAATTGAATAGCAAATTAACTTGCGACCTCACTTACTCGCTACAGTAACATGAGAAAGCTCAATTGAATCGGGCTCTAGGTACCTATCCTGTGCCCCATTACGGATGAGGGTTATTTTATTGAGACATGCAGTAAGTGAGACTGATCCAAAAAAGCAAAACCAAAACTAAGGCCTCCGTTCAATTGTAAGCTCGCAACTCGATCGCAGACGGCCGAATGTCTATGGGTGTGTTGCTGGTTCCTGTTCGTTTCCAATTGTAATGCTATTCAATTGAGCAAGGGCGCGAGTTATGGGCCGAAGCCTCCATCCCGTAAATCTCTCCTGCAGCAAACTGTTAAGGGGCTGGCCGAGATGCGATCAGCTGTTACAACACAGTCTCTCAGCCAATAGAAAGCGGTCTAGCCGCAGATGATTGACAGAGGGAGATTATAAATTTGCGTTCCACCCACCTATGCATTGACTGTGTGCCTGCTGCTGGTGCTTCAGGCCTGGTGGCCCAGCTGGACCCTGCCTCCATGTCCCAGGAGGGGTGGTAGTTCAGGGGAGGGACACGTCAGGGAGGCAAGACTTCCTGTCCACAGTCAAGAGGGCAAGAGGCAAGGGCAAGCACAAGGCCCACAATTACACTCACTGGGAGAATGTAGTCCTCCTCTGTGCTATCCGTGGCCACCCCATGAATCTTGCAGGGGGAGGGAAGTTAGGCCAGGGCCTAGGGCTCAGGCATGGAAGGAGGTAGTGGCTGAGGTGACAGCAGTAGGCACAGTGCCAAGGGATAGGAGGTCTGTCAAGCACTGTTTTGATGACATCAGTGCCCAGGTGAAAAGGTGGATGGCTAAGGTGGACAAGGACCAGACCATGAGCTATAATAAGTGGGAGAGGGTTGCCAGGGACCTTCTGAGACAGGGGCGCTCTGCTGGTGCTTCAGGACTGGTGGCCCAGCAGCACCCTGCCTCCTTGTCAGGTGAATATCACATACACCAACATGCCACCACATGTACATCACACACATTACACATATACATGATGACCAATGACCAACTAGAGCCCTGACATGTCAGCTCCATGGAATTAACAAGGGATAGATGGATGCATCATTATATCCATGAAGATGACAAATGACTGTGATTCCAGGGCACAACAACAGTAATCAGCCAATAGATCATCCATGTATTGGTGTGCCCACTGCAGCCTATGCAGTTACAGACCACAGTCGTAATTAAGATAGCGTTAGGAGATAAGAACGTTCAAGACCAAGAGCCAAAGAATAGATCACATCTAGCAAATCATAGCTAATGATAGTTACATAGTTACATAGTAATTTAGGTTGAAAAAATACTTTAGTCCATCAAGTTCAGCCTTTTTAGATCTCCTCTGATCTGCAATAAGCAGATTTATTGTTAATTGATCTAGAGTAAGGCAAACAGAAAAAGCAGTGAAACTTTGCCAATTGCCTCAACAGGGAAAAAAATATAACATTCCTTCCTGACCCCAGATACTGGTAATTGGATTCATCCCTGGATCAATACTCCCTCTCTATTTATCCAGGATAGCCCTTAATGCCCTTTTTATTTAGGAGCATCATCCAGGTTCAAGCCTGATGTCAGATTGTTAGGAATGCACACAAAACTTTTCTCTCTTTCAGCATCAAGGAGGTCTGGGTCCAGTGGCGAGCCAGAGGCGGGAGCGTCCACTCCAACAGAGCAGGAAGTGGAGAAGCAAACCCCCACCCAGCAGGAACTGGTGCGGGGGGGGGGGGGGGGGGGAGAAAGGAAGAGTTCCCGAGGGCCCTGGCTCAGAGAAGGAGAATGTAATATGGCTAGTTGGGTCACCATCAGGACCACCAGCAACACCACCAGTTTTCAACCCTACTATCCCACTCCTCCCAAAACTGAGCATATCGACCATAGCTCTCAGACTGCAGCCAACGTCCCTGGTACCTCCATCCCCAACATCAGGCCAGGCTGCACAGGTGGAAATGCTGGCCCTCATGCATCAGCAATTGGACTGTCTTCGGGGGATCCAGGCCAGCATCTCCGCCAATCATGCGGAGGTAATGAGCAGCCTGGCAAGACGTAATAGGGAGGAGAGGAGGCATCATCTAATGACTAAGTCCTACCTGGCCGGATTGCTCAGGATTGGGACAGACCAGAACGCGTTCCAGGGAGTGACCGCAGTGGCCATGCAACGGGCTCTAGTCCCCAGACCCGCATCCTCCACCTCGAGGCATCCCCCGGCCACCCACAGCCTGGCCCCTCCTCTCCTCCCACCATGTCTCCACCACTGCAGGTGTTGATGCCTCCCGGGGGTTGCCTCCCCCTGTCCCCACCATCACCAACAGTAGGGAGACGGGAGACAGCCACGGGGGATTGGTGCCCTGTGTCTAGGTGGACGACGACATAGGGGCTGTGCATATGTTTGTGCCTTCTCAACAGCAGTCCTCAGTGACAATCTATTGGTCGCAATGTTAACCTAATCAATTCTGGCTACAGAGTCTTGGATCATGGCCTATGCGGTGGTGATATTTTGTATGCAGATGGCTACCTCCCATCACATGGTCCATGATCCTCTTCTGTTGAACATGTCACCAATTGATGGTCACTGAGGAATGCTGAAAAGAGATGCTGCAGTCCCTATGATTTTAAGATCTTATTTTGGAGGTCTTGTCTTTTTCTTTTCTTTTTTTTTGTTTTAGGTACAATTCAGATCCCTGAAGGCATCTCCTGCATCTGCAAGCATTGTGAAGGAAATGTATGAGGTGTAAGGTTTTTACAGTGCTTCTCAGGTAGACATTCCTTCAATGACAGCCCCCCCCCCCCCTTAACATGTGGTTCCCACAATTAAAAGCTATCATATAGCCAGATATCTAAGACATGATTGTTGTTAGCTGAAATGTGGTGTAATATCACTTTGGCGATGGACTTGCAAAGTCTCATAATGGCATGTTAATGACAGCGCGCATTAATATATGCACTAGTGAAGCATGTGATCCTGACCTCAATATCCGTTTGAGAACAGAACATTGGGTCTGATGTAAGTAACAGGGAATCTGGCTGCTGACCTTTATGTCCTCTCCGTATTAATGGGTATTTTCCCATATTGCTAATTATCCAGAGACCTAGCTAATAGTAAGGCTTGCAGATGGGGATCAGTTGAGTCAGTATATTGCATGTTGATTATTTATTTTAACCTCCTCTGCCTTTTTTTAGTTGACCACATTTTATCAGGTTTTTGTTTTGTCACCACACTGGACTATGTAATCCATCCAGTTTCACACATACAGAGGTTGAATCATCTGTTTCATTGAGCATTTATCATTCATTATTCATTTAATACTATGCACATTAATGGTTTCTTCAATTAAATGATATTTTATTCATCAGTTTCTGGTTGCAGTGGTGTAGTGACTACATGTGACCCTGGTATGTGCTATGCATCATGCTTATTCTAGACTATGACATTACCTCCTTTAGGTATCCCCTTTTTCCCACAAACCTCTTTCTCTCCCTGGATCTGGCCACACCAAACCCATGATATTAATGCACCGTCTTGACACTTCTGATTGTGCTCTGTGTATGAAATAAAGCTTTGTTATACCATTCTGTGTCAGTGTGTTTTCAATGGTTGGGGTTATATGTAAATTAATGAGCCCTAATTACTATCCAATAGATCAATACATATTACAATAATAATAATAGTCATAACAGCATTAGATATCATCTAATAATATATAACATATATATATAATCAAAGTAAAAGGTTAATACACATGCAAGGTCCAATTAGTGATACTGTGGAGTATCAACATTCACCTGAGGGCCTTATAACAATATAACAGGTGATACTGTAGTGGGTTGCCAGTTCCTTCTCTAGTGGACTGTGATTTGTCTGACCTCTCTGCTATGATGTGCCCACCTGCAGTGGCTGTACATGGTATAGCTCACAGCTTAATTTGGGTATGCAAGCTCCTTCACCACCATCAATTAGCAATCCAGAAGGGGACCAGGGGATCATACACCACACTAATGTAAATTGATGAACAGCAAAACATAACGGGAGGTCACCAAATGATAATGTGTATACATCTTGGCACATGGCCACCAGCAATGGCGTGGAACTTTCCAGGATGGGCGTAGCGAAGATGGAGGTGAGTTGGCTGTCACTCCACCTGCCTCTTCACAGCCTCCATGAGTTTTTGCGGCCCCTCCTGAGGGGTTAGAGTAGATTAGTGTAGAGTATGTTCCTCTGGTTTCCTTGAGGTTTGCAAGGTGGTGATGGTGGTGAAGGGGCTTGTGTACCTGAATGAAGCCGTGAGCTATACCATGTAAGGCCACTGTAGATGGACAGGTCAAAGCAAAGAGGTCAGACAGCTCACAGTCCACTAGAGAAGGAACTGGCAAATCACTCCAGTATCTTTGGCATGCAAACCTTGTGGATTGACAGACAGAGACATTAGTAGGTGTGCTGCAGTCCATAGGGTCACAGCGAGTCAGACACAACTGAGGGACTGAACAACCATAGGTGAAATGTTTCCCTGGTATTTGATATATGCCATTTGGTGGTGTCATTTGTCCACTATTTGTTATCCCAATGTAGATGTGATTTTTTTTTTTATTTGTACATTTTTTTTATTTTCATTACAAAAATACAAACATTAAAAAAAAAAGATACACTCACATTCTCACCCATTTAACAAACACATTCTAATTTGCAAGACATATATAACTTCAGATTATATATCAGATTATAAACATTGATTCCCCACATAGCGATCCCAAATATCCCAATTAGATGTCAGGCCTTTTTTCTTTTCTCCCCTTTTTAGTTTAATTTGGTCATATTCTCTATTCCTCTTCACATATCTCACAATTTCCTGTTGGGTGGCAAGTTAATTAGATTTCCAGTACTTTACCAATAACCATTTAATAAACAACAAAATATGTGACACTAAAAATCTACACTGAGGAAACTGATCAGTTAAGTCCAGATGCAGCATAATGAGCTGAGGATTACACAGAATTCTCCTCCCCACTACATCCGAAATCCAACCGATCATCCTCCCCCAGAAATCCTATTTCACACTCCCACCATACATGATATGTGTCACTAAGTTGGCCACATTCATTCCAACATTTAATCTTATCATTGGACTTAAATCTGTTTATTTTTTCAAGTGTAAGATAAAGTATAATTCTAGATATGGGATTGCCTGTGTAGATGATATTATCAATTTAAAAGTACCTAACCAAATATCTTCAATATAACTTATTTAAATCTTTTTTCCCACAATATTATAGCTTTTGTTTTTTTTAAGGGTTCATTTTGAAAGGTAATTTTATGACATTTAGAAATTAAGTGTGTTAAATCCCTACCATAAATCATTTGTTCATATAATGTTAGGTTGGGCATATTTTTACCTTTAAAACCTTTCTGCTTCAGTATATTGTTAATGGAGATATATTGTAGCCACACACCCTTATCCAACTTATATATCTGTTTCAATGCTGACCAATTCATTAAACTTCCTTCTTCATATAAATCATCAATAAGATTTATACCTTTTTTTTTCATTGTTCTACCTCTAATTTCTCCTGGTGTAGAGAGATTAAATCCATATGTATACCTAAGGAAGGAAATGAGGACAATTTTAATCTATTTCTTTTATCCACCCAGAACTTCAATAGAGATCTAATTCCTATTGGCACCTCTTTATGACTCAATATTTCCAAGTCGGAAAGCCATAAGATTAAATTAATAGGAGTTTTTCTCAACATATGGTCTTCTATTTCCTTCATACCGGATTTTAATTAGGAGAACTACAGATTATCATTTGAGATCCAGCTATGGATTCATGAATCTCTCTTACACAAGGAGAAGCCAATCCTCCCATTTCATATTTCATTTTAGTAATGTCTAAGGATATTCTTGATCTTTTATTATTCAAAATATACTCATTAATACATCTCTGTATTTTTCCAGGGATATATTTAGAAACCATTTCTGGAATGGATCTAAATATATATGTTAATTTAGGTACTATTACCATTTTGATTATTGCAATTCTTGCACTCCAGGAAAAGTATATATTTTTCCAATCTTTTATTATTATTCTTATATGTCTATATACTCTTTCTAAATTTTCATTTAATATTTCCTTTATTCGAATAGGGAAACTTATTCCCAGATGTACAATGCTTTTCGCCTCCCAATTAAACTTATAATGATTTTTCAATCTAACTTTTATCTCCTGATTTATTTTCTTAGGCCATCATTCAATTGCAGTTTGGCCAATTGAATTGGGCTCTAAATAAAGAAGTTTTTAGTTAGTAAACATCTATCCAAAAGCAAGGTTTTTACGAACTAAAAACTTCTTTAAAAAAATAATGCTATGTGCTTATTTAGAGCACTATTCAATTGGCAAAATTGCAATTGAATGAGGCCCTTAGTGATTATGTCAGTTTTGATGTCATTTATTTTAAAATAAGATATTTTGCCAAATTTCTCTAATATTTCTTCCAGTTTGGCTAATGATTTTTCTGGTTCTATCAAAGTCAATACTAAGTCATCTGCATATAGAAGAATCTTATATTCCTTGGTACTGATCTGCACTCCTTTTATATCTTTTTCTTCTCTAATCATTTGTGCCAATGGTTCTATATATAAAATGAATAATATGGGGGACAAACCTGTCTAGTCCCATTGCTTATAGTACTCTGTCTCAAAATTTTAATTTACCAATTTTGCTTTGGGATTGATATACAACGA
The DNA here is from genome assembly GCA_027410445.1 of Discoglossus pictus. Classification (NCBI taxonomy): domain Eukaryota; kingdom Metazoa; phylum Chordata; class Amphibia; order Anura; family Alytidae; genus Discoglossus; species Discoglossus pictus. The sequence goes on from CM050166.1 coordinate 336,510,516, forward strand.
GTTAATAGCTTTGGCGGCAAACTCCTCTAATCCATATCTCTTCAATATAGCTCTGAGAAATCCCCAGTTGACCCTGTCAAATGCTTTTTCAGCATCTAATGACAGGGCCAAGTGGGGTCTCTCTCCCTTATCTGCATACACTAATGTATCTATCAATCGTCTGGTGTTATCTGATCCTTGTCTATTTTTAATAAATCCCGATTGATCTGGATGTGATAAATGAAATGTATATAAGTTGATTTTTGTATTTTTAGGGTCCACATTAGAGCCTCTGGGAGTGTGAAAGGGTTAACATATCAGACATTTGCATGTATTTGTGTTGCTATTTAAAAGCATCCTGAAAAGCTTTCAGGATAAACTTATTTTATTATGGGGAAAAAATAATAAAATCCAGAAAAAAAACCTGCTAGTAATATTAAAAGAAAGATGCTATCCTTTATACTATCAATAGAAACATATTTGTAAATAACACCCCATTGGGGTATAGCTTTCAGCATGTTGCAGCATGGCTTTTCATATTGGCATATGCATGACCATACCAACCTATGTGGGAAATAACATTTTATTTTTTTTGCAATATTTAATAGTTGGGAGTTATTGTTCATGTAATTGTAATGCCTTCCATTGCTTTACCCATGTTTCAGAGTGCATTGGTGTCTTTATATTGTCATTTGCAGTGTTACAAACTAGTCTGTAAGCCCTTTGGGTGTCCTATTTGAAACCTGTAAGCTTTGGGCTGCCATTTGGCATTTGCAGCCTTGATTGTGGCTGCGGTGTTGAGCGCTTTTGGCAATTGAATAGCGATTAGCGATTTTCAAGATGGGAAGTCTTGCAGCCTTTAGAGATCAAAGGCTTCGGGAGGCTGTAAGTTACGGGTTTAACCATCACCATTTTTTCATGGTCGTAACTCGTAAGCCGTTTGTAGCCTGCAAAAAGACGCCAATTAAATAGCAAATTATTTTGCGACCTCACTTGGGCTACAGTAACATACAAAAGCTCAATTGAATTGGGCTCTTATTTAGTTGTGACAAGATCTCACCAACTTGAAATGGACTGCAAACGATAAGAGTTCTCAACACATTTTGAGAAAGCCCTCACCATAGTGAACATGGTTTATTGTGCCAATTTGTTATCTTCAAGGAGCCCTTTTATACATATTCAGCAGTTATTCTTGTGCCCTAATTTCAATTTCATGATTTCTGAACTTGAGATATGGTTTAAGTACTTTATCTTGATTTAAAGGACCCCCATGGATGTAGCTTCATTGACTTTTTAACATACACAATGTTTTTACTTAACCAAGATTTTAAGTCACACTCGAATGACAGTACTCTTTAATCAGTATGAAGTAGCACACTAGGGACATTTGCTTATAAATTAATTGCGTTAAGAGGATAATTCATGTTTTATTACCACATTCTCTTAGCTACAGATTTCGAGGCAACATTTTAATACATATAGCCAGAGAGCCATGCTTATTAAAATGCAGTTATAGTACCTAATCAAGATGTTGCTAATTTTGTTTCCTCGTAATGTGCAATCATATCTGAAAATAAGCAAATGATGTAGTTGGCAGCAGTTACAGCTCAACAAATAGATGCTAGAATATTACATCTCGCAATAACTATTAAAAATTGTCCCATATACTGGCATGGTTGTGAGAATGCATGTATGTATTTTTGGATGGATGGCTAGATAAATAGAGATAGATAGATAGATAGATAGATAGATAGATAGATAGATAGATAGATATTGCATGAGACCAGGAATTTGGAAAATTTGCAGATATTACTGAATACATATCTGGATTAGGAGTCCCAGATTTGACCTCCATACTTTCAAAAATGTATTTTACAGGAGAAGTTATATGTGTGTACTAGGTTAATTTATAAAACATTTCAAAATAGATCAAATATACACAAAGTTTTGGGACAATATTATAAATGAATGGTTATATCTGATGTTCGGGTTAATTCTCATCAGTTTCATGAATATAATTAGTTTTGCCTATTTTATATGTTTGAAATATTGATAATGTGATTTTTCTGCTTTCATGAAGATGGCTAAGACTAAGAACATAAACAATACTAATAATAATACACATATATAGTTGTCAGCATGTGGGTTGTTGTTAATGCGAAGCGAGAGCAGCAGTTTGGCGCTCCTTGCACTGGTGGAGATAAACGCCATAGGCGCTCATCCCTACGACCCCCTACGACTTTCGGACCCTACGACCCCCTAAGACTTTTTTTTCCTTGCGAAGCGCACGCAGCCTATTTACACTACACACTTCACACATTGCTGACACTTACACCTTAGCTCCACAACACTGCAAACCTACATTGTAGGCTGCATGATCAAGAAAACAGATTGTTAGCTCTTCAGCACAATGCTTCCTGCATGTATTACTTACAAATAGGTAAAGTATATTCATTTATTAATTTACTACTTATTTAATTAGCATCACAACATACAAATACATAAAAAAAAAAAAAACACTATTGCAATAAACGCAAAAGACATTCACTGCGCGCCTCACAACGAGCGCCAACGCTGCTCATAGAACACAAACTACACCAGGGGACAGCCTTGCAATAGGCGCAAAAGCAGATCAGCCCAGAACTTACAATGACAGCAAAAGCGCCTCTGATAACAAAAAAATACAACAACCAAGAGGCTCGCAATCAGCGCCGAGATCTCAGACCACCATAAAAAATAATGTCTGGCCCAAGCAACATTCCTTGACTTACAATTCTATTGCCGTCATTTTTTGACAGGCAATTTGCTAGAAATGATAATAGAATGGAACAATATGATCAATGTTTATGCATGTTCAGTGCATAGTGATGGGACTGTTTAAAGAACATGAAGAGATGGTTTTGTTGAATACATTTATAATTGATTGCTATAATGGCATACTAGATACTGTAATAACTGTAATAATTGTAGGTTATGAGTGAAGGGTAGGGAAAAATATTTATTTTTCCTGACCAGGATTTTTTAAAATAACTCTTCAGCCATTTATTTATTTTATGTAAGTGTTTAAACTAGGTTAAATATCCTCAGTCTAAATGCCATATACAATTTACATTTCACTTAGATCTAAGAATCCCCAGAGTCACATACTCTTACTTTCTGAGACTGTCCTTTCACGTCCTGTTGTCTCACTTGTAGGTGCCATAATTCACAACTTGTGGCCTAAGACTACATCCAGAGGGAAGGGCTTCATATTTCTAGTGTTTACTGATAGCAAACAGACAGTGACAAACTGTGTGCAAAAACACTAACATTTACTGTAGCACTATTTACAAGTATGCAATAAAGTAAAGTGGATTCATAAATTCAGTGAGATATCAAATTATAAGGGGCTTCATTCAAATGTGATTTGGCCAATTGAATAGGGCTCTATATAAGCACAGAGCATATTTATTTACAGAAGTTTTTAGTTAGTGAAGACCTTGCTTTTGGATAGACGTTCACTAACTAAAAACTTCTGTAAAAAAATATGCTATGTGCTTATATAGAGCCCTATTCAATTGGCCAAATTGCATTTGAATGAGGCCCATGGTGTTCAAAAACAGCTTACAGTCTAGAGATTATAACTGGGAATGTGAGCCAGGAGGATAACAGATGAATGATGGATTATGATTGAATCAGCATGTTGTAGCCATTGAATGGAACTACCAGTTACAGACTGTTTTTAGAAGGGTGAACTCATTGGGCATTTTAAGGGTGTAGCTGATATATTTCTTTTAAAAGATGCATTTTTAATGAGATTTTGAAGCTTCTGAATAAAGAAAATAGTTTGACAGAGCAAGTTCCACAGACTATGTTCAACTTGAGAAAAGGTCTATAGATGGACTAACAGAACATTATAAGATGTGGGTCAGTTGCAGGGCAAATGCGGTCCGCAGTTAGAATCTAATCCTGTTATTACGGAGTGTATTGCAGGTCTCTCAGCCAATAGCAGGCTAGCTAAATATGATTGACAGAGAGAGATTATTAATTTGCGTTCCACCCGCCTATGCGTTGACTGTGTTGTAGATTCTTCCGAAGTAGCACGCAGGTCCCGGAGTTGGTGGTTTGAGCAGTTATAGAGAGAGAGTAGGCAATTTTTGAGAGCAGTATCTAACTTATTATTTTTTATTATTCTTATTAAGATTTTACACTTAAACTTTGATTACACACATTTACAGAATACACATAAGACAAATACACATATATTAAATAACATACATAGATACACATAAAGCTAGGTCACTCCATACACACACCCCATCCCATACCCACACCCCATCCCCCAACAGTTAATAAATACACATAGAACACACACATTTTTTTCTCTATAATATATATACAGAAATACTTATTTTTATTTATCGTTACATACTTTTTGGGAGGTGAGGAGAGAGGAGAGAGGAGGAGAAGAGGAGAGGCGAGGAGGAGAGAGAGGAGATAGAGGTGGCCCTGGGGAGTGGTGGTGGAGAGGAGGAATAGGAGGTGAGGAGTGGTGGAGGAGTGGAAGAAGAGAGTGTCGGAGAGGAGAGTGGAGGAGAGGAGGAAGCATGGAGTGGAGGAGAGGAGGAGAAGAGTGGCGGAGAGGAGAGTGGAGGAGAGGAGCAGGAGAGTGGTGGAGAGGAGAGTGGAGGAGAGGAGGAGGTGGGGAGTGGCGGAGAGAAGAGTGAAGGAGAGGGGGAGGCATGGAGTAGCAGAGTGGAGAATGGAAGAGAAGAGGTGGGTGGTGGCAGGGTGCCCATAATGATAGACACATACAGTTCAGGGACAGGGGTTGAGGGGCCTGATCCTAGGGAGGGTGGCATTTGTGGGAGGGACAGGCCTCAGGGGCAGATGAGGGAGCAAAGGATCCCCGTCCACAGTCGGAAGGCCAAAAGACTAAAGGCAAGCACAGGGCCCATAACTACACGCACCAGGGGAATGTGCTCCTCCTTGGTGCGATCAGTGGGGGGTGGTTAATTAGGCTTGGGCCTAGGGCCCAGGAATGGAAGGAGCCAGTGGCCACAGTAACAGCAGTGGGAACAGCTGAAAGGGATGTGATGACTGTGAAGCACAGGTTTGATGACATCAGAGTCAAGGTGAGGAGGATGATGGCCGAGGAGGACAGTCAAATTGCAGCACCAAGTGATGGCCCCAGAGTGACAGTCAGTTACAACAAGTGGGAGAGGGTCGCCAAGGATTTATGGAGCCAGTTGCCCACCAATGGAGCTTCAGGCTTGGTGGACCAGCACGATCCAGCCACCATGTCAGGTGAATATCACATACACCAACATGGCACCACATGTAATTCACACACACTACACATGTGCATGATGACAAGGACAACAAGAACACTGACATGTCAGCTCTATGGAATTAACAAGGGATAGATGGATCAGCATGCATCATTAAATCCATAAAGCTGACAAATCACTATCATTCGTGGGCACAACAACAGTAATCAACAAATAGAGAGTCCATGTATGGGTGTGCCCACTGCAGCATATGCAGTTGCAGTCCGCAGCTGGAATCAAGAGAGCGTTAGGAGCCAAGAAAAATGAAGATCAAGAACCAAAGAATAGAGCACATCTAGCAAATGATATCTACTCATAGTTGCAATTAAGAACATCATTCAAGTTCAAGTCTAGATGTCAGATAGTTAGAAATGAACACAAAACAATGTATTATACGTCATAGTTAACACATATACCTTTCTTTTCTCTCGTTTAACTGCTAAGAGGTCTGAGTCCAGTGGTGAGCAAGAGGTGGGGGTGTTGGCTCCATTGGAGCAAAACGTTGGCAAACAAGGACCTGCCCAGCAGAAACAGGAGCAGGTGGAAGAGGAAAGACCTGGAGCGGAGGGCCCTGGTTTAGAGGAGGAGGTTACCACTGTCCCCCTCCTCCAAAGACTCAGCCTATCACCAGGGCCCTCCTACTGTAGGGACGAGCAGGGCTTGACACCACCTCCTCCTCCGATCAGCAGTGCGTCAGACTGGCCACCGCTACCACCAGGCACACCACCAACAGCACCGTCCCAAAGTGAAGCTCCTGCTGGGCCACAGCCCCTCCCCACTAGGCCACTACCTCCTCACCCAGCAATGCCCCACGGACCTCTATCCCCACCACCACCAAGCCAGGCTGCTCAGGCGGAGATACTGGCCATCCTGCGCCAGCAACTAGAGTGTATTCGGGGGGTCCAGGCCAGCATCTACGCCAATCATGCAGAGGTCATGCGCAGCCTGGCCAAGCAAAAGAGGGAGGAGAGGAGGCACCATCTGATGACTGAATCTTACCTTGCCAGGCTGCTCAGAATCGGGCGGACCAGAGCGCAACCCAACAACTGACCACAGATGCCTTGTGCCTCGCTCTAGTTGCCAGCCCCACCTCCTGCACCCTGAAGGCATCCCCCACTCATCCGCAGCCCGGCCCTTCCTCTCCTCCCCCCATGTCTCCACCACCACTACCAGCACCACCTCTGCTGTTTCCACTGTCTCCTGGGGGATGCCTCCCCCTGCCCTACCAACACCACTACCAAGGAGATGGTGGCTACCCATGGGGCAATGGGGCCCTGATGCTAGGTGGAGGAGGATGTAGGGGCTGCACATATGTTTTGTGCTTTCTCAACAGCACTCCTCAGTGACAATCTATTGGTCCAAATCTTAACATGATCTAGCCTGGCTACGGAGTACAGTATCATGGCCTATGTGATGGTGATCTTTTGTATCACATGGTCCATGATCCTCTACTCTGTGGACACATTGGGTTATGTATAATATTTCTCCAATTGATGGTCACTGAGGAATGCTGTTGAGAAGAGATGTTGCAATCCCAATATTTTTGTAAGGACTTATTTTGCAGGATATTGTTTTCTTTATTTTGTTTTAGGCACAATTCAGGTCCATGAAGGCATCTTGTGCATCTGCAAGCATTGTGAAGGAAATGTATTAAATGTAAAATATTCCTAGTGCCTCTTAGTTGAACATTCCTTCAATGACAGCCCCCTTAACATGTAGCTCCCACAATATTAAAACTATCATATATGCAGATATCTAAGACATGATTGTTGTTAGCATAATTGTAGACTAATACTGTTATGGTGGTGAACTTGCAAAGTGTCACAATGGCATATTAATGACAGTCAGCATTAATACATGCACTATTAAAGCATGTGATCCTGACCTCATTATCAGTCGGAGAACAGATCCTTGTGTCTGATGTAAGTAACATTGAATGTGGCTGCTGACCTTTATGTCCTCTCTGTATTAATGCCTATTTGTTCCATATTGCTGATATCATGTGTATCATTTAACATGTGCTAACACCTGTATAGCTGATGGATGTGATAACAATGTTGATGAACAATATGATATGGCAAAGTTGATAGTACACGTTGACCACATTTATTGGTACACATAGTACACATCAATTGTGACATGACACATCATTAGTAATGGTCATGGCCAGTGAGTTATCCTGAGAACTAACTAATGGTTAGTAATGTTTGCAGATAGAAATCAGGTGAGTTGGTATATTGTATATTACAGTTTCAGTATTTATCACTGTACTGTACATGCATATTTTTTCTTTTTTATCCTCCTACGCCTTTTTTTTTACCACTTCTTTTCAGATTTTTTGTTTGGGAACACGCTGTATGTGTGAAACTGGATTGGATTACACAGTCCAGAAGGTTTTTGCATCTGTTTCACTGAGCAGATATAGATAGACAGGTTGGATGGAAATCAGGTGAGTTAGTATATTGTTACAGTTACAGTATTTAGTGCTGTACTGTAAATGCATGTTGATTTGTTCTTTTTATCCTCCTCCACCTTTTTTGGGTTGACCATTTTTTTTCAGATTTTAGTTTTTTTCACTACAGTGTATGTGTGAAACTGGATTGGATTACACAGTCCAGAGGCTGAATCATCTGTTTCATTGTGCAGATCTAGACAAGGTGTAAGTGCTATTCGCGTTACTGGTTATTTCGATTAAATGGAGTGATTTCTGATGATCGTTTTTTTCATCAGATTCCAGTTGCAGTGTTGTAGTGACCACATGTGACCCTGGTAGGTGCTATGCATCATGCATATTATAGACTATGGCATTACCCCCTTTAGGTATCCCCTTTTGCATAAAAAGCCACTTGTCCTTCTGGGATCCGCCCACACCACACCCATGATATTAATGCATAGTCTTGTACATTTCTGATTGTGCTCTGTGTCTAAAATAAAGCTTTGTTATGCTGTTATCACCGTGTCAGTGTGTTTTCAATAGTTGGGGTTTTGGGACATCCACATGCATCACATTTGTGTAATATTTCTATATCATAAACTAACAAGCCCTGGTTACTATGCAATAGATTAATACATATAATAATAATAATACTAATATAATAAGATATCATATAATAATATATATACAGTACATATATACTATATATATATATATATATATATATATATATATATATATATATATATATATAATATAAAAAATAAAGGGTTAATACACATGCAAAGTCCAATTTGTAATACTGTGAAGTATCAACATTCCCCTGAAGGGCTGATAACAATATGACAGGTGACAGTGTGAACTGATGGATAGCAATACACTTAATAGGATTTCACTAAATAATAATGGCTATACATCTTGATACATGGCCACCATCAATGGCGTGGGACTTCCCAGGATGGGCGTAGCGGATATTATGCCTGATGGAGGTGAGTTGGCTGTTGCTCCGCGTGCCTCTGCACAGTCTCCATGTGTGTTTGCGGCCCTCCCTGTTGGTTTAGAGTAGATTAGTATTGTGTTTTTTTCCCTGGTCCCCTTTTGGATTGCTACCTTTTGGTTGTGAAGGGGCTTATGTACCTCAATGAAGCTGTGAGCTATACCATGTAGGACCACTCTAGGTGGGCAGGTCATAGCAGAGAGATCAGACAAATCAAAGTTAACTAGAGAAGGAACTGACAACCCACTCTGGTATGTTTGCCATGCAAACCTTGTGGATTTGCACAGACAGATACATACTGTAAGTATGTGTGCTGCAGTCCATAGGGTCACAGAGAGTCAGACACAGCTGAGGGACTGAACAGCCATAAATAAATTGTTCCCCTGGTACTTAATATACAGTATCTCACGAAAGTGACTACACTCCTCACATTTTTGTAAATATTTTATTATATCTTTTCATGTGACAACACTGAAGAAATGACACTCTGCTACAATGTAAAGTAGTAAGTGTACAGCCCGTATAACAGTGTACATTTGCTGTCCCCTCAAAATAAATCAACACACAGCCATTAATGTCTAAAACGTTGGCAACAAAAGTGAGTACATCCCTAAGTGGAAATGTCCAAATTGGGCCCAAAGTGTCATGTGTGACCACCATTATTTTCAAGCAAAGCCTTAACCCTCATGGGCATGGAGTTCACCAGAGCTTCACAGGTTGCCACTGGAGTCCTCTTCCACTCCTCCACGATGACATTACAAAGCTGGTGGATGTTAGAGACCTTGCACCACCTTCTGTTTGAGGATGCCCCACAGATGCTCAATAGGGTTTAGGTCTGGTAACATCCTTGGCCAGTCCATAACCATTACCTTCAGCTTTTTTAGCAAGGCAGTGGTCGTCTTGGAGGTGTGTTTGGGGTCGTTATCGTGTTGGAATACTTCCCTGCGACCCAGTCTACGAAGGGAGGGGATCATGCTCTGCTTCAGTATTTCACAGTACATGTTGGCATTCATGGTTCCCTCAATGAACTGTAGCCCCCCAGTGCCAGCAGCACTCATGCAGAAAATAATGGTGGCCACACAAAATATTGACACTTTGAACCCAAATTGGACATTTCCACTTAGGGGTGTACTGACTTTTGTTGCCAACGGTTTGCTGTGTGTTGAGTTATTTTAAAGGGACAGCAAATGTACACTGTTATGCAGGCTGTACACTTACTACTTTACATTGTAGCAGAGTGTTATTTCTTCAGTGTTGTCACATGAAAGGATATAATAAAATGTTTACAAAAATGTGAAGGGTGTACTCACTTTTTTGAGATACTGTATATGATGTAGCGGTGTAAATTGGCCACTATTTTTATCCCAATGCAGATGTGATGAGTGTGATGTATATAAGATGCCTCTATGAGTGAGAAAGGGTTAATTTGTCAGCCATTTGCATGTGTTGCAATTTAATCAGGTAGTGTCTCTTTAATTGCTTTCAGCATTTTGCGGCATGACTTTTCATATTGGCATATGTATCACCATTCCAACATACTGTATGACAACAAACATTTTTTTAAAGGGATATTTGTTAATTGGCAATAGTTGTGCAAGTAATTCTGTGATTTTTTTTGACTTGGGGCTATATAAAATGGGAGAAAAACAGATAGGGCATGTCCTCCTCCTTTTCCCCTTTTAACGTGATCACCAATTGAATATTTGCATGTATTGTCCTTGGGGATATACATGTTTATATATATATATATATATATATATATATATATATATATATACTAGTAACTTGCCCGTCAAAAAATGACGGTCAATAAAAGAAAGTGTTGAAATGCTGTTTGTCACACAATGTAAGTGTCCTGTGTGCGTCAATTAACTAAATTCCTCAAAAAGCTGAAATCTACATTACATAAAATAAGAAAAACTAAAATCACCAAAAATAAAAAATGTACATTACAGAACAAAAAATATAATACAATACAATACAATTAAATAAGATACAATACAATTCAATTAAATAAAATACAATACAATTCAATTAAATACAATACACCCCTATCTAATATACATGCCACTATCTAATATACATGCCACTATATAATGTAATATACATCCCACTATCTAATATACAATACTATCTAATAATACATACCCCTATCTATCTATCTAATATACAATACATGATATCTATATATATATAGCTACCCTAATTGTAAGCTACAATAAAATAATTAAGACCACTTACCTTTGAGATGTTTCTTCAGATCAGCAACCTACGGTAAAAAAAATTAAAAAAATGAATACAACACGTTTACATGAAATACCTAAACATTCTAAACATTCTAAACATTCTGAATATTCTAAATATTATACTCACCTTTCCAGCATGTCTCGTTCCAGCATGTCACGTCCCAGCATGTCACGTCCTCCATGTTCCGTCGTCCATCTTTGCGTCTTGTCCGGCGCTACTCCTGTAAACAAAAACATTACATTAGTAAACATAAACCAAAGTTAAATAAACACAATCTACATTATACTTACCTTTCTGCGATGTCTCCTGCCTCCTCGTCTTCTGCAGAAGCATCCGCGCATTAAAAAAAAAAACACTGATTGGATAACACACCTGTCAATCTTTATTTGAACCAATCCTAAGGCTTTATTGCCATCAGCCAATCACAATGGAATATACCCCCACGTACTGATTGGTGAAGACATATGCGCCTTCCCATTGGCTGTAATATTGATTGATATTAACAGTAGTCAATGAGAATGCGCAAATCCTTCACCAATCAGTACGTGAGGGTGTATTCCATTGTGATTGGCTATTGTCAGTGCAACCAATCAGAATGATCAGAGGCTCCAACCAATCACCCTGTGGGGGTGTATTCCATTGTGATTGGCTGAAGGCATCTGCGCCTTGTGATTGGTTTAAATAAAGATTGACAGGTACATTATCCAATCAGAGTGGGATTTTAGGGTGTATCCCTTTGTGATTGGTTCACACATTGGCGCCTCCTGATTAGGTGAATTTGATAGACAGCGTTTTCAACCAATCAGAAGGCGCCATTTCTTATTTTCTTCCGGAAAAGTCTCCGAGAGCCTTCAATAGCGTCGGGGATGTCCGGGAGTGCGGATGTAAGTATATATATATATTTTTTATTTTTTTTATACAGGGCGTGGCAGAAGAGGATCCGGAGGAGGCCGGAGACATCGCGGGGAGGTAAGTAGAATGTAGATTATGTTTATTTTATTTTGATGTATGTGTATTAATGTTGTTTTTTTTTTTAACAGGTGCCGCACCGGAGAAGGATTAAAAGAATAAGGACGGGACATGCCGGAAAGGTGAGTAGAATATTTAGAATGTATAAAATTTATAGAATGTTTATTTTAGAACTGTAAACGTGTTGCACTAATTTTTTTTTTTTTCCGTAGGTGGCTGATCTCAATTGACATCTGCAAAGGTAAGTGGTCTTAATTATTTTACTTTAGCTTAGACTTAGATTAGTTAATATATAGATAACATTTATTGCATGTTAGCTAGGGGTATGTGTTTTATATAGATAGCATAGGATGTATTGTAGATAGATTGTGGTATTTATTTAGATAGATTGGGGATGTATTATTATATAGATAGCATGTATATTAGATTATGCTATTTATTTAGATAGATTGTGTGATGTATATTAGATAGTGGTGTATTGTATTGTAATTGTATGTATTTGTATTGTATGTATTTGTATTATATGTATTTGTATTGTATGTATTTGTATTATATGTATTTCCTTTTCAGGTGTGTATTTTTTTTCTGTAGTGAGGAGGGGGTTGTAATGTTTTTTTTTTATTTTCTGTAATGTTCCTTTTTTTATTTTTTGTGACTTAGGTTTTTTTATTTTGTGTAATGTAGTTTATTTTTTTGTGAGTTAGGTTTTTTATTTCATGTAATGTAGATTTTTTGTGTGACTTTAAGCTTTTTTATTTTCTGTATTTAGAGTGGTGGGGGTTAATAAGGGGTAGGTAGTGTAGATTTTAATAGGTTAGTGTAGAGGGTGTTTAGTTGATATTTAATGTTTTATTGGGGGTGGTATAGTGCGGTATAGTGCAGTATAGTGTTTATACTTAGTGTCATGATGGTCCTCGAGGACCATCATGGCACTTATGTGGTTAATGTAGTCTTGTAATAGGCCCATAATGGTGTTAATATACCCTTATGGGACTGATGGGGTTAAATAGAGGCTTATGGGGGTCTGTATTGACCCCCTTTAGAGACAGGGTTAATGAAGGGCTTATGGGGGTCTGTATTGACCACTATGAGTGACAGGCTTAATGAAGGGCTTATGGGGGTCTCTATTGACCCCCATGAGTGACAGGATTAATGATGGGTTTATGGGGGTCTGTATTGACCCCCATGAATGACAGGGTTAATGAAGGGCTTATGGGGGTCTATATTGAGCCCCATGAGTGACAGGGTTTATGAGGGTTTTATGGGGGTCTGTATTGACCCCCATGATTGACAGGGAGACAGTGTATATATGTTTTCTTTTACAACGGGTCCTCTAAGGACCTTTCCAGCCCTTTAAGGACCTGTAATGCGGGAATTTTGAATTATGATGGCAGCCGGGGTCCCCGATCGCGTGCAATCGGGACCCCCACTGTGATGGTTAATGTGGGGTTAATGCAGGGCTCCGAGCTTATCTCGGATCCCCTGGGGGTAATGCGGGTTTCCGATTTTATCTCAGATCCCTTCTTGGCTAATTTGTACGTGGCTGGGCTGTGAGCCTCATTTTCGTTTTTTTCGGCTGACATTTTTTCTCTCGCTTAGGGGACTTTCGTGTGTCTGAACTCGGGAATTTGGACTTAAATGTAGGTGTAACTTCACTTTCAGAGGTCCTGGGTGCCCCCCCTTGCTATAGGTAAGCTTTTTATGTAGTTTGTGTGAGTATTTGGTGTGTTTTCACAGTTTTTAGTTGCGCGCGGGTCGGCAGTTATAATCGGATTCTTAGTGCGTGTGGATGTTTGTTACGTTAAGGTTTGTTCCAAGGTGGGTTTTTTTTCCGAAGTCGTGCGTGTGACGTGTTTAACGACTCGCCACTAGAGATGTCGCGAATAGTTAGCCGGCGGATTGTTCCCAGCGAACATAGCATGTTCGCGTTCGCGGCGAACAGCGAACATATGCGAGATTCGACCCGCCCCAATACTTTATCATTGAGCAAACTTTGACCCTGCATGTCACAGTCAGCAGACACATTCCAGCCAATCAGCAGCATACACTCCCTTCCAGAGCCATCTACCTCATGGACAGCAGCCATTTTGGAATCATAACTAACTTGCAGTCTTACAGAGAGGAGGGAGAGGGTAGTCACCTACACTCTCCCTCCTCTCTGTAAGACTGCTGATTGAATAGGGAAATCAATAGCTAGGCAAGTTTATTCAGTGTCCAGTGCAGTGCTGAAGGACTCATCAGATCTCTGCTGTAAACACAGCACCCCAAAAAGCCCTTTTTAGGGCTATAACATCATTTTTTTTTCTTTGTTTTTTTTCTGTGTAATCTAATTTCATTTGCCTGTCTCCCTGCTAGCCCCTGCTTGCAAGTGTGTGTGTCAGGCTTACAGCTTATACTGTGTGTGCACAACGCATACAATATAATATTGTTTACTAATTGTCTACTTTTAAAAAACCCACACTTTTATTTTCTTAAATCTAAGTGCATTTGCCTGACCGTCAATGAAAGTTCATTTGCTTGACCGCTACCCATAGTGTGTGTCTTGCTTACAAGTACTGTGCCAAGTTCAACCAATCCAATCTAGTTGGGGTACCAACAGTCCACATTTAAAAAACCCAAACTTTTATTTTCTTAAATCTAAGTGCATTTGACTGACCGTCAATCAAAGTTCATTTGCTTGACCGCTATCCATACTGTGTGTGTCTTGCTTACAAGTACTGTGCCAAGTTCAACCAATCCAATCTAGTTGGGGTACCAACAGTCCACATTTAAAAAACCCAAACTTTTATTTTCTTAAATCTAAGTGCATTTAACTGACCGTCAATCAAAGTTCATTTGCTTGACCGCTATCCATACTGTGTGTGTCTTGCTTACAAGTACTGTGCCAAGTTCAACCAATCCAATCTATTTGGGGTACCAACAGTCCACATTTAAAAAACCCAAACTTTTATTTTCTTAAATCTAAGTGCATTTAACTGACCGTCAATCAAAGTTCATTTGCTTGACCGCTAACCAGAGTGTGTGTCTTGCTTACAAGTACTGTGCCAAGTTCAACCAATCCAATCTAGTTGGGGTACCAACAGTCCACATTTAAAAAACCCAAACTTTTATTTTCTTAAATCTAAGTGCATTTAACTGACCGTCAATCAAAGTTCATTTGCTTGACCGCTAACCAGAGTGTGTGTCTTGCTTACAAGTACTGTGCCAAGTTCAACCAATCCAATCTAGTTGGGGTACCAACAGTCAACATTTAAAAAAAAAAAAACTTTTATTTTCTTAAATCTAAGTGCATTTGTCTGACCGTCAATCACAGTTCATTTGCTTGACCGCTACCCATAGTGTGTGTCTTGCTTACAAGTACTGTGCCAAGTTCAACCAATCCAATCTAGTTGGGGTACCAACAGCCCACATTTAAAAAACCCAAACTTTTATTTTCTTAAATCTAAGTGCATTTGCCTGACCGTCAATCAAAGTTCATTTGATTGACCGCTACCCATAGTGTGTGTGTCAGGCTTACAAGTACTGTGCCAAGTTCAACCAATCCAATCTATTTGGAGTACCAACAGTCCACATAAAAAAAAAATGACAGGCAGAGGCAGGACACCCCGCAGAGGTCGTCATGATCGTGGTGCTGTGATTCCCTTTGGCCCTACAATAATGCCCAGTCTTCAGAGGCCAGTTACCCTGAACTTGAAAAGTTCAGAGGACGTAGTTGACTGGCTAACACAGGACACCCAATCTTCTACAGCTTTCGCTTGGAACATTGACGCACCATCCTCCTCCAGCTTAGCTTTGGGCACCTCTCAAGTTACCACTCACCCGCCTGCCGCCACCACCAACACTAGTACCACAGCCAATTCAATTGATCAGTCAGAAGAGTTATTTACACATCAGTTTGAAGAAATGAGTGATGTGCAACCATTATTGCCAGAGAATGTAGATAACAGGGATATGTCTCAGTCAGGCAGCATTACACACATGTACGTACGATGTGATGATGATGATGATGATGTACCCGCTGCTGCTTCCTTTGTTCAGTTGTCATATACAAGTGAGGCGGGTGATGATGATAACGATGCATCCATGGATGTCACGTGGGTGCCCGCTAGAAGAGAAGAAGAACAGGGGGAAAGTTCAGATGGGGAGACAGAGAGGAGGAGGAGACGAGTTGAAAGTAGAGGGAGGTCATCGCAACGAGCTAGTGGCACAGTCAGACAGCATGCATCAGCACCCGGGGTCAGCCAGACAGCACGCCAATCAACGCATGCTGTTGCCACCACCAGAATGCCGTCACCGCCGAGCTCAGCAGTGTGGCATTTTTTGTGTGTGTCTGCCTCTGACAACAGCGATGCCATTTGCAACCTGTGCCAAAAGAAACTGAGTCGTGGGAAGTCCAACACCCACCTAGGTACAACTGCTTTGCGAAGGCACATGATGTCACATCACAAACGCCAATGGGATCAACACATGAGTACAAGCAGCACACAAACTCAAAGCCGCCATCCTCCTCCTGGTCCAGCATCTTCATCCACATCAACCACTGCTGTCCTCCTTGACCCTCTCAACTATCCACCACTCCGTCTCTCGCATCTTGCTGTTCCTGCTCATCTCCCCACAGTCAGGTGTCTTTCAAGGGCATGTTTGAGCGTAAGAAGCCAATGCCACAAAGTCACCCCCTTGCCCGGCGTCTGACAGCTGGCTTGTCTGAACTCTTGGACCGCCAGCTTTTACCATACAAGCTGGTGGAGTCTGAGGCATTCAAAATGTTTTTAGCGATTGGGATACCGCACTGGAAGGTACCCGGCCGAAATTTCTTTTCCCAAAAGGCAATCCCCAACCTGTACTCAATTGTGCAAAAGGAAGTAATGGCATCTCTGGCACACAGTGTTGGGGCAAGGGTCCATCTGACCACTGATACCTGGTCTGCAAAGCATGGTCAGGGCAGGTATATCACCTACACTGCACATTGGGCAAACCTGCTGACGCCTGCCAAGCATGGAATGCGTGGCTCTGCAGAGGAGTTGGTGACACTGCCACGACTTGCAGGCAGGCCTGCTGCCACCTCCTCTACTCCTCCTACTCCATCCTCTTCCATAACCTCCTCAGCTGAGTCCTCTTCTGCTGCTGCGTCTTGCTCCACATCAACGGCACCCCCCCAGCTCCCCAGATACTATTCCACATCCCGGATACGGCAGTGTCATGCCGTCTTGGGGTTGACTTGCCTCAAAGCAGAGAGTCACACTGGGCCAGCACTCCTGTCCACCCTGAACGCACAGGTGGATCAATGGCTGACTCCTCACCAACTAGAGATTGGCAAAGTGGTTTGTGACAACGGAAGAAATTTGTTGGCCGCATTGAATTTGGGCAAGTTGACGCATGTGCCGTGCATGGCACATGTGTGTAATCTGATCGTACAACGCTTTGTCCATAAGTATCCAGGCTTACAGGACATCCTGAAGCAGGCCAGAAAGGTGTGTGGCCATTTCAGGCGTTCCTACACGGCCATGGCGCACTTTTCAGATATCCAGCGGCGAAACAACATGCCAGTGAGGCGCTTGATTTGTGACAGCCCCACACGTTGGAATTCAACACTCCTAATGTTCGACCGCCTGCTCCAACAAGAAAAAGCCATTAACGAGTATTTGTATGACCAGGGTGCTAGGACAGCCTCTGCGGAGCTGGGGATTTTTATGTCATGTTACTGGACGCTCATGCGCAATGCCTGTAGGCTCATGCATCCTTTTGAGGAGGTGATAAATCTTGTCAGTCGCACCGAAGGCACCATCAGCGACATCATACCATTTGTTTTATTCCTGGAGCGTGCCCTGCGAAGAGTGCTGGATCAGGCCGTAGATGAGCGTGACGAGGAAGAGGAAGAGTTGTGGTCACCATCACCACCAGAAACAGCCTTATCAGCATTGCTTGCTGGACCTGCGGCAACGCTGGAAGAGGATTGTGAGGAAGAGGAGTCAGAGGAGGAATGTGGCTTTGAGGGGGAGGAGGAAGACCAATCACAACAGGCATCCCAGGGTGCTCGTTGTCACCTATCTGGTACCCGTGGTGTTGTACGTGGCTGGGGGGAAGAACATATCTGCAGCGAGATCACTGAGGACGAGGAACGGGACATGACTAGCTCGGCATCCAACCTTGTGCAAATGGGGACTTTCATGCTGTCGTGCCTGTCGCAGGACCCTCGTATAAAAAGGCTGAAGGGGAACGACCTGTACTGGGTGTGCACGCTACTAGACCCCCGGTATAAGCAGAAAGTGCCTGATTTGTTACCAAATTACCGCAAGTCAGAAAGGATGCAGCAGGTCCAAAACAAATTAACAAGTATGCTTTACACAGCATATAAGGGTGATGTCACAGCACAAGGGCAATATAACAGGGGAAGAGGTGAAAGTAATCCACCTCCCACGACCACGCCGGCAAGGACAGGACGTTTAAAAGACGTGTTGTTGATGGAGGACATGCGGACCTTTTTCAGTCCTACGCATCGCATCAGCCCTTCGGGATCCACCCTCAGAGAACGACTTGACCGACAGGTAGCAGACAACCTCGCCTTAACTGCAGATATCGACACTCTGAGGAGCGATGAACCTCTTGACTACTGGGTATGCAGGCTAGACCTGTGGCCTGAGCTATCCCAATTTGCAATTGAACATCTGGCCTGCAAAAAAGTCTAGATTGCCTCACCTTTATAAAGATGAATGAGGGATGGATCCCGAAGGGACTGACACTGGGCGATACATTTCGACTGAAAAAGGCCTGATGAGATGAGCTGCCTTCGGCTATAAATGGTCCACACGCTGCTGTATGTTATCTGTGAATGCCGGATGACTTGTGTGAATTATCCGCCACCAACTAGGGCTCAAGAAGACGCAATGTTTTATGGCACTTTCTGCCTGGGGAACAAAGGTCAATTTTTCTGGCCACCGCAACAGCAGCGGCTGCAACAATACCTAATTTTTGAATTTCAATTTTTATGTCAGAAGGCGTACGGCATGTAATGAAAAAGAAAGCATATTGAACAGTCTTGCATAACACAACAGTTGTGCAAAAATACATATTTACAATGAAGACAGTTTGTTAAAATTAGGTGGCTAGGCCTTCTTTTTTTTACTTTTTTGGTTAATACATTTTCTTTTTTTTTACTGTGATTGCAATTTTTAAGAGAAACCTAAGACATGGTAAAACAGACAATACTAAAGAGTATATCAGCAGTTAACACCAAAGTCCTATTATCTATCATCACTCCAGCAGTAGCTTATTATTTACAATATCTAACCTGCTCAATCGCCCCTGGGTTACCCTAGGGCAGGCTTCAGTAGGCGACCTCTCCTTTCCTCGGATGATTTTGCCGCTGGTTGCTTCTGAAGGGTCTCCTCCAGGGCTCCCCCACTCCGGTCCTTCCCCCTGAGTCGCTTCAACCATTAACAAATGTTTTATTATATTAGGGGGGCACTAAATGGGGTTGTTATCCAGGGATCCCAAATTGTCTGGAACTGGGTGATTCTATCCAAGACTACATGGTTAAATCTCTTGTTGAGCAGTAAATAGTTGTTGTTTTTTTATTAATTCCTGAAAGTTTTAATTTGGGGTTTTCCAACTACTAGCTATGTGTATTTTTTCTTTCAAAAATATTTTATTAGGTCAATCTTAAACATTTTAGAAGCTAGTAAGCATGTTTCTTCCCATAGTCTTATGACTGCCGAACACTCCCACCAGACATGAATAAATGTAGCCTCATTACCACTGTTCCTAAAACATGAGCTGCTCCGTTTTGGATCCCATTTATTAGCTTAAAAGGAGTAATATATGTCCTGTGTAGGACCTTTATTGAAGCCTCAAGCAGACTATAATTTAAAGATCCCCTACTTAAGCCTTGCCAACTTTTATCCCATGTGCTGTCTGCCAACTCGGTGCCCAAATCCCTCTCCCAGGCTTTGGTATAGTCTGGTTTGTTTGCCCATGAGTTTTCATTAAATAGTTCATACATGAGGCTAAAAATACCAGGCTGAAAGGGGGAATCCCTACATTTTTTGAGTAGCCAGGTGTTTATTTGGGGGATTCCCCTACCACTTATCGTATATATAAAATGATGTATCCTGCAAAAATTATAGTGTTCAGCCAGGGGTAAATTGTATCTATCTCTCACCCACTCAAAGGTCATTATTTTGTCGTCATGCCACCATGGACCAACCCTTAGTAGGTTCTGAGACTTCCACCAACTGAGAGAGCTTTCCGGAAGATGTATCTTAAAGTGGGGATTGGGTACGATAGGGGTAAGATCTGATACCCGAGTGTCCAGTTTTTGTGTCCAGTTCATCTCCGTCCATATTTTTAATGAGTGCTTAATCAACGGGTTTTTCAAGTTTCTCAAAAAAGTATACAGGCCTGGAATCCATATTACTGTATCCCATGTATAAGGTGACATGCTTACATTTTCCATAAATACCCAGAGCGGCTGATGTGTTTTGGAGAATGCGCCAGAGGAATGAAAGCCAGCTGCGCTGCCTTGTAATACAGTTTGAGATTCGGGTCCCTACCCTCTTTTGGAAAGACTATGAGGTCGGCCTGATTCAATTAAGGGGGCATAGGTTCTCCATTTAGTATAGCGTTAAACAAAGATGTTAGGTGCGGGGGTAAGCAAGGGCTCAAATTTCTTATAGTACAGATGAGTAAAACCGTCTGGCCCTGGGGACTTGCCAAATTTAAGATCTTGGATTGTAGATTTAACTTCCTCTTGGGATATGTCTAGGTTCAAGCTGTCCAATTGAGGTACAGGTATTTTGTGTACTTCTTGCTGTAGTAGCAAGGACTCTATGTCAGATCCGCTGCAGCGGGATTGGGATAAATATATATTCTGATCGAAGTTTTGAAATGTTTCTTGGATAGCATTGGGACTAAAGGAGGTTTGGCCATCAGGTAGTCTAAAGATACCGTATATTATGTCCTCTCTTGGGGGGTAAATACACTAATAATTCCTCCAATAAAATTTTGCTTTTTTTTTGTGGGCAAGGTCCCTGGTTAGCCCCTTGGGTTATCTGTTAAAAAGAGTGGTGCAGAGACTGTGGGGGCTGTTAGCCTCCTTGTCCCCGTGTGGCCGTTTAGAATCCCTGCTGCTACATGTTTCAGCTTTATTAAGGTGTAATTGTACAGCGTTTGACTCAAGTAGCTGCCTGTGCTGGGTCAGTTTGGCTTAATTGCTGGGCCCTTTTCCTGCCAAGATGGCGACCGTCAGTCCATGGGCCTTTATGTCCCCTTCACTACCTTTGTCCCCGCTTGTGTGCTTATTTGGGATGGCCCCCCTTTATATCTCCGGCTCGTGGCCTTTTAAGGGTCGCCCCCTCAATCTCTGAGTGTGGATATGCAGGGATGGGGCATTGAATCAGGCCTACCTTCTTCTCTGCTCGCTGCAAGATCAACAATACCTAATTTTTCAGGGATGTGTACATGCCTAATTTTTCTGGCCTCTGGTGCTGCACTGTGGCTTCAACAACCAAACCCCCAAAAAAGGCACATAACAGGGATTAAACTGATAGGAGTAGTACTACTTAACACACCACTCATATCTGGTGTAACAGTATTGTACATTTAAAACAAAAAAAAAATTGTACTGTAATAGATTGCATAGCAGTTAGTTGTCTGCAAGCGTGTGTGTCAGACCTACAGCGTCGACACCAACTTCTGCAAGTGCACAGTGCCACTCATATCTGTTGTCACAGTAACTTGCACGCATAGTACCGATCTGTCAAAACCTGTAATGATGAATGAGTTCTAGAGTAGCCTGGTTCCCTTATCCTCTACAGGTTGAGACCTAATGTTTGGGTGACTCCAGACCAACACATGAGTACAAGCAGCACACAAACTCAAAGCCGACATCCTCCTCCTGGAGCAGCATCATAAGCCACATCAACTACTGCTGTCCTCCTTGCCCCCTCTCAACCATCCGCCACTCCGTCTCTCGCCTTGAGCAGTTCCTGCTTATCTGCCCATAGTCAGGTGCCTGTAAAGGACATGTTTGAGCGTAAGAAGCTAATGTCACAAAGTGCCCCAAAATTGAAGTGATACGACTAACAAAGCATCTTTTTCCATCTCCTGGTTCTACAAATCCAGGCCTTATACACGCCCCGAGATAGGTGACGTAACAAGTATTAAACTGATAAGAGTAGTACTTACAAACACGCCACTCCCATCTGGTGGCACCTTTGACTGCACGTGCCGTGCCCCAAAATTGAAGTGATACGACCAACAAAGCATCTTTTTCCATCTCCTGGTTCTACAAATCCAGGCCTTATACACGCCCCGAGATAGGTGACGTAACAAGTATTAAACTGATAAGAGTAGTACTTACAAACCCGCCACTCCTATCTGGTGGCACCTTTGACTGCACGTGCCGTGCCCCAAAATTGAAGTGATACGACCAACAAAGCATCTTTTTCCATCTCCTGGTTCTAAAAATCCAGGCCTTATACACGCCCACTGATAGGTGATGTAACAAGTATTAAACTGATAAGAGTAGTACTTACAAACACGCCACTCCTACCTGGTGGCACCTTTGACTGCACGTGCCGTGCCCCAAAATTGAAGTGATACGACCAACAAAGCATCTTTTTCCATCTCCTGGTTCTAAAAATCCAGGCCTTATACACGCCCACTGATAGGCGATGTAACAAGTATTAAACTGATAAGAGTAGTACTACTTAACACACCTTATAATAATGCAGAGAGAGGCAACGCATTGAGAGGAGTCTGAAGAAGAGGAGTCAGAGGAGGAAGGTGCCTTTGAGGAGGTGGAAGACCAAACACAGCAGGCGTCCCAGGGGGCTTGCTGTCACCTTTCGGGGACCCTTGGTGGCTGAGTGGAGGAAGAGACCTTCAATGACATCAGTGAGGACAAGGAACGGGACATGGCTAGCTTGGTATCCAACCTTGTGCAAATGGGGAGTTTGCGGTTGTGCAAATGGACTGTTTGCGGTTGTTTGCAGTGCGTTAAACTGGGAGTTTGGTCTGTCACTGTGAAGCGGGCCTAACCCTTACACTACCTGATCGATACAACATCATACCTGATGTTTTAAAGCACGTTATTCCAAACAATTTAGGAATGTTAGGTAATTTATGCCCTTTATGGCTTAAAACCAGACTCTGCATCAACTATGTAATTTTCCATGGGAGTTTTGCCATGGATCCCCCTCCGGCATGCCACAGTCCAGGTGTTAGTCCCGTTGAAACAACTTTCCCATCACTATTGTGGCCAGAAAGAGTCCCTGTGGGTTTTAAAATTCGCCTGCCCATTGAAGTCTATGGTGGTTCGCCGTTGTTCGCCGGTTCGCGAACATTTGCGGCGGTTCGCGTTTGCGAACCGAAAATTTTATGTTTGCGACATCACTACTCACCACTAATGAGCGCCTGCAGCGCTCATTGCCTCATTGCCTCATTGCCTAAGTGCGGTGCTCATTGCCTAAGTGCTACGGTTTAACGTCTCGCCTCGCTGCGCGAGGCTCGCCGGGCAATGAGCGCCTATGTCGCTCATCGATAAGTCGTATGCACCACGCAACACAGCGTGACGACGAATTGTAGTTGGACAATTATAATACGTGTTATATATATGCCCCTATCTGGAGAGAGACATGTAATTTGCCTGCAGAGACATCAGAGTGCATTCATATAGTGAGTGGGAGTTTATGATTAAGGAAGTGCTGGGAGTGCTATACTGATCACCTGATGTAGTCATAAGAGTCACATGATGCACGTCACATGGGGTGACGCCATTTTTAATGCCCTTACTGGTTGTTAGAACAATGGTGGGTATATAAGCCTCTGTGTGGTGGGGGGGGGGGCTTGGCTTTGAAAGGGAAAGGTTTGATGTTGGTAAGTGCTGATATGAGCAGTACTTATATACATTTTTACATACTGTTTATTTTTTTTATATCACTGAGGAAGCCTTAATGGAGAAACGTGTTTGATACTATTTGATGTATTTAGATTATTGATTTTATTTATTTTCATTGTACCTATCCCTATTGGCCATATAAGGCATGTATTTGGGATTGTATGGTTCAATAAATATATGATAAACACACTATTGTTTCAATTGTCCCCTATAGTAGACATAAGGAGTTGGTATCACATTTTGTTCTATAGACACTATAGAATAGTGTACTCAATAGGATTGGTGATCCAACTATACCTACTACAAGACTATCTGGATCGTATCATGTGCCTGGGATTGAGATCTGAGGATTGGACATCAGGTACTTCTAGAGATACCCCTTTTAATCCATAACAGATACATCATAACTTTGGGGTTATCACATGTGAGTGAAATACTATTTGATTGATGTTTTGACATGACTATTATACACTCATATTGCACTAGGAGGTGGCGCGCTGTCTTTCCCCTACCCTTCTTATCATCTCTACTAGCTACTTTGACACGGTGGGAAAGATGTCCTGAGAAGAAGCCACACACCTCTGGCATTTACATTGTGGTTCTGGACTTATACGGACAGACATTTACTCTGATTTCCATCTGCGTATTTCTCCGGAGGAACTGTATGTAGACACATCTATATAGTTCATACATATGGAACACTCTCTTGTTTGATTTATCAATTTTTTCTGACTATTTTGTGTAAACACAGTAGATATACTATAGAGCTCTTCTATTTGTAGCAATATACTATATGTAATTTGGTTCTCTGGAGTAGTGTAGTTATGGAGTAGTGTGTGGACTGGGAATTACAATAGTCTAGATGGGATATGAAGAGTTAGTAGATTATCATTTTTGTTGTTTCTTGCGTGAGAAAGTGATGTATTTTGGAGATTATCACATATATAGTTGCGAGCATACGAGTTGTTGCTAACGCTTGCAGGCTCAAGAAGCGAGGGCCTAAGTTGCTGGCATGGAGCGCCAAAGCGCTCCTTGCCAGCAACTGCGACCCTCACAAACTTTACGTCGTAACGCAAACAACATACGAGACACGTTACCACCCATTACGACCTCGCAAAAATCGGCCGCAACCCGCGAAAAGGAAAAAATGAAAAACACAATAAATACACACAACACATACATAAAAAGCTTACCTACAGCAAGAGAGAGCATGCAGGATCTCAAAAAATGAAGTTACACCTTAATTTAACTCAAAATAAAAGAGTTTAGACACTAAAAAATTCTCTAAGCGAGAGAAAAAATGGCAGCCGAACAAAACGAAAACGAGGCTACAGCACTCTAAACACGCAAAACACCACCAGAAACATGCAAAAAACCACAAAACACCTACAGATATTCCGCTACAGACGCATACCACACATTAGCTGCCATTTTAGAACAATAACTTATACAATGCGGAAGTACACAGCTACGCTAACGGTTTGGTCTCGCGCACGCACACTATTACACTGCACACATTCATCACGCTTACACAGCAGCTCCACACCACTAATGCTCCAGCAACATCAAAACAGATTGTCAGCTCTTTAACAGAATGCTTCCTGCATATATTACTTCAAAATAGGTAAAGTATATTAATTTATTAATGTATTATTATACACCAAACAGCATTAGCTCACTTACAATTTCATTGCCGTAATTTTTTGATGGGCAATTCGCTAGTTTTATATAATGATGAGAGGATTTAGTTAATGACCATGAGCCTCATTCAATGCAATTTTGAAATCCGGGCTCGCAAGTGGTGGTTTGCGGGCTCCGATTGAGTTACATGCTACGAGCTGTGATCCATTGCGATTTGTAAAATCTCAAGTCAATGCCCTCCAAGCCTTTGATCGTTCACAGCCGCAAGAGTCCTGAATGCTCAAATCGCAAATTGCTATTCAATTGCTTTGATTCCCCCTCGCTAACCACTCCGTCAAGCCTGCAAATGGCAAATATCTGACCACAAGTTAATGGTACCAAGGAGGTCTTGCAAAGGGTATACTTACATATCAAAGCACTTAAATAAAAATGCAATACAGTGCTTTTATTGAGTAAAAGTGATGTTAGGTCTTAGAATAATAGCACAACATTCTCCAATACTTTATTTCATGTTCAATTTTCATGTTATATCGATCTCTGCAATCAATGTGAAGTCCTACAGGCTTCAACCTCCAAGCCCGAAGGACTTTGAAATCCAAACTCCATTTTTCATTGTACGGGCTTGAAAATGATCGCTGACGTAAGGCCGTGACTCGTGGTTCAAGCCAGTAAGACTTCAATGAAATACGGAGGTTGGATTTCAAAGTCATACATGCTTGAACCACGAGTAACTGCCTTGCGTCAGCGATCATGTTCAAGCCTGCAAATGCTACTGTCAATAGGTATGACATATAGGTAATAGATATCATGGTTTACGATTTGCGCGACCAGCGCCTAACTTGCGGACCTGGCCAATTGAATAGCATTGCAAAAGGTGCACGCAACTCAATCGCAGGCATTTGGTTGTCTGCGATTGAGTTGAGAGCCCAAAATTGCACGAGGCTCCATATGTGAGGATTGAATAGGAGGGCTTTGACAGATAAGGGCAGAGCCAGGTGCGGAGCACTGCTGTGTCCCCAGTGCAATCTAATTACTAACATATATATATATATATATATATATCATTTTATATATAAATATATATATATATATATATATTATAGTTTTCTCTATTTGTAATGCACCAACAAATTCCACAGCGCTTCCAGGGGTAAGCTCAAGTCCGAACAATATTAGCACAATGCAAAAAGAAAAAAAAAGAAAATGGGAGGCATATATATATATATATATATATATATATATATATAAACATATATATATATATTGCAAAGTGGGCACCAAATTATTTTGCAGTCCGACCTCTCCATTCATTTGCTTCACCAGATTGAATTTATTCTCTGAATATTATAACATTTTACTTGTTTCTGGATCCTGATGAGCAGAATAAGGTATTTTCTATAATATAAAAAGAGGCACCAAATAATTTGGAGAGGTCTGCATTTGATCATGTGAAAGCTCTCACAGTTTGTTGAACATATTCTATTCTTTGTGCTTTTAATATCTCTGTTTCTATCGAAATCTGTTGGCTCTATTTGAGAGTGTATGTGACATCTGGAATGCATCTTCATCTCTCTCATGCAGCTAACTAAATCCGTTGTAATCTTTGCTGAGCTGACTTATTTCTGTACACAAACCTTGCCAGCCAATTACTTAGAAACAATTTCTTTTAGATCCCAGTACACCCGTAGGTCAGACGATTTAGCATCAGCAGGAAGCATATTATACAAGTCATTTTTGTGGTTTGATATTGAAATGGAAATTACAGTCCAGATTAATATTGACAGTAAGTACACACAGAGCAGTAGGAAGCTGTGTCAGCAGCAAAGACACTGCTACTGAAGACTGAAACTTATTTTAATCACAATCCTTAATTTACCCTTGCTTCCAAATACATCTCTAGGGCAAAAAATATTTTATTTATTTTAATTTGTTTATAGTTTATTACTAAGCCATTTTATTAGAATCAACATTTCATTTAGCAGAATAATTATAATAAAAATATCATGGAAAGTAGTTACTTTCTAAATAAATAAATAATGTCATGTAATTAGTAATGAAGGAAATAATGTACAAAAGCAATTTTGACAAGTAAGATTAAAGAAGTTCCACCTAAACACAAGTCACTATTATATGAAAAAGTAGAATTACAGAATTGAATACAAGTGTTAAAGTTATAGCTTGAAATGATTTACTATAAGGCCTTTGTATGTTAGGTGGCATAACACTGCCACACTTTAGAACTGCAGCTATATCTTAATTGGTTCTTGAACTGGGTCAGAATTCTAAGTGTAGGTGACAGAAATAGAACATAGTTTTTGCTTTTAATGGTAGCTCCTACTCCCCTCAAAAATGTAACACTAACTTTTAAACTAGGCAACTTCCCTAATTTTTACATAGATAGCTTCTCTTGGTATGCTTAAAATGATACTTAAGTTTAGATGAAATTTGACATTTAAATAAATAGACTATGAGGTTGTAGGCAAATAATAATTTAAACAAATAATACAATTCATATTTAATAATGTGTAATAGTAAAATTTTATTTTATTTTCATTTTCAAAGATTAGAGTATTTGCTTGCAGCTGATTGTTTTAAGAATAATCATTGATAAGCTGCCCCAACAGCAAAATCCTTCTCATGGGAAACTCTCTAACACAACAAATCTCCAGCCAATGTGGATCATTGTGTTGATGATAAATATTGTCTAAAAATCTGCCATCAATTGATTTTTTTGGGATTATGAAATGTTGCTTTTATGTACAATGTTTAAAAAATGTATGTGATAGTCTGATGTATTTGGTGCAGTAATGCAGTGCCCAGATGTTACACTACACCCTCCCTAGTCCCTCAGGCCTGATCAAAGGAACAGCCATAAAGTTTGAAGCTAGTTTACGGCTCCTCCGGGTTGTAAAATATAATAAGGAAAATCTAACTCCCCCTCTATTGACAGTCGATATATACCAGATCAATGAGGGGTGGGGGGAAGGAATGTGGATAGGGGGTGAAACAGGCTATTTCCCAGGAGGATGGGCTAGAACTGGTGGGAAATTTTGGTGTTTTGTGTTGTCTGAAAATATGTCTTGAAAATAAAGAAGTGCCAGTCTGATTTGTACACTAAGTAATGGTGTTGTCTCAGTCTGAGTGGAACATTCTAAAACCAAAGGAATGTCTGCCTGTGTCTTTCTTCTGGGATGAGTTAGCAACTTCTGATATCCTGAGTATTCCTAACAAGGTGTTTTGGCTGGGTGCTGAGATCTGAACAACAAGACACGACCCATAGAGAGAGAATAGGGGTGAGCGTGTTTTAACACCGCCATTGACATTATTGTGGGTGGATACCAACGGCTTTGAATATACATGTTATTGGTGATCAGTGCCTAATAATAATATCTAGCTCAGGTTATTAAGGCACTACAGTGGTTCATAAAAAAACAGCAAGCATAATTTAGTCATACTGTATATCCTCTGGAAAATTCTCCCCCACAACAGAATAAACTTTCATAAAATAATAAGTATAAAAATTAAAAGCATAATCACACTGCATCCCCATAACTAGGACACCCCATTGAGCATTAATTCCAGTCAGTCCAAAGTATATAGCATTACGTAGTATAGTGACTGGACCAGTGGATGAATGTGTTAGAATAAGAACTGTCATACACAACTTTCACAAGCATCAAGTTTCAAGCATAATGCCAGGAAAAAAACATGGCTGCCACATGATTCATTTTTGTTTTATGCTTCCATATTTATTACAGAATGTACACCTCCATGTTCACAGTTTTGATCTCCTGCAAGCATACTACAAAATGAAGCATCCAAATTCTCTCTTGGCTAATCATACTGAAGCAAAATGTGGATCAGTAGGACATTGATTGTCATGTGCAGGTCCAGGGACTGTCATTCAATGTGCTTTCCTTTTCTACTGACACAAATTAGGTCTTTGGACCTCACAAGAGCTCAGTTAAGAATGAATTAATATCACATGATTGAATGCTCATTTCTCTTGTGTTCACCCAGTGTAATTTTTACTTTATTCACTACTCTTGATGCTTTAAAATAATGAAGAAACTGCCATTTTCATCATAGCTTCATATATATTATAGACTAGCGACTTGCCCATCAAAAATTATGGCAATAAAATTGTAATGATGGCAAAGCTGTTTGCGGGTCACGTCATTAGCATATACCAGGTCCTGACACAGAAGACGCGCTGGACAGCAGCAGGAGCAGCGCAATGCAAGTAAGTGAGGGGAGGGGGGTTAATTGGAGAATGGAAAGGGAGGATGAGGGGGGGAAAGGGAAGAGGGAGTATAACGGGGGAAAGGCAGGAGGGAAGATGAGGAGAGGGAGGGAGGCGAGAGGATGAGGGGAGGGAGGGAGGATGAGGGGAGGAGGGAGGATGAGGCGAGGGAGCGAGGAGGGAGGATGAGAGAAGGGAGAAGGGAGGATGTCTATCGGGTCTTTGGGACCCGGCATATGCTAATGACATGACACGCATGTGACATCACGTCATTAGCATATATCGGGTCCAGACACAGAAGACGCGCTGGACATCAGCAGGAGCAGCACAATGCAGGTAATTGAGGGGAGGGGGTTGATTGGAGAGGGGGAAAGGGAGAAGGGAGGATGAGGGGAGGGAGTTTGAGGAGAGGGAGGTAGGAGGAGGATGAGGGGAGGTAGGGAGGATGAGGGGAGGGAGGGAGGAGGGGAGGGAGAGGATAAGTGGAGCGAGAGGGTGAGGGGAGTGCGAGGATGAGGGAGAGGATGAGGAGAGGGAGAGGATGAGGAGAGGGAGAGGATGAGGGGAGGGAGAGCATAAGGGGAGGGAGGAGGGGGTGACGTGAGTCCTGTGACTCCTGCTGCTGTCCATCTGGTCTTTGGGAGCCAGAATATGCTAATGACTTGATGCGCATGTGACGTCACGTCATTAGCATATACCGGATCCCGACACAGAAGACGCGCTGGACAGCAGCAGCGCAATGCAGGTAAGTGAGGGGGAAAAGAGGGAAGGAGGAGGGAGGATGAGGGGAGGAAGGGAGGAGGAGGGAGAGGATGAGGGGAGGGAGGAGGTGTGATGCGAGTCCTGGGACTCCTGCAGCTGTCCATCGGGAATTTTGAACTCGGCATATGCTAATGATATGAAGCACATGTGACGTCACGTCATTAGCATATGCCGGTTCCCCACACAGAAGACGCAATATACAGCAGCAGGAGCAGTGCAATGAAGGTAATTGAGGGGAGAGGGGGATTAAGGGGAAGGAGGGTGGAGGCACTGGGGGTGCTGCAAGGCTGGGGGGCCTCGCGATGAGTTCTCATCGCAAGTTCTTCCCTGGCAGGAACCAGGCAGTGCCGCGGGCCTCGTGGTTACGGGCCGCAAACAGCTGACATTGCAGTTGCGGCCCGTACTGCCTGTCCCACGGGACGTAGGGATGAGTGCCTATGGCGCTCATCTCTGCCAGCGTAGCTTCGGCGCTCACTGCCTGTCGTACGGGGTGTAGGGATGAGCACCTATGGCGCTCATCTCCACCAGCGCAAGGAGCTGCGAGCCCGCAACGTTAGCAACAACCCATATTGCTGACAACTATATATGTGATGTGCATTTTCAGTAAGTAAGTAAAAAAGATAAAGGCCTCCATTCAATTGAGCAAATGTTAGTTACTGGTGTCCGTAATTGCGACCGTAAAATAATTTGCTATTCAATTGGAGTCTTTTAGCTGCGGGTTACAGGCTGAAAATCCTTGAGGTTGTTAAATTCCAACCCATCAAATCCTTTGATCTTTCAAGCCCATACATTTTTACAAATGCAAATCGCTATTCAATTACTACAATTCCTCAAGACTGCAATTGTTTTCATACCCGTAAATGGCAAATGGAGAAGAAAATCCTATGAGTACCAGATTGGTCTCGCAAGGGGGTTAAACACCTGTTCATAGCACTGTAAATGCATATTAAAAACCAATACTGCACTTTAAAAGATGGGGAAAGTGATGAAAGACATTAGAATTAAGTGCACAACAGTCTCAAGCTCGCAAATCTGCAATATAATTTTTTTTTTACGTTTTATTTCCGTGTTATATCAATCTTGGTGATCAAGGAGTTAATACATATCAGGCCACCTGCATGGACTAGAACAGTATCGTCAGTCATTTTTATTATATTATACACTGCCGGATTGAGAGTCAGATCGCATATCGGACTTCAAAATGCTAATTGATTGAAGTTTAACCTACCGTATATACTCGAGTATATGCCGAGTTTTTCAGCCCCTTTTTAAAGGCAAAAAAGGGCCCCCTCGGCTTATACTCGAGTCACTCTCCCCCTGTGTCTCTCTAACTCCCCCGTGTCTCTCTAACCCCCGTGTCTCTCTAACCCCCCCGTGTGTCTCTCTACCCTCCCCCCGTGTCTCTTTCCCACCCCCCTGCTCAACCGGAATTCCCCACAACCCCCTCTCCACCTAAACCCCCCTGAACCCCCCTCCTCCACCTAAACCCCCCTAAATACCTCCCCCCTCTCCCCTCACTTACCTGCTTGTGCTCCGGCCTCCGCTCCTTGACCCGGAGCGCATGTGACATCACATGCGCGCCGCTTCATTAGCATATACCGGGTGCTGGCACCCAGTATATGCTAATGACGAGCCCCGCATGTGACGTCACATGCGCGCCGGATCAAGGAGCGGTAGCCGGAGCACAAGCAGGTAAGTGAGGGCCTGCAGACTTACTGCCGGTATGAAGTCAACTGCGGGTTTGCAATTAAATGGAGGCCAAAGTGTCCTGCATAAATACATTTTGCTCTTGTTCTAATGCTATACATAGTCCACACAGTTCTGAATCAGTACACTCATTTAAAATGACCATGTAATAAATAATGAACACTTGTTATATAACCTTGTAATATATTTTCCCCATCCATTATTAAAAACTCCCTAATGCCTCTTTTAAAAAATCATTTCTACAAGCTAATATAGTCGTTTTTTCTAAATTACTTAATCATGTACCAATCACATCATTGAATTCCAAAAAAATGTCAGTTTGATAAATTTAACAATCACCCCTGACATACATTATTTAAATTCTTAATTGTTTTTAAACAGCAGTTGAGTAAGGAGAACAATGAATAATAATGCTTGATAGCAACAGGGGTATTAAGGCTGGAAAAAGCATCATTCATCAAATTAAGCAAACTTTTCCTTTAGTACAAAATCAGCAGTGTGCTAACATTTTACTGTAACATATTTTAATTTGTATCAAAAGCAAACCAGCCGTCAGACTAGAACAAATTTATTTTAATGTGGTCAACCAATTCTTGCAGAAAATGTTAAAAGGTGGTTGTCATGATTTAGTTGTTTAAGGACTCATTTTTCCAGTATTTTTTTAATATGGCCAAGGGAACATGACATTGTTGCATTGGGATTGTGTGTTATTGTGTGGTTATATGTTGCCTGTACATGGTTATTATGTATCCTAGTTATAATATATTATAAGGGGGAAAATGTTATATAGAACATATGTGGATTCGGTAAAAATGGTCTGCATAGAGGTTAGCTGCAGATCATTGCACACTCACAAATACAGACCTTGGGTCAAGACAGATGTATGTACTTCAAGTAGTCCTAAGCAAACACTTAAGCTTAACATAAAGGTTTTTTCACTAGCCAGCTATAGATATCTGGTGAATTTGATCTCAAGAGCTTTGATAGCCCAAGGTTGCAAGCTAGATGGGCTGACATCACACATACACAAATGTACTCAAGTGTCACAAAGCATAGTCATCTATACAAATATTTTGTCCAGTTCTTTGACTGTCCCAATTCATTTAATTATCCTAATCTTTATCTTTAACCACATATGGAACTTACCCAAATGGACCAAAACACATCTGACACCAGTTGCACTAGGATTAAATCCCTCAATCATATTGATTAAGCACATTCTTGCTCAGTACACAGGAAGAGTTATTTGGGCATTGAATTTAGCTGTTTATTTTATTTTAGTTTTTTACAAGAACATAGGGCTTTTGTCTAGTAAATGTTTTACATGTGCTAGTTTTGAAAAGCTCTTTCACATGTAAATGGTAACATTGTAAATCATTAAATAGATGTTTAGTCCTGGAACACGGAAGAGCGATCTGATTCCTTTAGCCAATCAAGTCCCTCTCTGGTTACATGAAAAAATACTTTCAGTCCATCACGTTCAACCTTTTAAGATCTCCTCTGATCTGCAATATGCGGATTAGTTATTAATTAATTAGTTGTTAATTAATTATTAATAGTATAGTATTTGAGGATGAATAAAGTTAGTCCATCAAGTTCAACCCTTTTAGATCTCTCTTGATCGTTTTAATATGTGGACTATTTGTTATTAATTGTTAATTGATCCAGAGGAAGGCAAACAGAAAAAAAAAACATTGAAACTTTGACAATTGTCTCATAAGGGAAAAAAAAAGCAAAATTCCTTCCTGACTCCAGAAACTGGTGATCAAATCTCTCCCTGGATCAATATTCCTTCGCTAGTTATCTAGGATAACCTTGAATGCCCTCTTTATTCAAAAATATATCAAAACCCTTTTTGAAGTTATCTATCGAATTCGCTGTCACAACCTCCTTTGGTAGAGAATTCCACAGTTTAACCACGCTAACTGTGAAGAACCCTTTTCATTGTTTAAGGTGAAATCTTTTTTCCTCTAACCTCAAAGGATGTCCTCTTGTCAGTTGAAAATCTCTTGCTACAAAAAGTTCACTTGACCAAGCCTTATATTGACCCTGGATGTATTTAAATTAGGTAATCATATCCCCTCGTAGACGCCTTTTTTTCTAGCAAAAATACGTTTAATTTGGTTAGTCTTTCTTCATAACTTAGCCCCTCCATTCCCCTTATTAGTTTTATTGCCCTTCTCTGTACTTTTTCCAGCTCTAAATATTTCCTTTTTATGAAGTGGTGCCAAAAATGTTACTCCATATTCCAAATGATGGCGTACTAGGGATTTGTACAGTGGTAGAATTATATTTGCTTCCCTTGCTTCTATACCCTTCTTAATACATGCTATTATTTTACTTATCTTTGCAGCTGCTGCTTGGCTTTGAGCACTGCTACCTAGCTGGTTGTCCACTAGTACTCCCAAATCACTTTCAATATCTGATACCCTTAGATTTGCTCCATTAAGATTGTAAATTGCATGGTTATTTTTCCTTCCCAAATGCATAACCTTACATTTATTTGTATTAAATCTCATCTGCCATTTAGCTGCCCATTTCTCTAATTTATGCAAATCCCTTTGTAGGGAAAGTACATCATTATCTGATTTAATTACCTTGCACAACTTAGTGTCATCAGCAAAAATGGAGACACTACTTTCGAGTCCTACTTCTACGTCATTAATAAATATGTTAAAAAGTAGAGGACCTAATACTGAACCTTGAGGAACCCCACTTACCACATTAGTCTAATTGGAGTATGTTCCATTTACAACAACCCTTTGCTTCCTGTCTTTTAGCCAGCTCTCAATCCATGAGCAGATATTTACTGCAATTCCTGTATCCCTTAGTTTGTTCAAAAGTCTCCCATGAGGCACTGTATCAAAAGCCTTTGCAAAATCCAAAAAGACTACATACACTGAGTTGCCCTGATCCAAGTTCCTACTAACCTCCTCATAGAATCTATTAAGATTGGCCTGACATGACCTATGCTTCATAAATCCGTGTTGACTGCTACCTATGATCTTGTTCAAATAGACATATTCTTGTATTCTGTCCCTTATTAACTCTTCTAAAAGCTTCCCAACTACAGATGTGAGGCTCACTGGTCTATAATTCCCCGGATTTGCTTAAATATAGGTACCACCTCTGCTCTTCTCCAGTCACCATGTTGTGAGTGAGTCTTGAAAGATTATATATAATTGTTTGGCTATTACAGA
Source organism: Discoglossus pictus (assembly GCA_027410445.1). Lineage (NCBI taxonomy): Eukaryota > Metazoa > Chordata > Amphibia > Anura > Alytidae > Discoglossus > Discoglossus pictus. The sequence continues at coordinate 336,545,900 of CM050166.1, forward strand.
ACCCAGCTCCCGCAGTACCCTTGGATGTATTCCATCAGGACCTGGGGCTTTATTAACATTTATTTTCTCCAATCTATTTTGGATTTTTTCCTGCGTTAACCAATTATTTAGTGATGGTAGTGTAGCCTCATTATGTTGCGGTGTCCCAACCACTGGTATCTACCTGGTGGTGTTGCTGATACTACTTTAAAAAATGTCACCATAACTCAGAAACAACCTGATTTCAGCTTTTAGCTCATTCAAATATACTTTAAATTTGTTGTCAATCAATCTGATGTGACTGCTCACATCTAATCTGCAACTGCGATCACAATTTACAAGTCTCTTGTTCAAATCACAGGTCAGTGTCTTTAATCAATGAATCTAGAAGTGAGTAACATAAAGTATTTGCTCCTGCTGCTCTTTGGCAGCATCAGTATGAGTGGACATGTTTCTCTTAACTGTAAATTTCCCCTTTGAGAAAATGGACAACAAGAACCCCTAGGGACTGTGAAAGGGTTGGAAAAAGGACAAGTGGTACTAAGATTAAGGCAAAGACTAACCAGCCCCCCCCCCCCCCCAAACAAATGGCTATTACTTGAACAACTGGAACTTGGGCTATGCTATACATTTGAATGGCAATGGCAATTGAGCCATCTCTTTCCTGTGTTAAACTATTGTACCATAGTGAACCTAGACCCATATTATAGAATATGAACTGGAAATTACTAAATACAGTACGTTGTTTAGCAAATAAGGGTGCTAGAATTGAATGTAAATATTTGTAATTGTATGATGTACTATTAAAGTGGAATTTGCTTTGTGAGAACATTTAATTATCTGAATTCTCCATTAATCTGCAACTGTCCAAAGCTTTCTTAATAATTCACTCATCAGCCAGGTGCAGTTGAAGTTGGACCTCATACTTTTATCACTTTGTATCTCATAACCTTTTTAAAATATTATATTACTTAATTATATTTCAGCAAAAAACTTCATGGTTTCTAATGTGTTTCTATACTTATACTTGAGGCAATTTGTTAATATATTACGTGTGGGTAAATGTGTTTTATTTATATTTATATTCTTCTTTACAGTATATATGTATAGACATAATGCATATGCATTGTTGTTTTTATTATTACAATATCATGTCGCTCTCTATATGAGTCATCTGTATTATTCCATAGGTCACGTCCTCTTCGCTCATTCTTCAAACAGCATTTTTTACTGAATCATTCTAAAAAGAGACTGGCAGGTTTTCTTGATTGAAGTCATTGAAAAGAGCAGAAAGAGCAATATTGTGTAGTCCACAGGGAGCTTAAACACCAATCTGTCTTCTATATGTACAGTTTCACTGAACTAAGTGCCAACGAGATGAAAGCCCTCCAAGCAAATGCCTGATAAGGCCCATCTTTTCTTTCCCTTCTGGAGTTATTGAACTGCCCAGCTGTGAATCCCAAGGAGAGATTTGAAAACAGATTTTGACTTAAAAGACTAACTTTGCTGTAAGCTAAAAATGCAAAAGCTTTGTCTTTTATTTCTTAATTTATTCGTAATGTTCTCTAAATGGCATCAAAAAATGGATTTCAAAGAAACACATTTTATTTAAGATAGCACTTGTCAGGCAAACAGCTAAGGATTATGTAAAACATCTGTCTGCCCTTTCAATCAAACATTGAAAAACTTTTCACAAGCTCTTGAGCTTCAATCAATGCTTAGGTAAAAAAAAAATCTGCAGATATAGTTTTACTTAAGCTTTGTAAAACTGTAAATTTACAATGCCTTCATAAACATACTACAAGTCAGATATATGTCAATCAATATGTGTCAATCAATATTTTATGTTTTATGCTCTTCTCCATCAATTACCAATAATGTCACCATGGGTTTGCGTAAATCAAATATGTTTGTGTAACTTCATAAACTAGATTTTGATAAAGTAATGCACTGTTAAAATGAAGGGTTATTTTCAGGGTACATTTGTGAGGGGTCCATGCCAGAAGGGTGGCACAATGCTGGCAGGAATTTACTTTATGTTCTGAGATGCCCGTCTTGAAGAGAGAAGGGACAAAGCTGACACACTAGTGCTTCTGGCTCCTCCACATCCTGTTCCTGTTCCTGGAGTCAACATATTAAATAGGGTATATCATATTGTATAACTTTATGTTCCCTCTTTTCAAATTATACTATCAAAGCAAGAAAAAATATTCAAATGTTTAACTGTTCTGGTTCGCTCTGTCAGACAGTGAGCAGTTATATAGATGTATGAGTAATACATTTTCCACGAATTAAACCTATGCACAGCTCCTGTTACTTTCAATAAAGTTTAAATAGGTTTTTCTAATTGCTTTTTTCATGCAAAATATAACTTTGGCAATGTTTAAAGAATGTTCTTTTAAATGTATGAAAAGTTGTGTTGCATGTCCCTTCAAGGTCAAGAAGTCTTTCCTTATAGATTTTGTCTTTTAGACCATGCACCATTTTCATGGCCATCCTTTCAATTGTTTCTAATTTGGTAATATCCTTGGTTCCTCACCCCTGTATGAGATAGATGCCTAGCAAATCTTTGAATTCCCAATATAGAAATTCACACACACATGTGGATGCAACTTATAAATAAAAATGATGCCCATACTTACTGATTACTCCAGGGTGAAACTATACTTATCAACATTGTATAAGGTGGGTTATATTTTATAGCCATATCGTTTATACAGCAATTTTATTGTTAATTATATTCGTAGTATTAGATGTAAAACCCAGCTCCTTACTTTTCATTATTGTGAAGGATTTCATTCCTATATATAACTGTAACTTAGTAGCTCTACACAATCCCTATTATTTAAATTTAATTTTCAATTCCCCTTCACTATTTTGTTTAGTTAGTTGTGTTTTTGATTAAAGATTAGTAGTTTTTGTAGTATGTTTTGTATGTTTCCACATTTAATTCTACTAAAAGGAGTATATATTGTAGGACAATCCAGATTAAATCTCTCATATTGTGGGGTTCCTTTAGTCCTGTTACAAATATATTTATTCTTACACTCCTACAATTTCGGTTGCATTCCTGTATACGTTATTATGCTACTTATCAATAAAAATGATTCCCATACAGGATATTCAATTTAGTTTTTGATACAGCTCAATGGAGCTCCCAAATACATATAAGAAGGACAGGATTGACATATGATGCCACAAGTATTCACCCCTTGATGTAGAGAGAGGGGAAGGGGTCAAAGTAACCCACATATTGATGGGTGTGCAGGAAGTTAATTTGGAGATGGGGAGTAAACACTATTCCTTCTTTGAGCCCATGGGTTAATAGAAAAGTAGATAGCCAGATATTAATTTATTGAATATGGAGGGCTGCATTACCTTAAACTCCAACACGTTAATTATTTAAACATTAACACAAAGACACTGCCATTATTTGTTAGTTCTTTGCCCTTGTTCAAAGAAAATAGTAGGTTTGCTTGGGAAGATGTTGGCATTACCTTAATTGTTATTACATCACTGACAGTCAAGGAGTGTGTGCAGTGGTTTATTAATATATGTATGTTGGCAGAGTTTTAAGGTAGATTTTATCATAGGGTGGTGTTTTAGTTTCTTATGTCTTTACTGAGGCTCCTATGACCAAACCTTTGTTTTACGAAAATCATGCAATGTTGTGACTGATAAACAAATTGTTAGTCAACTGATATTTATGGAAGTCTCACCAAATGAAATGTACCCATAATTCTAAAAATCAGCATCTAAATACTCAATATATAATTATGTATTATATTCTGGAAAAGTAAGTGGCAGCGACATGGGCATGTCAGGTACCACTTACATGTATTTTGTGAGGAAGTAGGTAAAATTATTCAGTATATAGTACTCTAACAGCATTTAAACGTGTATGCAGTTTTATCATCTGTGTGTAGCATAAAATAAGCTTACATTTGATGCATTCTGTTTAAATGTAAATATATTATATATTTTGCAAAAATTAGTGAAATGTCAGGAAAGAATAATAAATGTTACTTCAAGTAAATCATAATTTTCGATTTAATATAGCAAATTCTTTGGATCTCAATTTACATTTTAAAGTAGGCATTTTCCTAAAATATTATGATTTATATTATCATCATCAATCTTGTTTTTTTTTTGCACTTTTACTGTATGTTACAGGAAAATATGAACATTTGTCAGAAGAAAATATATGATGTAGGTTTTTATAGTAACTTGAAATGGCTTTGTAAGCTTATAATTATATTTCCAAATTGCATTGTGCAAAATCTAATTTCTCCCATAAGAAGCAAATTATAAAAATGCAGAGATTAGCATAAAAAAAACTATTGACTTATTTTGATAGACAGAACAAATGGTGACATTTTAATTATAACTGCTATTTTACTCAGGTGAGATGAAATATGACATGTTGCGTGTAGTTAATTCCAAACATGATTAGTCAGCATTTAATATAGAACTGAAATGGGCACAGTTTTCCTATTCAAACATATTTTGGTTTATTATTGCTTTTTTTATATTTATATAAAACACAAATAAAAAAGTATTTGTAGTGTTACATTTCCATGTCCTCTACATTTAATCACAGTTGTAGTTGCTACTAAACCTTTAATGTTATAAATAAGCACAGACATGTAATCATTTAATTGTCATAATCCTTTTTCGCAAATATGTTAGCAAATATGATAAGGACTTCCTTAGAAATGCATCTTCTGATGCCATTTAAGCCTGTGTCTGTTGTATTATATAAGACCTAAATTAAATATTGGCATGGAGTTTTATATTTTTGCCTTTTTCTCTTATTCTTATCTTATTGTATATGAACCAATTTTCCATTCCAGGAAGGATGGAAATCGTGTCCTTTTTGAGTTGTGGCAAACAGAGGTACCCAGCTCTAGCTTAATAAAACCTTCCACTGCAAAGGGTACAGGAAGCAGACCTTCAAAGGACAACTGCCTCCATGGATTCCATAGCACTGTGAAAAGCAGAGACCATTGTAACAGTAACGCAAAGCTGCTTCAAGCTTAACCCTTTCAAGATATGTAATCAAGTCTTTATTATTTCCAAGTGCCCTTAGATTTTTATGATACACAACAGTCCAACTGTACAATGATGACATTTTTAAATATAAAATTTCTAAATAAATATATATATATATATATATATATATATATATATATATATATATTGAGGTTGCTGTGAGTGTCAAGTACTCTAGGTGAATAATCAGACTATTGGAGTATAGTGATACCTTATGTATTGGACAAACATTCATAATAATAGAGGTCATTATTTTGATGGATATGTTCATACAATAAGAAAAGGTTTCAATATTCCCAATACTCTGATTATTCATATATATATATATATATATATATATATATATATATATATATATATATATATATTGATTCTGAATAAGAGCACAATTAAGCTGGATAAAAAAAACAATTTTTTTTTTTTAAATGAGAAGAAAATAGATTTTGATGTTTCTGCCAGTCTCGGGAGGAAACTATGATACAGTATATAGTCCGATATACAATAAAATGTTGTCACTTTATAAATAATAATGATACTAAATATAGGAAAGTCATACACTTCATGTTTCATTAACTTACTCAGAAAATAATAACATTGATAATGTATCATTCCATTAGATGAATTAGTGAGATTTTCCATTGTTTTCCAGGTTTTCCATTTTGAAACTAGCCATCAAAAAATATTTGTTTATCCAAGAACTGAGTTGGGCTTGGTAAAACATGTATTACGGGCGATTATGTTTTCCCATGAGTTATTCAAGATGGGATTGTGGTCTCATTGCACAAATAATTGCAACTATTTTGGGCTTATTTTGAAACAAGTTGGTATGAAAGCTGTTGATAATGATGCAAGTGAAAAAGGATTTTGAGTAAAATTGTGAGAATAGTCAGTGGACCAGAGGAAATTATGTTTTATGACTGTCACCTTATGCCCTTCAACTGTTGTCACTCAACAATGTATGCACTTGAGTTATACCAAATTAGAAAATTGTGCTGAAATGTGCAAGAGAAGAGGTAAATAATGGACTAAGGAAATCTCCAGTGAGGTAGAGAATAATGTATATAGCCAACACACAGGCAGGAGGCTTTAGAATGAGTGAATTTATTTAGGGTCATGATCCTCTGATGTAATATTTGTTATTCTTAATTATGTAATGTGAGGGTATTTTTTCTTATAACTCAAAATGGTTAAAGACATAACATTCCGGTGACAGTATGCTACACAAAAATTTCCTGGCTTGTGTATAATCCATCGTATGCAATGCTTCAAAGCTATGTAATACAGAGAGCATATGTCTAATAGGAGCCAGAGTGCATTGCAATAATTGTATTTCTGGGAATTCTGAGCAAGTTGTACATTTTTAACTCATTTTTAGATATTCAAGCTGGAACACAAAGGAAAACATCATGAGGAATAAATATATACAGGACTAGCGACTTGCCCGTCAAAAAATTACGGTCAATAAAATTTTAAAGCTGGAAATGCTGTTTGTGACACAATGTGATTCTCTAACACTGTAAATCTTTTTCTTCTCTACAAAGAAGTACAAAATGTTTCTTTAATTTTTTGTATTTCTTTAGCAATGTACTGTTAAACCATATCAAAATTTTTAATTGTCATGTATGGAATAATAATATAACAATCCATCCAATTTCTCTGAAATACATATTTTAAACTATTACATGAACTTTTCTAATATTGAACTCATATTGTAAACAGTATGTAAGTTTTTTTTTTTAACAATACTAACATGAAATTGTTGAACTTTTTGTAAATGAGTCTCTTCAACCATGACAGAATGCTTTTTAACATACAAACTTTAATTTAAACTCCTGTTGAAACACATAGGTATTGAATCTAGAGGAGGGCAAACAGTAAAAACCCCCATTGCAATTTAGCCAATTGTCTCAAAAGGGGGAAAAAATGAATTCCTTCCTGACTCCATTAAATGGCGATCAGATTACTCCGTGGATGAATACTTTCTGTTTAATTATACATTGAATCTTGTTAACAAATGTTTCTGCTGCAAATTACATAAATCTTTTTTAACATTTACTAAATGAATTTCGCAAACTTTTGAACATACAATGCTAACAATGCAAACATTAACATAAGGTACTAACATTTATTTTAAACTATATTGAGCTTGAATATTGAATCCAGAGGAAGGCAAATTTCAATAAATGTAATTTAACTGTGTACATTTTTTGAAAGTGTTGTCCAAAAATAATTCCTTCCTGACTCCATTAACTGGATAAATAATCTATATATCATGCACCATTTTAATTTGTGAAGAAATGATGATGCTGCTACTAACATTACACCTTAATTACAAAGAATGCATCAGCCTATCAGTCCTTTTTTAAGCTTACAAACCTGTATGAAACATATTAAATTTTAAACAATTTCTAAAATGCAAACTTATTTATTTGTGGAGCCAATCATGTCTAAACTGACTTCCAAGACATTCAATTTTTTTAAATTTTCCTTGAAACTGTTTTCCTTTCAACGAGCACAGCAGCCTTTTATTTCTGTATATGTGATGTAAGTCCTTTTTTGTATTTTGTTGTTTTCCTTTCTTCCTTTTGTGTTGGTTATTACTGTAATTTTCTGAAATTGTTGACATATTTGTGTAACTGAAAGAAGAGGGCAATTGACCTTTAATTTCTTCCTTCAAATGAAACCACTATTATCTGTGATTACAAAACCTCGCAATACACAATATTTTTTGTAAAAATACGACCATCATGTAGTAGATCACCCTGACTTGGGTTGTCTTCAACTGAAACTTTAATTGCATCTGGATTTGTCCACCTTGAAAAAGCAACATAGAGTTGTCCATGTGCAAAAACAGGTTCTTGTAAAAAAATACCTACAGACTTAAAAGTTTGTCCTTGGGATTCATTGATGGTCATGGCAAATGCCATGATAAATGGAAATTGTCTCCTTTGAAGGAAAAAAGGCAAACCACTCTCACTTGAAGCTAAACCAATTATTGGTCTAAAAACTCGTTCACCTTTATGGGTCCCAGTCATCATTTCTGCATGTATAAAATGATCTTTTAACTCGTGCACAATTAATCTGGTCCCATTACAAAGTCCTTTTTTTGGATTCATATTTCTCAATAACATGACAATTGCCCCTTTTTTCAATTGTAAAACATGTGGTGGCATTCCAGATGGGGTTAAAGAATTAATAAATTTGATACTAAAATTCAATTCACTGTCTTTATCATCAGCCAGAACTGAATCTGCACTGTAATAATTATTTTGTGGTGCGTTGATGAATTTTTAAATTTTGTTATTTAGATTCAAGGCATCTATATTTTTTGATGTTAATATCACTTTGTTTGCAATGTCTGAGTAATCATCGTTATTCAGAGTGTTTAGAAAGATTGCTGATATGAGTGATTCTTTGCAAACCATTTGTGATGGAATTTCAATGGTATCTTTTGGAAAATCCTGCATTTGTGGATGTTTTCCTTCTCCAATTTGAATGAACCAATCATTGAAATCACCTTTCCACCAAATGGCAAATTATTATCCATCACTTCTTTTAGGAATCTATCAATACATTGCAAAGCATGGCATGACATCATTGTTGCCTCGTCTATGATAATTAATTGACTTTTTTTTTTAAATTTTTGCTTGTAAAGAATTCAGTCGAATATCTGACAGCTTAAATCCACTATGCACAGTTCTACCACCGTCTAACAAAAGTGCTGCAATTCCAGTTGTTGCAAATGGCATAGCTATCTAAACCTGTGCTCGAATATAACTCATCAAACAAATGTACAGATTATTTTTTCCTGATCCACCCGGGCCGTATAGATAGAAATACCGGTCTTTGACCATTTCATCATCTGTAGCATTTGTGATGGCATTACATGCTTGTAACTGTAAAGTATTTAAAGTTGCCAGTTTTTCTTCAGTTTTTTGTTTTTGTAGCTCAGTGTCATAATCATCAAAGTTGATGTCATCTATAAGTCCTGGATCCCGGCAAATTAAAACTTCCACAATTTAATCCATGAGTAAACAATATTTCTTGAATTTCCATTAAAGTTTTTAACTGTGCTATTGGCTCATTGTAACGTTTCAAGAAGTCTTCAGACATATTTAATTTAAAGTTTAAGTTTCCCACAAAGTAAATGCATCAGGTACATTGCAAAAGATGCAAATGAATGCAAATTGTTGTCTCATTTGCTTTGGCATTTGACATAGTGCTGCTTCTTCCAGACACCTCTCCCATTCTGAATCATCAGCTATGAAGTTTTGATGTTTTGCAGCTAATAGGAAAGCATCATAAACTATGTCATTCACTGTTTGTAAATGTTCAAAACTTTGTGCACCGGTAACATATAAAAGAAGTAATCATAAACTGAAACGTTCAATGTCCCTTGGACTGACGGTATATATTTGTGGTATAATTTTAAATGTATCTCTTCTTCATCGTCGCCATAGACCATTTACAAATACATAGTGATATGGAATCTCAATGTATAAAAATTGTCTCGCCTGCGTATTCTGGCAGTTTAATTTAAACCATGCAGTAAGTGTTGTATCTCAGTGTTCACGTTGAGCTAAGGCAGTTCTTTCATTGCCTGCAGTAAAGTAAACAAACTGACTTTGAGGCAAATGTACATCTAAACGATAGACAACATGTAACCGATCATGCATCTCAAATTTCAGAAGCCGCCACATTGCTTCAGGAGCACTAACGTAGCGAGCATGTAAATAATTTGAAAGTTCGTCATGTAAAATTGGATTTTCCTTTTCGTTTGCAGCATCTTGCACAACAACAGTTGCTGCATCATATCCTTTGTATATATATTTATACATATATTTGATAGATTTAATAGAAGTGCAAGCTTCCACATTTATGTGTGCATTGTACTTGATGAGCAAATGTGGATTGTATGGAACGACAAATCTATTATCAACCTTTTGTCCACGAATAATAGCTGTTTGTCCTTGTCTTATTTTATACAAAGGGTATCCATCCCAATTTGCATAAGTTTGCATTTGAAATTGTTTTGGAAATTATTTAGTACATTTTTTATTTTCCATACATGGTGAATTAGGATTCATATCTCCACATGGCCCATGAATCATTCTGTGTTTAACAATCTCCCAAAGTTTGGAATATTTTTCTGGCTCTAGCAATTTAGCAGTAATGACTGAATCCACTCTCTCTGCAGTATTCAACTTATTTTTTTCCTGCAGGATTAAAAGTATGTGAGCATATTGCAGTCCTCTTTTTTGAAATTCAATGGTATAAACAAAAGCCACACATTTTCCAAATAACTGTGCTTTAGTTATATCACATATTAATGAATTCAGTTTGATTTTGAATAATCTTTCCACTAAATCTGGTCGGTCATAAGTAGTTTGTCCCAGATTCAAATTTTCCTTGATCTCTGGCCATTGAGGATTACATGTGAATGTAATGAATACATCTGGTTTTCCAAATTTTGTGACAATAGCCATGGCATCATTATATCTTTCTCGCATATTGCGAGGACATCCTGGAAAGTGGATGGCAAAATAATTGCTCTTCCAGCTGGAATATCTCTGTTGTTAGCCAATTCAGCGACATAATCCATCAATCCACAAAACTGTTCTACTCATAGCTTATTTTGTTGAAATATTATGAAATTTAGATTATTTGTTTCAACTTGTAGATAGGAATCAATAATCCATTGTTGAGTGAGTTTGCCCCCACTTAAAATTGGATTAAAAGAATCCGGAATAGCAGTTTGTGCCACTTTATATTCCAGCATAGAAATATTGCATCTAACATGAACTTTACTATTGGGATACCTTTGCACTTGTAATTTTGGTTCCCATCCAGGTTCACCATTAAGAAAGAAAATGGTATATGTCATTGGATCTAAATTGCAACATATTTATGTTTATAAAAGGTTGTTCTTCATTGCGTGGATATATTCTAATATCCCGCTGAAAAGGTGGTTCACCATCTTCATTTTTAAAAACCATGGCAACCTCATTGACTGTTGGTAAATTATACCGTCTTTGATCAGTGTTGCAATCTCTTTTTAACACCATATTTACTCTTGGCGTTTTCAATTCATGTCTGTGAGCATGTTCCTGTTGTTCTTTTTCAAGCTGTGCTAATTGTTTGTATGTTTGACTGTATGGGTTTTTGGCCATAATTTTATCCAGCTGTTCAAAGACTATGCACAAACACTGTTTATTTTCTGGAAGCGTCATTCTTTCTTCAACAGCTTCCATTGTATCTAAGACATATAACTGTGCAAATTTCCTTTGCTCTCCTTCTTGTGAGTGTAAATGTAAAGTTCTGTGGTAAATTTGTCCTTGAACTCTAAAACAGTAAGGACCATGTCCTGGTACATTTTTGGCTAATGTAAATGAAATGAAATTGCACTGTTAGAAGACCTTATGTTTTTTTTGGAATTTGTATAATTTGGAAATGTTGGATCGCTCATGATACTTTGTAAGTAATCTGAAAATGTGTGTCTTTGTGGAAGTCTTACCTTTCCTTTCTGACAGCAACTAATGAAATCTCTGTCATTTGGTCTTTCCTTTAGAAAATGACAGGCCTCACAAAACTGACAAACAACATTAAGTAATCCACAATATTGAGCGTCTACTTTTAGTGCTCTACTAAACACATTCTCATGCACTTCCTCAACATAGATATCACTACAACTTTCTATATCTACATTGGTGTCATGTGTCTGAACATTACTCATTTTTCTTTTATTTAAAAGTCTCTGTCTGTCTTCTTCTCTTAAGCGTTGGGAAGTTTCAGGTAACTGTGCATCTCTCCACCTTTGCTTCCTTTCCCTTGCCAATCTTCTTTTGCGTTCAATGTTTTCTTCTCCATTATCCGCCATTGTAATCTGTAATTGTAAATAGAGATGTAATTTGTTTTTTGTTTTGTTTTCTGTACATATTGTTTGTAGCTGGTTGCAATCTAAAAGTAAATCCGATTAATTAAAGAATGCAAACATTTTAAAATCTTTTACTTTTGTTCGATGCAATAAATGAATTTTTTTAAATGTTTTTTATTGACATACATTAAATAGCAAAGGCCTGCACATATATATATTTTGAGGACTGAATTATTAATTAATTACTAATTTAATATACTTTAGTGAATTAATGCAAAAATGACATCAATGTGAAACCTAAAAAGTTACCTATATTGTCATAAAGAAGATCAAACATAAACAGCTATTATCAAAGTATAGATGTGTTCTAAAAGAATGTTCAATTTTCTTAAAGATGCAATGAATGTAGAAATGATGCCTAATTGATGATCTTTAAAACGTTATTACTTAAGCATATATATATCTTCCTCTTTTTTTTTTTTTATTGTAATGTCCAAATAAAATCTCCAAACCTCGCTTATATTCGTTTTTTTTTGTGCAAAATGACATCCTAAAAACCTCATTTATCTGCAAGTTATTCCAATCAATCTATCACTATATAAACACCTTTTTTTTATTTTAATTTTTATTCAGACGTTATTTTTGGATAGATGTTCATTCCCTAAAATGGTTATTTTAAATAATATGCTATGTGGTTATATCGCTCCCTATGAATCCCTAATATACTTTTCTTAATTAATCATTAAGTGTCATCAATCCCAAACCATAAGGGCATGGTAAAATCATATACCTGTGAACTTGCTGTTCTTTGTGTCCAAATCCTTGTGAATTCACTCTCTGTCTTGAGTCCGGTCCAGAGATGATTAATCTGTCAAATAACATGAAAATAAGTTTTAATCCATAAATTCCATTCCTTCTTTATTGAATGAACTCCATGGGCCTCATTCTATTATCGGCCGCAGCCGCTGCGGGGCCGCAAGGACCGGCCGCAAGCTTTCCGGCTATTCTATTCCTCTCCGGCCGGGGATTCCGGCAGGCTTGCGGCCGGTGCCTTGCTATCTCTTGCGGCCGATCGCGCCGGAGGAAAGCCTTTGATCTAAAACGGGCGCAAGGAAATCGGCCGTAAGAAAAGCCTGGTTGCTATTCTATTGCTCCGGGAACCCTGTCTGCAAGGCTAAAAACGAGCCGCAGCTTACTTGCAGCAAACAGGTCCCGCTAGCACCAATTAAACACATAAAATAGCTCAAATAAAGCCATCCTGCACTTTGCGGAGTCTATAAAGTGATATTCGGTGTTAGCAAAAATAGCACATAATTACCCTATACTCAAATCCGTAAAATATATATTTTTTAATATACGTAAAATATACATGTAAAAAGTCCATAGGGCTTGGAGAACCTCAGACACGCCCACGCCGCAGCCGGAAAATAAACAGTTAATTTGAACTCGGGTTTGGGCTGATGTGCAAGCTTGAGAGTAGGTTACTTTTAATCCTCATGTCCCCCAATATGATCCCTAGCATTTACAGAGCTGTACAGTGCAGGCTTGAATTTATTTTTGAGTTTTTAGATTTCACAGCTTACGGCCGGTTTCAAGATATGCGGCCGGCCGTAAGGGGAGATCCTTGCTGGGCCGTATAATAGAATCGCGAGGTAACGGGACCCCCGCAAGGAATCGCAGCCTTACGGACGATTTACGGCCGATAATAGAATGAGGCCCCATATATTTAAGTGCTTAGTAAAATGTACATTTTTGTCTAATTTTTTCTAACCTCATCTTGTTTTTTATCTTATTATTAATTAATATTTTCAAACAAATGTATATAAATCAGCTATAAGACAGATATATAAGTCCATGTTAAAAATTGTTCTTACTTTTATTGCGTTTTTTTTTTAAATGATGACTAATTATTAATTAATTAAGATATTATTATATGTTAATTAATCAATAACTGTTATCCATTTTAGCAACATTTAATGTAGCCTTTTTATTCCATACCTCCATAATTAAATGATATACCTGTCAAGGGGATCTTTATGGTGTTCAAAGGCTGCAAACGTCACTCTCTGTGTTGAGTCAGCTGCAGGTCCAATGAAAATGTGAAATAATATTAAAATCCTTTTTAATATTTTTCTTCATCCGTATCAGTCAATCACCAGCAACACACATATATTGGCATAGATGCAAAACATAAAAGCATATTCCTCAATGTATTGTTATCAATTCAAATTAAATTTCCTTTTTTTTTCGCTGTAGGAATATAATTTAATTCTATACCTGTCAAGATTATCCTTATGCTGCTGAATGCCTGCAAACATCACTCTCTGTGTTCAGTCAGCTGCAAGTACGCTGAAACTGTCCAAAATGATAAAACTAATTTGTAATATGTTGCTTCATCCCATCAATTAATCATCATCAACACAGATATATTAGCATAGATTTAAAACATAAAAGCAATAGTCATCAATGTATTGTAAAAGAGCAACATTTTCTTGGTCCTGATTACTAATTATTAATTAGTAATATACATTAATTAATCAATAGCTGTCATCAATTCCAACTAAGTAGTCTTAAATCCATTTTTGTCCCCAAGAACATAATTTAATGATTATACCTGTAAAGGTGCTGTGTATGTTGTTGAAAGGCTGCAAACGTCACTCTCTGTGTTGATTCAGCTGCAGCGTCACTGAAAGTGTAAAACAAAATGGTAATCATTTGTAATATTTGAATTAATCCCTATTAGTCAATCCACATCATCACAGATATGTCAGTGCATCTTAAAAGATACTTTTTTTTAACCTTTTTTTAATCTTATTCTTTACAGAGTAATAAATTAATGTACATTAATAATAAATGAATCACTGACTAAATATAATCTAAAGATGTACGCATTAATATATTCCTAAACTAAAGGCATTGTATACATTTTTTTTTTGGTTTATAATGATTACTAATAATTCATTATTTAAATAATGTACATTAATAATTAATGAATCAATGTGTAAATGTGTTTTTTGGCATTAATCATGTATTAATAAATGTTAACCTTTGACACTTGATTTAGTTTAGCAATACTTTCATGCTTACCTGTTTTTAAGATATTAATTCATTGAATAATTAATTAATATTATACTCTAATTAATTAATTACATATTATAATTGTCCAACTACGATTCGTCGTCACGCTGAGTTGCGTGGTGCGTACGACTTAGCGATGAGCGCCGCAGGCACTTATCGCCCGGCGAATCTGGCGCAGCGAGACGAGCCGTTAAACCGTACCACTTTGCGTAGCGAGGCGTGCCGTTACGTCGAACCGTATCACTTTGGCAATGAGCTCCGCAGGTGCTCATTGTAGGCTAGCCTCGCGTAGCGAGGCGAGCCTTTCAACTGTAGCACTTTTTTACACAAGACGCAGGACTTAGAAAAAAAATACGAGATGAAAAAAATTACGAGATAAGCGGAGGAACCAAAACAATTAAAAAAACACTAAATACACACAAAAAAAAAAAAGGTCACTTACAGCATAGGGAACCAGGCAGGACGTCTGGGAGTGAGTTGGAACTCCAATTTACATTGACTTAGACGAGTTACAAAGATCGAAAATCGGCTAAGTGAGAAAAAAATGGCAGCCGAAAAAAATGAAAACGAGGCTATACTACTACGAACTGCGTAAAACACAGCCACAGACGTATGTGCTCGAAAAACAACGAGACAAAGGAAGCGCAATAACCGCACAATGAGTAAAAAAAGACAGTAGCGAGTACATTTTACGAAACGCAATTACAGATTTATGCATTTATACAGATTTCCCACCTTTGTCTCGCGCCACATCGGATTTCCCGCCTAAAACAACGCATTTGTCTCGCGGAACAGAGGATTTCCCACCTAAAACAATGCATTTGTCTCTCGCACAAAGCCTATATATAGGGCACACTTGACAGAGAACACACTTTCTCCTCAGGTGATGACAGTCTGACTGAACGTTTTCTGATGTCGGAAAATCTCAAGAGATTGTTACCTCTTCAGGATACTGCTTCAGCAATATTACATTAAAAAAGGTAAATATCATTTATAATTATTAAATAGTAAATTGGTACTTACTTAATAAATAAAAAATAGTAAATTTAATTAATAGAAAAATAATATTGTGCTTACCTGTGTGAAACTATTGTTAATAACATTCATAATGTACATTAATTAATTAATTAATCATTAATATCAAAATTAGTTAACGTTTAAGAATGTGAATAAAAAAGCAACACATTGATTCATTAATTATTAATGTACATTAATTTTATAATTAATTTGTTATATATCGTGATTACCTATGTGAAAGAATTGTACATAACATTCATAATGTACTTTATTTAATTAATTAATTAATCATTACTAATCATTAATATCAAAAAAGGTTAACTTTAAGAATGTGCATAAAAAAAGGAACACATTGATTAATTAATTATTAATGTACATTATTTAAATAAATCAGTTCTTATATATTTAGTAAAAAATAAACCAAAAAAAAAAAAAAAAAGGCTATATACTCATGCTTACATCTTGTTGTTAGATTTAGTCACACATTACTTTAATATTAATGAACATTAATTGATTCTTATTTCATTAGTAATGTACATTATTTTAATAATTCAGTTGTAACATACTCATTTTAAAATACCCCTCAAACAAAAAAAAAAGGAATAGACTCATGCTTACGTCTTGACGTTATATTTAGTCAGACATAAATTTAAGATTAATACACATTAATTGAGTCTTATTTAAAGACTAACAGTAAAATTAATTGTATGTTTTTAATCTATGCTTACATATGTGTGTTCATGATGATTGATTGATATATTTATTTCATGTTTTTAATCTATGCAAAAAAATGTATGTTAAGCGTCATTGATTGATACAGATGAAGCAACATATTATACATTCATTTTACTATTTTGTATAATCGCAGTGAACTGTAGCTGAATGAACAGAGATAGTGACGTTTGGACACATTGAACATCATAAGGATAATTTTGACAGGTACAGAATTTGAATTATATTACTACAGCAAGATATTAAAAAATATGCTTTTAGGTTTTTAATGTAGCCAAATATATGTCTGTTGATGTTCATTTATTGATATCGATGAAGCAAAAGATTAAAAATATTCTCAATTTGATTTTACAATTTCTTTGGATCTGCAAGGGAATTAACACACAGTGTGACGTTTGCAGCCTTTGAACAACATCAACATCATCTTCACAGGTATAAAATTTAATTTTGTAGTGATGCATAGAAAAAGGCTATATTATATTTGGTGAAAATGGAGAGTACTTATTGAGTCATTAACGTATGATATTTAGTCATAACTTGAAAAAAGTTGAAAAGACAATACTAATTAATAATAATATTTTAAAAAAATAAGAAGCTTACAACACTTGCAAAAAAAAGAAATTGATGGTATGCAGTAAATTCAATGAAGAAGGAATGGAATTGAAGGATAATATTATAAATATAGATATGTGCAGCTATTTCCTATTTAATATATGTCAATAAAATACTTTGAAAAATGGTTTCATTTCTTTCATTCTAAAGTGCAACATTTTAAAATGCTTGATTAGTTTATTCATATACTTTAATGGAACAGTACAAAAAGGAAAAAAACATGTATACAAAACAAAGAACAAACAATAATTACATCTCTATTTACAATTACAGATTAAAATGGAGGAGAATGGAGAAGACAAAATTGAACGCAAAAGAGGTTTGGCAAGGGAAAGAAAGCAAAGGTGGAGAGATGCTCAGACACCGGAAACTTCACAACGCTTGCGAGAAAGATAGAATAAAAGAAAGATGATTAAGAAAGCCTCAAGTGAGTGTGTTGGGGCTTCCAAGAAACATAAAAGTAAACAAAAACATCTCTGTGAACCATTGTCCAATGATTCAATTTTGCAGAATGACTTAAATGTAGACACACAAGAAAACAATTTACAGATAGAAAGTGGGTCTGATATCTATGTTGAAGAAATGCATGACAATGTGTTTACTACTGCAGTACAAGTAGATACTCATTATTGTGGGTCACTTAATGCGGTTTGTCAGTTTTGTGGGGCCTATCATTTTATAAAGGAAAGACCTACTGATGGAAATTTCATTAGTTGCTGTCAGAAAGGAAAGGTGAAACTTCCACTAAGACACCCATTTCCATATTATTTAGAATGCATTATGAGCGATCCAACATTTCCAAATTCTAATAATTTCAAACAAAACATAAGGTCTTATAACAGTGCAATTTCATTTGCTTCAATGGATGCAACATTAGCCGAAAATGTACCAGGACATGGTCCTTACTGTTTTAGAGTTCAAGGTCAAATTTACAACCGAACTTCACATTTACACCCACAAGAAGGAGAGCAAAGCAAATTTGCACATTTATATGTCTTAGATACAATGGAAGCTGTGGAACAAAGAATGACACTTCCAGAAAATAAACAGTGTTTGTGCATAGTCTTTGAACAGCTGGATAAAATTATACAAAAAAAACCCATATAGTCAAGCATACAAACAATTAGCACAGCTTGAAAAAGAACAGGAACATGCTGAAAGACATCAATTGCCTACACCAAGAGTAAATATGGTGTTAAAAAGAGATCGCAACACTGATCAAAGAAGATATAATTTACCTACAGTAAATGAGGTTGCTATGGTGTTTAAAAATGAAGATGGTGAACTACCTTTTCAGCGGGATATTAGAATATATCCACGCAATGAAGAACAACCATTTATCAACATCAATATATTAAGCTGTAATTTAGATCCAATGACATATCCTATTTTCTTTCCAAATGGGGAACCTGGATGGGAACCAAAATTACAATTGGAAAGTTATCCTAATACTAAACTTCATATTAGATCTAATATTTCCATGCTGGAATATAAAGTGGCACAAACTGCTATCCGGGATTGTTTTAATCCAATTTTACATGGAGGCAAACTCACTCAACAATGGATTATTGATTCATATTTACAAGTTGAAGTTAATAATCTAAATTTCATTAAATATCAACAAAATAAATTACGAGTAGAACAGTATTGTGGATTAATGGATTATGTGGCAGATTTAGCTTCCAAAAGAGATATTCCACCTGGAAGAGCAGATATTTTGCCATCCACTTTCCAAGGATCTCTTCGCAATGTGCGAGAAAGATATAATGATGCCATGGCTTTTGTCACAAAATTTGGAAAACCAGATGTATTCATTACATTCACATGTAATCCTCAATGGCCAGAGATCAAGGAAAATGTGAATGTGGGACAAACTACTTCTGACCGACCAGATTTGTTGCAAGAGTATTCAAAATCAAACTCAATTCATTAATACATGATATAACTAAAGCACACTTATTTGGAAAATGTGTGTCTTTTGTTTATACCACTGAATTTAAAAAAAGAGGACTGCCACGTGCTCACATACTTTTAATCCTGCAGGAAAAAGATAAGTTGAATACTGCAGAGAGAGTAGATTCAGTCATTACTGCTGAATTGCCAGAGCTAGAAAACTATTCCAAATTTTAGGAAATTGTTACACACAGAATGATTCATGGGCCATGTGGAGATATGAATCCTAATTCACCATGTATGGAATATAAAAAATGTACTAAATAATTTCCTAAACAATTTCAAATGCAAACTTATGCAAATTGTGATGGATACGCTTTGTATAAAAGAAGACAAGGACAAACAGCTATTGTCCGTGGACAAAATGTTGATAATAGATTTGTCGTTCCATACAATCCACTTTTGCTCATCAAGTACAATGCACACATAAATGTGGAGGCTTGCACTTCTATTAAATCTATCAAATATGTGTATAAATATATATACAAAGTATATAATGAAATTGTTGTTGTGCAAGGTGCTGCAAACGGAAAGGAAAATCCAATTTTACATGACGAACTTTCAAATTATTTAGATGCTCCTGAAGAAATGTGGCGGCTTCTGAAATTTGAGATGCATGATCGGTCACATGCTGTCTATCGTTTAGCTGTACATTTGCCTCAAAGTCAGTTTCTTTGCTTTACTGCAGGCAATGAAAGAACTGCCTTAGTGCAAAGTGAACACAGAGATACAACACTTACTGCATGGTTTAAATTAAACTACCAGGATTCGCAGGCCGACAATTTTTATACATTGAGATTCCATATCACTATATATTTGTAAATGGTCTATGGCGACAACGAAGAAGAGATACACATAAAATTATACCACAAATTTATACCGTCAGTCTAAGGGACATTGAACGTTTCAGTTTAAGATTACTTCTTTTACATGTTCCAGGTGCACAAAGTTTTGAAAATGTATGCACAGTGAATGACATAGTTTATGATACTTTCCCTTTTAGCTGCAAGACATCAAAACTTCATAGCTGATGACAGAATGAGAGAGGTGTCTGGAAGAAGCAGCACTATCTCAAATGCCAAAGCAAATGAGACAACAATTTGCATTAATTTGCATCTTTTGCACCTTATGCATTAACTTTGTGGGAAACATTTAAATTAAATATGTCGGAAGACTTCTTGAAACGTTACAATTAGCCAATAGCACTGTTCAAAGTTTTCAAATGTTAAAAAGAAAAGTCATTTAATTATCATAGACGGGGCAACAATGATGTCATGTCATGCTTTGCAATGTATTGATAAATTCTTAAAAGAAGTGATGGATAATAATTTGCCATTTGGTGGAAAGGTGATGCTGTTAGGAGGAGATTGTAGGCAAACATTACCAATTGTGCCACATGGAAATAGGACTGATATCATTGAAACATATATCAAGACAAGTAAACTGTGGAAAATATTTACACATCCCAAATTAGAATTAAATTTGAGATCTGAAGGCCAAAAAGAATTCAATGATTGGCTCATTCAAATTGGAGAAGGAAAACATCCACAAATACATGATTTTCCCAAACATACCATTGAAATTCCATCACAAATGGTTTGCAAGGAATCACTCATGTCAGTAATCTTTCTAAACACTCTGAATAACGACGATTACTCAGACATTGAAAACAAAGTGATATTAACATCAAAAAATATAGATGCCTTGAATCTAAATAACAAAATTTTAAAATTTATCATCGCACCACAAAATAATTATTACAGTGCAGATTCAGTTCTGGCTAATGATAAAGACAGTGAATCGAATTTTAGTATCAAAATTTATTAATTCTTTAACCCCATCTGGAATGCCACTACATATTTTGCAATTGAAAAAAGGGGCAATTGTCATGTTATTGAGAAATATGAATCCAAAAAAAGGACTTTATAATGGGACCAGATTAATTGTGCACGAGTTAAAAGATCATTTTATACCTGCTGAAATTATGACTGGGACCCATAAAGGTGAACAAGTTTTTATATCAAGAATTGATTTAGCTCCCAGTGAGAGTGGTTTGCCTTTTTTCCTTCAAAGGAGACAATTTCCAGTTATCATGGCATCTGCCATGACCATCAATAAATCCCAAGGACAAACTTTTAATCTGTGGGTATTTTTTTTACAAGAACCTGTTTTTGCACATGGACAACTCTATGTTGCTTTTTCAAGGTGCACAAATCCAGATGCAATTAAAGTTTCAGTTGAAGACAACCCAAGTCAGGGTGATCTACTACACGATGGCCGTATTTTTACAAAAAATATTGTGTACAAGGTTTTGTAATCACAGATAATAGTGGTTTTATTTGAAGGCAGAAATTAAAGGTCAATTGCCCTCTTCTTAGTGGAACACTATTTCAGTTACAAAAATATGTCAACAATTTCAGAAAATGACAGTAATAACCAACACAAAAGGAAAAAAGGAAAAAAAAACAAAAAAAAAAACAGGACTTACATCACATATACAGAAATAAAAGGCTGCTGTGCTCTTTCAAAAGGAAAACAGTTTCAAGGAAAATTAAGAAATTGGAATGTCTTGGAAGTCAGTTTAGACATGATTGCCTCCACAAAACAATACGTTTGCATTTTAGAATTTTGTTTTACATTTAATATGTTTCATACAGGTTTGTAAGCTTAAAAATATGTTTGAAAAGGACTGATAAGTTGATGCATTCTTTGGGCCTCATTCTATTATCGGCCGGAAAACAGCCGCAAAGCTGCGATTCCTTGCGGCCGTCTTACGGCTCCGTGTAGAGCTACCTTTACCTTGAAATTCAATTATACGGCGCCGCAAGGATATCCCCTTCCGGCCGGCCGCATATCATGCAAACGACCGGAAGCTTTTTCCCAGCGCCCGTAAATCTTGTTTTCCGTCCGCAAAGTCCTAAAACTGAAAATGCAAATATAAAATCGAGAATGCACTGTAAAGCTCCGTAAATGCTAGGCATCATAATGGGGGACACGAGGATTAATAGCAACACCCTCTCAAGCTTGCACATCAGCCCAAATCAGATATATTATTTACGGATTACTTCACGTCCCCTAGTTCCGCAGGCTGGTCCTTGTTCAAACCCATACGGGTTCGGAGATGAAGGGCCGCAAACCAAGCATTGTAATAACCAATATATATTCAATCCAGCACTGCAAAGCACTGTAAATGATGGGGAACATAATGGGGGGGCATGAGGATTACTAGCCAAACATTCTCAAGCTTGCACATCGCCAAATTGTACTTTGATTTCAAAATCCGTACAAGTCCCACAGACTTCACTGACCATGCCCGTAGCTCCGTATTCAAGCTCGTGCGGGCTGTCCTCCAAGCCCGCAGCTCGTTTTTAAAGGCTGTACGTGCTTGGAGGTTAAAGGTATCCATTTTGTTACGTTTTTTGCAGTCTGCATGGTTTAAGCCTGTAACCCTAAAATGGAGAGCCAAGCATTACAGCCTCCAAATTAACAAGACTTCAAATTAGTTTAATATTCCTCATATGTTTGATTGGTCAGCACACATACAGGTTCCATTGTAGCCTCTAAAACAGCCCTATAATAGAATATGTCACCCCAACATTGGCGCGCACAGCAAATGTGTTTTGACAACATGTAGCTGACATGAGCGGTCCCACATCATTGCGCAGTTGTAATATTTTTGACTAGTGCGCGTCGATGAAAGGGCGCAAGTGATATGACCTAATGCCATAAACCCTTCTAACCCTTGTAGCCGCAGCCTATTCCTAACCCTTACACCCCACAGCCTAATCCTAATCATTAGATCCGCTAGCCTCCTGTTGGGCCTGATGTTGTTGATGCGCGCATGTGTCGGTGCGCAGATGACAGCGCACATTCGATGCACGCTATATGGTTGATCAACGAAAGAATACACATCTCGCTCATCACATCTACATTAGAGAATACAAATAGTGGCCAAATCAGAAAGCCACTTGGCATATATCAAGTACCAGGGGAATATTTCATTATATGTGGTTAAGTTCTTCAGTTGTGTCCGACTCTCCGTGACCCTATGGACTGCAGCACATTAAGCTAGGTCTCTGCCTGTGCTCTTATCCAAAGTTTCAAGGCCAAAGAGATTGGAGTGGGTTGTCAGTTCCTCCTCTAATGGATTGGGATTTGTCTGATCTCTCTGCTATGACCTGCCCACCTACAGTAGCTCACAGCTTCATTCAGGTACACAAGCTGCTTCACCATCACCACCACTTAGCAAGCGTCACCCATGTAAATTGATAAATAGCAGAACAGTTTGGAAGTTCACCAAATGGGAATAACTAGACACCTGGCACATGGCTCCCACCAGGATGGGCGTAGCAGAGATTATGCCTGATGGCGGTGAGTTTGCTGTCGATCCCAGAGCTTGCGGCCCTTCCTGATGGGTCAGAGTAGATATGTGTGGTGCATGTTCCCCTGGTCCCCTTCAGCATTGCTAAGTGGTGTGAAGGGGCTTGTGTACCTGAATGTAGCTGGGAGCTACTGTAGGTGGGCAGGTCATAGCAGAGAGATCAGACAAATCCCAATCCACTAGAGTAGGAACTGACAACCCACTCCAATCTCTTTGGCCTTGAAACTTTGGATAACAGCACAGGCAGATACCTAGCTAAATGTGCTGCAGTCCATAGGGTCACGGAGAGTTGGACACAACTGAAGAACTTAACCACATATAATGAAATATTCCCCTGGTACTTGATATATGCCAAGTGGCGGTCTGATTTGGCCACTATTTGTATTCTCTAATGTAGATGTGATGAGCTAGATGTATATGCAATTAGATAGAGATTTAAGGGATCACAATAGAGCTCATGTGCGTGGCAAAGGGTTCATATGACCTGACTCATGTTTTACTCTTGCTATTGAATTGGGTAGTGTAGCTTTAATCATATTATGCAAGTTGCAGCATGGTTTGTCAGATTGGCATGTGCATGACCATTACAACATATGATAACCAAAGGATATTTAGCCAATGCATGTTCATTATTGGGCAACTAACTGTATTCACACATATGCTAACTGATGTGGGTGAAGGAGTTTGTGTACTTCAATGAAGCTGTGAGCTAGCCTACATAGGGCCAGTGTAGGGGGGGTATGTCTTATCAGAGAAGTCAGACTAATCCCAATCAACTAGAGAAAGAACTGGAAAAGCACTCCAGTGTCACCTGTCCTATTCATTGTAGGCCCTCAGGGGAATGTTCCTACTCCACAGTATCGCTAATCAGACTTGTCATGGGTATTAACCCTATATTAGTAGTAGATATGATATTTGGGATCAGATGATATCTAAAGCTATTCTGACTCCTCAACAGTTTTACATGTATTGATCTATTGCATGTTATCTATGGCTCATCAGTTTACATTTATAGGAATGTGACACTAATGTAATGCATGCAGATTTCACAGAACAAAACATATTCATAACACATGGACGCAGTCAGAAAGGTCTAACAAAGCTTTATTTTTTACACAGACCACAATCAGCAGTGGTCAAGATTGTGCATTCACATAACAGTATAACAAAGCTTTATTTGATAGACAGACCACAATCAGCAGTGGTCAAGATTGTGCATTCACATAACAGTATAACAAAGCTTTATTTGATAGACAGACCACAATCAGCAGTGGTCAAGATTGTGCATTCACATAACAGTATAACAAAGCTTTATTTGATAGACAGACCACAATCAGCAGTGGTCAAAACTGCATTAATATCATGGGTGTGGTGTGGGCGGGTCCTTGAAGAGCAAGAGGCTGGAAAAAAGGGGAAACCTACAGGGGTCAATCTAATAGTCTAGAATAAGCATGATGCATAGCACCTACCAGGGTCACATGCTGCAACCGGAACCAGAAATCTCTCCATTTAACTGAAGAAACCATTTATGTGCATAGCACTTACAACTTGTAACTAGATCTGCTCAATGAAACAGATGATTCAACCTTTGGACTGTGTAATCCAATCCAGTTTCACACATACAGTGTGTTGACCAAACAAAAATCTGAAATAAGTGTTCAAATCAAAAAATGCGGAGGAGGATCCAAAACAATTTAGAATCACGATGTATGTACAGTACAGTTCTAAATACTGTACCAATATACCAACTCACCTGATTCCCATCTGCAAGCATTACTAACCATTAGCTAGGTCTGTGGATAATCAGAAATATGGGCAAATAGCCATTATTATGGAGAGGACACAAAGGTCAGCAGCCAGATTCACTGTTTCTTACATCAGACCCAAAGATCTGTTCTCAGACTGCTATTGAGGTCAGGATCACATGCTTCACTAGTGCATATATTAATGCTGGCTGTTATTAACATGCCATTGTGAGACTTTGCAAGTCCACAGCCATAGCGGTATTAGTCTACATTTAAGCTACCAACAATCATGTCTGAGATATCTGGCTATATGATAGCTGTAAGATTGTGGGAGCTACATGTTAAGGGGGCTGCCACTGAAGGCATGTCTACCTGAGAGGCACTGGGAAAACCCTCCACCTCATAATTCCTCCACAATGCTTGCAGATGCAGGAGATGCCTTCATGGACCTAAAAAAAAAAAAGCAAAAAAAGACAAAACCTAAGAAATAAGGCCTGAAAACATCATAGGGCCTGCAGCATCTCTTCTCAACAGCACTCCTTAGTGACAATGTATTGGTCACACTACTAATTAACAGCCTCATTAAATTGCTATGTAACAAATTGAATAGGGCTCTATATAAGCACACAGCATCTTTTTGAAAGCAAGTTTTTAGTTAGGGAACTTCTATGCAAAAGCCAGGTCTTCACTAACTAAAAACTTCTGTAAACAAAATATCCTATGTGCTTCTATAGAGCCCTGGTATATAACAGGCAGCGGTGGTCTGGGCGGTGGAGGACACATGGGAGGCGAGGAGGGGCCAGGCTGCTCTTGGCTGGGGGATTGGGAGGTCCCCGTTGATGTTGGTGAGGAGACCATCGCGTGTCTGAGCAGCCTGACCTGAAGGTGCTCCGATGTCATGTGGTGCCTCCTCACCTCCCTGGACAGCCTGGCCAGGCTGTGGGTCATATGTGGCCTGAGGGCAGAGATGCTGGCCTCGATCCTCTGTGAGCTTGCCAGCAGCTCCTTCATGACAGCCAGCATCTCCACCTGCACAGCCTGGCTCTGCGGCGACGACACCGCTGGGTGGGCGTGGTGAGGTGTAGCGGGGAGGTCCACAGCTGGAGCCTATGGTGACAATGTGCCCGGTGGTGACCAGGCCAGCACACTGTGTGGGGAAGGAGGTGCTGTCCCTTGGGCGGGGGAGGGCCCCAGAGCAAGTCTTTCGAGGATGGGCATAGGCCCAGGGCTTGTGGCAGGTGACCCTGCAAGGTCAATGACCAGCCCATCCTCTGACCCAGAGCCCTCCAATCTTCCTTCCTCCTCCCCCTGTGCTGGAAGATCCTGGTACGGGGCTGATGGCCCCGCCTCCTCTCCCTGGTCACAGGACCCAGAGCTCCTCCTGGATGCTGAGAGATAGAGAAGAAAGGTACATGTCATTAGTATGTTGATTAGCGCATTGATATGTGTTCATTTCTAATTATCTGACATCTAGCCTTGAATATGGATGATTCTCTGATTAGCTATCTTATACTAGCTGTTATCTATTCTGAGGTTTCTGTTCTTGATGGTTCTCGGCTCACAACTCTATCCGTATTACGGCTGCTGTCTGTAACTGCATAGGCTGAACAGGCACATCAATACATGGACTCTCTATTACAGGGGTGTCCAAACTCTTTCCTGGATTGGAAGACATCCTTTCTGTGCACAGGTGAGTCAATCAGGATGACTGAAGAAGCGATTGACTCACCTGTGCGCAGCAGGGTTATCAAATCCAGGCATGTGTGTGGCCCACCAGGACCGAGTTTGGACACACCTGCTCTATTGCTTGATTACTGTTGTGGTGACCAGGAATGACAGTGATTTGTCAGCTTCATGAAATTAATGATGCATCCATCTATCCCTTGTTATTTCATGGAGCTGACATGTCAGTGTCATGTCCATGTGTAGTGTGTGTGATGCACATGTGGTGGCATGTTGCTGTATGTCATATTCACCTGCCATGGAGGCTGGGTCCTGCTGCTCCACCGGGCCTGATGCTCCAGCTGCGTCGGAGGGTGCAAGCATGGCCCTTGCAATACCTTCATGGGCAAGGTAATTGACCCTCCGCCCCTCGGCCTCCTGCGCCATCTTCTTTCTCACCACGGCCCTGATGTCGTCGAAACGGTGCTTGATGGACCGCAGACTACGTCCACGGCCCGCCACAACGTTCACCAGATCCACCACCTGCTGCCAAGCATTAGCACGGAGCCCAGCCTTGACTTCCCTACCCCCCGAGGTGATGACAGGGCGGGCACGGATGGCCTGCAGGAGGACCCTGTTCTCCTCCCGGCCATGATTGTGGGCCCTGGACCTGCCGCCAGCCTCTTGCTCTTCAGACTGGGGATGAGGACCCTCTCCACTCTCCTCCTCCCTCCTCCTCCTCCTTCCTCCTCCTCCTACTCTCCTCTCCTCCCTCCTTCCTCTCCTCCCTCCTTCCTCTCCTCCCTCCTTCCTCTACTCTCCTCCCTTCTCCCTCCTCCTCTCCTCTCCTCCCTCCTTCCTCTACTCTCCTCCCTCCTTCCTTTACTCTCCTCCCTTCTCCCTCCTCCTCTCCTCTCCTCCCTCCTTCCTCACCTCTCCTCTCTCCTTCCCTCCTCTCCTCCCTCCTTCTCCTCCTCTACTCCCTCCTTCTCCTCCTCTCCTCCCTCCTCCTCTCCTCCCTCCTTCCTCCTCCTTCCTCCCTCCTCCTCCTCTACTCCCTCCTCCTCTCCTCCCTCCTCCTCCTCTCCTCCCTCCTCCTCCTCTCCTCCCTCCTCCTCCACTACCTCCTCCTCTACTACCTCCCCCTACTCAACTAGTACCTCCTCCTCACTCCTCCCCTCCTCTTCCCCACCTCCACGCCCCGGGACTCCCGGCCACTCCTCCACCCTCTGCTCCTCTCCCTCCATCACCACCTGAAAAGAAAAGAAAGAGAAATAAAGAAATGTTTTAGTGGGTTTGCCTGCTCCACGCTCGTCCCCCATTCTGATCGTCTTGAACACTATTTCTGCTTGGATATCAATGTTGTAACTAACTGCAGTAATCAACCTTAAGTGGACAGAGCCTGTGACAGCAGTGGGAGGGGTGTACAGCACCTCTCACTCTGGACCTGAGAGGCGCTGATGAAACACGCTAGATCAATACTTTCCTAAACAATGTGGAAGGGTCAGTTACAGTTTGCATATAAACAAGGCATGCTGTTATTTACTGTGTGCTTATATCATGTGTGGGGAGTGGACCAAGTCTGAGGCCACTAATATCCTATCTGCATTATACTCTGGGCGTGGTACCTATCGTGAAGCCATCTTCTGTACCAGAGGTAGTAGGAACTACATGGTCCTGCTGTTCTAGGCTGAAAATAAGTTCTTGTCAAGCCCCATTGAAGAAGCTGTTTGGAACACCTATGTGTATTGCAAATATGTGTAGAAATCTCACTCAAACTCAAAATCAAACTCAATCAAACTCAAACTCAAACTCAATCAAACTCAAACTCAAACTCAAACTCAATCAAACTCAAAATCAAACTCAATTAAAATCAAACTCAATCAAAATCAAACTCAAACTCAAACTCAATCAAACTCAATCAAAACCTCCCTCCACAAAACTCCTCTCCCCACAACAAAAAACTCTCCAAACCTATAGGCCAACAGCAAAAAAAACACAATTGTACTTCTCGTAGGTGTATTCAGTAAATATAGAAATTGGCAAAACATACAAATAAAAGACAGCTTGATAGGATGAAAAGCATGTACAATGCAACTTACCTCCCTCCAAACCCTAAGGGCCGGATCAAAGATCCAAAATACTCCAAACAACTATAAACAAGCAAAAAACACAATTGTACTTCTCGCCAGTGTATTCAGTAAATATAGAAATTGGCAAAACATACAAATAAAAGACAGCTTGATATGATGAAAAGCATGTACAATGCAACTTACCTCCCTCCAAACTCCTATGGGCCGCATATAAACTCCCAAACTCTCCAAACTCCTCCAAACACCTATAAACAAGCAAAAAACACAATTGTACCTCTCGCCAGTGTATTCAGTAAATATAGAAATTGGCAAAACATACAAATAAAAGACAGCTTGAAAGGATGAAAAGCATGTACAATGCAACTTACCTCCCTCCAAACTCCTACGGGCCGGATCTAAACTCACACACTCGCAAAAATACTCCAAACACCTATAAACAATCAAAAAACACAATTGTACTTCTTTATATCGGCATCCGTAAATGTAGTAACGCGTTCCCGTAAAAAGAACTTAAACCGCGACTTGATAATAAAGCAACTTACCTCCTCTCAACCACCAAGCTCCTGGAACCGGGTGCTACCTCGTCAGAAATCGCAACACAGTTGAGGCGTGGTCGTGTGTCATTCCTATTTATTCACTCCCACTGTCAATCAAATGGTCTATCCCGTAAGTGATTGGCTGTGCGACCTGTGGCGCGATGCGTGATTCCGCTATTGGATGGTTCGTGCCGGGCGCGGCTAGTCCGTCCCACTTCCAGCTTGCGTGCGCGCCTAAACGTCACGGCCTTCCTACATTCTGAAGGCCACAATTCGCGCCTGGCTAGATTTAATTTACGGACGCATCCGTTGAAGTCCACACAATGCACTTACGGCATTGTAATGAAACCGGGCTGAAAGGGCCCTAAAAGTATAAAGAAAGCAATAAAAGGCATTCGAATTACTGTAAAAACAATCCCCAATGATCAAATATGTTAATAAAAGATATCTTTTTATTGTCATGTACATCCTCAATATGGCGGCCAAATTAACCCTTTAGCACTCAGAAAGGCTCGAATGTGTCCCCTAAACATATCAACATTATCTAAATTAACATCTCTTTTATCACATTTACATTTGTGAACACAAATATTGTATATATTTCCACGCCACATTACATAGATCATGTAGCATGGGCCCAAATTCAAATGTGGGCCAGAATATTAGGGGTTACTAATTAAAATGGCTAAACAAATCCATAATCAGGGAACTTCATAACATGATGAAGCTTAGATACACCAGTGAGCTTTTCCATTTGTGAAATCCACCCGGATAATCACATCTGGGGTAATTAGCAAGCTATATAACCACATCATCATCCATGAATTAGCAAGTCTGAACCATCATGGATAGCAGCAACCTGAGTGCGGCGTATAGGTATGTGAGGAGAGCGCAGCGTCGTAGGAATGGATATTTGTTTCGAATGTTGCAAAGTGGAAACCGGGCTGTCAGGCGTGCGACTGAGGAGTGGCCGAGGCGGTACAGAGAGGGGCGGCTGGGAGTGAACGTGGGTGAGCGTGCTGATGCAATCCATGGTGGTCCGGAACCAAGCCAGGCAAGTGGATCATCACAGGATATGCCTAGGGTCATGGTGGGGGGTCAGTTAGGGGAGAGAGCTCCAGTGGCACAGGGACAGGGGGATATGAGGGCACCTTCAGACAGGGAGGAGGACCTTGATGTGGGTGATCAGCTGATGGGGGGGGCCAGATGAGAGACCCCTAGAGGGTGTGGCACATGAAGTGGGGGCTCCTGCACAGCCAGACCCACAGGGGGTGAGCAGGCCCAGGAGCCTGCCAGGAGGATTCGTGCACCCAGGGTGTAGAGGGAGAGAGTCACATTAGAGGGGTTAACTGATGTGGAAGTGTTTGATCATTTTAGGCTAACCCGTGCCAGCCTGGAGGAGCTCTATGCGGTCCTGAGGGAGGACATGCAGCCTTCCTCACGGACCAATAGAGCCATCCCAGGCATGACACGGATGTTAGCCGCCATACACATCCTATCATCTGGTAGTTTTCAGAACACTGCTAGCATAGTAGGAGGAATGTCTCAGGCAAGCCTTTCAAGGTGCCTGAGCACATTCCTCCATGCTATCATTCCGAAAACTGACAGATACATCAGTTTTCCACACACTGGGGAAGAGATCTTGAAGGTGAAAGCAGATTTCTTTCGAATGGGAGGTATCCCCAATGTGCTCGGTGCTATAGATTGTACACATGTAGCATTGATACCTCCTACAGAGCAAGAAGCGCTGTTCCGAAATCGCAAACACTATCATTCCATCAATGTCCAGGTTGTTTGTGATGCAGACATGCGCATACAAAATGTGGTTGCAGGCTTCCCGGGAAGTACTCATGATGCCCATATCCTGCGTCAGTCATCCACCCATCTTTATTGTGAGTCTGGAGAAGCTCCACCTGGGTGGCTACTGGGTGAGTACCCATAAAGGATCCCCTAAAATATACATCATGTTCCACTGTAATGCTATTCCATTGTTGCGTGAAAAATGCGCAACGACGCATGCGCCAACAGACAAAATAGAGTCCCTCAATAGCGCGCACAACATCTGCACGCAGGAGTTGAGATAAGGATTTAAGGGTGGACTTAGGGGTTTTAGGCTTAGGGGTCTTTGGGCTAAGGCTTTGGATTATGAGTGTTAGTGTTAGGCATGGGGTCTCAGTGGTTTGGGTTACAGGGTTTTGGCCCATTAGTCAATAGATTCTACAACTTGCGCTCTTTGATGGACGCACATTTTGGCACACAATTTCCAACAGTGCGCTACTGTCGCCGGCTTCTGTCATGGCCGTATTGTCCGCGCTCATTTGCCGTGCGCCATAAAGAAGGTGTGCCGACTGAGCCATTGCATCGTAGCTTGTTGCTGTGCCTAACCCGATGTGACGTGGTCATAGGAGTATGAAGTTCCAACCCAGAGATCCCTAAACTAACGTCACATTAATCATTGCGTATATTTACAGATGCTTTAACGAGCAGCACAAACTCACATTCATATCTACATCTCCCATTTTTGTTTCCTTCAGGTGATGCAGGATATAGGTGTTTGCCGTGGTTGTTGACCCCTGTGAACAATCCACGCACAGAGGGGGAGGAGAGGTACAATGCGGCAGATGCCAGAACCCGGAATGTAATAGAGCGCACCTTTGGCCTCCTGAAGATGCGCTTCAGATGTTTACATTCCACTGGCAGGGCGCTACAGTATACACCAGGGAAGGTTTGTCACATCATCATGGCCTGCTGTATTCTGCACAATATAGCAGTACAGGCAAACTGTCTGGGGAACATCGATGATGCTCCCCTTGAACCGGCGGAGCGTCCAGTACCTCCCCCTGGTGAGGATAACGTTCAGGGGTCACAACTACGTGCCCACGTCATTCGTGAGTACTTCCCATGTAAGTCTGAAACTAATAACAACCAACTATAATGTACCTTGATTATGGTTACTAATACATCTCTTTTCTCCTTCCCCATTGTCTTACAGAATATCCAACAGTCCACAGTAGAGGATAGCTTTGTGATGTAACATATGTCTCGTGACGCATTCTTCATACTGGATCAAATACAGCCTGCTCTGATATCCGTTAATGGTAAGTATGCGCACATTCCCATACACATCATATATATTGATATCTGCCAACCTCAAGAAGCTAAGCTAAATGGATGGTCTGATGTATTCCACAATGTCAATGGATATAGGCCTCACAATCGTATTTGAAAACATCTTCCCAGAACAGTAATGTTCACATTGTCTGATCATGCTATTCCACATCCCATGGAGGTCAATGCAATTCCTAGCAATCTGGATATATGAACATAACAGCATACTGTAAACCATAATAAATGTACCTCATGTGATGCAAAGAGGGGATGTCCCCTGTTCTTTGTCAGCGAATGCTGGTAAAAGCATACTCAGTCAGATAACATGAATAGTCTCAAGGATGTGTTAACTAGGAATCATTGTGCAATATATCATATGGATTGTGTGACTCATCTCATCATATTGCCATTACAGAACTGTTGCCGTGTGTCAACACATTGTTTACCCACACAGACATGGGAAACGACCTCGCCAGCAACAGAACATCAGCTACATCAATGTCATCTACATTGTAAGTGAGTATTTGCGGGAAACATGTGCATGTATGCATGAGAGGAAATGACTAATAACTCCATTAATGTAGGCCTAACTTTCGTTTTCCCAAGACATCCCCTATGTATTGCTGAAGGGGTCCGAAATGTTTATCGGACCATGCAGACGTGTCCTGGGGGAACAGATCTCTTCGTTGAAGACTCCACTTGATCTATCCAAGTTAGAGAACCACATGTTGATGTCCGAACATGTATCAATGTGTGAAAGTTGTGATCTTCTCTTTCTATTACAGGCTGCACTGGTCTCTCTGTCTCTCTCTCTCTCTCTCTCTCTGTCTGTCTGTCTGTCTCTCTCCTCATCCCACCCACCCCTGTTTACCCTTAATTTATTGAGTCACACAAGTCTTCTGCTAACTATCCCAATTAACCCTTTCCTCTATGTTTTTTCTTGTCTTCTTCCTCACATCCCCTGCCTTTTCCTCAGACTCTTCTTTACTTCTCCCCTTTTTGTCTGCATCATTTTCATTTCAACTCTCATGCCCACCTCTCTCCTTTTATTCGCCCATCAGCTAATCTTACTCAAGCTGTGTGTCTCCTGACTGTCCCATCTGCAGATTACATTATCTGTCCACATGGGGCAGATACCTTATTACATAATAGTGCATCGCACTTTACATCTGATCCCTTTCCTCTCCGACTAATGCATATCTTTTTACTTGACACAACCTCCTTCCTATGTATCTCTGACTTACTTATTAACCTTGCTATTCCTTATCTACTCTTCCCCATGTCCATTACCTTTAACTTGGAAGTGGTGATTTTCGAATCTTGTGTGGGCCTTTGGGAACAAATCATTTATCAACAGACTTTACGCTCCAAACAGGGCCCTCCATTTTCTTGCGTTGGCAATATTACATACTGTATATTTTCTGGTTCTTCTCCCCTGTACAGCGTGAATATGTTTGCACAATACAAATAAATGAGAATTAGACTAATCCTAATATTCCCACATCAGGACAAATTAGTCTGGGACATCATTATCATCGGACAGATGGTTAGCTTGTACGAGATCCCAATGCATAACATGTGTGCCAACATACCTACATCTGTTGGTGGCTGCTCATATGGCATATGTAAGGTTTCCACTAATATATTATTTGTGTGTTTGTATTCCAGATCCCGGTCAGAACAAGGCATGACGATAAACATCCTGACATTCCATGGCCATGTCAATGTCCTCATGTATGTGCATGTGTCCGTTTCATTGCTTTGTTGGATCCAGTTTGATATCTGATGACCTTGACTGAATAGCCGATATGTGTCACGAGACAATTTCAATATACAATGCAGATGTGATGTGACATCTGTCAGCTGATGTTCCTGGTATATCCACAGCATGTGTATGCTCATATAGTCTATCTCGATTCATAGGTACCTATTGGTATAGATATTCTATCCTCTACTCTACTTGGACTGTTGTGAAGCCTGCAGCACCAACCCTTCAAGATCTTTTCTTCAGTGCTGATGTGACCCTCCCTGTGCATATGGGGAAGAGTAAATCCAGGCTTGGGACTTAACAGTTAAGGAGGTTACGTTAATCTTCAGTTATGCATTTGCAACAACATTGAGTATAGATGCTCAATCAGAAAACAAACTATCCTTGATATTGCCTGGTTTGTTGTGAGTTCTCTGCAATAAGTAACATCTGACTGATATGGTCCTGGTCAGGTCACCATCTTTTTGACCAAGGTTATCTATGTGCTGCTTATTGTTGCGTGAGAACTGACGTTATGGGCTCATAGCATTCACTGATTGAGCACTTATACTTCTGATGTGGCATCAGAGTGTCCGTTTAACACACAAGCATACATTTTGCTCTCCCCATATGTATATCACCTTATTCTGGATTATTATGGTCTTTCCTTATTGACTGTTATATATATGTCGTAACAATAATGAGATCTATTATATTGCCTAATGTTGGTTGATACACTGTACATCCCCTGATCATCTATATCAATGTAATTTTCCCTGCCTGCATTCTGCTCTCATATCCCTTTTTCCCTGTGTTACTTGGATTTTGTATCCTACCCCCCTCCACCATGATCCTTTGCATACCTGTGTTGATTAGTCAACCTGTGGCTTTGTGGCAAGCTTGCCTTGTTAATTTCTGTAAATAGTAAATATGATTTATCCGAGATGTTGTTTGTGTCTGCCTCGTCAATGTTGATACCATAGCATTTCCATAACATCAATGAAAGGACCTTCAGACTCCACATCTGTGCTCTGCACCATCAGTTAGGGGTGTCAATAGAATTCTCACAGTGTGTTTGCATTACTGATTTCAACCATGAGGGAAGGTTGGTATTAACAATCTATATGACACAGAAACAGACAAATGAGACAGGTGTCCGTAAGTGGCTCACATCCTAATAGTGAACATACACGGCCTTATTCAATTGCGATTTTGCCAATTGAATGGGGCTCAAAATAAGCACAGAACATATATTGTTTCCAAAAGATTTTAGTTAAATGAAAACCTTGCTTTTGGATAGATGTTTACTAACTAAAACATTTTTCATAGAATATATGTTATGTGCTTATTTCGAGCCCTATTCAATTGGCCAAATTGCAATGGAATGAGGGCCACAGTATCTAACATAAGTGAGTACATCCGTCACATTGTTGTTAATATTTTAGTATATCTTTTCATGTGACAACACTGAAGAAATGTCACTCTGCTACAATGTAAAGTAAGTTTGCTGACCCATCAATAACTCAATACACAGCCATTAATGTCTAAACCATTGGCAACAAAAGTGAGTACACCCCTAATGTGAAATGTCCAAATTGACACAAAATGTCAATTATGTGTGGCCACCATTATTTGCCAGAACTGCCTTAACCCTCATGACCAGGGAGTTCACCCGAGCTTCCCAGGTTGCCACTGGAGTCCTCTTCCACTCCTTAATGATACATCAGAGCTGGTTGATGCTAGAGACCTTGCACTCCCCCACCGTCAGTTTGAGGATGCCCCACAGATGCTCAATATGGTTTCGGTCTGGCGACAAGCTTGGCCAGTCCATCACCTTTACCTTCTTTAGCAAGGCAGTGTCGTCTTGGCGGTGTGTTTAGGGTCGTTATGTTATGTTGCCCTGCGGCCCAGTCTCCCAAGGGAGGGGATCATGTTCTGCTTCAGTATGTCACACTACATGCTTGCATTCATGGTTCCCTCAATGAACTGTAGCTCCCCAGTGCCAGAGATAAATGGATAAGTCACAACGAACACAAAAACATTGATATGAGATGAACCCATCATTTTGAACCTAAACAGTGATGCAGAGAGAGGGGAGGCAGCATCTGACATCATTAGGTAAATGCATATAGGGGGAATCCACACAACATATTATCGAAAACATATATATACATGCATATACAGTGCAGAATTATTAGGCAAATGAGTATTTTGACCACATCATCCTCTTTATGCATGTTGTCTTACTCCAAGCTGTATAGGCTCGAAAGCCTACTACCAATTAAGCATATTAGGTGATGTGCATCTCTGTAATGAGAAGGGGTGTGGTCTAATGACATCAACACCCTATATCAGGTGTGCATAATTATTAGGCAACTTCCTTTCCTTTGGCAAAATGGGTCAAAAGAAGGACTTGACAGGCTCAGAAAAGTCAAAAATAGAGAGATATCTTACAGAGGGATGCAGCACTCTTAAAATTGCAAAGCTTCTGAAGCGTGATCATCGAACAATCAAGCGTTTCATTCAAAATAGTCAACAGGGTCGCAAGAAGCGTGTGGAAAAACCAAGGCGCAAAATAACTGCTTATGAACTGAGAAAAGTCAAGCGTGCAGGTGCCACTATGCCACTTGCCACCAGTTTGGCCATATTTCAGAGCTGCAACATCACTGGAGTGCCCAAAAGCACAAGGTGTGCAATACTCAGAGACATGGCCAAGGTAAGAAAGGCTGAAAGACGACTACCACTGAACAAGACACACAAGCTGAAACGTCAAGACTGGGCCAAGAAATATCTCAAGACTGATTTTTCTAAGGTTTTATGGACTGATGAAATGAGAGTGAGTCTTGATGGGCCAGATGGATAGGCCCGTGGCTGGATTGGTAAAGGGCAGAGAGCTTGTGGGGCCTTTTCAGGTTGAGGATGGAGTCAAGCTCAACTCCCAGTCCTACTGCCAGTTCCTGGAAGACACCTTCTTCAAGCAGTGGTACAGGAAGAAGTCTGCATCCTTCAAGAAAAACATGATTTTCATGCAGGACAATGCTCCATCACACGCGTCCAAGTACTCCACAGCGTGGCTGGCAAGAAAGGGTATAAAAGAAGAAAATCTAATGACATGGCCTCCTTGTTCACCTGATCTGAACCCCATTGAGAACCTGTGGTCCATCATCAAATGTGAGATTTACAAGGAGGGAAAACAGTACACCTCTCTGAACAGTGTCTGGGAGGCTGTGGTTGCTGCTGCACGCAATGTTGATGGTGAACATATCAAAACACTGACAGAATCCATGGATGGCAGGCTTTTGAGTGTCCTTGCAAAGAAAGGTGGCTATATTGGTCACTGATTTGTTTTTGTTTTGTTTTTGAATGTCAGAAATGTATATTTGTGAATGTTGAGATGTTATATTGGTTTCACTGGTAAAAATAAATAATTGAAATGGGTATATATTTGTTTTTTGTTAAGTTGCCTAATAATTATGCACAGTAATAGTCACCTGCACACACAGATATCCCCCTAAAATAGCTAAAACTAAAAACAAACTAAAAACTACTTCCAAAAATATTCAGCTTTGATATTAATAAGTTTTTTGGGTTCATTGAGAACATGGTTGTTGTTCAATAATAAAATTAATCCTCAAAAATACAACTTTCCTAATAACTCTGCACTCCCTGTATGTTTGGTCTGGGCCTGCATGCATGCTGCCAGCACTGAGGAGCTACAGTTCTTTGAGGGAACCCATGAATGCCAACCATAGGTGAATGGGCCGCAGGGCAGTATTCCAACATGATAACGACCACAAACACACCTCCAAGCCGACCACTGCCTGGCTAAAGAAGCTGATGGTCAAAAGTTGATGAACTGGCCAAGTAGGTCACCAGACCTAAACCCTATTGAGCATCTGTGGGGGCATCCTCAAATGGAAGGTGGGGAGTGTAACGGAACCCATCACTGTTTTACCCTGTTTTATGGTTATGGTTAAAATATGATCAGACTGTTATACTGTATGTATGTTGGTTTATGCTCTGCAAAATCTTAGCCCAGACTATTGCAGACCTTGGCATAATAGATAATCCTAGTACAGAGACTCCTCATAGGATAAGGAAGTCTATTGGATAAAGTGTTTGCATTATCAGACATAACAAAGAAGGATGATCTAAGCAATGTCTGATTGTATCAAAGTAGCCAGGTAGTCTCCGGGAGGTGTGACCCACCTGTTGTCCCTCAATGTGTATTGTGTGGCCAACTATGGGGGATGTGTGTATTGCCTGTGGGAAGAGATGTGTATATATATATTTCTGCCCAACAAAATAAAGTCAGTATTCATTTGACTCCCAATTGAGTGTCGCCAAATATTGGAGGTTGGGAAGGGTTAGACTGTAGTGCTTCTTGGATACTGTACCGTATATTGGAGATATTGGACTGCGTGTTCCAACTCCGTTACAGGGAGTGCAAGGTCTCTAACATCCACCAGCTCCATGATATCATCATGAAGGAGTGGAAGAGGACTCCAGTGGCAACCTGTGAAACTCTGGGGAACGCCATCCCCATGAGGGTTAAGTCAGTGCAGGAAAATAAAGGTGGCCCCACAAAATATCGACAATTTCACTTAGGGGTGGACTCACTTTTGATATTTACCCTGAATTAATCTCTCCATGTGTCAGAAACACGAATATCATGCATCACCGTTACTGGAATCAAACTCATGAATATTACCTCCACCCTCAGCTGCACTAGTGGCTGTTACCCCAACCCTACATTAACACAGGGCTGGTATATTGAAGGAAGATGTATGTACTAATCCAATAACGTTGGTGTGTAGCATTCATGTGGTGTTTACCAATCATGGTACAGTACAAACAATGATAATGTGAGCAATACATAATGTTTAATCTTATGCTTTCAAATTAGATTAAAAAAAAAGAAAACTGGAGCCAGAAATTCAGGAAAATCAATAAATTGGAACCTAAAGAGATAAGAACAAGACATCAATTAGAACAATATACGCATTGACTGCAACACCTCAACGTCAATAGATCTTGGACATCAATTGCTTCTATATGCAACATGAACATGTTCTCACCTATTTCCGCTTTCGCTTGTGTGCTTCCTGGCTCTCCTGGCCTTTGGCAAATGTTCCCCTAGGCCGGCCCGACCTCTGGATGCTGGTGACAAGGTCTGTGAGGTTGAAGGGGGTGAGGTTGAAGGGGTAGCCCGGTCTTGGGGCTGGCCTTCTCGGGCCATTTCGGCCCTTCGGGCATACTCCTCCATCCCAAGGTTATGCCGCCTCACCTCTTGGAACATCCTTTCATTGTGGCTTCTCATCTCCTCAAACACCCTTTCATTATGGCGTCTCATCTCCTCAAAGTTCCTTTCGTTGTGGCGTCTCATCTCCTCGAACTTCCTGGCATCGTGGCGTCTCATCTCCAGCATGAACTGTTGATTTTGCTCACGCTCATGCTGGAGATGAGCCAGGAAATCCTGGCACTGGGCCGCTGACAGCGCCGGACTAACTGGTGGCGACCCAGACCACTGTGTCCTCTGGGTGGAGGCACTGCTGAGTGGTGTGTCCTGCCTGACCGGAGTCGCCTGCTGGGCCTGTGGGGCCAGAGTGGCTGGCTGGGCCTGCGGGGCCTGTGGGGCCAGAGTGGCTGGCTGGGCCTGCTGGGCCTGTGGGGCCAGAGTGGCCAGAGTGGCTGGCTGGGCCTGCTGGGCCTGCGGGGCCTGTGGGGCCAGAGTGACTGGCTGGGCCTGCTGGGCCTGCGGGGCCTGTGGGGCCAGAGTGGCCAGAGTGGCTGGCTGGGCCTGCTGGGCCTGCGGGGCCTGTGGGGCCAGAGTGGCTGGCTGGGCCTGCTGGGCCTGCGGGGCCTGTGGGGCCAGAGTGGCTGGCTGGGCCTGCGGGGCCTGTGGGGCCAGAGTGGCCAGAGTGGCTGGCTGGGCCTGCTGGGCCTGCGGGGCCCTGTGGGGCCAGAGTGACTGGCTGGGCCTGCTGGGCCTGCGGGGCCTGTGGGGCCAGAGTGGCCAGAGTGGCTGGCTGGGCCTGCTGGGCCTGCGGGGCCTGTGGGGCCAGAGTGGCTGGCTGGACCTGCTGGGCCTGCGGCGCCTGAGGGGCCAGAGGGGCCAGAGTGGCTGGCTGTGCCTGCTGGGCCTGTGGGGCCAGAGTGGCTGGCTGGGCCTGCGGGGCCTGTGGGGCCAGAGTGGCCAGAGAGGCTGGCTGTGCCTGCTGGGCCTGAGGGGCCTGTGGGGCCAGAGTGGCTGGCTGGGCCTGCTGGGCCTGCGGGGCCTGTGGGGCCAGAGTGGCAAGAGTGGCTGGCTGTGCCTGCTGGGCCTGCGGGGCCTGTGGGGCCAGAGTGGCTGGCTGGGCCTGCTGGGCCTGTGGGGCCTGTTGGGCCGGAGTGGCCAGAGTGGCCTGCTGGTCCTGCGGGGGCCACATGCCCTGCCGGGGTCCCATGCTCCAGGGCACCATTGCTTGGGGATCCATACTGTGGGCCCAACTGGGATGGGACCACATTGGGTGGCCCCACATTTGTCCAGCCCACATTGGCTGGGAGCCAGGCGGTGCCATTATCCTGGCTGGAGGGGCCATTGCTGGAGGCAATTGGTGGCATCTCGTGGATGGCCCAGGTGGACTTTGGTATGACGGCCCTGCTGCAGGTGATGTTGCTGCAGGTGGTCCTGCATCTTCACAAGGTGTAGGAACCTGCGGAGGCAGGGGACGCCTGGCTGGTACTGAAATGAGACAAGATTTTGATTTGAGTATTGTTGTTTCGATATCTCTGAGATCAGAGTGACTTGTAATTGGCTGTGAATGTTTGACGCTAATCAAAATTGATCTGCATCATTAGTATTGTGGATCCTGGCTGGGATCTTTCCTGTTATGTGACAGCGACTGCTGGCAGCAGCAGTTGGACCAAGGGGCTGATAGATGGCGCTGCCGCTGTTATATACATCATTTTCATCTTACACAGAAGCCCAAAAGCACTAGCTCTCACACTAATCCGAACCCCTTACCTTAACAACACCATAACCAACTAAATATGCATGATTATATAATCGACAGGAAAATGCTGTGACATGTAGAGGCTGCTCACAGCTGCTACCAGCAGTCACGGTCAGATAACAGGAAAGGGCCCATGGCTCATATGACTATATGTAATGCTGGTGCGGTGTGCCAACTGCAGTTAATTAGGACACGTGCTCATCTGAATCTGGTGGCCAGTGTGTGAGACAGACCAATCTGTGACCAATCCTCAGCAATACGAGTTAACATGTTAATGTAACATGGTCCAGATTATGCTGTTACACGACACAAACTTGCAGTCCATCAGAGTCTGTATCCGCATATGCTGCAGTGTGCACATCCATACATGTAGTCTCATGGGGATGTACCAGCTAGACTGTTGTATGTGCGCATCTCTGGAAGTGCACCGCCAACGACTCTAGCTCCGCCAGCCCAGCAGGCCAGGTAAGTGGTTATGGGTTTCGGGTTCTGGCTACAGTTAGGGGGTATGGGTTAGAGTTAGAAAGTGGGGTTTAGGGGGTTAGGGTTAGAGGGTTAGGGGCTTTGGGTGTACCAACTATTTTTGACTGCTACATGGGGACGCAAGCGCAGCCGCATCCCTAGAGTCGGTGGCGGCACTCTTCCAGCACATACTGAAATGCCCACATAAAACAGGATACATCCGCTATACCTATAATCAAAATGTACATGAATTCTAAGCAGTAGGAGTGTTAAGCCAAACAGCTATGGATGGGCCAGTTTAACATGGAGTAGAGTGTGACAGGGGAACTCATGACAATAAACAAACAATTGCAATGGAGTTGCATGTATGCTTTATATGCACTGGGTACCAACAGCAAACATAACAGTAACATCAATAGATTTGCAAAACGGTATCATAATCAGTTGTGGGAGGAGGTATTGGACATATATTTCATTGCTAACAATTCTGACGAGTATATTTCTTTACACTGGATTTACATGATTTTTGCGGCCTCTTATATCTGTAGTCACAACCAGATATCTTACAGTGCAATTCAACGTCAGTTATCTATCTGTATGCGGTACATGTGCGTACATATGAGGGTGTTAAGGTGTACATGGTACTCACATTGCAGGCTTTGGGACTGACCCGAGTCCACCAGGCCAGGGATGCCCACGACTGCCGCTGGCTGGATCATGTCGCGGACTGTGGCCTCCCAACCGGGGTATGTGAATGTTTCTGGCGGCCCACCACCGGTTCCACGTGCCGCATTGGCCTCATTGGCCATCTTCTTTTTGATGTCAATGCGGCAGTCTTGGTACCGGTGCTGGACAGACTGGCAGGTATGATTCGCATACCCCAGCGAGGAGACCTCAGCCGCGATCTCCTTCCAGGCATCTGTCCTCTGCCTGGGCCTCACTTCGCTCCCACCAGTTAGGATGGAGTGTCGGGCTTGTACTCCTCTAACCAGTGTTTCTATTTCCTGGCTGGTGAAATTTGCTGCCCTTTTTCGTGCAGCAGCTGGCTGGCCAGCCTGTGGCTGGGGGTCCTGCTCTCCATGCCCCTTCGCTGCCTTCTCCCCTCCATCTCTCCTCCTCTGACAGCATACAACACAGTCACAGATTTACGAATTTCACTCCCTTTTAAACGATTTGTGCTCTTGGTTGTCATCTTCCTATTGGTTAATTGATTTCAGGTTTTATTTCAGGATTACGAGCTTGAGACTTGGCCGTAGCTTCTTAGTGAAGCACATACGGGTTTGGCGGATGATTACCCTCCAAGCCCGTAGCGCGTTATTCAAACCCGTGCGGGCTTGCATGATAGATGAAGTTAAATATCTTTATTTGCGCATTTGAGAGTAGGGGAATGTTGAGCTATTAATTCTAACAGCCAAACATCACTTTCACTTTTAATAAAAGTACAGGATGGCATTTTCTATGCTACGGACTTGTAAGTTAGCCCTTTACGACCCGTAGGTCTATTTTACCCATTTACGGACTTGACGGAGGCTAATCCCGCAGACTTTGCGGGTCTGAGGTGCTCCAAGCCCTCGGGACTTTGTCCACGGATATTTGACAAGAATTTGAAAATACAAAAATTACGGATTTGAGTATAGGGGAATGTTGTGCTATTTTTGCTAACACCTACAATCACTTTATAGTCTCCTCAGAGTGCAGGATGGCTTTATTTCGGCTTTATAATGTGCTTAATTGGTGCTAGCGGGACCTTTTTAGTGCAAGTAAGCTGCGGCTCGGTTTTAGCCTTGCAGAGAGGTTTCCCGTAGCAATTGAATAGCAACCGGGGCTTTCTTGCTGCCGAAACTCTTGCGGCCGTTTTAGATCAAAGGCTTTTCTCCGGCGCGAGCGGCTGCAAGGGATAGCAAGGCGCCGGCCGCAAGCCTGCCGGAGCCCCCGGCCGGAAGGGAATAGAATAGCCGAATAGCTTGTGGACGGTCCTTGCGGCCCCGCATCTCCTACGGCTGTTAATAGAATGAGGCCCCTTGTAATTAAGATTTAATGTTAGTAGCAGCATCATCATTTCTTCACAAATTAAAATGGTGCATGATATATAGATTATTTTTCCAGTTAATGGAGTCAGGAAGGAATTATTTTTGGACAACGCTTTCAAAAAATTTACAAAGTTAAATTACATTTATTGAAATTTGCCTTCCTCTGGAATCAATATTCAAACTCAATATAGTTTAAAATAAATGAAGGTTAAATGTTAGTATCTTATGTTAATGTTTGCATTGTTAGCATTGTATGTTAAAAAGTTAGCAAAATTATTTTAGTAAATGTTAAAAAAGATTTATGTCATTTGCAGCAGAAACATTTGTTAACAAAATTCAATGTATAATTAAATAGAAAGTATTTATCCAGGGAGTAATCTGATCACCATTTAATGGAGTCAGGAAGGAATTCATTTTTTTCCTCTTTTGAGACAGTTGGCTAAGTTGCAATGTTTTTTTTTTTACTGTTTGCCTTCCTCTGGATTCAATGCCTATGTGTTTTAACAGGAGTTTAAATTAAAGTTTGTATGTTAAAAAGCATTTTGTCATGTTTGAAGAAACTCATTTATAAAAAGTTCAAAATTTCATGTTAGTATTGTTAAAAAAAAAAACAACTTACACACTGTTTACAATATGACTTGAATGTTAGAAAACTTGTTACATTAGTATTCCATACATGATAATTACAAAGTTTGATATGGTTTAATAGTACATTGTTAAAAAATTAAAACAAAAATTGGGTACTTCTTTGTAGATAA
Organism: Discoglossus pictus; assembly: GCA_027410445.1. Lineage (NCBI taxonomy): Eukaryota > Metazoa > Chordata > Amphibia > Anura > Alytidae > Discoglossus > Discoglossus pictus. The sequence goes on from CM050166.1 coordinate 336,590,714, forward strand.
CAAAAAGATTCAGAGTGTTAGAGAATCACAATGTGTCACAAACAGGATTTACAGATTTAAAATTCTATTGACCTTCATTTTTTGACGGGCAAGTCGCTAGTAGATTAATAATTACTAAATTACTAGATTACAGAACATTCACGGCTGCTTCACTCTTCAAAATATATATTGTAACAGAGCGCCCCCTATAGGCCGATCTGGAGGTAAAATGGTGTTTATTCCAGCAGGAAGTGAGTTCACTTCTGCTATAAAAGGCTCCCTTGGAGAAGCATGTCTGTGAGACAGTGTGTGGAGCTGCAGGCTTGGAGCTGCCTGGGAGACACAGGCCCAAGTGAGGAAAGGCCTGAGCTGGAGTTGGTGAGCAGAGGCTGATGCTCCAAGAATGAGAGTCTCAAAAGCATGCAGTCAAGAAAGAGACCCAAAAGAAAGGTGATTACCCAGTAGGGGAACGGCTGCAGAGGGAGAGAGAGATTGCTCCAACCATTACTCCAAAGGGTTAATACACATTTAAAGTCCACTTTGTGATAGTGGGGAGTATCAACATTCCCCTGAAGGCCTGATAAGAATATGACAGGTGATAATGTAAATTGATTGATAGCAAAACACTTGTTGGGATATCACCAACTGATAATGGATATACATCTTGGCACATGGTCAACAGCAAAGGGGTGGGACTTTCCAGGATGGTCGTAGGGGAGAGTATCCCTGATGCAGGTGAGCTGGCTGTTGCTCTATGTGCCTCTGCACAGCCTCCATGTGTGTTTGCGGCCTTTCCTGATGAATTAGAGTAGATTAGTGTAGTGTATGTTCACCTGTTCCCTTTCTGGATCGCTACCTTGTGGGGGCGAAGGGCCTTGTATACCTCAATGAAGATGTGAGCTATAACACTTAGGGTCATTCTAGGTGAGCAAGTCATAGCAGAGAGGTTAGATAAATCACAGTCCACTGGAGAAGGAAATGGCAACCCACTCCAGTATGTTTTCCATGCAAACCTTGCGAATACACACAGACATAATAAGTGTGCTGCAGTCAAAAGGGTCACAGAGAGTCAGACACAACTGAGGGACTGAATAACAAATGATGAAATGTTCCCCTGGTACTTGATATATGTTATTTGGTGGTCTAATTTGGCCACTATTTGTTTTCCCAATGCAGATATGATGAGTGAGATGTAGATCTTTGTATTTTTAGCGTACACATTAGAGCCCCTTTGAATGAGAAAGGGATAATATGGCAGGCGGTATCATGTTTTCGTGTTGCAATCAGGTAGTGTCTCTTTAATTACTTTCAGCATCTGGCAGCATGACTTTTCATATTAGCATATGCATGACCATTCTATTGTTCTTTGTTAATTTGGAATTGTTGTGCAATGAATTATAATGTCTTCCATTGCTTTCCCTATATTTTAAAGTCCATTGGTGTGTTTTAATTGTCCTTTGAATGTGTTACAAACTAGTATGTAAACCCTTTGCAGGTCCTATTTGGAACTCGTAAGATTTTGGCTGACATTTGCCGTTTGCGGGCTTGAATGCGTTTGTGGTCCTGAGGAATTGTAGCAATTGAATAGTGAGTTGAGATTTTTGCGATTGTAACTCTTGCGGACTTGAAAGATCAAAGGCTTAGATGGGCTGTAAGTTCCAGTTGTAACAATCGCTGGGTTTTAAGCCGTAACGTGTAGACCATTTAGGGCTTGCAAAAAGAAGCCAATTGAATAGCAAATTAGTTTATGACCTACATTACTGGCTCCAGTAACTTACAATTGATCAATTAAATGAGGCCCTAAGAGTGCAAGTAATTGTGACAATGTGTTAGAAAATGCAAGTCCATATTAAGTCCTGTATTTTTAGTCTTGAAGTATGTGATCATCTTTATTTCAAATGTTTTTCTCTCTTGGACGTTTTTAAATTTTCCTCTGAGTATTTTGATTTTTAGGTTTTATATTGAGTGATCATTCTGGCTAAAATGGGGTTCGATTCAATTGCCCAATTCGTAAGTTTATACACACTTAAAATCATTCTCAAAATTGCTACATATTCGGCAAATTTATGAGTTCAAGACATTTGCAAGTAGCTAATTGAATAAGGCTATAGGTGTCTAGCTGGGGTACAATATTTGTCTTCATTGTGATTTCTCATTAAATGTCTGCGTAAATTCATCCTTAAATGCAGTTTTTGGCTGGCTTCTCCAATGTAACAGCCTGCTTCACATAAAGTACATTGCCCTTTATTCAATTCAGCAATTGTAATTTACTGTAGCCCGAAATGTAGCCCGTAAACTAAGTTGCTATTCAATTGGCATCACTTAGCTACCGGCAAATGATTTGCGGGTTACAGGCTGAAAATTCCTGCGGTTGTCAAAATAATTCCAACCAGTCTAAGCCTTTGATCTTTCAAGCCCGTAAATGTTACAATCACAAATCGCTGTTCAATTGCTACAATTCCTCAAGCCCGTACTTTTTTCAAACCCTTAAATGGCAAATAAGAGGGTAGTGGAGGGAAAGAGAAGTGCAATGATCCAATTGTGCAGATAAATCAATAAATATTTATTGTACAATTATAAAAAAGGGCATTAATGTCACATAAAAATAATAGTACATCACACTCACATTTGCTGTCTTTAACATAAATGAGGTATGGATGTGGCTTTGATAATAACTGACACGTCTGGGAAAGCTGTGGTGTCTGTTTCTAAGTGTCCAGGTGGAGCCAGGCTTGGAGATCCACATTGATTCGAAAGGTAAGACTACCCAGTTTCTATGTCTATATCTGGTATGTATAGTAATGTGGCTGCTGATAATGTATAATAGCTAGCCACACTAGTAGTGATGTCGGGAACATCAAATTTTCGGTTCGCGAACAGCGGACCCAAACTTCCATCAAATGTTCGCGAACGGGCGAACCCGGCGAACCGCCATAGACTTCAATGGGCAGGCGGATTTCAAAACCCACAGGGACTCTTTCTGGCCACAATAGTGATGGGAAAGTTGTTTCAAGGGGACTAACACCTGGACTGTGGCATGCCGGAGGGGGATCCATGGCAAAACTCCCACGGAAAATTACATAGTTGATGCAGAGTCTGGTTTTAAGGCATAAAGGGCATAAATCACCTAACATTCCTAAATTGTTTGGAATAACATGCTTTAAAACATCAGGTATGATGTTGTATCGATCAGGTAGTGTAAGGGTTACACCCGCTTCACAGTAACAGACCAATCTCCCTGTTTAATGCACCTCAAACAACCACAAACAGTCCCTTTGCACTACCGCAAACTCCCCATTTGCAAATGGTTGGATACCAAGCTAGCCATGTCCCATTCCTTGTCCTCACTGATGTCATTGAAGGTCTCTTCCTCCACCCAGCCACCAAGGGTCCCCGAAAGGTGACAACAAGCCTCCTGGGACACCTGCTGTGTTTGGTCTTCCACCTCCTCAAAGCCACCTTCCTCCTCTGACTCCTCTTCTTCAGACTCCCAGAGTCTGGGGGCTTCCACTGCCCAGCATGGAAGATTATACACAGGTCAGAGTCTGGGGGCTTTCACTGCCCAGTATGGAAGATTATACACAGGTCAGAGTCTGGGGGCTTCCACTGCACAGCATGGAAGATTATATGCGTTGCCTCTGTCTGCGTTATTATAAGGTGTGTACTGTTAAGTAGTACTATTCCTATCGGTTTAATCCCTGTTACGTCCACTATCAGGGGACGTGTATATGGCATGGATTTTTGGAAGCGGGAGATGGAAAAAGATGCTTGGTCGGTCCTCCCACTTCAAATTTGGGGCACTGCGCGTGCAATCTAAGGTGCCACCAGATATGAGTGTCACTGTGCACTGGCAAAAGTTGGCAGAGTAGATGCAATAGGCTTCACACACACGCCTGTAGGCAGGCAATTGCTATTCAATCTATTACAGTCAAAGAAGTGTTGTTTTATATCACTGAGCACAATATAAGCTGTGAGACTGACACAGGCAGGCAACTGAAATTAGATTACAGGAAAAAAATGGTTGTTTTCAATGTATGTTACACCACCAGGTATGAGTAGTGAAAATAAGCACAATATAAGCTGTTAGGTGTTAGCCTGTCACACACACACGCTGGCAGGCAGGCATAGATTACACAAAAAAATGATAAAATAAAATAAATGATGTTCAAAGTTTCCTCAATGATAAAGTATAGGGGGTGAACCGAAAAGCGCATGTGTTCGCCGTTCGCTGCGGACGCGAACATGCGAAAATCGACGCAAATAGTTCTCCGGCAAACTGTTCAGGACATCACTACACACTAGTGATATATAGTTAGTGAATCACACAATGTTATAAAATGCACTAATAGTGCTATATGGACATAAAATCAATAGTTGAACATTTACCCCAACCTCAAAATGTAGGAAGGAGTATTTGAAAGTGCAATCAGCACTATGTTATATTCCCAACGAGTTTCAACCCAGCAGTGTCTTTCTCAAAGGATTTTAGGATAAATTGGGTTTCAGTAGTGCACAGTTTCTATAATGCAAAGGTAGTGCAAAAATGTAAAAACTGGCTATCTCTTGCCTTTAGCCTAGGCTAAAGGTAAGAGAAAGCCAGTTTTTACTTGTGAGTCTGATTGCATATCAAACTTCTAAACGCTAAATGATTGACATTTAACCTCAATGTTTTACGGATATCATGATGACGGTCTCATTTACAATTGGCTGTTTCTAAATTTGTAGTTACAGCCTTGCTTAATTGATCATGATCATGCTCTGAAATGCTACTTACGGGTCCATGGTTTATGGTTTAGGCTTTCAGCCAGGGAGCTGCGGCCTTGATCAATGGAATCCCTCTGTAACTGTTACAGGCTGCAATTGAATAGGAGCCACAGTATTATCTAAACCACATTGGAGGATGTACATGTATATGATCCTTTGATGTTATAAGTCTTGTCGCTATGAATGGCTGTGTCATCATTACAAATGTGTTGACATAACATACAGGCATTTTTTTTACAAGGTTTAGTTCCATTTTCTCTTCTCAGTTGTTCATTGGCCAATCTTCTGCTGACAAGTTTTTGTTTTAGGTTTGGTGATTGTTTAAATGCAAGGATGGGAGGTTTGGGAATATATCTTTTCATTGTGCATATTCACTTAGTAATGGTTGTAAATCTTTCATTATTTTCTCTAAAACTGGATCGTATGTGGTCACTAGAGATATACGTGAAGTAGTTTATTTTGTCTGGAATTCTAACAGGTGTTCACAGGGTATTTTGATGGAAGTGGTAACTTTCTGGATAATAATACGTTATGAAGAAAGACTAACTAAATTAAACATATTTTCTCTAGAAAAAAGGCATCTAAGAGGGGATATGATTACCTTATATAAATATATCCAGGGTCAATACAAGGCTTTGTCAAGTGAGCTTTTTGTGCCAAGAGGTTTTCAACTGACAAGAGGACATCCTTTGAGATTAGAAGTAAATAGATTTCACCTTAAAGAAAGGAAAGGGTTCTTCACAGTAAGGGTGGTTAGTCTGTTGTATTCTCTACCAAAGGAGGTGGTGACAGCGGATTTGATAGATAACTTTAAAAAGGGATTGGATATATTTTTAAATAAAAAGGGCATTCAGGGTTACCCTGGAAGCAATTGTTATTATGGCATAGGCTTCTGATGAGTACACAAAACCAAATGTTCAGCATAACACAGTCCTAAGGCATGACCGATTATTTTAAGGCTTCAGTTTCTCAACACTTCATCTGAACCACCTTGTCTCCAATTATAACTTTATAGTATATTCCTTCAAATGCTTTCTATTCATTTTATATTATTTTACAATATCATTCTCCTGATGTTGACTGATTCTTGGCAGTAACAAGTTAAAATGTACTAAATTTCACTCAATTCGTATTCACTAGAAAATATGCAAATGAGACATATCTACTCTGTTTCAAAATATGACCATTAGGACTTAATTTCCATACAAATATAACTGTTATCATTAAGCAGACATAATGACCTGCAATTTTACAGAAATTATATGTTTTCAAAATGAACTTTGCTTTACATATTTTGCATGATGACTCTGTAAAGCACATTTATTTTCTATTTAAATATTTATTGTAAATATAATAAAAAAACATGTTTTTTGTAACATGAACAAATGGAGAAAATTGATATATACATATCAAAAGAATGGCATGTCCAATAAAAACAAATTAAAAAAATCAGCAAATCATATAATATTATTACTAAATAGTAATAGGTATTTATGTATTATGTATAATGTGACAAAAAATAATTACTGGTTGATAAATTGTCTTTGCAGTGAACTGATACACATTAAGTAGTTGACATAATGCTTTTTACCCATTATAGGGCAGCTTGTCAGCAGGAACTTGATAAATGAGCCTCATAATCTGCCATTACTGCCTTAGGCTTTTTATCAAGCTTTTAAATATCATATGTAGCTATTCTAATGTACTCTGCTGTAATGAACTGCATAATTTGGTTTACCATCAAATTTCATTAAAAGTAATATAAACTGATTGCAAACAATTCAAATGTCAAGGGTAAAGGTTCATTTTATGCATCTGAGTAACTGGAATTAGGTGTTATTTTCTGACATTAATACAGTTTAGATCAACATTGTGTGTAATTTATTTACTAATGGATTTATAAAGATAACATTATGTGTCGCTGTAGCTCTGCCCTTTCTGCTTATATTGCTAACCAGATCAAAATGGATATCCCTTAACACAACTAAAGAGTCCTATAGGTGGTCAACTGTTCTTTGGCAACAGGAAAGGCAGCATAATAATATCAGTCCTGCTACTTTGAACTCTAGAAAGACCATTGGCACCTATTAAGAACGAAGGAGGAGAAAAGAGATTGTAATAATGTTGATTTTGTTCAAAACACACAGGGTATTGTCAAAATCTCTATTCATAGGACATGGTTATGGGAATCTTTTTTACAGCATACTATACAGTGCCTTGCAAAAGTATTCACCCCCTTGACTTTTTTCCTATTTTGTTACATTACAGCCTTAAGTTCAATGTTTTGTTAATCTGAATTGTATGTGATGAATCAGAACACAATAGTCTAAGTTGGTGAAGTGAAATGAGAAAAATATATACATAAAACTATTTTTTAGAAATAAAAAACAGAAAATTGGCATGTGCGTATGTTAGATAGTTACATAGTTACATAGGGCCTCATTCTATTATCGGCCGTAGGAGATGCGGGGTCGCAAGGACCGGCCGCAAGCTATTCTGCTATTCTATTCCCTTCTGGCTGGGGATTCAGGCAGGCTTGCGGCCGGCGCCTTGCTATCCCTTGCGGCCGCTCGAGCCGGAGGAAAGCCTTTGATCTTAAACGGCCGCAAGAGTTTCGGCCGCAAGAAAATCCCGATTGATATTCAATGGCTCCGGGAACCCTCTCTACAAGGCTAAAACCGAGCCGCAGCTTACTTGCAGCAAAAAGGTCCCGCAAGCATACAATTAAGCACATTTTAAAGCCATAATAAAGCCATCCTGCACTCTGAGGAGAATATAAAGTGATTGTAGGTGTTAGCATTAATAGCACAACATTCCCCTACACTCAAATCCGTAAATATTTTTTTTTAAAATTTATGTCACATATCCATGTAAAAAGTCCCGAGGGCTTGGAGCACCTCAGACCCGCCCACGCTGCGGCCGGAAAATAAACAGTTAATGTAATCTCGGATTTGGGCTGATGTGCAAGCTTGAGAGGGGGTTGCTATTAATCCTCATGTCCCCCATTATGATCCCTAGCATTTACAGAGCTTTACAGTGCCGTCTTGAATTTATTTTTGCTTTTAAAGATTTCTGAGATTACGGCCGGTTGCAAGATATACGGCCGGCCGTAAGGGGAGATCCTTGCGGGGCCGTATAATTGAATTGCAAGATAACGGAACCTCCAAGGAATCGCAGCCTTGCGGACGTTTTACGGACGATAATAGAATGAGGCCCATAGTATTTAAGGTTGAAAAAAGACCTCCAGTCCATCAAGTTCAACCTTTCAAGATCTCCTCCAATCTGCAAAATGCGGATTAACTATTAATTAATTAGTTGTATTAAAAAAAAAAAAAAAAAAATCCCTCCTGATCCCAGACACCCGCGCCCGGACTTCTCCCTAGATCAATACTGCCTCTCTAATTATCCATGATAACCCCGAATTCCCTTTTTAATTAGAAATAAATCCAGTCCCCTTTTAAAGCTATCTATCGAATCCGCTGTCACTACCTCCTCTGGTAGAGAATTCCACAGATTAACCACCCTTACTGTGAAGAACCCTTTTCTTTCTTTAAGGTGGAATCTTTTAGGGATGTCCTCTTGTCAGTTGAAAACCTCTTGGCACAAGTGTATGAAAACATGTGTTATATAGAAAAGTTCAGTTTACTTACAAAGTTATTTGCACGAAAGTCAAATCCAGCTGTTTGCATCCACAGGATGCTTACATAAGCTGTGTACACATAGGAAATACAGCAGTGTACCCACAGGAAATACAGCAAGATACATATTTTGACCTTTCTGGTAGAGAGCACAGGAAGCAACTGTTGCAGTTCTTGTACTGAACATATGCCAGAAGCCACTGATGGGGAAGAATGATACAATGTATTAGCCTTATTCTGAATTTGAATGTTATGCTAATTTAGGTGGCGTTTGATAGGGGTGTACACAATCAAATGCAAATGCCAAAAAACATAGGATATTTTGCTAACTTCAAAGTAAGCTACATAATGTTTATTTTGGGATATTTCCATGCAAAAAATGTTTTCATACACTACTAATTCTCATCTATCAGATGTATTCATAATCCAGCTCACTTTTAGTGTTAGAGTTTGGTTCAGGCGGGCTTCTAGGGATTGTTGCTTTGCTCATGTTTGGCAGGAAGAAGAAATATGGGCTCAAACTAATTGGCATAGAGAGAGCAAAAACTCACATTCATTGTTTAAGAGCTTCATATTAGGTTCATATTAGTTTTGTTAAAGTATTATCCTGTAATGGCTTTGTGAGGGCTTTACTGGTAAATAGTTCTCTAAAAACTGATAACCCCAAAATGAAGATGAATCTCTACAACCTATTACGTGGATCGTTGTCCTCACATTGGATAAATTAATTTATTGTAGCTTCAAAGGACTTGTTAGGAGGCCATTAATGTCTATGGGCACTCCTTAACAGATAAATTATTACAGTCATTATGACCTACACTGTATTGGCATGGAGATGGATAAACAGCCTACTTTTACTCATATGGTAAATGTATTACATGTATTTCTTACTACTCAAAGAACCTTAAATGGGATTTTTACAGGACTTGACGACTAGGAAAACTGAATAGCTGAACTAGTATAGGTTATTGCAGCAATTAACTGAAAACGTTTCTCACAGTAGCTGAACATTTTGCTGCAGCTTGCTATAACCTGCTATTACTAAGATTTATGAAGTTAAGTCATGGCAGTTTACACTACCATGGCCCTCATTCAATTGCGATTTGGCCAATTGAATAGGGCTCTAAATAAGCACATAGCATATTTTTTTGAAGAAGTTTTTAGTTAGTGAAAACCTTGCTTTTAGATAGATGCTTACTAACTTAAAACTTCTTTTAAAAAATATGTTATGTGCTTATTTAGAGCCCTATTAAATTGGCCAAATTGCAATTGAATGAGGGCCCATGTTAGGAAAGTAGAAACCTATTGTAACTACAGGCAAATTTCAATGATAACCCAATACACTTCTGTAAATTAGTAATTTTACTCTTAATGCCTTTTGTCTTTAAATAAGAGAATACGTCTCATAGAATGTTAACACAAGACTTTGTGAGGTGTAGCCAACATGAGAATTTAAGGGCAGCTTAATAAATTGTAGTGAGAAACATGTACACTAATTAGGCTGGTGAAGCTTCTCTGTGGTTTGTAATCCTTTCCAGTTGTACAGCCAAAGAGCCAGCCCACAATAATATGTTGAAAAACAAGTCTGAAATTGCATATTTTCCAACTCCTTGTTTCCTATAGCATATTTATTTTTACCATTAAGACTTATGAAGACGCATGATGACTTACTTGAACTATTTACTGATGACCATCTATGGAAAGTTTTTCTTGGTCCTACCATTGAAATGAGCAAAAAGCATAGTCTTTTTTTTTTTCCCCGTACATTCAATAGACTTACTGATTTGGACTGTTTCCCCTTTTATTTCTTACAGCTTTGTTTTGGCATATGCATTGCCCACAATATTTATGGGACCATTGTGGTTAAGCTGTTTCTACATATTTTGTCTATTTCAGTTTAGTTCTAAAAAAGAGGGTATTGTAAATATAGGACGAATAAATAAATATGAGTTAAATAAGCAAAGGTACTAAACCGCTAGTTAGCCCAGCAAGGTAACTGCCTCCTGATTTTTTGAAAAGAAAGTATGACTATCATAGCAGCTTTGATGCAATAACATGGGGCCTCATTCATTTGCGATTTGGCTTTAAAAAACTTCCTTAAACAAAATATGCTATGTGCTTATATAGAGCCCTATTCAATTGGCCAAATCACAATTGAATGAGGGCCATAGTAATTGAGATTGAAAAAAGACTGTTAGCCCATCAAGTTTAACCTTTTAAGATCTCCTCTGATCTGCAATATGCAGATTTGTTGGTAATTTATCCAGAGGAAGGCAAATGGAAAAAAAAATGAATTCCTTCCTGAACCCAGATACTGGCGATCTGATTCCTCCCTGGATCCCATACCCCTTTCTGATTAACCAGGATAAGCCTGAATGCCATTTTTAATAAAAAAAATATATCCAGTCCCTTTTTAAAGTTAACAATAGAATCCGCTGTCACCACCTCCTATGGTAGAGAATTCCACAGATTAACCACCCTTACTTTGAAGAATCATTTTCTTTCATTAAAGTGGAATCTTTTTACTTCTAACCTCAAGGGATGTCCTCTTGTCAGTTGAAACCCTCTTGGCACAAAAAGCTCCCTTGAAAAATCTTTATACTGACCCTGGATGTATTTATATAAGGTAATCATATCTCCTCTTAGACACCTTTTTTTTTTTAGAGAAAATAAGTTTATTTTTGTTAGTCCTTCTTCATAAATTAGCCCCTCCATTCCCCTTATTAGTTTTGTTGCCCTTCTCTGTACCTTTTCCAGTGCTAATATGTTCTTTTTATGTAGTGGTGCCCAAAAGTGTACTCTATATTCCAAATGAGGGCATACCAGGGATTTGTGGCATAATTATATTTGCTTCCCTTGCTTCTATACCCTTCTTAATACATACTAATATTTTATTTGCCTTTGCAGATGCTGTTTGGCTTTGAGCACTGTTACCTAGGTGGTTGTCCACAAGCACTCCCAAATACCTTTCAATATCTGATGCACCTAAATTTGCTCCATTAAGATTTTAATTTGCATGGCTATTTTTCCTTCCCAGATGCATAACTTTACATTTATTCATATTAAATCTCATCTGCAATTTTGATGCCCTTTCCTCTAATTTATGTAAATCCCTTTGATGGCAAAGTACATCATTATCTGATGTAATTACCTTGCACAACTTTGTGTCATCAGCAAAAATGGAGACACCACACTCCAATCCCACCTCTAAGTCATTAATACATATATTAAAAAGGAGAGGACCTAATACTGAACCATGCCCATGATTCACACAGATGATAATGTTGTTGCAGCACTAAGACTTCAGCATTGAGGACACATGGATTTAGCATGCAGACATTGAAGACTGTCAATGTTATGGGCTCCAAGCCCTTTCTCAAGCAAGATCTGCTGTTGCCGGTCTTTCTAACGTGTGGACAATAAATCCATGTTTCCACAGTGCTGAAGTCTGAATGTTGCAGTCTGTTTGTTCCTGTGAAGACCAGCCTAACAAAGCACTGCTGTTTTCCTGTTACAATTTGTCTAACTGAGTTTCTAACTTGAAGGGAAATAGTGTTTTGTAATTGCCTTGCTGTAGGTGTGAAGAAATAAATCAGCAGGTGAGTATGCAGGATCAATTTAAACAGGGGAAGGAGTGAATGTGGCTGCTTTGTGAACAGTTGCACAGTTTAACTAAGACTAGTATGGAGGATGGAGCTGGGGCTAGTGAGGATGTTCAGGGAGACAGCTGAATTGAAGCTACAATGAAAAAAAGAGGGAACAGATGAAGGAGGCAGGCCAGATACAACTGGGGCTCGTTTTGGCATGTTGTGGATCTGGAACGATAAATTATTGGGAGGGGTTCGAAATGACCCACCCAGCAGTCTTGGTACATATTAGTACCAATGAAAAAATAAGTGGAAGATTGATTATCCTAAAAAAGATTTTATGGATCTAAGAAACAAGCGTAGGGCAAAGACCTTCAAGGTGGTATTTTCTGAGGTACTACCAGTGCCATGTTATAGTCCAAAAAGACAGAGGAAGGATAGGGAGGTTAATGTGTGGCTAAAAAGTGGAGCAGGAAGGAAAGTATAGGATTTTTTGGGCTGACTTCTCTGTTGGGTATAAACTCTATAGCAGTGATGGATTGAAACTTAACGAAGAAGGAGCTTGTGTGCAGGGGTAGAGGATGGTAGAAAGGCTGGGGACATTTTTAAACTAGTAGGTGGGGGGGGGAGATAGACGTAGAGAGGATAAGGAACATTTTAACTATTCGTGGTGGAGGAAAAGGGAGGAAGGTTAGAACAGTCAACAGGGAGTTTATGTTAAACCTGTTAAACCTAATTTAAAGCATATAGTCAGAGAGGATATTTATGGTGATAACTTTGAAGCTTTGAGGGTAAAAATACATAGTGGAAAAATATTGATAGGAACATGTGATAAACCTCTGAGTGAGAAATTTACATATTGGAAATACAGCTAAAATAGCCTGGATGAATGTGCGCAGCTGTTTATCTAAGGGGAGCAGGTTTTAGAATGCTGTCGGAGATCATTATTTGGCCAAAGTTATACAAGAACTTTCGAGAAATGAGGCTATCTTGGATTTAATCATTGTGACTAATATTGATATAATACCAAATGTTGAAATAGGGGGAACCTTTTGGGAACAGTGATCACAGCGAAGTCATTTAAGGTAGAGTTAAAAAAAACGGTTATAAGTGGCCAACAAAACTTTTTATTATAAAAGGACGTAACCATCTATAGGCAGCAATAGAGTGCATGGGATAAAAAACTATCAGGTAACAATACAGAAAATAAATGAACAACATTTAAAGCTTTATTACATATACATACAAATCAGCACAAAAAATATGTTTAGTAGTATAGTTGTTAAAGTATATGCATCTAAAAGTGATGACTCATTTGTCATTGTGAAGGGGTTAATCTTTCCAATGATGTTATAAAAATAATAAGATGTTGCTTCTTTTAGTTTAAAGTAAATGTTTTATTGTTGTTGCAAACTAACAGACATAGGTATGAATTATGTTATAAAAAATATTCATATGTTTCCAGAAGGTAGAGGATTAAAATAGGGTTTGTATGGAGAGGGAAGGAAATGGAGAGTGACAAAGAGGCAGGGGCAGCGAGATGGAATGTGTTGTGTTCTAGGTGAAATACAATCTTCCTACAGAAAGAAAGAAATCAATGATTTACACTTCCTAATTTTTAGATATAAGCATGAGACTAAAGGAGTGACCACATGAATACAGAAAACACAACAGTTTCAACACTTGTGTAATTAGCTAATTATTGTAAATGTTGGTTAAGACGTGACACATATCAAAATAATGACCTTATGTGTAAGTTGAAGACCAGTTGCATAGTTAACCCTTTAAAATTCTTCAACTATAGAAAATACCCCATATTTTCAAGTATAAAAGGCATATACAGTAATAGAAATATTGGGACATTGAATATATGGCTATTATGCTATTTCTACAATCTACCATGTTTTTCCCTTGGTAACTGCAAAAGGGAAAGCAGATGCACACATTTTTATTAAAAATCAGAAACTCTGTGTGAATTCTTTTGATACCATCTATATATGACCACTTAAGATTGAATGCACATGGACCAAGCTGACAAATATAATAACATCTATCCTCTGCATAGGAAAAGCCTTGGCCTCATGAAATAAACAAAACTGTATTACATGAAAAGCATTTATTATAAATGAATAAAAATAAAAATTAAGTATATTTTAATATAACAAGATAGTATAAAAAATTGTAACATATATATATATATCAAGGTACAGCAATTATTCAATATCAGTTATTATCAAATTATCCACATAATCATATATAAGAAATGCACAATATGCTTACTATAATTAATATGGTAATTTATGACACCAGGCACAGTTTTGATTAATTTGGTATGTTTACAAATATCTTTTTATTAAGATATCATACCACTTTAATCTTTGGTAGCTTTTATAGTCTAATGAAGATATTATCTCTTATTCAAAATAGAAAATGTTTTCATTACAATTATGTATAATCAAAATATATTAGATTGCTATAACAGCTGATATTTGTGGTATTTATAAAATGACGTAAATTATACATCGACTTATAATTTACAAATTACAGTGGTATTGTATAAATCAGGTAATAATGATATAGAAATCTATTTTACAATACATTAACAAAATATTTTCATGATTATAATGAAAAAGAATAACATTTAAAGAAATATTAGTTTTAGACAATACCTAGTTGTTGCATTTAATTTCATCAGCCCATTGGAATTCTGGATATTTTCGTATATTTCAAAAGAATTTCTTGATATGTAAGTGTATAGATTATTTTGTCAGTAATCTGTGAAGGTTTATTTGTAGATATTGGAGAATGTTTTGGGAAAATCCCAATAGTGTGTTTGTTTAGAGGTGTGTGGGTGTGTGTATATGTCTCTTTGTCTTATCCTTCCCCTTGGGCTGTGTTTCTCTCCAAATTTTATCCTACAACTTATTTTGCTTATCCGGTATTCAAATTAGGCTATGTACTTGGCAAACAATCAGAAATTCTCCTGATGTCACAAAATATTTAACTCTTAAATAGAGTATATTCTTGCCCTATAGACTTATTAAGTGTCAATTAATACTTCAACATTAGATGGTGCCATTGCACCATCAAATTACAGCAAAGATTATAATTAAATTAGCTCAATAAACTTTGAACTTTTCGCTCATAAATAAAACTATAAACAAGATATGGGGCCTCATTCAATTGCATGCTACAGGCCATATGTGGGCTTGAGATTTGCTACAATTACAGAGCGATTCAATTGAACAAGCCCGCAAGTTACAGGCTGAAAGCCGAAACCGTAAACCATGCAATCGTATGTAGCATTTCAGAGTGTGAACATGATCAATTAAGCAAGGCCATAACTACCCATTCAGAAACAACCAATAGAAAATTAGACTGTTATCATTACATCAGTAAAACATGGAGGTTAAATGTAAATTAATTAGCATTTAGGAGACGGATATGCTATCAGACTCGCAATCCTGGCAATGTACAAAATAATAAAAATGAATGAAGAAAATGTTCTAGTCCACATGGGTGGCCTGAAATGTATTAACTCATTGATTCCTGAGATTGATATAACACCAAAATGACATTAAAAAAATGTGATAGCAGATTTACTAGCTTTAGACTTTTAGACTGTTGTTCAATTAATTCTAATGTCTTTCATCGCTTTCCCCATCTTTTAAAGTGCAGTATTGATTTTGTAATTGCATTTACAGTGCTACAGACAGGGGTTAAACTGCCTTGCAAGTCCTATCTGGTACATGTAGGATTTTCTGTAGGCTCACACCTTGGCACCTTCTGATTGGCTGAAGTTTGATTGACAGCAATTTCATCCAATCAGAAGGCTCAATTCCGTTTTTGTTTTACCGTAAATAGCGCTAGAGGCCACATTAGCTCAGTTTTTTTTTTTTTTTTTACAGCGGCGGATTTTGTCAAAGGCCCAGCTGGGGCAGAAGAGGAAGAGGATGGGGAGATCGTGGACAGGTAAGTTTTAAATTTAATATGTTTATTGTGTTATTATGTGTATGTGTATTTGTGACTAATGTAATGTTATTTTTTCCAGGGGCACCAGCCAAAGAAGACAAGAAGAAGGACGGGGACATTGAGAAGGTAAGTTTAAGATTTAGCATATTTATTTTTACATGTTGTGTTTATTTTTTACTAATGTGATTTTTCTTTTGTTTTTAGTGGTGTGACTTGTGCTAGGAACACCGTCATCGCTGAGGGTACATCTGCAAAGGTAAGTGGTCTTATTTATTCTATTTTAGGTTAGATTTAGGCTTTTTAATGTATTGTAGATAGTGTTTAATGTATTGTATTTAGGGGTTAATATTTTGTAAATAGGGGGTAATGTTTTATAGATAAGGTGCAATGTTTTATAAATGGGGTAATGTTTTGTAGATAGGGGGTCATGTATTGTGATCAGGGGAAATGTAATGTAGATGGGGAAATGTATTGTAGTTAGGGGGTTAATAGTATGTAGTTAGGGGTATATTGTACAGTATTTATTGCTGTATTGTAATGTTATGTATGTTTGTGCATGTATCTACTTTGCAGGTGCGTAATTCTTTTTTCAGTTTTTTCAGTGGGAGTTATATAATGTTCCTATTTTATTTTTTGTAGTGGGGGGTTGTAATTTTCTTTTTTTCTTTTTTGCATCATTTCTTTTTTTACTTAGTTTTTTTATTTTATGTAGTTAGTGGGGTGGGGGTTTAATAGGAGGTTAGGTAGGTAGTATAGGTGTTAATAGGTTAGGGTAAGTGTTAGGTAGGGGTTAATAGGTTAGGGTAGAGGGGGGTTAGTTTAGATTTAGTGGTTTATTGGGGGGGAATAGTGTAGTGTAGTGTTTGTACTTCGTGTCATGAGGGTCCTGGAGGACCCTCATGGCACTTATGGGGTTAATAAAAGGGGTTCTCATTGTCCTATGAGGGTCTTAACAGTGTATTAGTGTAGTGTAGTGCTTAGACTTTGGTATGAGGGTCCTGGAAGACCCTCATGGCACTTATAGGGTGAACCTAGGGGTTAATAGTTTCATATAGGGGTCTTTATAGACCCCTATTGGACTGATGGGGTTAATTTTAGGTGCCTGGGGGGTACTTATAGTACCCCCATGGCTGGGGGTAACCATTAGTGTGCTGCAGGCCCTTTGAGGATGCGCAGCAGGAAATTCAAACCCCGGTATTCCTTAGGCTTGAATTTTGAATTCAAGCCCGCGGAGTCGGACCTGCGGCGGGAAATGTAAAACCCGGAGATGTTGTCCCAATAGCGGCCCTGCATTATAGTGGTGATGTAGGGACACTGCAAGGGTCACAATCGGGTCACGATGGGTGGGGGGTGGGGTTAATTGGAGCAGTTGCAAGGGCTTCACAGCCCTTGCAATGGTTTCAGGCTGGAAGTATACTCTTTATTTGCATTTCTTTTACTTGTCATAGCTTCAATTGCTAAGTAAATTATAAGTGCCTTGGACTAATGACTTTTTCAAGTTTTGGTTTTATTTGTATAGTGCCTATTGTGTTTATTTCTTTTGTATTTTACATTGCTGTTGTTATACAAGATAAAATACATACAAACTTGATGTATCTGGTATGCTACAAAATGTTGGTTATGAAAATTTCCTTTGACAGCATGAGCAATTTTTATGCTTCCTAAATGTTGTGTCAACAAGGAACATTTATTAATAATTTTAAGAACATTGACACTTAGCAGCAAACATAAATGACCCAGGTCACTGGAAGATGTATCGGTTTAATATGTATTTATTTTAGCCTTGTGTTTGATTTTGTTGGAATTTGTCTTGTTGACATCACTCTTCCCCAGCGAGAAGACCATATTTTTCCATTTGCATTGCCAAACTGCAACCCCAGGCTTATATTTAGCTTGGATGTATTAATCTGAACATTTTAACCTTTTGGATATGGAATACATTCATACATTTAATTAAAAAATGAATGCAATAATAATAATAATGATAATATAATAATAATAATAATAATAATAATAACATGACAATACTTGGGAATTAATGAGGGAAGTTTAGATTTTATTGTCAATTTAGCTGTTCGTTATATATTTGGCACTTCAAAACACTGTAGCATAGAATAATATTGCCCTGTTTGAAGAGTATTTCCTATAGCCCAGGACTGATCAGCCTAAATGACAAAGTGGGACTCCTTAATGCAATTTATAAGGTCTCCACTGCCCCAGACCAAATATAATGTATGTCTGGGACAGAGACATATTTTGCAATAATTATTCAGGAAACACCCTGTTTAAACCTTGTGTTCTCACAGAGATGATATGTACCTACCTGATGATGCTGGAAAAGCTTTCGGTACCTGCTTCTGTCAAGGAGACCCTCAGTTGGAATGCTATTAATAGCTCCATTTCATTTCTGTTTTTTTGATATCACAACATTCTTTTTTTATTAAATGTTCAACATAAAAACATCCATACCATACTTTGTTTACAACTTATTGTCACACTGATTAATAAGTAAATACATTCTGTTCAAAGACAAAAAAAGACAAATCAAGATATTTCTCACATATTCTCATACTTTATGGATGGAAAATACAATTTAAATAATTGCATTGTCTATTTTTGTTGCTAAACTATTTTATTTGAAAATGATTTAAGGTGGTTTGTTTCACACTCCAAGATTCACTTAGCGTCTCAGGGGATACAAAGGACACTTATCTATTGCCCGGATCATACATTTACCCATACTTAAAATCAGTGCCACATATTCAGTACGCTACTTGCAATTCGATTATGAGTTACCCGCCAACAATCATTACGGGCCAGCCAAAGACACAGCTATGGGCTTACATCTCCATTGCTTATTGCACAGCTTGAACAATATGAGTGCCAAATAATTTAAGTTGCACAAAATCGATGTTCTGATAGAATTGTAGGTTTAGCTCGCAAATTAAGTCTGACCCGCAACTAGAAAAAGTATCAAGTTTCTGTCAAAAATCTTACGTGAACTAATAGGACTCACAAAGTCTTTTTCAAACACTTATTACAGCTGTAGCAGCAATTAAACATACACTACAGTACTTGTACCATCGGCAGATTTTACTTGCTTAATTTGTAGCCTCCAATTGCAGGTTACGTCTAACTTTCATGTCTAACGTTCATGATTATGGACTCCAGTGGCGGAGCTAGTCAATGGAGGGCCCTGGTGCAAAACAAATATTTTGGGCCCAACTCTGGTGCAGACTAAACCTCCCCCCCCCAAATATATATACAGTGGATATAAAAAGGCTAAACACCCCTGTTAAAATGTCAGGTTTCTGTGCTGTAAAAAATGAGACAAAGATAAATCATTTCAGAACTTCTTCCACCTTTATTGTGACCTATAAACTGTACAACTCAATTGAAAAACAAACTGAAATCTTTTAGGTAGAGGGAAGAAAAAATATAAAAATAAAATAATATGGTTGCATAAGTATGCACACCCTTAAACTAATACTTTGTTAAAGCACCTTTTGATTTTATTACAGCACTCAGTCTTTTTGGGTATGAGTCTATCAGCATGGCACATTTTGACTTGGCAAGATTTGCCCACTCTTCTTTTCAAAAACACTCCAAATCTGTCAGATTGCGAGGGCATCTCCTGTGCACAGCCCTCTTCAGATCACCCCACATATTTTCAATCGGATTCAGGTCTGGGCTCTTGCTGGGCCATTCCAAAACTTTAATCTTCTTCTGTTGAAGCCATTCCTTTGTTGATTTGGATGTATGCTTTGGGTCGTTGTCATGCTGAAAGATGAAGTTCCTCTTCATGTTCAGCTTTCTAGCAGAAGCCTAAAGGTTTTGTGCCAATATTGACTGGTATTTGGAACTGTTCATAATTCCCTCTATCTTCACTAAAGCCCCAGTTCCAGCTGAAGAAAAACAGCCCCAAAGCATGATGCTGCCACCACCATGCTTCACTGTGGGTATGGTGTTCTTTTGTTGATGTGCAGTGTTGTTTTTGCGCCAAACATATCTTTTGGAATTATGGCCAAAAAGTTCCACCTTGGTTTCATCAGACCATACCACCTTTTCCCACATGCTTTTGGGAGACTTCAGATATGTTTTTGCAAAATGTAGCCTGGCTTGGATGTTTTTCTTCGTAAGAAAAGGCTTTCGTCTTGCCACTCTACCCCCTAGCCCAGACATATGAAGAATACGGAGATTGTAGTCACATGTACCACACAGCCAGTACTTGCCAGATATTCCTGCAGCTCCTTTAATGTTGATGTAGGCCTCTTGGTAGCCTCCCAGACCAGTTTTCTTCTCGTCTTTTCATCAATTTTGGAGGGAGCTCCAGTTCTTGGTAATGACCTGTTGTGCCATATTTTCTCCACTGATGATGTCTTCACTGTGTTCCATGGTATATCTAATGCCTTGGAAATTCTTTTGTACCCTTCTCCTGACTGATACCTTTTAACAATGAGATCCCTCTGATGCTTTGGAAGCCCTCTGTGGACCATGGCTTTTGTTGTGGATGTGAATAAAACATTTCAGGAAAGACCAACTAGAGCAGCTGAAATTTTTTTGGGGTTAATCAGAGGCACTTTAAATGATGGCAGGTGTATGCTGACTCCTATTTTACACGATTTGGAATGTGATTGCTTAATTCTGAACACAGCTACATCCCCAGTTATAAGAGGGTATGCAGACTTATGCAACCACATTATTTTTCTTTAATTTTTCTTCCCTCCACCTAAAAGATTTCAGTTGTCAGTTGAGTTGTACAGTTTATAGGTCACATTAAAGGTGGAAAAAGTTCTGAAATGATTTATTTTTTTACAGCACAGAAACCTGACATTTTAACAGGGGTGTGTAGACTTTTTATATCCACTGTATATATATATATATATATATTATATATATATATATATATATATATACACAAACACATTTGTGGACCCTCCAGCAGCTCCTGACCCCCCCCCTACCCCTCCTGATCCTCCCCTGCCCCTCTTGATTTCCCCTCTGCCCATCCTGATCATCCCTTGGCCCATCTTGACGTCATTGGATGTGCCGGCAGGTGAGGATGCAGTTCGGTGGAGTGGTAGGAAGCGCCAAGGGGTCGATCAGGAGTGGGTAGAAGATCAAGAGGGGCTAAGAGGAATCAGGGTGTGGGTGAGGGCAAGGGGAGGATCATAGGGGCTGATGAGGCCCAATGAAGGTCGAAACGTACGTCTGGGGTTTGCTGTTTCTCCTGTTCAGGGTAAAATTGCCTGGTATTTCAGGACTGGGTCACTCTAGTGAGTGGGACCAGACTGATATACTACAGGATATTTCTCCCTGTTAAGGTGCACAAGTGAGCGAAAAGCGGTTGCTCTCAGAGTGGATTATAATGTCCATAGAACAAACCTATTATAGTTAGTTTAATCTCGGATTGAGCACCTATAACTTTGTTTTTTGTTCTTGCTTAAATATTGCAAGATCATATTATCACCCCCCTGAAATCCTACTTAAAAAAGCATGATTTACATGTGGCTTGAATCAATAGAATACATCTAGACATTTAGAGAAAAACACCCACAGACTAAATTACAAGTTAGAGTAATTTGCAGGCGTCTAATAGAATGTTAAGGTTGAAATTGGTTGAAATTGTTACTGTAATGCTGGTGCTTGCCATACAATAACAGGATACACTGAATAGAGGTATATATAACAGGCTAACCTGTGAAAGAGGGTTCTGATCCGATTAGGTTACGATAAGCTGATATGCACTGCAAGTGCATGAGCAGCCAACAATCAATGGGTGAAGTCAAGTTTTAGACTGAATAAATGATTAAATACAGGGACGAAGGGACTAGGGTGGGGGGCAAGAGATCCCCCCAGATTTTATGATAAGAGGGACAGGGTTCTTTTTCTTGCCTCCGTATCTTTTCAAGCTGCTTGTCCCACCAACTCTGTGTCTCTTCCCCTTCTTCCTTCTCTTCCCTTTACCACTCTCTCTGTGGTAGTTCTACCTACCCCACATGTCTCTTTCACCTCCCTGTCAGCAGAGTGTAGTTAAGGAGCTGCCGGTGCTCCACAGCCAGATATCTTCCCTATCTCTCTCATTCTCCCATCCACTCAGTCTTTCATCACACTGTCAGTCTCCCCTCCTATCTCTTCACTCCTGTCTCTATCCCCCTCTACCTCTTTCTCTCCCCTTGTCACCTAATCTCTCTCCCATCTGCTTTTTTGTCTCTAATTCTTTCTGTTTATTTGCTTCACCTATAGCAGTTTGCCTCTCCCTCACCCTTCTCTCTCTCCTTCTCATTCTCAAATTCCCCTTATTGTCTTTTTCTTGAACGCTGTCTTTCTATCCCATCTTCTGTTTGTTTCTTTCCCTCTCTTCATCCTCCCTCTGTCCAGTTCCTATCTCTACCCTGTCACTCATTCTCTCTTCCTTTATCTCTCTCCCTCTACCTCTTTCTCTCCCCATGTCTCTACCCTCATCTTTTTTATCCCAGGCCCTCACCCTTTTCCTATATCTCTCTCCTCATTCTCTGTCTCTAATTCACTCTGTCTGTCTGTCTTCTCTTCGCCTGTCTCTATTCCACACTGGCCCTCTTTTGATCCCATCGCCCTCTGTCTCTCTCGCTCTCTGTCTTTCTCCCACTCCCTTGCACTTCGTATTCTCTCAATATCCGTTCCATTATTCTGTTCTTTCTTTTGTTTCCCTGCTTACTCCTTGTCATATCTTCTCTTCCTGACTCTGTCTTCCTTTCCATGTATTTTTCCTCTTTTTTTCTTCTTTCTGCTTTCACCTCCATTCTCACTATTTCTTCTCTGTCCCTTTTCATGTTCTCTGTTCTTCCACCATCTCCCTCTATTCTTTCAAACCTTAAATTCTCTAGCATAACCTATTGTTTCTAACTTTTTTGTCACTTCTTCTCTCCTCTCTTTCTACCCTGTACTTCTCTCTCTTTTGTTTGCTCTCAGTCTTGTCTTCTCTTCTGTGTCTGTACTATCCACTTCTCTTCACAGTCTTCTCACTCTTTGCAAATCAAGAACTATCTCCCCCTGTCTCAATGCGTATAAGGATACTTAGCTCCCCCTATTTGTATTACAGAAACATGCAAAAGGGGTGGCACCTGGTCTGGGGCAGACGCAGACCCCAGTATCAAGTGTTTCCGAAAATCCGGGGGATCTGGTAAACAGTCTGCACAGACATCATGGATTATGGGGGTCTGTATTGTCCCCCATGAGTGAAAGAGTGAAGTGAAGAAGTGGGGTAATGATGGAGGAGACTATGTTAAGTTAGGAAAGAACACGCATCTTACAAGATGGGAAACTTGCAAACCTGGGCAAGAATAACAGATAGGATTAGCATCGGTCAAGAAGAAAGTGAAAATGTACTTAGCTAAAGGGTTTTAATTTAGCAGAAGAGGGAAGGGAGTATATAGAAAGTCATTGAGAAATGAATGGCTCTAGTATGTAATATGTTATCTTCACCAAGTGTAAATGGGAATGTCAGGTGAAGACAGGAAGTGGAGAGAGGGTCAAATAGAGTTATGGCGTTGCTAAGAGGTCAGTTTTAGACAAAGAGTGGTAATAAATTCAAATGCATAGGTTATACACATCATAAATAAATTACATAAAAAGTAAAGCAGAATATTCATATTGATTGTAGAAATATATGTTGTGTTAAAGGGGTGGTTTATTGAATCAGGTGAAGACTAGGTGTGCCAGAGAAAACCAACCCATGTAAGGTACAAGGACCTAAATTGTGGGAGTTTGCAATTGTGGCTGGTCTAGCTAATCTCTTATGTTGATAGCTTGAGAAGCTTGATTCATAATGTCGTCTCTAATGTAGCTGCTTGTGTTCATACCACAGTTGACACAGCCTGAACTGTGCTCCACACCTAAAATACAACAATGCCCTGGTATGATGCATATTCCATTTAGGATGATCCACAGTGATGAAGCTCGCTTGAGGAAGTAGAGTATGGCACTCAGCAATGACATGGGTAGTTACCTTGGCCTCACATAACCTCACTAAAACAAAAGAATAGTTAGCTCTTGAAATAAAAGCACATCAATAGCAAGTGCTATAAATAAGAGCATATATATATATATATATATATATATATATATAATATATTTATATTAGCACATGCTGTGGGATTGAAGGGTTTTCTATTCTGCTGAAGTAGAAAGCCTTTCAATCCCACAGCACTTTCTATTTCAAAGACTTTACTAGATTACTATTATTATTTGAAATACTACTGAATGTTGTGTTTTTAATAGAGAATTGTCTTTAACATGTAAATAATCTCTAACAGAAACGGGTTAAAGTATCCTTCAATAAGTTGTGTATCTGGCAGAAAAAATACGTTTATGGAAGAAATTATAGGTACGGTATTCGTATGAATATAGGCATAGCTACCGCTGTAGTACTGTCTATCGCTCTTTTGCCCAACATATATTAAATTATTGTTGTGGTAAACTACCTACTCATCAGATCCTACAACACAAGCTGAGATCCCACTCCATGCTGATGATAGCCAGTAAGCTTGAAACAACTGTGCATGGATAGGATTCTCTGTTTGTGTAAAATCCAGCTTTGGCTTTGCATTAAAGCTGTGTAATACAGCAGGCATAAGCTTAAAGGAAGAGATATTTAAAAATGGCTATGGATTGAAGAGCGGGCATATATATATATATATATATATATACAACTAGAAAATTGGCTTTCATATTGACTGTATGATGCCGCTGCCCCTCCTCTGAACCCCTGCCCCCTCTCTTTGCTCCTTTTCCCCTTTCTCCCTCTGTGTTGCTGTCCCTCTCTGTAACCATATCCCCCTCTGTGCCTCTGCCACCCCTTGTGCCACTGTCCCTTCTCTTTGCCGCTGTCCTACCTCTTTGCTGCTGCCCCCCCCCCCTCTGTGCTGCTGCTCCCCCTCCGTGCCGCTGTTCCTCCTCCTGCTGCTCCCCCACCGTGCCGCTGTTCCTCCTCCGTGCATCCTGTATGTGTGTGACTGCCTGTATGTGTGAGAGTCTCCTGGTGAGTGTGATACACTTTCTGTGTATGTTTGAGTGTGTGAGGCCTGTCTGTCTCCAGAGTGTCAGAGTCTCAATGATGTCATGGCCATGCCCCTTGATGACATCACAGGCCGGCCCAGTGTGACACACATTGCTCTTTATATTATATATATATTATATATATTATATATATATATATATATTATATATATATAATCACATATAATAGTTGTGGAGAGTTACGAATCAAAAAAATATAAATTTCTTTCTGACCCCAGATACTGGCGATCAGATTCATCCCTGGATCAAAACTCCCTCTCTATTTATCCAGGATAGCCCTTAATGCCGTTTTTTATTTAAAAATATATCCAATCCCTTTTCAATATTATTTATCGAATCCGCTATCACCCATCCTTTGGTAGAGAATTCACAGATTACCGTATATACTCGAGTTTATAAGCAAAAAAGGGCCCCCTCGGCTTATACTCGAGTCACTCCCCCCCCATGTGTCTCTAACCCCCCTGTGTCTCTCTAACCCCCCCCGTGTCTCTCTACCCCCCTGTGGTGTCTCTAACCCCTGTGTGTCTCTCTACCCCCCCCTTGTCTCTTTCCCTCCCCCCTCCTCAACCTAAACCCCCCTCAACTCCCCTCCTCCACCTAAACCCCCCTAAATACCTCCCCCCTCACCTCTCACTTACCTGCTTGTGCTCCGGTCTCCGCTCCTTGACCCGGCGCCGGTGCCCAGGAGGAGGGTTGAGGAGGGGGTTTGGGGTTGAGGGGGATTGAGGGGGGAGGTTGAGGGGGGTTGAGGTTGAGGAGGTGGGTTGGGGTTGAGGGGGGTTGAGGTTGAGGAGGGAGGTTGAGAATGGGGGTTGAGGATAGGGGGTTGAGGATGAGGATGGGGGGGTTAAGGAGGAAGGTTGAGGAGGGGGTTGAGGATGGGGAGGTTGAGGAGGAGGTTGAGGAGGGGGGTTGAGGAGGGAGGTTGAGGATGAGGAGGGAGGATGAGGAGGGAGGTTTAGGAGGGAGGTTGAGGATGAGGAGGGAGGTTGAGGATGAGGAGGAGGGGTTGAGGAGGGGGGTTGAGGTTGAGGAGGGGGGTTGAGGATGGGGGTTGAGGAGAGAGGAAGAGGAGGGAGGTTGAGGAGGGGGTAGAGAATGAGGAGGGAGGTTGAGGAGGGAGTTGAGGATGAGTAGGGAGGTTGAGGATGAGTAGGGAGGTTGAGGATGAGTAGGGAGGTTGAGGATGAGGAGGGAGGTGAGGATGAGGAGGGAGGTTGAGGAGGGAGGTTGAGGATGAGGAGGGAGGTTGAGGAGGGAGGTTGAGGATGAGGAGGGGGGTTGAGGAGCGAGGTTGGGGATGAGGAGGGAGGTTGATGATGAGGAGGGAGGTTGGGGATGAGGAGGGAGGTTAAGGATGAGGAGGGAGGTTGAGGAGTGGGGTTGAGGAGGGTGATAAGGGAGGGGGAAGAGACACAGGGAAGGGAGAGGGGTGAAGAGACATGGAGAGAGAGGGGGACACAGAGGGCACAAGAGGGACACAGGACACACCTCCGGCTTATACTCGAGTCATTCATTTTACCCAGTATTTTGTGGTAAAATGGGTGCCTCGGCTTATACTCGGGTCGGTTTATACTCGAGTATATACGGTAACCACCCTTAACGTGAAGAACGTAGTTTATATAAGGTGATTATATCTCCTCTTAGACGCTTTTTAAGAGTTTAATTTGGTTAGTCTTTCTTCATAACTTAGCCCCTCCATTCCCCTTATTAGCTTTGTTGCCCTTCTCTCTACTTTTTCCAGCTTTAAAATGTCATTTTTTGTAGTGGTGCCCAAAATTGTTCTCCATATTCCAAATGAGGGCGTACTAGGGATTTGTATAGTGTAAGAATTATATTTGCTTCCCTTGCTTCTATATCATTCTTAATACATGCTAATATTTTACTTGCCTTTGCAGATGCTGCTTGGCATTGAGCACTGTTACCTAGGCGGTTGTCCACAAGCACTCCCAAATCCATTTCAATATCTGATACTCCTAGATTTGCTCCATTAAGATTATAAATTGCATGACTATTTTTCCTTCCCAGATGCATAACTTTACATTTAATCGTATTAAATCTCATCTGCCACCTAGATGCCCATTCCTCTAATTTATGCAAACCCCTTTGGAGGGAGAGCACATCCTTTTCTGATTTAATTACCTTGCATAACTGTGTCATCAGCAAATATGGAGACACCACACTCCAATCCCACTTCCAAGTCATTAATAAATATGTTAAAAAGGAGGGGACCTAATACTAAACCCTGAGGAACCCCACTTACCACATTAGTCCAATCCAGGTATGTTCCATTTACAACAACCCTTTGCTTCCTGTCTTTTACCCAGCTCTGAATCCATAAGCAAATGTTTATGGCAATTCCTGTATCCCTTAGTTTGCTCAATAGTCTCCCATGTGTCCCTGTATCCAAAGCCTTTGCAAAATCAAAATAGACTACATCCACTGAGTTGCCTTGATCCAAATTCATAGTAACCTCCTCATAGAAACTAATTAGGTTTGTTTGACAGGACCTATCCTTCATAAATCCATGTTGGCTCCTACTTATAATCCTGTTTGAATAAACGTATCCTTGTATATTATCCCTTATTAACCCTTCTAAAAGCTTTCCCACTACCGAAGTGAGACTCCCTGCTCTATAACTCCCAATATTTGCTCTTGCTCCCTTCTTAAATATATCACCTCTGCTTTTCTCAAGTCATCTGGTAGAGACTTAGTACCCTTGAATGTATTCCATCAGGACCCGGGGCTTTATTAACATTTATTTTTTCCAACCTCTTTTAGATTTCTTCCTGCGTTAAACAGTTATTTGATGAAGGTAGTGTAGCCCCATTATGTTGCAGTGACCCAGCCACTGGTACCTCCCTTGTGTATACTGAAGAAAAGAACCTATTGAGCTAATCTGCCTTTTCCTGGTCACTAATTTTCAGACAGCCTGTGTCACATTGTAATGTTCCTATAGCTTCTTTCCTGGCCTTCTTCCCATCAATATATTTAAAAAATATTTTAAGGTTAGTCTAACTCTCCTTTGCAACTATTTTTTCATTTTCAATTTTAGCCAGTCTAATAGACCTTTTGCAAGCCTTGTTGATTTCCTTCTACTTATATAAAGTAGTCTCTGTCCCCACTTGTTTGTATAATTTAAATGCTTCTTTTTTACTCCTCATCTTCATCTTTAATTCATTGTTAAGCCACATGGGTTGTGATTTACTCCTTTTACTTTTATTTCCACATGGTAGATGGTGATAAGAATGTTTATTTAATAAGGATTTGTACATTGTCCATTTATGTTCACTACTTTTACCTGTCAGTTCTCTGTCCCAGTCTATACGTTGTATCGCTGCCCTTAGACTGGTTAAATCTGCCCTTTTAAAATTAAGAGTTTTCGTTAGCCCCTTACAGTTATGTTTTTTAATTCAATCTCAAATGAGACTGTGTTGTGATCACTGTTTCCCAAAGGTTGCCATATTTCAACATTTGATACTATATCAATATTATTTGTGATAACTAAATCTAAGATAGCCTCATTTCTGGTAGGTTCTTGTGTAACCTGGGGCAGATAATGATCTCTGAGTGTACCCAGAACCTGCTCCCCTTAGCTGAACTGCTGGTCTCATTTATCCAGTTTATTTCAGGGTAATTAAAATCTCCCATTATTAGAACTTGCCCATGCTTAGCTGCATTTCCAATCTGTAACAATAATTGCATTTCCACACTTTCAATTATATTTGGGGGTTTATAGCATACTCCCACTAATTTTCTTTTAGAATTTGCTACTGCGCTATTTAACTCTACCCACAGACATTCAACATTACCGCTAGTTCCACCATAAATATCTTCTCTGACTACAGGCTTAAATTCAGGCAGACAAGTCCCTCATCCTCTTTTACCATTGCCCCTATCTTTCCTAAATAGGTTATAATCATCCATATTAACAGTCCAGTCATGAGATTCATCCCACCACGTTTTAGTAATGCCTATTAATTCCCATTTCTCATTAACTGCTAATAATTCTAACTTTCCCATTTTTCCTGGCAAGAGTCTGTAGTTCTGAAGTGCCTGCCACTGTACTTGAGTTACTTAGCAATACCTCCCTATTGACTGTACTAACCTTCCCACATCTCTTCCCCTATGACTAGTTAATGCATTCCTTACTCGCTTTATGCTTTCTACCTCATTACTTCAATCTCGTCCCTCCCCCACCTACTAGTTTAAACCCACCCCCCCACCGCTCTACCATCCTATCCCCTAGCACAAAAGCTCCCACCTTATTAAGGCGCAATCCATCCCTGCTATAGAGATTGTACCCATTGAGAAGTCAGCCCAGTGCTCTAAAAACCCAAACCCCTCCTAAATGCACCACATTTTTAGCCATGCATTAACCTCCCTAAGCTCTTTCTGCCTCCCTGAGCTAGCACATGGCACTGTTAGTATCTCAGAAAATACTACGTTGGAGGTCCTTGCCTTCAGTCTATTACCTAGTTCTATAAAATCATTCTTTAGGACACTCCATCTTCCACTAACTTTGTCATTGGTACCAATATGAACCAAGAGAGCCGATTTTCAGCCCCTCCCAATAATTTATCTACCCGATCCACAACACACAACATGCTGAACCCGAGCACCCAGGAGACAGCAAACTGTTCAATTGCTGGGATCTGGGTGACAAATCACCCTGTCTATCTTCCTAATAATAGAGTCCCCAACCACCAAAACCTGCCTCCCTTCCACTCCAGTAGAACTGTTCTTCCAGCTATTAGAGGGAACATGGATATCTGTAACAGTTTCACTGAATCTGGCAAATCTTGGTGCTTGCCAATTCAGAATTGGCCAGCCTCCTGCTCCTGTTCCCCCTGCTTCCCCTTGTAACTGTAACCCAGCTACCTCCCTGGCAATCCTCACTAGCCCCATCACCACCCTCCATGCTAGGCCCAGCTAACTGTGCTCCGTGAGCACCAACCCCATTTCCAGTGGAGCAATATCACTCAGTGCTACAATTCCGCTCTCCAGTTCTCCAATTTGAGCTTCAAGATAGGTGTGAGCATGTTGTCTGTCACAGAGGTATGGACCCTGGATCATCTGTTCCAGTAGTGCGTACATATGACAGGATTTACACTGAGTAAGGTTTCTACTGGACTGACTCATAATTACAATGGGGAAAAAAATGTATAAAGCACTACAATGTGCTCCCTGTTTGCACTCCCTCCTTTTGTTTAAACTCCTACACTTATACTAGAACTGCCCTTATGCTAGAAGAACTGCCCTTCCCCTGTTTATATCAGGTTCTTACTACTCACAAGCTCACTACTCACTGCACAAGTACACAACACACTTACTGTTCAGGAGAAAGTGGAGGGTTGGACGATGTCTGCAATGAGCGCTCATTGCAGGACTTGCGATGAGCGACGAAGGTACTCATCTTGGTGGTCGTAATGAGCGCCGAAGGTACTCATTGCGAGGCATGAAAGTGGCGGGTTGGCCACTGCCTGCAATGAAAGGGCTCACAATGAGCACCTTTGTCGCTCATCGTGAGGATAGTAAAGTAGACGTGGAAGAGGCTCGCAATGAGTGCCCGCAAGTTTGGAAGTGGGAGAGCCTTGCATTGTGTGGCAAACAGCATTGCTAGCCTTTACATTTTAATACCGTCATTTTTGATGGGCAAGTCACGAGTATATATATATATAATGAGTTGGCACTGTAAGTGCCACTCGAAATGTATTTTTTGAACCAGGGCACTCCATTCACTAGCTTTGCTGCTGGATATTAGATTATGACTGTAAAAATTTACAGCGTGGTTCTGATTTTAGTTTTATTGTTGATTACACATTCCAGAAATGGCACAACAATAAAGACAATAGGTACTGTATGCTCCAAAACGGAATAAACTAAAATTGTAGTTTTCAAACATTTAACATTTACATTACGTCAATATGAAATGTAATTTTGACTTGTGCTTACATATACAAATGACTCCATATTCCCACATAAGCTTTCTGCATTTTTAGAGCTTTTCACAATTTGCTCTTTATTTGAATTTGTTATGCTCAACTATTTGCTTCTCTTTCTCAGAATATTAGCATGAATAATGAATATTTAAATATTAATACCTTGTTAAAATAGAAGAGTCCTCTAGAAATCATATGCCTGTCAAAAGAGATAAGCAACAAAATCCACTTTAACACTTTTCAAATCTTTTATTTTCAATTTAATAATTTTTTAATTTGTAAATAACTCTATGGAACATGTTAATGTTTTATAACTAAAGAGTTATACTAATAATAACCTTTACGTTTTGACAGTCTGAACACATTTACTCGTTACATAGTGCCTGGGCTCTGGCACAGAATTTAATTTGAGGGCAACCTGCATTATAACCTAAATGTGTGTTCAGGGAGTGCAGAATTATTAGGCAAATGAGTATTTTGGCCACATCATCCTCTTTATGCATGTTGTCTTACTCCAAGCTGTATAGGCTCGAAAGCCTACTACCAATTAAGCATATTAGGTGATGTGCATCTCTGTAATGAGAAGGGGTGTGGTCTAATGACATCAACACCCTATATCAGGTGTGCATAATTATTAGGCAACTTCCTTTCCTTTGGCAAAATGGGTCAAAAGAAGGACTTGACAGGCTCAGAAAAGTAAAAAATAGTGAGATATCTTGCAGAGGGATGCAGCACTCTTAAAATTGCAAAGCTTCTGAAGCGTGATCATCGAACAATCAAGCGTTTCATTCAAAATAGTCAACAGGGTCGCAAGAAGCGGGTGGAAAAAACAAGGCGCAAAATAACTGTCCATGAACTGAGAAAAGTCAAGCGTGCAGCTGCCACGATGCCACTTGCCACCAGTTTGGCCATATTTCAGAGCTGCAACATCACTCAAGTGCCCAAAAGCACAAGGTGTGCAATACTCAGAGACATGGCCAAGGTAAGAAAGGCTGAAAGACGACCACCACTGAACAAGACACACAAGCTGAAACGTCAAGACTGGGCCAAGAAATATCTCAAGACTGATTTTTCTAAGGTTTTATGGACTGATGAAATGAGAGTGAGTCTTGATGGGCCAGATGGATGGGCCCGTGGCTGGATTGGTAAAGGGCAGAGAGCTCCAGTCCGACTCAGACGCCAGCAAGGTGAAGGTGGAGTACTGGTTTGGGCTGGTATCGTCAAAGATGAGCTTGTGGGGCCTTTTCGGGTTGAGGATGAAGTCAAGCTCAACTCCCAGTCCTACTGCCAGTTCCTGGAAGACACCTTCTTCAAGCAGTGGTACAGGAAGAAGTCTGCATCCTTCAAGAAAACATGATTTTCATGCAGGACAATGCTCCATCACACGCGTCCAAGTACTCCACAGCGTGGCTGGCAAGAAAGGGTATAAAAGAAGAAAATCTAATGACATGGCCTCCTTGTTCACCTGATCTGAACCCCATTGAGAACCTGTGGTCCATCATCAAATGTGAGATTTACAAGGAGGGAAAACAGTACACCTCTCTGAACAGTGTCTGGAAGGCTGTGGTTGCTGCTGCACGCAATGTTGATGGTGAACAGATCAAAACACTGACAGAATCCATGGATGGCAGGCTTTTGAGTGTCCTTGCAAAGAAAGGTGGCTATATTGGTCACTGATTTGTTTTTGTTTTGTTTTTGAATGTCAGAAATGTATATTTGTGAATGTTGAGTTGTTATATTGGTTTTACTGGTAAAAATAAATAATTGAAATGGGTATATATTTGTTTTTTGTTAAGTTGCCTAATAATTATGCACAGTAATAGTCACCTGCACACACAGATATCCCCCTAAAATAGCTAAAACTAAAAACAAACTAAAAACTACTTCCAAAAATATTCAGCTTTGATATTAATGAGTTTTTTGGGTTCATTGAGAACATGGTTGTTGTTCAATAATAAAATTAATCCTCAAAAATACAACTTGCCTAATAATTCTGCACTCCCTGTATATCTACTAATTGTAAAAGTCAGTTTACAATTGTTTAGTTAGTTCAGATTGCAATTTTCTAGCATATTTCAGTTCAATATAGAAGCGGCGAAGCAGAGCTAAAAATGACTTCCAGTTGTTGTGAGAAATGGAAAGTGGGACAAGGACTACGCCTACAGTTTCAGGTTAGACTTACATTCATTGTTTAGCCATTCAGTCATGTCCACTTCTCTGTGACCGTATGGACTGCAGCATGCCAGGCACATCTTGTGTCTGGTGGCGATAGTCCATAAAGTTTTTTATGGCAAAGATACTGAGTAAGTTGCAAATTCCTTCTCCAGTGGACTGCATTTTGTGTGACTTCTCTGATATCACCTGCCTATCTTGGGTGACTCTGCAAAGTTTGGCTCACAACTTATTGAAGTACATAAGCCCCTTCACCAGGAGAAGGTAGCTATGCTGAAGGGGAAATAATATATACCAGCTCTAAAAAGAGTGATTTATAGCTAGAGACAAAAAGAAAAAACCCTATAAGATAGGAAACGTATAAGAAATGTATACTACCTACCAGGCTTTATTAAACCAAATAGCTTATAATACAGATATATGTGTGTGCACTTCCTTCCAAATTAAATGTATTGCTTGAGCTTGGGTTTCCAATTGGTGGAGCACCTACAAATCTATTTTCTAGAGCCTGAATTAGCTCATGTAGGAATTTCTAGTCATTGTCCAAATGGAATAAGGACTATATGTGACTACCGACAGATCCCAAAGTCGATCATAGTCCATGGGTTTTTACATGGAAATAGAGTGGGTGGTGAGTTGTAATTATAACAATAACTATAAAACATAATCAATGTACTCTATGGAAATAGCAAACCGCAAAATCAGGTATAAAAATCCATATAGCAAACATATAAAATATACAGAAGTGATATAAAACCACTTACCGTATATACTCGAGTATAAGCCGACCCGAGTATAAGCCGAGGCACCCCTTTTTACCACAAAATACTGGGTAAAATGAGTGACTTGAGTATAAGCCGAGGGTGGGAAATGTGCTGCCCCCTCTGTCCCCCTCTCTCTCCGTGTCTCTTCTCTCCTCTCCCTTCCCTGTGTCTTTTCCCCCCTCCCTTATCACTCTCCTCAACCTCTCTCCTCATCCTCAACCTCCCTCCTCATCCTCAACCTCTCTCCTCATCCTCAACCTCCCTCCTCATCCTCAACTTCCCTCCCCATCCTCAACCTCCCTCCTCAACCCCCCCATCCTCAACCCCCCTCCTCAACCCCCCTCCTCAACCCTTCCATCCTCAATCCCCCATCTTCAACCCCCCATCTTCAACCCCCCTCCTCAACCTCAACCCCCCTCCTCAACCTCAACCCCCCTCCTCAACCGCAACCCCCTCCTCAACCTCAACCCCCCTCCTCATCCTCAACCTCCCTCCTCATCCTCAACCTCCCTTCTCAACCCCCCCCATCCTCAACCCCTTCCTCAACCTCCCTCCTCAAACCCCCATCCTCAACCCCATCCTCAAGCCCCCCATCCTCATCCTCCCTCCTCAACCCCCCATCCTCATCCTCAACCCCCTCATCCTCAACCCCCTTCTCAACCCCCCCATCCTCATCCTCCCTCCTCAACCCCCCATCCTCATCCTCCCTCCTCAACCCCCCCATCCTCATCCTCTCTCCTCAACCCTCCATCCTCAACCCCTCCTCCTCATCCTCAACCTCCCTCCTCATCCTCAACCTCCCTCCTCATCCTTAACCTCCCTCCTCATCCTCCCTACTCAACCCCCCATCCTCAACCCCCTCCTCAAGCCCCCATCCTCATCCTCCCTCCTCAACCCCCCAGACTCATCCTCTTTCCTCAACCCCCCATCCTCAACCCCCCTCCTCAACCCCTCATCCTCAACCTCCCTCCTCATCCTCAACCTCCCTCCTCAACCTCCCTCTTCATCCTCAACCTCCCTCCTCATCCTCAACCTCCCTCCTCAACCCCCCTCAAGCCCCCCATCCTCATCCTTAACCCCCTCCTCAACCCCCCCATCCTCATCCTCCCTCCTCAACCCCCCCATCCTCATCCTCTCTCCTCAACCCTCCATCCTCAACCCCTCCTCCTCAACCTCCCTCCTCATCCTCAACCTCCCTCCTCATCCTTAACCTCCCTCCTCAACCCCCCATCCTCATCCCCCTCCTCAAGCCCCCAGCCTCATCCTCCCTCCTCAACCCCCCCAGACTCATCCTCTCTCCTCAACCCCCCATCCTCAACCCCCCTCCTCAACCCCTCATCCTCAACCTCCCTCCTCATCCTCAACCTCCCTCCTCAACCTCCCTCTTCATCCTCAACCTCCCTCCTCATCCTCAACCTCCCTCCTCAACCCCCCCATCCTCAACCCCTTCCTCAACCTCCCTCCTCAACCCCCCCTCAAGCCCCCCATCCTCATCCTTAACCCCCTCCTCAACCCCCCATCCTCATCCTCTCTCCTCAACCCCCCCTCCTCAACCCCTTCTCCTCATCCTCAACCTCCCTCCTCATCCTCAAAATCCCTCCTCATCCTCAACCTCCCTCCTCATCCTCAACCTCCCTCCTTAACCCCCCTCCTCAAACCCCTCCTCAACCTCCCTCCTCAACCCCCCCATCCTCAACCCCCCCATCCTCAACCCCCTCCTCTACCCCCATCCTCATCCTCAACCCCACATCCTCAACCTCCCTCCTCAACCTCAACCCCCTTCTCCACCCCCTTTTCCACCTCAACCCCCCTCACCCCCAACCCACCTCCTCCACCTCAACCCCCCTCAACCTCCCCCTCAATCCCCCTCAACCCAAACCCCCCTCCTCAACCTAAACCCCCCTAAATACCTCCCCCCTATCCCCTCACTTACCTGCTTGTGCTCCGGCCTCCGCTCCTTGACCCGGCGCGCATGTGACGTCACATGCGCACCGCGTCATTAGCATATACCGGGTGCCCACACCCAGTATATGCTAATGACGCGGCGCACATGTGACGTCACATGCGCGCCGGCGCCGGATCATGGAGCGGAGGCCGGAGCACAGGCAGGTAAGTAAGGGGAGAGGTATTTAGGGGGGTTTAGGTGGAGGAGGGGGGTTGAGGTTGAGGACGGGGGAGGGAAAGAGACACGGGAGGTAGAGAGACACACGGGGGGGTTAGAGACACCCGGGGGGGTTAGAGACACACGGGGGGGTTAGAGACACACGGGGGGTTAGAGACACACGGGGGGGTTAGAGACACAGGGGTAAGAGAGACATGGGGGGGTTAGAGAGTCACGGGGGGGGGGGGGGGGGTGAGTGACTCGAGTATAAGCCGAGGGGGCCCTTTTTTGCCTTAAAAAAAGGGCTGAAAAACTCGGCTTATACTCGAGTATATACGGTATATTGTAATTCAAAAGACAGTAGTATATAATATGAAAGGCTAAATACATTTTTGAATATAGGTATTAGATGATCATATAAGAAGGGATTTTATAACAGAATTGAATAAACTTACTTTATTAAATCAATCAATCTGTTTTGGATAAAATTGGCATAAGGAGAAGAATTATGGATTGGTAATCATATCCAGATTTTTGACTTCCAATAACTTTTTAAGGTTGTGTCCACTTTATAAAAATGGAACAGAAAGATTGTATATACACTATTTCAATTCAATTATAAAATATTTTAAACTGACCAACTATACTTTACTGATTATGAGGTAAGAGAATAGACCACTTTCTGAATAGGACTCCTTCATAAATTTTGTTTAGAAATAATATTTTTGGTCTTCTTTTTAGAAACTGATCAAATAAAAATAGATATAGGGAATAGCCACAGAAAAGAGAAAAAGTATGTTTTTCCAGAGAGAGAATCTCCTTAGAGCCCTCTGTCGTAGTAGATATACTATTCTCGTATCTTTATCATACTCCCATTATTTTAGTCACATGGCCTATTTTAACCAATGGTAATACCCTTATGTCATGTTTGTATACAAATACATCATTTTAATATGTCAGCAGAAAAACAAGGCAAAGATATAATTATTATTACCAGTAGAGTGCATACTTGCTCCATGGTTTAAGAATAAAATAATATGTAATATGACCTTTTTAGCTATTAATCTGGCCAATTAAAATCAATATCAGCCAATTCATTTTTATGTCATAATCTACCATTTTATTATCTACAGCTGCACATTAGCACTTATCTTAAACAATTATGAATGGATCATGTAATATATAACTCAGGATACACCTGAATCCGCCTATATTCAAAGTGAAACATCTGTGTAACAATAATTCTATTATCCCACCTCCTGTATTGAGAGAGTTTATTGTAAGCTCAGAAATATATGTGTATGATACAAAATGTTTAACCCTTCATTTAAAGAATGTCCAAAAAGCATTAGCATGTGTATTACAGTGGTAAATAGATGAATAAACAAGTAACAAATAAAGCAGATGATATATTTTTGTATCTACAAATGCCCTGACAATTAGCAATGTAAAGTCAGTAGAATGAGTGCAATTTAATATGCATATGTCATAGTCACAGTAATGTTGCACAAGGGACGTTGTTGCTATCTAGCCCCAGAGAGTATCACCTGAGCATTAGAGTGTGGAAATTGTTTAAATCCTATGATCATTAACTGGGTATGACTATGTACTGTATAACTGAAAAGCATTATCCATTTTAAAATGTATGTTTACGCTAACTAATGTATTCACTTTCAAATTAAATGAGCATTGTGGGGAAATAAATGTGTCCATTTAAAATCATGGTGCTATATTTTACAAAATGTTTTTTTTTCCGTAAAAATGAAAGCCAGCAAACTATCCCTGTTATACATCTCAAATACCATCCATTTATTTTTCATCCTTCATTTTCATGCTCACTTCAATGATTACCCATAAGACTTTTATCTAATTTTGTAAAAATTAAGCCTGACTAAATCCTCCAAGATCAGATGTTGAAAATTATCAAGGTTAAATTGCATCAACCTAAAGTCATCCCAATCTGAATAGTGTTCTAATAGCGCAAAAACAACCTGACATGCCTTCCCTACAGACGATGAGGGTTAGGATGGTATTGTTCTCTCGATGATAAATTAAAAATTAATTTTAGTTTTTGTTCAGCTATTCAGATTATCATTTAATTACCTTTACCTGTTAATAACTCCTATTATATTTTACTATTAACTGTATTTGTACAGTTTTATTGGTCAAACGAAATGCTCATTCATGCATGATCTGAAATTAAGTTTTTGCTCAGCTGGGATTTCAAGCAATTGCACAAATTTAATTGCTGCTTCATTTAAATATTTTCATAAATTTTAGTTGGTTTATATTATCTCTTCTGTAAAACAGAATGAAAGATTGAAAGGAAGTGGTAGGTGGGATATAAAACTAAACAGAGAGAAAATTAAATAAAATAGCTTCTCTCTTAAATTAAAAGATTAATATAGTTACTGTTTGCAAAGATAGTAAATATTCTAATTGTGGTGTCTGTTATTATTATAATAACTTAAGAAATATAAGTTTTTCATTAATTTGAGCTCTGAAAATAAATTAAAATCTATATCATGCATAATAATAATTTGCATAAATATTAACAGGGAAAAAAGAATACATTATTTCCAAGTGATATGGATAAAATCTCAATAAATGCACTAAAACTTTTAAACGTAGGTAACAACTTGACTATACAATACAATAATATCTTCCACTATTTTGGGCACTACTTTGGGGCACCCCGACTTTAGTTAGCAGGGCAAATGTGCGGCAACAATTTGATGCCGATAGAAGCGTGGCAAAAGTAGCACACAGTTAGCAAATGGGCACAGAGAAAAGAGCACATGTTGCTGGACCCTAAGAAGACAGCAGGGTTGTATGTGGCTTTGGGGCTGGCTCCGCACTTGCAGCCCAGTATGTTCATCTGTGTGTCCTGTTTCTGGGTGCTGCTCTCCGCTTGTCTCCTGGTGGCTGTGTGCAGCTTCAGCTTCCTATCCCCCTCCTGGATCATGAGGTCCGGCAGCTCGGACAGGCTGGAGCTCATGAGCTTTGGCTTGTTGTGCCACTGCTCAGAGAGCCTGGAGCAGATGTCCAGCTGTTACACCTTTGGATACTTGGTCAGGTTCAATGACATCCCATTCAGCTCCTAGCAAGTGGGTGACAGATACACTCAGGGCTGGTGGCATCTCCTACATACACCTGGGGCAGGGGGACTTCATGCCACACCCTCTTCATCCAGTGAAGGGTTAATTATATACTGTCATAAACTACCCTATCCTGATTACCCACACCCCATAATATCAGGGATTAGCAGAGTTGTCATCAGATTACTTCTCTATTCACTCTGAATACTATGTCATTCCTAATTATGTCAAAGCAATTAGTAGCTAATGCGTTTCCTACTGGGGGATCATATAAAGTGCTAAGTAATATCAGTGGTACTGACCACACAGAATGGGAAGAGGTGAGAGCAAATGTACAGGAAAGCCCCAGCATGGTGTGATTAGGCAACCCCAGAGAGATGACACCACTAGCTGGGACTACTGTGCTAAGGCACCATGAAGTTACATATTCATTTCAAATACAGATCACGTTAAATAAGTATTCATTAGGTGTATGTGTGTGATTTTACATGTATTTCTATTGTTGATAATAATAATATTATATTTGTAGAGTGCCATATAATGCATGAATTTGTATGTGCATATGTATATACTTTTGTTCAATGGGCAAATTCACTAAGATTCACAAGGGATATAAAAAGAGGCTGCAAGGGCAATTTTCCCAATTGTAGTCCCTGCAAAGCTTAGTGAATCTGGGTCAATGTGTATTGTCTGTGTGTATTGCTATTAATTATGCAATATATGAGTGATATTAGTACATAGCATTTTTCCATTGAGAGTCTTCTCTGTGCCAGCAGTAAAGAAGGGGACAATCAATAGTTTAATGGGCAGAGGGGCATGAGGGAGTGAGGATGTGTATACAGTAAATTTGTGTAGTCACAGGAAATCCAGTATTTGTATGAGTTGCTGCTTGGTGTCATTGACTGACCATGTTTATTGGCACAATCACTGGAAAACCTCGAAATGGTGCTCTCTGTGTTGTATGTCAGCTTGTGAATTATTGCATGTGATTATGTTGGATGAACAGATATACACATATTGACATTATATTAGTGATTTATTTTTATTATACAAATTTTATTTACAACCTATCCAAAATGTAAACCACTAGATCAATGCAGTAGACTTTAATAGATGCAGTGTGTGTGTGGGGGGGGGGGGGGGGAGTATTTGATCCTCTGCTGATTTTAAGAAATTTTGTCCACTGACAAATAAGTGATCAGTCTATAATTTTAATGGTAGGTGTATTTTAACAGTGAGAGACACAATAACAAAAACAAAAACAACAAGAAAAACGCATGTCAAAAAAGTTATAAATTGATTTGCAGGTCAGTGAGGGAAATAAGTATTTGATCCCCTATCAATCTTCAAGGTTTCTGGCTACCAGGTGTCTTTTATACAGGTAACAAGCTGAGTTTAGGAGCACTCTCTTAAAGGGAGCAAAAAGAGCAATCAATCAATCAGATTTCAAACTCTCCACCATGGCCAAGACCTAAGAGTTAACCAAGGATGTCAGGGACAAGATTGTAAACCTACACAAGGCTGGAATGGGCTACAAGACCATCGCCAAGCAGCTTGGTGAGAAGGTGACAAAAATTGGTGCGATTATTCGCAAATGGAAAAAGCACAAAATAACTGCCAGTCTCCCTCGGTCTGATGCTCCATGCAAGATCTCACCTTGTGGAGTTTCAATGATCAGGAAAACAGTGAAGAATCAGCCCAGAACTACACGGGAGGATCTTGTTAATGATCTTAAGGCAGCTGGAACTATAGTCAGCAAGAAAACGATTGGTAATATACAACGCTGTGAAGATTGAAATCCTGCAGTGCCCGCAAGGTCCCCCTGCTCAAGAAATGTACAGGCACGTCTGAAGTTTGCCAATGAACATCTGAATGATTCAAAGGAGAACTGGGTGAAAGTGTTGTGGTCAGATGAGACCAAAATCAAGTTCTTTGCCATGTTTGAAAGAGGAGGAATGCTGCCTATGACCCCAAGAACACCATCCTCACTGTCAAACATGGAGGTGGAAACATTATGCTTTAGGGGTGTTTTTCTGGTAAGGGGACAGGACAACTGCACTGCATCAAAGGGACGATGGACGATTCCAGCATGACAATGGCCCAAAACACACAGCCACAGCAACAAAGGAGTGGCTCTAGTAGAAGCACATTAAGGTCCTGGAGTGGTCTAGCCAGTCTCCAGACCCTAATCTCATAAAAATATTTTGGCTTGGAGAGGATCTACAAAGAGGAGTGGGACAAAATCCCTCCTGAGATGTGTGCAAACCTGGTGGCCAACTAAAAAAAACGTCTGACCTCACATCTATACAATAAAAAGGTCTATTCTATTGATGTATCTTGTCCAGCGTTCTGGGCTCCTTCGTGCAGTTTGCTTGTCCTCCTATATTCATATATGACATACTTGTGATAATAGTATTTTGTTTGTTATATATATATTGACACCGATAATACATTACTGTTATGTTTGTTGTTAAGGCATCATCAGTTCCATCTATTCAAGTTACTTTCCTAACCCTAACCCCTCTGACCCCATTCCTAACCCTAAGACCCCTAAACCTAACTATTAACACCCTAAGTCCACCTAAAGACCCTTAACCCTAACCAAAACACACTTAAACCTAACACCTAACTCCCCTAAGATCACCCAAAGACCCCTAACCCTAAAAGCTAACACCCTTAAGTCCAACCTTAAGTCCTTAGCTTAACTCCTGTGCACAGATGTTGGGCGCAATGTCGGGCGCGATATTTGTCTAGACCACAGAATTCGAGCTACCCAATTTTAGTCATAAACACACTCTGTCACACATTTAAAAATCATGCTGTATACATTACAAAATGATTTTTTGCTTGAATAATGAATTTTATTAAACTAAGAAAACACTAA
This sequence comes from Discoglossus pictus, assembly GCA_027410445.1. Taxonomy (NCBI): domain Eukaryota; kingdom Metazoa; phylum Chordata; class Amphibia; order Anura; family Alytidae; genus Discoglossus; species Discoglossus pictus. The sequence continues at coordinate 336,632,672 of CM050166.1, forward strand.
AGCAACACAGAAATGGATGATATATATATATATATATATATATATATATATATATCACATATATAGTTGTGGATCTTTGCGCTGTTCGTAACGTTTGCTATGTTGGTAACTGCAAGCCTCGCAAAGCGAGGCTCGGCAGTGGCACAGTCGAACTGCGAGCCTCGCAAAGTCACTCATTGCAGCCAGCGGGGCAGCAGTTAGGCAAGGCTTGCAAAACGAGGCTCGCCAGCGGCAAAGTACTGTTCAAGCCTGTATCTCTAAAAATACACCAAAAAAAAGAAATCAGGTACAAAAAATTATAACACACTCACACACAGCGCAGAGTGAAACACCGGAAGCCTGGGAGTGAGGTTGCAAGTGAATTAAACCTATATTTGGCATTTTTCTTCACTAGAAAATCACCTAAGCAAAATAAAAATGGCGGAGGACGAAAAACGAAAAATTTCAGAAACAGCATGAAAACGAGGCTCAGCATCTCCAGGCTCGCAAAACGTACAAAATACAGGACGCTGAACACACTAACACACGAACAACGCCAGGCACGCAGGACTTTGAAAATAAAACCAACGGCAGTCAGCGTGCACCACGCAAACAATCAGCAGACACACAGAGGAGAAAGAGACAGGGAAGAAATGGGGGAGATGCTGGAAAGAGACACATGCCATTCCCAAGCACTAAACTTGCAGGTTAACAAAACCTGCAATGAGCGACCTGTAAAGTAGGCGTAAGGAAAGTCTCATCGTGGGGCGGGGCGGAGTTAAATCCCCGCTAAAATTAGCCTAAAGTGTATAATTGGTTTTGGCCATTCTCAGGCAGCTAATACATTGTATCAATCGGTGATGTCAGTTTGTGCAGGATGGCATCATGGAATGTGTAGTCCCCTGCACAAGGAACCAGGAGGAAACAGACACTGCTCTACAGACCTCTGCATTGTTTTGTTGCTGGCTTGAAGGTTAGTAAATAGTTAGAATTCAAACCCATATGCTGTGTTTGTATTGGTAGGTATTGTGTACCTATGTACTCAATGACTCAATGTAATGTGTGTTTCTGATATAAACTGCAGTGTCTGAGGAGATCTGATACTGTGCAAACCATGCTTGCAGACCTTCTGTCTCCACGTGCCTATCTGCATATTCCCAGGTCCCACATCTGTTCCTCTGGTTTGTTAAATGAGTCTTGTGACACTTAAAGTACCAAAGCTGAGGTTCCAAAAAAAGCATCATTTAAAACTATAGGTAATAACAAATACCTACCCACAAACAGATATTCTAATCTGTTGCTAATACAGATCATTGCCCTATTTAATGATCATCTAATGAGGTTTTGAGTGCAGTCACCTGGTCTGAGCATGCCTAGTTTTTTTCTGTGCAGGTGACTGCGCTCAAGGTAATGGAGCCAGTGCTTAGCGGTAGTTGTGGGTAGATCAGAGAGATAGAATAATTCAAAATGGCAAAGTTTTAAATTATACCATATTTAGAACCATTGCTGCTTCAATTTAATGGACATTAAACTGTGGTTATTGTTTAATTAAGAGATACAGCCTTATTAAATTCAGTAAATCTAAAAGGGCTCTATTTAAGCACATAGCATATTTTATTTACAGAAGTTTTTAGATAGTGAAGAACTTGCTTTTGGATAGAAGTTCACTGACTAAAAACTTCTGTAAAAAATATGCTATGTGCTTAAATAGAGCCCTTTTAAATTTACAGAATCGCAATTTAATAAGGCTGATAGTGTGCAAAGTTTGACAGCCATTTTGTTTTCAAAATGGAGCATTCAAGAATAGAATGGGTCTCAGACAGTGTCTGGTGCTAAAATTATCAAGGTTAAACTCTGAAAATTCTCCTTAAAAAGCATATTGTAAAGAGTGTGCTGCTTTAATGAGGTACATTTGCATTTTATCTTAGCCTAGCAGTATTATATTCATCTTTAGTACTTATGCAGGCTTAGCAGCTGCATTAAATGTTCTGCAGCCACAGAAAAGTGCAGCCGAATTACTTTAGCAACCAAAATGATGAACCACAACCGGTTATTTTTAAGACGTCTAAAAAAAATAACGATCTTGATTACATAGAACAAGATGTGTTTGCTGTTAATCAAAGTGCTGTAACTTGTTTGATTTTAATCATTACCTCATCCACTCCCCAATTAAACAGTGCAGGTGCTCTGTTTAAGTGGAACACTGCGGTTATGTTAGCTTCATGCATTGATTAATATATAATTTCCATGAATCAAGCAAAGAGCTAATCAAACTTTAATATGCTGATCATTTTTTTCAGTTTGATTAGTGACACTCTCATCACTTCAGAAAATTAAACATGAAATATATGTCACTACAAAGAGATGTCTCAGGGGTTTATTACCATACCTCACTATTTATATTACATAAGCTTACATAAACTTTCTCATGTACCATCAACAAAGCAACCAACATTAATTTAAATGAATATTTTATTTAAAGCAAGAGCAGTATTAAAAGAATACATATGTGCAAATTAGAGATTTCTGTAGGAGTTGTGCTCAAAATGTTAGTAAAAGAATAATGAATGTATAACTTAGAATTATTCTATACTTTCAGAAGCATTTAACATTGAGTTGAATTGATTACTCTTCATAAGAATAGTTGAATAAGACAGTAGAAATATGTTGTTGCTCTTATAGCTACAGTCTGTTAGTACAAAATGATCTATTTTAAGATTAAACAATTGTATGCTATAGACAAATATTGACAGAAAATGGAAATCCCTTGTTCAAGACTAGAAGTGTTTTCTAATATTTGTATTAAGTATATATGTAGCATTATCTCATAGCTATGATTGGTTGTGCAACTTGTTTTCCCCTAAGATTTCTTGTTTACCCTCATGGCTATTGTGCACTAACTTCTGTATTAGGTAAGAGAAATGAATCATGTATACAAGCCTGACGTGAGAGAGGTAATATCACATAATACATTTCCACTTTCAGATACACAAATTAGATATTTAGTTTAGATCTGTTTTATAGCATATTGGGTTAGAGAAAATCGTCTTGTGCTCATATTGATCAAAGGATGAATGCACTTTTGAGTGTTGAATTGCCTCAATACGCTACTAGTGTTCAGCAATGAAATCGGCAGATTTTTCAAATGGCATATTGCATGTTGTAATGGACGGAGTATGTAACAGGTTTGCAGTACATAGCATATCTAGAAATGGTTTTCAATGGAAGGCTTATTAAGATATGTACAAGTGTATAACATTTTACATAAATATATATATATACTCGCGACTTGCCCGTCAAAAATGACGTGGCAATAAAATTGTAAGCCATGGCAATGCTGTTTGACACACGATTTAAAGCTTTTTCTACCCTGAGGACCTTTGGCATTCATTGCAAGCCTCGCGCTGCGCGCCTTTGGCACTCATCGCATGGCTTGCAATGAGCGTCTTTGGCGCTCATACCGAGCTGCTCAATTTGAATCTATGGCAATGCTGTTTGACACACCATGTAAAGCTTTTTATACTCTGAGGACCTTCGGCGTTCATTGCGAGCCTCGTGCTGAGCGCCTTCGGCGCTCATCGCATTGCTTGCAATGAGCGCCTTTGGCGCTTATAACAATCCGCTTGCTTAATTTTGTTCCTATGAGCGCCTTGTGCTCTCATGACAAAGACAGATATATATGTCAATTTTTTTTGTATAAATATTAATTAATTATTTACTTAATAAAATAATATTTGTATTACTACTAGTACTATTTGTAATTGATATATGCAGCAATACATAGCCTGAAGAGCTAAGTATCTATTACTATTTTCCTGCAGCATACAATGTACAGTTGGCCTGCTGGTGCTGTGAGGAGAAAGTGTCATCAATGTCCCAGCTGTGCATTAGAAATATGCTGGGTGTGCGAGGGCAAACCGTTGCTTTAGTTGTGTAAATCGCCATTTTAGATTTGTAGTGTTAGTGTTGCAAAATGGAGTAGTTTGTCTATGTGCTATGCGGGTCTAGAAGATTTTCCATGCTGCCTAAGTGTGTATTTTAGTACCTTGTACGTCCCTGGCAAAAGTCATACGTGTCTGCCAGTGTTTTGCTCATTTCGGGGTTGTGTAGCCTTCGTTTGTCTAAACTCATTAAATTGTACCTTAATTAGCGTGCAACCTTACTGGCATATGTCATGGCTGTCCCCCCATGCTCTGTGTGTTTTTTTGTTTGTTGTATTTTGTATTGTTTCGTGTTGTATTTGAATGTATGCATTTCGTCTGTTAACCTCGTACTCTTGCGACCTTGTATTAGTTTTTTCTAAGTTCCGCGGGTCGTAATTAAAAGCTGTACGTCCTTGTCAATGTTTTATGCACTTTGGGGTCGTTGAGCCTCGTTTTCTTTTTTTTCTGCCACCATTTTTTTCTCGCTTAGCCGATTTTGAAGTGAAGAAACAGGCTAAAATGAACTTTAATTTGCATGCAACCTCACCCCCAGAGGTCCTGCCTATCTCCCCCCCTGCTGTGTGTGATGTTTTTGTATTTTTTTACATTTATTTTCATTGTTTTTTGTGTTTTTTGCTGTACGCGTATCGGCCGTTAAGTTCGTATTTTTGTCTTTCTTTTTCTAAGTTTCACGGCTCATATTCTCTTTTGTGTAAGTCTGTATTTCCTCTTTACGTGTTAGTGTTTTTTTTCTAAGTCCAGCGGGTCGTACTTTTTTTTTTATGTCTTCCGGAATGTTTTTTTTTTGCAAAGATGTGCTTTTCTGGGGTATATTTGTCCTGGGAGTGAGGCGGCGTAGAGCCTGAACCCCTGCAAATGCGGCCCCTCACTTAGCTCATTGCAACCGAGGTCAGAGCCTCCGCAAATGCAGCCCCTCGCATTTGCGTCCAGAACTGCGTCCCTTGGGTTCTGCAAGCTGGCTTCGCGAGCTCGTAAATCGTGACGACAATTCGCAGTTTGACAACTATTATATGTGATAGTGACTGAATAGTCATTGTAAATTAATAATAATATAATAGTAATACAAATATTTGAATGCTATTTTATATATATATATATATATATATATATATACATATATATATATATATATATATATATATATATTTATATATGTTTATATTTATATATATATATATATATATATATATATATATATATATATACAGTTGCAAGCAAAAGTATGTGAACCCTTCGGAATGATATGGATTTCTGCACAAATTGGTCACAAAGAATTAAATGTTACCATGTTGTTATTGAACACACCATGTAAACATTCACAGTGCAGGTGGAAAAAGTATGTGAACCCCTAGACTAATGACATCTCCAAAAGCTAATTGGAGTGAGCCAACTGGAGTCCAATCAATGAGATGAGATTGGAGGTGTTGGTTACAGCTGCCCTGTCCTATAAAAAACACACACCAGTTCTGGGTTTGCTTTTCACAAGAAGCATTGCCTGATGTAAATGGTGCCTCACATAAAAGAGCTCTCAGAAGACCTACGATTAAGAATTGTTGACTTGCATAAAGCTGGAAAGGGTTATAAAAGTATCTCCAAAAGCCTTGCTGTTCATCACTCCACGGTAAGACAAATTGTCTATAAATGGAGAAAGTTCAGCACTGCTGTTACTCTCCCTAGGAGTGGCCATCCTGTAAAGATGACTGCAAGAGCACAGCGCAGACTGCTCAATGAGGTGAAGAAGAATCCTAGAGTGTCAGCTAAAGACTTACAAAAGTCTCTGGCATATGCTAACATCCCTGTTAGCGAATCTACGATATGTAAAACACTAAACAAGAATGGATTTCATGGGAGGATACCACAGAGGAAGCCACTGCTATCCAAGCAAAACATTGCTGCACGTTTACAGTTTGCACAAGAGCACCTGGATGTTCCACAGCAGTACTGGCAAAATATTCTGTGGACAGATGAAACTAAACTTGAGTTGTTTGGAAGAAACACACAACACTATGTGTGGAGAAAAAGAGGCACAGCACACCAACATCAAAACCTCATCCCAACTGTGAAGTACGGTGGTGGGGACATCATGGTTTGGGGATGCTTTGCTGCGTCAGGGCCTGGACGGATTGCTATCATCGAAGGAAAAATTAATTCTTAAGTTTATGAAGACATTTTGCAGGAGAACTTAAGGCCATCTGTCCACCAGCTGAAGCTCAACAGAATATGGGTGTTACAACAGGACAACGACCCAAAGCATAGAAGTAAATCAACAACAGAATGGGTTAAACAGAAGAAAATACGCCTTCTGAAGTGGCCCAGTCAGAGTCCTGAACTCAACCCGATTGAGATGTTGTGGCATGACCTCAAGAAAGCGATTTACGCCAGACATCCCAAGAATATTGCTGAACTGAAACAGTTCTGTAAAGAGAAATGGTCAAGAATTACTCCTGACCGTTGTGCACATCTGATCTGCAACTACAGGAAACGTTTGGTTGTAGTTATTGCTGCCACAGGAGGTTCAACCAGTTATTAAATCCAAGGGTTCACATACTTTTTCCACCTTCACTGTGAATGTTTACATGGTGTGTTGAATAAAAACATGGCAACATTTAATACTTTGTGTGTTATTTGTTTAAGCAGACTGTGATTGTCTATTGTTGTGACTTAGATGAAGATCAGATCACATTTTTTGACCAATTTGTGCAGAAATCCATATCATTCCAAAGGGTTCACATATTTTTGCTTGCAACTGTATATATATATATATATATATATATATATATATATATATATATATATATATATATATATATAGTATTATGTACAATTTAATAATGTATAATATACCTTTTTACACTCTTACTCTACTTCTGGCAGACAACGCTAATTATCCACTGATGTATCATTAAACCAGTGCTGTTATAATTATGCAACAGGATATGTGGCAAATACATAAAATTCATTCATATAAGATAGTTATAGTACACTTCATTTATTACGTTTATTGTTTAAAGCAAAGTTATTTCTAGAGTAATGAAATGAAATGCTCTTGACTTCTCAGGAGGGAATGCTGCTGCCTGCTTTGAACTGTAGGAATCAATGTGATGTGCAATAACCCAGCCATCTGTTGCCATTAATGAGACAACTTTGACTACTGTTACTATAAGCAATCACTCCAGCAGTATCATTTATTTTGTGACAGGCGTGTTGGTGGCTTGGGACCACATAAAGGATCATTACAGCATATTATAGAAAACAAAAGATATTGAAAAGCCCCTAGACAAACCATTCTACTGGCGTGGCTCTTAAACAGGCTGTGAGGGTTTTATGTGCCTCAATCTGTTGAACATGTTCAGCTATTGTCACAGTGAAGGCAGGACTACTGCTTGCTCTTGTATTTATCAACATGGGAAATGTTAAACTTTAAAATTGAAGATTAGAGAAAATAATGTTTTTTCATTTACTCTTTTGTAGGGATTACTGACTATTTGAAGTGATTATCTGTAAATAAGCTATAAAAGTGTTACTATGTTCTGTTGTCATCTCATATATACTAAAATTGTTATTGTGATTTTCATCTTCTTTTTCTATAATATTAATTTCCAGTTTAGATTGAATACATCAGTAAAAAATGCTTTGTTTCTCTGTGTAGTCTGACTTTGTTTAAATAAAATTACATAAAATTATACTACTTAATTCAGACTGCATTTATTGAAGTAATAAGCATACTGCATTACAATACATATTTGAGATTAATATATAACACAGTATTTTTCAGTGCTATTCATCAAGACAAACTAATAGGTTAGGGTTTCTAGATATCCCTATTTTGGTACAGTTGTGTTAATAAGTGATTTTGATTGAACCACCTGTTCTCATGTAGAAATATACTTAAATCCTGTCCTGTTGCTATTCATTTGCTCTCATTAGAAGCAGCAGGGTTTCCTCAGGGAGTTAAAAAAATTCTGGGTAGTCCCTGAACCTTAAACATAACTTGTTATGATTGCCAAAGGGGTTGGAATAATAATATAATCATGTTCTCCAGAACTTCACACAACATTCAGTATGTATGGAGGGGCATTCCCTCATACACTTAGTGAGGTGAATAAATAGAGGGGTCTCAGAAGCAACACTCATCCTTACACCCCTGGAAACATATCATAAATAAAATGATTCAATCTAACGAGTCAATCCTAACTCATTAAATTAGTCCTTACCTATCACCTCTAGCTCTTACTTTGCAGTGCAGTAGAGGGGGGTTTATACAAATAATTATTTTTCTTCCACTCATACACATTCTCAACCCCACAAACGTTATCACTTGGGAGAGAGGCTACCTCTACCCTACTGCACAGCTGATGACTGGAATTGGTGGGCGCCTAAGGCCCTTAAAATCTTGCAAAATAAGATTGTTTGATAACAGTTAGTGATGTATAGACAAGTCTAGTGTAAGTCTGCCAGCTTTACCTTAAAACTGGTATAAACATTTCCTCTACATCAACTCTTACAAATGATTTAATAAAATTTGTAAGAAAAAAATCGTTCAAAAAAATAGAAATGAAGAGACAAGAGGTCATGATTTACTGCTTGAAGGTGGTAGATTTAATGCTAATATGCAAAAGCACTACTTTATAGAAAGGGTAGTAGAAGAAAGGGTGAACCATCTAATTAGAGTGTAAGGTGCAAACACACACTAAAGGAATACAAACTTCCCTGCTATAAATATGAGGCTGACCTGATAATTAACGAAGACAAGCTAATTAAGTAGAATAAATGGGCAGACTATATGGGTTTTTTGTTTCTTATTGGTGAACAAATTTGTGTTTCCATGTTTTATGCCTAACTTCTGGGTGTCTTACGCTAGATACAGGTATAATGCTATTAATGATGTTGTAAGGCATCAACAAAGGTCAAAGTAGCTAGAACTATGGTATTACCAGTTGTAACATATTGATGTGAGAGCTGGACCATAAAGAGTCCCTTGGACTGCAAGAATATCCAATAAATCAGAACTTCAAGAAATCAAGACAAACTGTTCACTAAAAGGTATAATCAATCATGAGGCTGAAGCTCACATATTTTGTCCACATCATGAGGTGGCAGGATTCCCTAGAGAAGACTCTGATGCTGGGAAAGATTGAAGGTACAAGAAGAAGGGGACGACAGAAGTTGAGATGGATAGATGAGGTCACTGAAGCAATTAACATGAACCTGATGGATCTCAGAGGCCAGTTACTGAGAGATGTATGTGGTGTGCTGTGGTCCATAGAGAGTCATACACGACAGAATGACTAAACAAAAAACAACAGGTTGTGATATCCCACCCTCCAAATGGACTTGCATGAACTAAAAGAACTGACAGATAAATGGCAAATTATATTTAATGCAAATAAATGTAATGTATTCATTTTGGAAGGAAAATGAGCATGCAATGTGTCTTACCTAAAGGAAACATTTAGGAGTATCTGAGATAGAAAAGGATTCAGGAGTGCTCATAGACAAGGCAAATAAAATATTAGCAAGAGAAACAAATGTAATTCTGCCACTATAAAATCCCTGGCAAAGACCTTGTTCAGGAGTATGTATTATAATTTTGATCATCACTTCAAAAATGGACATTGTAGAGCTAGAAAATTTTCAGAAAAGAGCAACAAAATTAATTAGGGTGATGGAGGAACTGATATATGAAGAGAGCCTAAACAATTTAGACCTTACATAAATATATCCAGGATCAGTGTAAGACTTTTTTCAAGTGCGCTTTCCTTGCCAAGAAGCTTACAGTCGAATAGAGGTTACACCTTGAAGTTACAAGAAAAAAAATCACATTAAAGAAAGAAAAGTATTCATTATAGTAATAGTGGTCAGACTGGAGGTTGTGTCAATATCCCTGACAGGAATCACAGTAGAACACTTAAGTGAGGCGATGTTGGGTCTTTTTGCTCAACAAGTGTCCTGCTCAGAGGACATTTTAAGCCAGCTCTTGCAGGTGGCCTGTAAACTTCTGAGGAATGACTAGCTATCTCTTTAATTCCCCGGGGTCCAATCCTTTCTGTGTAGCCTTCTGCCTAACCCCCACTAGAGTCTTCTCATGCACTAGTTTCACTCTCTGCCACACTAACTCCTCCACGCTAGCCCATTGAAGTCCTTGCCCCCAGCAGGCAATGGACTTACTCCAGTTTCCTCATGGATGGCACCATTCTCATACTCCAGCTCCTCTGCGGCTGTCTTTGGCACTTGTGCCTTGGTTTCGACATCGAAGTACCTACACCATGTAACCCAGATTTTTCACCACAAAATGTCTGCTGGTAAGTCAGCTATAACCCCCACCTCCCTTGTGCCCTGCCCTGTGCCCCAGTCCATGTGCACCCGAGCTACTGAGATGGTGTAATGCTGTCCCCCGGCAACCATCACTTCCAGTTCCTTACTAGAACCGCTGAGATCATCACCAAGTCCAGATGAGCCACCATAGCTGTAGTCCCGGAACCTCTGCACTGGTTATCCAGCCACTGTGACCCACTGAAGATGCTGATTCCAGTTATCGCCTGGTGAGCAATGATATTAATGGTGGGATACGTCGCCCACTCTTTGAGGAAGTCATTGAACTGCTCCACTTCCACTTGCGCGACTGAAACCCAGCTGTTGAGATATAACACAGGTCGAGTTCAGCTCTCCCCGGGGTTTGGGCAATCCCTCTTTAGATGGCCCCATTGAGAACATCCATAGCACTGCCGCTCAAATTGAGGTTCCTTGACAGTGGGGCAGGAACCCACAGGGACCAGTTGTTGTTAGGTATCCTGACTCTGGCTCAGGACCCCACCTCCCAGTTAGGCATAGGAGTGGATGGCAGTGAAGGTGGTGGCTTTTCTTTGGCTTCAAGGGGATGGTGTGATCCTTCCTGGGGTATGAGCTCCTCGGGTATCCTATTCAGGGCTCTACCCAGGTCTCCAGGTATCGATCAACTACTCTAGTGGCTGCCTCCCTGGTGGTGGGATTCTGGTCCTCACTCCAATCTTGCATATAGGCAAGGCATATGGAGCTTTATACAAATATTTTTTTTTACTGTGTGTTTATTTTTCCCACCAAAATGGCAACCTCACTCAGGAGGGAGTGCAAAAGGGGAACACATTGTAGTGCTTTATACATTTTTTTCCCCATTGTAATTATGAGTCAGTCCAGTGGAAACCTTACTCAGTGTAAATCCTGTCATATGTATGCACTACTGGAACAGATGATCCAGGGTCCATATCTCTGTGAGAGTTGTGAGCATGTTGCCTCTCTGGAAGCTCAAATTGGAAAACTGGAGAGGAGAATTGCAGCACTTACTGATATTCCACTGGAAAGGGAGTTGGTACTCACTGAGCACAGTTTAGCCGGGCCTAACATGGATGGTGGAGATAGGGCTAGTGAGAATGTCCAGGGAGGTAGCTGGGTGACAGTTACAAGGGGAAGCAGGGGGAACAGTAGGAGGAGGCGGGCCAGTACTGAGTTGGCAAGCACCGACAGATTTGCAAGATTGAGGGAAACTGTTGGGGATGTCCATTCAGGAATGGCAATGTTCCCTCTAACAACCGGGAGAACAGTTCTACTGGAGAAGAGGGAGGAAAGAATAGGCAGAACAAGAGAAAAGGTTTTGGTGGTAGGGGACTCTATTATTAGGAAGGTAGACTGGATGATTTGTGCTCGGGTTCGGCATGTTGTGGATCGGGTAGGTCTTGGTACATATTGGTACTAATGACAATGTTAGTGGAAGATGGAGTGTCTTAAAGAATGATTTTAGAGAACTAGGGAATAAGCTTAGAGCAAGGACCTCCAATGTAGTATTTTATGAGATACTACCTGTGCCATGTGCTAGTCCATGGAGACAGAAGGAGCTTAGGGAGGTTAATGCGTGGCTAAAAATGTGGTGCACTAAGGAGGGGTTGGGTTTTTAGATCACAGGGCTGACTTCTCACTTGGGTACAATCTCTATAGCAAGGATGGATTGCACCTTAATGATTATAGAGCTAGTGTGCTAGGGGATAGGATGGTAGAAAGGCTGATGGAGTTTAAACTATTAGGTGGGGGGGGGGACTAGATGAATGTAATGGGGTAGAACGTGTAGAGGGGATAAGGGATGAATGAACTACTCATGAGTTAGTATAGTCAATGTATGCTTGCTAATGCTAAAAGCTTGCCAGGAAATAATGGGAGAGTTAGAATTATTAGCAATTAATGAAAAATGGGATTTAATAGTTATTACCGAAGCATGGTGGGATGAATCTCATGACTGGACTGTTTATCTGGATGGTTGTAATCTATTTAGGAAAGACAGGGGAAATGGTAAAATTGGTGGAGGGATTTGTCTGTATGTTAAGCCTGAATTTAAGCCTATAGTCAAATAAGATATTTATGGTGGAACTAGCGATAATGTTGAATGTTTGTGGGTAGAGTTAAATAGCGAAGCAGCAAATTCCAAATGAATATTAGTAGGAGTATGCTATAAACCCCCAAATATAATTGAAATCGAGGAAATGCAATTATTGTTGCAGATTGGAAATGCAGCTAAGCATGGGCAAGTTCTAATAATGGGAGATTTTAATTACCCTAAAATAAACTAGATAAATGAGCAGTTCAGCTAAGGGGAGCAGATTCTTGAGTACACTCATGGATCATTATCTGGCCCAGGTTATACAAGAGCGTACTAGAAATGAGGCTATCTTGGATTTAGTTATCACAAATAATATCAATATGGTATCAAATGTTGAAATATGGCAACCTTTGGTAAGTAGTGATCACAACACAGTATCACTTGAGATTGAATTAAGGGGCCAACAAAAGCTCTTAACTTTAAAAGTGCAGATTTTAACAGTGCTAAGGGCAGCAATACAAAGTATAGACTAGGACACAGAACTGATGGGTAAAAATGCTGAAGATAAATGGACAACATTTAAATTCTTACTAAATATACATACTTATCACAATATAACATGTGGGAATAAAAGTAAAATTAGTAAATCCCATCCAATGTGGTTTAACAATGATTTAAAGCTCAAGATACGGAGGAAGCTATATGAACATTACAATGTGACACAGGCCATCTGATAATTAGTGACCAGGAAAAAGCAGATGAGCCCAATAGGTTCTTTTCTTCAGTATACACAAGGGATGTGGCAACATAATGGAGCTACATCACCTTCACCAAATAATTGGTTAACGCAGGAAGAAATCCAAAAGAGGTTGGAAAAAATAAATGTTAATAAAGCCCCAGGTCCTGATGGAATACATCCAAGGGTACTGAGGGAACTGGGTTCTGTAATAAACAAACCATTATATTTATTTTTTCAAGATTCACTCAACACAGGGTCTCTACCAGATGACTGTCGAAAATCAGAGGTGATACCTATATGTAAGAAGGGAGCAAGAGCAAATCCGGGTAATTATAGACCAGTGTGCTTCACTTCTGTAGTGGGAAAGCTTTAAGAAGGTCTAATAAGGTATAGTATACAAGAATATGTCTATTTGAACAGGATTATAAGTAGGAGCCAACATAGATTTATGATGTATAGGTGATGTCCAACAAATCTAAGTAGTTTGTATGAGGAGGTTAGTAGGAACCTGGATCAAGGCAACTCAGTGGATGTAGTCTTTTTGGATTTTGCAAAGGATTTTGACACAGTGCCACATGGAAAACTAGTGTGCAAAGTAAGGGATACAGAAATTGCAATAAATATCTGCTCATGGATCGAGAGCTGGCGAAAGCAAAGGGTTGTGGTAAATGGAACATACTCCGACTGGACTAATGTGGTAAGTGGGGTTCCTCAGGTTTCTGTATTAGGTCCTCTCCTTTTTAACATGTTTATTAATGACTTAGAGGTGGGATTGGAAAGTAATGTCTCCATTTTTGCTGATGACATGAACTTGTGCAAGGTAATTCAATCAAGTAATGATGTACTTTTCCTCCAAAGGGATTTACATAAATTAGAGGAATGGGCATCTAATTGGCGGATGAGATTTAACATGAATAAATGTATCTGGGAAGGAAAAATAGAAATGCAATTTATAATCTTAATGGATCAAATCTAGGGGTATCAGGTATTTAAAGGGCTTTGGGACTACTTGTGGTCAACTACCTAGGTAACAGTGCTCATTGACAAGCAGCAGCTGCAAAGGCAAGTAAAATATTTGCATGTATTAAGAAGGGTATATAACAAGGGAAGCACATATAATTCTGCCACTACCCAAATACCTAATACGCCCATATTTGGAATATGGGGTACAATTTTGGGCACCACTTCATAAAAATGACATTTTAGTGCTGGAAAATGTACAGAGAAGGGTTACAAAGGTAATAAGGGAAATGGAGGGGCTAAGTTATGAAGATAGACTAACTAAATTAAACTTAATTATATAACTACATCCAGGATCAGTATAAAGATTTGTCAAGTGAGCTTTTTGTGGCAAGAGGTTTTCAACTGACAAGAGGACATCCTTTGAGGTTAGAAGTAAAAAGATTCCACCTTAAAGAAAGAAAAGGGTTCTTCACAGTAAGGGTGGCTCATCTGTGGAATTGTCTACTAAAGGAGGTGGTGACACTGGATTTCGATAGATAACTTTAAAAGGTCATTCAAGGTTATCCTGGATAATTAGAGAGAGGGTATTGATCCATGGAGGAATCCGATAACCAGTATCCGGGGTCAGGAAATAATACATGTTTTCCACTTTGATACGATTGGCTAAGTTTCACTTTTTTTCCCCTCCTGTTTGCCTTCTTCTGGATCAATTAATTAACAACTAATCAGCATATTGCAGATCAGGAGATCCTAAATGGTTGAACTTGATGGACTGAAAGATTTTTTCAACCTCAAATACTATGTAACTATATAACTTTAGAACTACCAGGTTCAGGACAACATGGAGACAAAGCACACTACTACAAAGGACGCCAAATACTCGCAAACCGCGTAGCACATACACAAACAACGCTACTTTACACTCCTAACTTGCACATCACAACATTACGCATCTATAGTAGCGCTTTACACAAATAAACCAACGGTTTGCCCTCGCGCACACAGCCTACTTCTAATGCACAGTCGGGACATTCATAAAAAAATCTCCACCGGCCAGCAACAGTCGAACTGGACACTATATGCTGCGGGAAAATGAAAAAAAGATTGTTAGCTCTTCAGCCTATTGATTGATGGATATATTAATTACAAATAGGTAAAGTATATTAATTCATTAAGTAAGTAACTAATTAATTTAATATTATTTACAAAAATATAGACATATGTATCTGTCTTTGTGATGAGCGCAGAGTCTGCTCAGAGGAGCAAAAGTACACCAGAGGAGAAAATGAAAAAAGATTGTTAGCTCTTCAGCCTATTGATTGATGGATATATTAATTATAATTAGGTAAAGTATATTAATTAATTAAGTAACTAATTAATTGATTATTATTTACAAAAATATAAACATATGTATCTGTCTTTGTGATGAGCGCAGAGGCTGCTCAGAGGAGCAAAAGTACACCAGAGGAGGGGCTCGAAATGAGTGTCAAAAGCGCTCATTGCAAGCCACGGCATGAGCGCCGAAGGTGCTCAGCGCGATGCTCGCAATGAGCGCTGAAGGTCCTCACAGTATAAAAAACTTCACATTGTGTGGCAAACAGCATTGCCATGGCTTAAAATTTTATTGACCGTGATTTTTTGACGGGCAAGTCTCTAGTTGCATAAAAAATATATTTTAAAGTTTGTATTATTTTTTTACATTCAACGTGTAGATCTTCAAAATTATTAATTTAAAAAAATATGAGCACAGTAGGCCTTTAGTAACAAAATACGGCATGACGTGTATGCAACTCCAGATTCTTTTATTTTGCCATACCCTGGCCCTCATTCAATTTCAATTTGGCCAATTGAATAGGGCTCTAATTAAGCACATAACATATATATTTTTTTAAAGTTTTTAGTTAGTAAGCATCTGTCCAAAAGCAAGGTTTTCGCTAACTAAAAACTTCTTTAACAAAAATATGCTATGTGCTTATTTAGAGCCCTATTCAATTTGCCAAATGGCAATTGAATAAGGCCACCTGTAATTATCAAAATGTCAAACTATACTAGCTTTTAAATTTCATGAGCAACGGATTAAAGGATCGCTGTAGTCCAAACGAAGCAATATGTTTGATCCGTCTTTGTTTTACAAATGAGTTGAGAGCAAGTGTCAACAAGGACACATGGATAATCTGTTGCTTTTTCTTATCATACTTACCTTTAAAATAATAGAAATTAATTTGTAATATTGTTACAGTCACAACAGTTGCAAGATTACGGGAACCCATTTGATTTCTGTAACGTCAGGACAGAGATGAAGAAAACAGTCCCTTTCACTTTTTCTACACTATGGATCACTTTCATGTCTTCCTAAATTTACATATTTCCTGTAAATATCAGTTTGGCTTCTTTCTTCTAAAATAACCCGCCTCTACAATACCAGACAAGTCTCTGCACAGGAGAAAACAACCCTCTTTACTTTTCTGCTTCAATGCTTCAAATCTTTCTGAACACAGCAAGGAATATGTCTGGTGTATACTATATCTGTTAGGAAAACATTAATCTCTGTTTGAAACAAAGCAAATAACATCCCATATCAACACCTTGACTAACCTATCTGATATGCAAAAAAATAATTACTACACATTTTGGTAAGAACAGCCCTCTATTGATTCCAATTTATGTTTAAAATTGTTCCCAGTCCCTTAAACATGTAAGCATTCTTTTGTGAAATATAGGTATTTATTTTTATTTAGAAAGTAAAAATAACATAGTTTATAATTTATGGAATTGTATGTACAATGATTCTATTGTGGAATCTACTATTTCAGTTTCCAGTGATCTTCTTCGTAAAGTGGAAGGAGACTTTAAAGGAAGGTTTCTAGAATTTACTAGGTATTTAATATGTATCTATTTACTTTAAAGTACTTTATTTTATCAAGAAGTGCTTATAAGCTACGTTCTACTGCCTAAAATCAAACAAATATCACCTTCTCTGTTTTGTCCTCTGCAGCTCACAGAGACACAGCCTCTGCTGTACTTGCTGTGCTGTGTCTCATACAAACCAATCAGTGACCATCTGTCAGCAACATTCTGCAATTTGCTGCTGATACCTGGTCTCTGATAGGGTGGGAGACTATACTGCACATCTAGTCCTTCACAGTCTGTGTCTGCATATGCTGCAGTGGGCAGACCCATGCAGGGACTGTTTGTATTATTTTAGTCAGTAAAGACAGCTTTTAAACACTTCTTAATAAAATAAAATGCATAAAAGTAATTAGATACATGGGTATATTATATAGTAAAATCAAGGAACATACCATATCCCTTTAAATGGAAAGATAAACATGTATCTGTACAAAGGAAATGTGACAGCCGCAGGTTATTGATGCCTATCCCTTCTGAGGTTTAGTTGTTAAAAAACATATTAATACAATTTGATGATAGTGGTCAATTAACATAACATTCCTTAAAAAAACATTTTACAGGTTTCAACACCATGGCATACACTTCCAGTACATAATACATCAAAATTCAGAATGTTTATTGTTGCATATACTAATGGACAGAAGAGGCTAGAATTATCTAATAAAACCTTGCACTGCAAATTGAGGGGAAAAAACACAACTTGAGTTATGAAGAAAATTGGTAGCAGGTGTGCTCATCCAATCGAAGCATATGATGCAGAATTTGTTCAAACATATTTCAAATGATGTGGCCTGAGGATATTACTGAATGCTATAAACATAAGGAGTTCATTATGCTCCGGATGAGTGATTGTTAACTATATTTTTAAATAGTGTTCATTATACATGTAACTGATATTAACAGTTTTCAGATTCTGAAATAATTGAGAAATAATTTTTTACATGTTTCAGTCTAAAATTACGGCACTGATGTTGCCAGGCCTCAAGTCTTCTAAAAAAATGTTAGCTAAAGTATCTGGTTTCCATTTTGAAATCATAATTATGTGTTTAAAAGTGAAAAGGCTAAATCTCAAAATAGCCAATGAAAACATTACACACTTTTTGGAAGGGTGTTACATAAAAGCAGACTAGTTTACATAGTCAATTTTCTGTTTCTTTTTATTGCTGTCATGAGAACTTAGACATATTTCTTTTTTTATAGTGGACTATAATTTTACATATAAAAATTTAATAAACAATGCTTATTTTGGCATGCTATTTTGGTGAAAAATATATTTAATCCAGATTTATACATTTTCAAATGGATTAAAGACAAATATGGCTTAAAGGTCCAACATCACGTGTTTGTGAAGTATACAAACTTTCAAAATTAGATGGTGTGTTAGCTATTAGCACAAAAGCATAAATAGCAAATTAGTTTAGTTTTAGTGAAAATCATAAATGTATTCATATATTTAGATGAAAAATCTGAGTATTGCAGTGAGAATTTGACTTGCTCGCCCACAAATCCTTTGATCTGTCAAGCCTGTAACTGTTACGTTTCCAATAATGCTATTAAATTGCAACAAATTCATTGGCATTCACGCCCGTAACCCGCAAATGGAGCCAAGAAGCCAAGGAGGGCTAGAGAGGACCCGCAAGGGGGGTAAAGTCCAATCTGTAGCCCTTTAAATGCACATATACACACACTACTGTACTTTTATTAACAGGGAAAGTGATGTTAGGTCTTAGAATTTATTGCCCAACATTCTCAAGCTCGCAAATAGGCCAAATATAATACTTTATTTCATGTTATATCGATCCCAGCAATCAATGTATTAATACATATAACGGAACTCGTATGCACTTACGGGGTTGGAATTTAATGTGGCTAATAGTTAATGTAGCATTTTATTGCAAGGTTTGGTACCATTTTCTCTGTTAGGCTGTTCATCGGCCAATCTTCTGCTGACCAATGTTTATTTCACCTTTGGTGGCTCTCTAAATGCAAGAATGCGAGACTTGGGGAATCACATGTATAGTTGTGAGCGTACGGGTCGTTGCTCACGCTTGCAGGCTTGCGTAGCGAGCCCGCGGCCCTCGCTGCCCTAGCAACCAGCCGGCTTCATGTCTCTAAGGAAGTGAGAGGCTGCACAGACTCCAGCACATTACTATGACGGTGTGGGAGGGGTTTATACTGGGCCCGAGGCCTCAGTGTTTCTTGGCTGCTGTCGCCCGACATTAAGCTCTTCTCCCGGGTGTGTGCTGCGGGCAAGGGCCTCAGTTGCTGGGATGGAGTGCCCCGCAGCCCTCGCTGCCCTTGCCCGCAGCCCTTGCGTAGCGAGAGCTGCAGGCAAGGGCCTCAGTTGCTGGGATGGAGCGCCATCCCAGCAACTGAGGCCCTTGCCCGCAGCCCTCGCTGCCCTTGCCTGCAGCCCTATACATATATATATATATATAATGATGTATTGTGTGTGTGTGAGGTGTGTGTGTAATGTGCAGAATGTATACATATATATATATATATAATGATGTATTATGTGTGTGTGTAATGTGCAGAGTGTATACATATATATATATATATATATATATATAATGATGTATTGTGTGTGTGTGAGGTGTGTGTGTAATGTGCAGAGTGTATACATATATATATATATATATATATATATATATATATATATAATGATGTATTGTGTGTGTGTGAGGTGTGTG